>CM077115.1:55066363-56266363 GCA_039619475.1 Icerya purchasi
AAAGTAAAATACTAGCGTTACCGAAGCCGACTATTATTTAATACATATTCCTTTAAAATCGCACGATGACAATTGAAAGAGAAAATTTTAAACGCCTGCATAAGTAGAAGATTAAAATGAATAATAGTATAAAACTTGGAGGACATTCTTATTTACTAGAAGCAAACGGCTCCGGTGCTATTCTCATAATCGGCAATTTCACGTTAAAAACGACATAAAAACGTCTTCTCAAGGTCGTTCACACTGTATGAGAGATTAATTAAAACGAGCTCACTGATTATCACGTTCTTCTTTAGAACAGACGGCATGTTTTCGTTGTAATACGTTAAACGGAAAATGTAAAATGTAAATTATTTCATAATTTGTAACGGTTTCGATCGATGCTTCAAGTTCGCCGCTTGTCTCTTTTTTTTTTTTTTTTTTTTTTTTTTTTTAACGAATGACAAAGACTATGAAACAAGCGCCGCGAAATTACGAATGTCGCTTCGATACTCAATTCTTAATATTCTTTTATCGTCGTGCGTTGAAAATTAATATAGGCCCCCCTCCTAGAAGTGGATCTTCTTCTTCCAGAAATTCCAAAGTCCGCCTAGAGCGTAAGAAATACACAACGCAGATGTAATAAGCGAGTAAAATACGCGTTTTAGCTCGTCTCAGCTAGTGTTATTATCGCTGTTCCAAATTATACTGTGAAACCTGGTCCCTTACCGCTGAATGCATCAGCAGAATTAACGGGTTTGAAATCTGGGCATATAGAAGACTATTAGGAATATCGTGGCTAGGCCGAAAAACCAACGAATATGTCCTCAATAAATTGAATGTACAAATGCGTCTATCCAGCAGGATTAGGAAAAGATTTTTGGGTTTTTTTTGGACATGTGGCGCGAGATACAAATTCATTACAACGTCTGGTAATAACCTGGCAAAGTCAATGGTAGAAGGAAAAAGGGAAGACCCAGAACGCGTTGGACTGATCAACTAAAATCGTTAATTGGCTTAAGCCTGCATGAGGCGTTGATGACGGCTCTAGATAGGTTAGCATGGAGGATGGTGACGAACGCGGCTGTTTCATAACATCACTACGCCCTTTCGGGGGTTTAAGGGAGAAGACTCGTTGTTGCAGTACATTTTACAATTTTCCCTCTAAAAATTAGTATAGTTTGTGTTTTTCTTTTCATCTGGAAAATTTACGTAATGTTCGTAACGCTAAAAAATTGATAATTTATTAATTTTGCCGCGCCTGATTCGCCCGGATATCGTTGATTTTCGTTTTTTACTCTACTAAATAGGGAATAATTTATTTAATTTGAAATCGATTCGAACAGGAATTTCTCGTCAAAAGTGGCCCGTTTGGAGATCTTTTTTCAGTAAGCGAGAAAAGAACCCGTGTGTGGGAAATAGACACGAAACGTAGAGAAGAGTTCAGTTTCCATTGTAATGGTTCCTCCAATGACATTAGAAAGTAACTGGGGCCGAACTACTACTACAAGGGAGGGTGACGTGCTTCGGGGGGGGGGGGGTTCTCGTCATTATTGTAGAAAAATGTGCGACGGAAAGTAGAACCGGCAATGATGAATTACATCGATGCCGACGAGTCAATGGCAAAAAAAAAAAAAATATACATACTGTATGTGTATGTAGAGCGGCGTAATAATTGTAACTAAGATGTTATCGAAACAAGGTTGTTCGAATTTGCCGATATAAATTAACAAATGATAGAAAAATCGATTAGAGGTCAGCAACGTTGAGTGCTACGATCGTAATCTCGATTATTGAAATTTAAACGAGCCAAATCGGACAACGAGAAATCGATTATAGAAATTCATGGAGTCGAATTGGGCGACTGCCGGATAATTAGGATGCCGCAGATATCAACTTGAAACGGTTCTCTCTCCGATCTGCTGCGAGAGTAGTTGTTTGCGCTCAGACTAAAATGTCGTGGGTGTAGACAAGTCTGATTTTTTTGTTTATTACTTTTTTTCTTTCGCTTTAGAAAGTAGTCAGAAAAATTTCTTAAGTGCGCAATTTATTTTCCTTCTTCGTTATACATATAATGTGACTTCTACTCGTGCAGATTGGTGGAGATTTCTTTATTTTCTTTAGTAATTTTTTTTTTTTTTGAAAATTTTTATGTTTTTTTCCACTCTGAAAAGTTCTGCCAGAGGATGCGATCAAGGTAATTTCCGGCGCAACGTCGAAAAGATAAACGATTCCCATCATCGAATACGCCCGCGAATAATAAATAAGGACTACTTAAGAGATTACACATGAATGTTTGATTTTTTTTCAGCGAAAGTTTTTTAATCATACCAGTTATCGCTAATTTCAATGATCCCCCTTGCACATTATGTTTGATTATAATAATTATAATCGCGTTGCAAATAACATAAAATACAATTCTGAAGAAATAAAAATATAGCTATACAGTGGGTAAATGTTTGCCGACGTATAAATAATGTTCTTTTGTAAAAGCATTCTTGAATTAGGATATTATAGATATAATGTATGGTAAATTAAATGAATTGTTTCAGCGTACATATATGTTCGAATCATTTTGAAAGCGTTTTGAAATTCTACTGAAAAATCTACCTTTTTCGAAACGAATGTAATATAGAGTCAAAGCGATCGAAAAGTGCGGTTGAAGAGAAAAGAAATGGACATGCTATCAAGTCAATTTTAGGGAAGACTGAAATCAGTGAATAAAGTTCATCTTGCGCTGTTTATCAAAAATGAGAAAGCGTTCTGTTTAATAAAAACTAAAAGTAAATTTTCATCCGGAACACTTCAGAGTGGAATTTATGGTAAAAAAGATAATATTGAAGATCTTTTGTAAAATATTTTTAAAATTGTTATATTGTGCGCCGAAACGTTTTTAACACAATTCCTAATGAAATTCTTCCAACAGATTTAGGTATGCACTTTTGTATGTATATTTTCTGTGCAAAATATTTATGGCTAGTTCTTAAACGGGGAAATCTATTAATAAAGTTTCGACAAATGGTAGGTAAGTTAAATAAAAGTTTGTTTTATCTGTGATTTTTTCTCATGTTTTTGGAAATTTCTGACCTAGTTGTTTAAATAAAATAAGTCGATGTATCGTCAATTCTTCGCTGCCGACTGAAACATATGGCATTTACTCGTAAGTATCTACAAATCGACAAAGGGGATAAAACTATTTTCAAACACAAATTTGCCAGATTTTATTCGTGAGATTTTTAAAAGTTAATAGTTGAGTTAATAAAATTACTGATTATCATCTGGTTAATTTAAGAAACAGAAGAAATACGTCGAATGATTAAAGAGAGTAATAATACACCATCATTAGTTTACAAATGTACATTGATTTTCAGTGTTACATAATCTACCGCAATTATACTTTAATTCTTTAAGAAAATGACTTCTTTGAAGTTTTTTTATAATAAAATTATCTTTAAAAAAAAAAGTACGGTTCTTTTCTTTTGAACTTAATTTAATTTGTTTCGCACGTGACGCCATTTGCGTGAGTGAAATTACATAGGTGTGCAGTAGCGTACCCCATTGTTACTGTATCAGATACACACTATATCATTTAAACTAAAGCAAAATTATTGGCTTTGTCATTTTTATTGCAGCAGTCATGGCAGAGAAGTAACGATTATGTTCTTTTCTAGGTTTTAAAAATTTTTTCGTTTGAAACGAACTGTAAAAATAAGAAGAGAGTATAAATATATTACACGTGGGCTACGGTGAAATACGATACGGTTTTCTTGCAAAGTTAAATTATTGTTTTATAATCGAATTACGGACATAAACTTATTTTGGTTCAAAATTTTCGCAAATTATCTCGACTTAATTAAGAAGCAGATATGGCATAATGCGGGAGTTGTACAAAAAGAACGAACCGCGGAAATAAGAGTTGGCAATTCAAAAGAAAAAGGGAAAATACAAAGAGGATAAGACAAGGATGCCCATTATCATCGCATAGCTATATTTTTTAACTTAATGATAGAAGCACCAATTCGGAAAATGAAAGAAGACACTGTACCCGAAGTCAAAATAAAGGGACACAAATACATTGTATAAGATTCGCAGATGATATCGTATTAATCACAGACAATGAACGACAATTACCAGAAGTATCAATATTACAAAAAAATTTTAAAACAAATAAGCTTGAAAAGGCAAAACGAAAATCCTAATAGCTACAAATAAGGAAAAGAAAATACGGATAATAACATAGAGGTAACTGGACCATATTAAATATTTAGGAAGTATAATAACGCATGCAGGAAGAAGTGATACCGCAGTAAAAACAGGGATAGCAATAACCAAACAAGCTTTTATGAAAACGGAAGAGATTTATTCAATCGAAAAATGAAAAGTAGAAATAAGGAAAAGATTAATGAAAACATACATACGGAGTATTTTATTACATGGCTCGGAAACGTGGGTGTGTTAACAACAAATCTAATAGAACGGCTATTCGAAATGTGGGGATGGCGCCGCATGATAGGACACAAAAGAAGAAGAAGAATTCAGAGGTGGTTGGAAATGGTGAATGAAAAAAGAAAACTGATGGAAACAATACGACAGAGAAGAGATCGATTTCTAGGTCACATGTTACGCCACAACACCTTTGTGAGTAGCATAATGGAAGGAAAATTGGAAGGAAGAAAAAAGAGGCGGAGACCTAGGATAACGTGGATGGATCAAGTAAAAAAAAAAAGAACGCAAATGGTCTATAAAAAGATCAAGAACATAGTAGAGACAACAGGAAGGAACGGAAGAAGATGGTTAGCTAGCTGTAACGGCAAGAGCATATGCTCTTTTATATAGATGATGATGTTTACTGCTATTTCACTCATTAGCGTACGTAACAATTATATTAAATTAATGCCGTCAAAAATGATGATCATTTAAAAAATACACTGCTATTAAAATGTTTTAATGCTTTGGACATCTTTTAAAAGCCGCTCTTCTTAGCTAGTGAGACACGGCGGACATTTAAAGTCCGATTTAGAACGAGGTCTTATTTTACGTTAGTTTATCGATTTTTCATCCTTAATATTTTGAAGGAGCCGGTGATACTAAAAAAGCTGCACCGAGTATTTTTAAAAAAAGTTGATGCTTTAACGGATCTGAAGAAGCTAAAAGTTAGCAGAGTCTAACCGGCTCTTTTACATTTGGTTTGCGGACTTTTCGATCGAGTTATTCTTCCTTCTCTTTTTTTTTTCTCCTTTTTGGGTTTGCTAAGAATAACATTGACACAAACACTGATATTTCCTATTAAATTTCTGCGACAAATCCGACAGAAAGGTATTTTTGAGAAAAGTTTAAAAACGCAATACACTCGTGTTTTGCTTCTTTTTTTTTCCGAAGGCGCTAAAATACGATTATTTTAAAAGTTTCCACACTTGGTCATCTTCGGTATTATGGCAATTCGATTTCCTAGGTTTACTTATTGGTTTATGACGTAGTGTATCTAGAAGTGATTAGAGGTTAAGAATAATGAACCCTACAGTTTATTTGAGGAAGGAAATGTGTATGGACAAGATGCGGCTCATGAGAGAGAATCGTTTCACCGTAGAGGAGAATGACATATGAAGGAGAGGATTGATTTTGCTAAAACGATGTGGTGTTGCAGAAGTAAAATTACATTTTGAGCAATATTGTAGAATACGACAGATGGGGACAGTACTTACTTTTCCTAAAGAGCTGGGGAGTAAGAAAGCGATTGAAAGGGGAAAAAAATGTAAAAATAAAAATCCGGGAGATCTCCCTTTGTAACTTAGATGGAACGCTTTGAGTTTTTGCCGTAAAAGGTTTGAACTAAGCGGTTAGAATCAAGCATGACGACACAGGAACTTTTGATTGTTCAGGTAAACAACAGAGCAGCTGGAAAAATTAACTAACTCCTAGAATGTGCAACAGAACAAACGTGTAGCTCATAGTGTTTTATCCCAGGTTAGAGAATTGCGAAAGATTTTAATTAGACACCGCGAGTTATGCAAACAGTGTAGTAAGCCATCTTCGATTTTAATTCCAGTGTAGTCAGTTACAAAGGAACTTTTGACTTTTTTTTTTTTTTTCTCTGAAAAATCGAAAACTTTGCTTAATCAACTTTTGTTATTTTTTGAGTTAGGAAAAAGAGCGAAAAAATTAAAAAAATAGCTTTTATTATGTATAAAAAAATTTCTAAAGATAGTTTGAGATCTTTTTTTTTTTTTTTAAAGCCTTGCTTATTGCCCGTTAGCGGCACTTTACATTTAAAAAATATATCAGCGTTCTTCAATCGGCCGGAGATATCTGTTGGAGAAAATTTTTTGAAACGTTTTTCGAAATTTTGAGGATTACAAAAAAGATGTGTGCAAACTGAAAAGAAAACAGCGAAAAAAATATAAAATCAATCTTGAGGATATATATATATATATATAGGGCGTAAATTTAGATTTCAATCAACGATTATTTTTAAAAGAAAAAATGAAACATTTTTTTCCTCGCTTCCTTTTTTTTACATATCGAATAGAGTCGATTTTGTAATAAAAGAATAATTCAAATTGAAATTTAAACTTTTTGTTTTTAAACGAATAGAAAAATTCGGCTGCTCGGTTGTTGAAAATTACCAATTTTATAAGAAATCCTAACAGATTTAATAAATAGTTTTTTTTTGTTTTGTTAAATTTTTGTTGTTATTTTTTAGTCAAAAAAATCCGCTAAAAGGAAAAAAGTTAAAACGGTGAAAACAACTTCGTTACCCACCTACGCGTGTGCCAAGTGCCCTAGGTTTGAAAAGATTTATGGTTGTATCCGTATTGCTCCGTGTACGTGAATTAATCTTACCGTCATCAGAGAAAGCGGTTCAAATAACGAGAAACAAAACAATTTTTACCACTCCTGATAAGCGATTTTCGCGGTTAATTAACCGCTAATCTCGAAAATGCCGGCGTACATCGTTTCCGGCTTATCATAAAAGATGAACGTTCTGCCGATGATTCTCAGTTTCTTAATGAAAAAAGTGTGTTAAAAGTTCATCTTTTTTTCTTTTTTTTTTTCAAATTTAAGTAAATATCACGAGCATATTTTATGGATTTGCACCTTTTACATTAAAAACCAGCGCGCATTTCTGGCAAATGGGAAAATTAATTTTATTCACCGAGTAAAATTTTGATCATTTTCGAAGTAAAATGTCGAATTCGGAAACCTGAAGTCGGTCAGTTTTTATTACGAAGATAAAATTATTCCGTGAAAACGGGAATGGAGGCGTGTAATTGTGAGGAAAAGTTTCTCTGTTAATTAAGAAATGTAATTTTGTGTTTATAAAATAACGTCGATGTAGAAATGAAAGGGCTTTTTTTCAGATCTAAACTGACGATAAACAATCACGAAGCCAGATGCGGACGACGTTTAAATCACCTAATCATCAGAATCAGACGGTGTGCAGTACAAGTTTTCACAGATGACTTTGTTGATCGGTAGAAAAAGATCGCTGCTGCAGAAATACCAAACCGAAAGTCAGTTCACGGGGAACGGAATTCTATGGAGCTCATAACATCAAAGTGGAAGAAAATGCTACGGTCACGAGAACCACAGCCTTGGCATTATGTTTTACAGCGGTAGAATACGGTTGCTCAGCTTAGGTCTGCGCATGCAAAACAGGTGTATGGATGTTGCTTTGAACGAAGAGCCTGTCGATTGGTAACGGGATGTTTAAAACCAACGGCAGCAGAAAATCTTTATTTACCGAGCGGTATAGCGCCACCACATACGTATATAAGTAGTCGCATAATAGCTGACAAAGAAAGGACTGCTCAATACCGTGACGAGGAGAGGCATCCTCAATGTATGGTCAGATCAAGATAACATCCAGGTTGAAATCAGGGGCCCAGTTTTTCATGAAAACTACCGACGAATTAAGACTGCAATCCGAAAAAAAAAGCGGATAAACCAGTGGAGTAAAGAAATTCCAACACAAATCTTTTGAGACCACCGGAGGAAACAAGCATCAGAACACAAAGAGAGATGGTCAATATGGCGTATAATAAATCGAATACGGACGGGCTGTTACGGCTTCAGAAATGATGAAGTGGGGTCTGGTGAAAGAACATTAGACAATTCAGTTGTACAAAAAGAATCCGACGAGGTGTACAATGCATGACGTCACCGAAGCAAATGATAAAGTCAAGATCCTAGTTGAATAATACTGCTGCGATAAAATATAGAAAAAAAAAAAAATTCAGCGAATACGAAAGGGAAGAAGAAGTAGAAAAATCGTCCCGGAAACTCTGTGTTCAGTCTCCTTCAAAACCGGTGTACGCTCTCTCAGTATCCGTATTATTTTTGGGCAGCGAATTTGTTTCGGAGATATATGCTTTTTGTTCGATTCGGAATTTGTGTTTTTAAATTTTTTTTCGTCGTTTTTTTTTTTTTTTTTTTTTTTTTCGATATGCAAAAAACCTTTTATTCTTTTGATCGTCAGTGGTAGTTAATAAAAAGCGGAGGAAAGTCTCTTCTTCGAAATGTCTGCATCCTTTGCACTGTTTTTGAATAGTGAATTTTTAATTCTGGAGCACATTCTATCTTATTTGCGATTATTCGAAGAAATATATAAGCAATTTGCGAATTAAAATTCGTGGAATAATCTCTAATAAGGCAAAAAGAAAATTGATATGATAATATTCGAAAAAGATTGGTCCATACGGGGGACAGAGGGAATATTTAAAATTCGAGTTTTCGTAAGAAATTGATTGCGAAAAGTATCCTCGGGAGAATAAAATACTTTTTTAGAGTTGTTGAATTTTTTATCTGCAGTTTCTTGCGGATACTTTTTTGTTCGAAAAACTATCGAATGATCCTGGGCTATTGAACATGATCACGTTTTTTTTTTTTTTTTCTTTTTTTACCTGAACAAATACCGTTCATTTGGCCAGCAAGCTACACTATGAGAAGATATAAGGGGTGACTATTAACAGAAAATTAAGGAATAGCAAGTATGGAAAGGAATTTCCATTACCAGTATGGCCACAACTACAGAGTAGTGTCCAAAATGCCCAATGAACTTAACCAATAACAAAAAGAAAAGATCATGTTAAGAATGCTCCTTATAATTCTTCCTTTATCTTTTCCTTCCCATCTCCATCTAGAGTACTTCAATCTTTCCTATGCTCTATTTCTAATCTATGTCTGTGAAGAAAACCTTAAACGTAGCGTGCTTATACGCACACACCCTGTTTCTTAATTAGTTCATTATGAAAATTAAATTAAACATTTATAAAATTAATGTTAAATACTCGTAAAATGTACTAAATAAGTCTTTTCTTTTTTTTCTTTTTTCGACGGAAACATTTTTTTTTTTCGGCCTGGCTTTAAATACCATTTGGCCAAACATATATATATAGGTTACATTTTTAATATTAGAAAAGAGAAAAGAAAAAGCTCTATACTTGGTCATTTATCCTTATCAATATTTTTTTATATTCTCTTGTGTTCTCCACGAAAAAACAAAGAAACAACTAACTTTTTTAGTACGTTTTATTAATAATTTAATGTTTATATCTCGTTTAGCGCGACTAAACAGAATGTGTTCATTTTCAGCTGTTACTACGCTGTAGGCGAGTAGAATGTGCAAAACCGAACCGTTTGAAGGTGAATTAATTCGTTTCGTACGTCCTAATTTCTTGTATTCTTCTTTCGCCTAAGCGATAATAATGTCCAACTTTGTCGGCATTCCTGATGTAAGCGCCATCGATGTCGTCGTCCACCGGAAATTGGCAAGTTCACTCGTTGTGTTAATAAACATTTTCGCACGATTCACCGTGATAGTAGCTGTTCTGCGCACGGAACCTTTTAAGCTTGCACGATGACTACTATAGAGGTTACCGGAATGAGCATAAACACGTGTCCCAACAGTGCTAATCTATAATTTCTATAAAGCTGCCGTCATCGAAAGATAATTTCGATTTATAATTAAGCTTTTTAATTCTCGTTTGTTAATTAGGTAGATTGTCCATCAGTTATGTTCCACGCGACCATCTCTTTCGTGAAAAATATTAAAGCCAGTGCCTCCGTACCTTTTATACAAAATTACGCTGCGGCTATGTCTTTCGGGTGGCGTGTAAAACGCGATTCAAAAAAAAACGCCAACTAAACTATTCATCGTAAGATTACTGTATATACAATTGCGGATGATAACATTTTCTTCGTAATGGACAAAATTTAGAGCTGGTCTAGCTGTAAAACGTATTTATGCCAAAAAATTTTACGAGAAATATATATTTTATATAATAATTATGTAATTCTGGATAGAGACTTACAAACACGATGATGCGCAGAGATATGCTCTTAATAACCGATTCCTTGGTGCCCCTGAAAGCTATTTCATATCGCAAAATAACAAGGATACCCTGAAGAAGGTTAGATACACTTTGAATCAACTTTGTTAAAATCAGGCGGTATTTTTATGCGAGAGTTTTAAGTTGCATGGGAATCCGTGGATATCAGCGGATCCGGCCAAGTTGGCACTGCTCACGCCAATTTAGCAGCTTCACCGTTCTGTAAAATGAAGGCGTACTTCCACGATCGTGTACGATGGCTATTAGTCTGTGGAAAATCAAAACCTTTTTACGGACTGATTCATGATTTCTCTTCATCTTACACGCATGGAATAAGCTACTTTAAATCGTCTGCGGGTTGGTCATCAAGGCTGTCTCTCACAAGTATGTACATATTTTTTGGAAAAAATATTTCAGTTTTACGCTCCCCTACAAAACATTTACTACAATGACTTTCTCCCACTCCGCCATTGCCGGTGTCCCACTGTCTGCTATTCTTCCAAATTACCCAAATCGAATGCGAATGTCACGTGGTTGCTTTTTAGGGAGGGGGATTTGCCAGGCCAAATTTAAAATAATGTTCTCACCCTGGTCCATGCGCTGCAACGACCGTAGCAGTTAAAAATGGTATACGTATCAAGAATAGAAAATAAATAAATAAATAAATAAATAAGTAATCAAGTCGCCGGGAGTGTATAATAAATTTCTGATTTTATTAAGCGGTTGGATTTATAATTTATACTTTTAAGACCAGCAGGCGAAGTCTGGAGTGGAAAAGAATTAATTATTCGTGCAGATTTCAAATGAAAGAGAAAGATCTCTTTAATAAGCACGCTACGAGGTAAATGCATAGAAGATAATAGGTTTTTATTAATTGTATACTAGCGTGGTGAAATGTATAATGATTATGCACGCGTGAATATTAAAACGTAGAGAGCATAATATCTGTTCTCTTTTAAAAGTTTGATTTTAGCGGCTCGGGGAGCAATGTTTTAAAAATATTGCAACAGATTTTTACGCTCTTTTCCGAAAACAATAAAATTTCCGAGCAGCTCCGAAAATCGAAAGCTTTACGAACAACCGATAGGAGGCGTTCTCTACATTGGCCTAGTTTTTGTGATAGTCACAGACGGATCTCGAGGTTTATTTCGCTTCCGTTTTCATAAAATTTGGCCCATCCGTTTGTATCTCATTATCGCTTCCTGTTACTTTGTTCTCGTACAGATTTTGGGAAATTCGTGGAGCCGCTGGAAAATGTGTTCTCACGATAATAGCACAGCCCTCGCGGTCAGTTCCGAAGAATCGGAAAGTACGACACACGTAGGTGTGACGTTGCAAAGTTGTTAACGTTTTATTTTAAACTGGCGTGTCCTGATTGAGCTCAGAACTAATGAGTAATTATTATTGAAGATAATGTAGTGGCGTTCGACTGTCGAATTTTACAATGAAATCACGATATTCAAGGTAAATTTCGCAATACGGTCTTTTTTTCTTTTTTTTTTTTTCGCAGCGTAACGGCGGACTTGGCGCTTATTTCTCGCCTAATTTATGTTTTCTGTTTTCTCATTTAACGTTTATTCGTTGTGCGCGTATTATAGAGGAGTGCCATATGTCGTGTACGGTCCTGAGCTACCAACCACTCTGGTTCTGAAGAGGCAAACCGGATAATTACATATGTATATGGACGAGAGGTCGAGTTTTCTGCGTGCTATCGAACGATGGCTCGGACGCTGTTTTCGGAATCGCACCTCGGGCATGCGACGGACGTGACGTTAATTTCGCTTCGTGCACTCTTAATTCTACGTTGTTAGCCGTTTACCGCGATGGTTATCATTACTTCAAATAAGTTATTCTATTAAATGGGACTATTCCATTAGCTACACGTATCCGACTATGCAGCGTTTCTATCGGTCATCGAATAGTGTATTCTTTAATTATTTTAATTCGTCGCACTCTAGCCGCCCGATTACCGGTGCGCTTGACTCAACAGTTTCGATTCGCAAAAATGATGGCGCGGAATGTAGTACCGACCGACAACAGTTCCGAGGTAGTAAGATGCATTTTCGGGAACTTTGGTGGGT
Organism: Icerya purchasi; assembly: GCA_039619475.1. Lineage (NCBI taxonomy): Eukaryota > Metazoa > Arthropoda > Insecta > Hemiptera > Monophlebidae > Icerya > Icerya purchasi. The sequence continues at coordinate 55,078,752 of CM077115.1, forward strand.
CTAGATGTAGTGTAGTTGGTTTAGATAATAGTCAAATGAAAATGATAGGGAAATCATTGTGACGACAGCATTGCAAAAGGAGAGGGAATGACGGGATCTCGAAGGTTGCATATTTGATGATGAAATGTCGTCGTCGGCAATGCAAATGTGACATCAAATTGATGGTAAGGCCTCCACGAGGCACTCTCTGACCACTTTTCACTTTTAAACATTAAAACTATAACGGCTGAAATTACGAGAAAATCGAGTTTAACGTCGTGAAGTTAGGAAAAAAGTCGTGCGTGTTGTGTTTTGAAATTTTTTATCGAAAAAACAATGGAAGCTTCTCGAATTAACGACGGCGATTTGCGCGAGAAATATTTCTCCTTCGTCGGACGTAAGACTGGAACATCAAGCTGAAAAATGATATATGTTTACGATGCACGCATTAAGGAAATAGCTCCCGGAGTATTCTCAACCATTTCGCCGCTGTTCCGGTCGACAATTTGGTGCTAGCACTTTTTTAACATATACGACCGGTTTAAACTGCATTGTCTTCATGAGCCTCCGGTCATTCCGTGCCGGCTTTGTAATTCCTCTCTTGACCGTTACATCTTTTGGACTAGTGTATAAACCAAAAAACAAATCACACACACATCCGGTAAAAGTAGTTCGTTCAGATTGTTGTAGAACATTTAAGATGGGTTCTCGTTTCAAAATCCCGATGTGTTGTCCGTTTAAAAAAAGGTTTTTGCCCCGTTGAAATTAGATTTCGGTGATCCGATTACTGGGACGACAAATGAGAAGATGTGTACAAAAGTAAAATGTAAAAAAAAGTGACGCTAGCTTTAGAGAGGAAGTAAAATAGCGCGCAGCACGCATGCGCAGAAGTAATAGGTGAGATCATCTTGTTAATACAAAAAATAAAGTGTTATGCCGTGGAATTGTGTTTGAGATAGCAGTAGGTCAAACCGATGGTCGCTAACCTTCTTTAACCATTCGAGACCCTCCCCCCCCAGGCCGATTAAGAAAAAAAAAGGAATTTTCCTTTATATTATATTTAATGAATAATGTAGAAAATTTCTAAAATAAATAAGAAATAACTTATAAAACTACCGGGGGTCTTACATATGTTGTAAGCTGAAATACTTTTTACTATTTCGTGCGATATCGTGAGGACAACAGTACTTAGGAGATTATTTCTAGATAGGAGCAGGAATTAGATATTGGTATTAAAACAACGGCTTATAAGAACAACTAGCGCACTGACACTATAGATAACAAACGTTTAATATACACAAAAGTATCCTAAAATAACCTGTTTCGACCTACGGAGTATTTGGGCTTGTGCTAAACCTAAAAATAAGAGGATAATACAGGCTACGCAGAATAAAATCTAGGTAATCAAGGCGCTGTGGCATGTAACAAACCTAACTTTGCATCAGGATTTAGGTGTATAGACTATGTGACTACAGTCCTTTGCCCCTTTATACATATATTTTATAAATATACGATATTATTTGTAAGAAAAAAAAAAAGAAAAGAAAAGAGACAAAAGAGTTTGTATTATTAAAGCTTGTGAACTTTAATTTCACAATTCCCGACGCCTTGCTAAAAGGATATGGGACTCACTTTACTTTTTTTCTTTTACATGCCCGAAGTCAGACAGGAAGACTGAAAAGTCATCCGAATAATCTCGCTGCTGGACTGCTTAAGAAACCCCATGACAAACCTCATGACCTTGTCTAAGGTTAAGGCTATTGGTAAGGTTACCCCATTGGATAATTCTCCCTTCATGCTCAATAGTCACCCTTTTTGAATATATTGCTAAATGGCCGAGATGGGCAGTAATACTAAATAACAAAAAAAAAAAACAATATTTTAAAGCGGGCTTTTTGGTTGGCGTAATAAAAAATTCACACTAAATTGAGCCCCGTAACTTAATTTTGTCTTGCCGAGATACAGTGTCGTTCGCTATCACGAGAGCAGTTTGATCGTGCCATTTTTCAGCATGTACATTTGCTTTTCAGTTTATTTTGCGAAATTTTTTCCCGATCCTAGATGTGGCTTCTCCTCTTAAAAGTGACATTTGAGGAAATGCCCTCCGAAACATTCTTAATGTATATTCGTGATTTTTCCGATCAATTTGATAGCATGTCTTTAACATACCGACCGCGGATTAGTTGTAATCTTTACAACCTGAAGACATCTAATTTCGGTGCGCTGACGCTGTAATTCTTTTCACGACCATGTAACATATCTTTGGAACTAATATAAACCAAAACAAATCACGGACGAATATAATCCGGTAAAATTAGTTCGATTCGATCACTGTAGAAGACACTGATGATCCTGATGGTTTAAGGTGTTCTCTCCTTTAAAAACCACCGTAGATTTTTAATTTAAAAAAAAAAGAAATACTGATAAGAAGAGAAAGCTATTACATTAATAAAAATGAAAATAAGTTAAGAAACATACAGTTACCTAATCCAAATAATTTCGTATTTAAAATTTTATTGCATTTATTTATTTCATTTTATTTTACATTGTTACTTAGTGTTCAATTTATTATTATCATTTATCTGTTTACGCAATTTATAATTTCATTATGTATATCGACTATTGTTTAAAATGTGGTCATATTACCATTAATTAGTATTTTATTATTATTTTCAGTGTTAACATTTTTTGTTAACTGACATTAATCAATTAATTGTGTTTTGCGATTTTATATACATATACGTGAAACTATACATACATATAATGTAATTAATATATATAAATATATAGTGAAAATTACGCAATTTATTTAAATACGGAAGTACAATTTTCTGTGTTGTTGAATGAAAATATAGGGGGGTTGATGAGAATATTGAGCAAGTTTAAGCATGTCAGCTTTTTATATTTTTTAGGATTCTGTACGCGTGTAATGTACGGAATCGTAATAAGCTAGTTTCAGAAACTACAGAAATATTCAATTAAAATATGCAATAACTCAGGAACGGTTTGATTTATAAACTTCAAAATTGGATTATGAATTACACTTAATAACCTCTTTAAAATCATATCTATAACTTCAAGCTAACCGATTGAGCTGGACGGCAAAAACCCAAAAAACCTTCAAGAATATACGAAATTTAAAACGACCACAAAATTCATAACTAAACATCTCCTTTGAAAACGAAATTTAAAATATAAAACAAAACGCAGCATAAAATCGAAAAATTATAGTTAAAAAATAGGGTCAAAAACTGTAAAAAAAAACAACTAACATGTTCATGTAAGCAATAGCCTGTGTAAAAGAGTTGAGCAAAGCAAAACATGTCTCAAATAAATGCATAATGTGCCGCTTTATTGGTAAACTATAGCCGAGCTTACAACTTTATATTTAGACTGGGGGGTCGAAAGTTTTGAAATTTTTTTTTTCCCCAGGCATGCGATATATCGATAGAAAGACCGCTATTTTCCAAGGTCGAAACAACGACAGTATTTAATTTCCTTAACGAAACTTTCAAAAAAGCGCAAAAATTTACGTGTCCCTCACCTTTTGCGCAGTGGCGAGTATTATAGCTAAACATTTTGGGTTAGGTTAAAAATATGCGCCCCCCCCCCCGTATATTTCCCTAGTCAGGACATCGGAGTTTCCAACTTTGAAATCAAGTCCCTGTGGGGTGCCGAAAATTCGAAACTTTTGAAAAAAATATTTTTTTTTGCCTGGTATGTGTTGAAATAATTATCGCTGTTTGTCGAGAGCGAAACCGTATTTTTTCTCCTTAACGAAACTTTCGAAGTTGACGAGAAGTTAAAAAACGAGTGAAAATCGACGTGCCTAAAAATGAGATTTCTTTGTTTTGAATTTTTAGTACATCATGTAAATATTAATATTATGGTTATCTTTAATTTAACATATACGGAATCCTCATCGCATGAAGCATGATGCTCGACTGAACTTGCTGTAATACTCAGAGATATGTTAATTTAACCATTATTTAGATTCGCCATATTCTTTTCGATAATATTCGAAAAATGGCCCCGCTTGGAAACAAGAATGTCATTTTATGGCGGCTGCGATATCATCGTCTTCATTAATACCGAAATGTGTAGGGATCCACGGCATGTGTATATTCCCTGTTCGTCGAAACTAATTTATAGGTTTTTTGTGTGACATTAGTATGCGAGATTTGACGACAGAGTTTTACAACACCGATAAGAAGCCTTAATGAAGAGAATATTATTAGATGATTTTCTATTGAAATCCCTGTTCTCATATTTTTTCACGGAATTTATTTCAATATACATACATACATCGCGAATTTCTGTCGACGTCATGGCGGAATGCAACCTCGTGATTCGATTCTGGGGACGTCGAACGTTATTTTCAATTTTGCTCTACTCTCTCGTATACGTATATGTATTAATCCGATGACTGGTAATTCTTTTTATCGTCATTTCGGTAGTAATGAAACGGTAGCCCCTCCCCCTATTGGCACTCCATCTAAGTGATGACCGTTTTTCGTGATTGTTGCGTTTTCCGTGTTAATATGCGTTCGTTTTGCGAATAATAATGGATGAGCGCGAACAAACAGCGTCGCGACTGATAAGAAAACGGCGCTGTTAATAAGCCGCAGAAAAAATTATGTATAAATAAGGAAGCGTCTGGAGATGCGGGTCACCTAATCTGTTCTCGCTGCACCACTACATTCAATTTGGAATGCATACGGTGCGGTATAAGAGAAAATGTAGCAGTCCGAAAGCCTCAAACGCTGATGCACTTGTGCGTGTTTCAGATGCGTTTTCCGTTTTTTGTGTGAGTGCACTCTGCCGGGGTATTTATCGCCAGTTGAACACAGCTGACGTAATAATAGTAAAACAAACGATAGTACGACACGTAATTCCTCCTCAGTATCTTTATATTTCGTGTCTCCTCGTCAATTTCCACTCCCGTTCAGCAGCCGATCGGAAGACTACACCAGGAAATACCTTTTATGCACCACCCCTCCTTGCCCGTTCCGCTGATGAACCAAAGTCACGTTGTTCAAATCGGATGACATCACGAACGCACATCTTACTTATAGAAGAAAGTATGTACACGATGTTTGCTTTTTTTTTTTTTTTTTTTTTTTCTATCTTGGATTAATCATCACACGCAAAATCGATCATCTGCGTCGATTTCGCCGAAGGTACATTCGCTGTCCAGGAAATTTAAATGTTTGTAGATGCAATGTAGAGAGACCTATTTATCGTATGGTCGTCGTTATTGGTTGCGGCGTTGAACTCTGAAATTAGAAGGACTATCTATCTATCTTTCAGGCAGATACGCTCTTCCATGTAAGGCTGTTGATGTCAAGATCGAACGAGTGACGATGGGAGGAAAGTATATGTGCAGTTTCAAGGTAGATTTCAATAGTCAAAATTTGACTGTAGAGGCTCACGTTTTTATGGCAGCTCATAGCTATCTTACTAACAGGGTGGTATGGGTTGCGAGGTGGTGGCTATTAAACAGAAAAGCGTCTTAACTTTTAAAGATGTGTTCTGGAAGCTAAACAAATGGCTTAGCGCGGTTTAGAATGGCAAAGTTCTTTTTTCTTCCTTTTGAATAGAAGCCGCGCATCATGACTTAAGACTAAAAAGCGGAACCTCGCCTGCACTATGGCCTCCATTTTTTTCCTTTTTTTTTTTCTATTTTATTTTTCCATTACTTTCTACATCTTTTTTTTTCTCGTTTCTTTGTCCTCGTGACCTTCTCTATGTTTTTAATTCCTTCTAAAAAAAAAAAAAAGGTGAACACGGACGCACACCGGGAAATTGTAAGATTTACCGAAGAATGTTACATCAATCTCAAGGATCAGTGGAAGTTGGTTGGGCACGTTCACACTTCACAACACAGTCTTCTAAGTGTTTCGTTGGTTCACACGCGTATTTTTCGCCCTAGTGCAAGAGTATGCGGTTACTTTTATAACGAATTCAACCTGTTTATGTTAATATAAATTTGATAAATTTTTTACTTTTTCTTTTTTTTTTTTTATTATTACTAATTTTAAATGTTCTAAATCAAGCGACGGTTATATAAAAAAATCATTCATTAAAGTTTAGATGTCTTTTCTTTTTTTTTTTTTTTGTTTTCCCTTTAAATTCGGACCGTAATTAATTAAGTTAGCGATCAATATGTAAACCGTTATTTCATATTAATATTCTGTTTAAATTATAAATGATAATAATAATAATTTTATTTTCTGTTTTGATGTAAAGATTCTGGAATAATTCTGATTAATACATGTCGGGTGGTGGTAAAGCGTTTATAGTCCCCTTAGCTTTTTTACGAAAAAATCGTGCTTTTTTGTTGATGGTTGCGCACAGTATAAAAAAAAGTGTGATTCCGGATAAATCATTTTTTTTGTGTTTCAGTATACTTGAAGAAATCCTCGATTACAGTCATATCATGCGTGTTTATATACGTGGCCTACCAGAGAATTAGATAATTTTTTCTTTCTTCGGTCCCCTACTTTTGTCCTTTGACTAAATTATTGAATTCTGCAATAATTTTTACCAATATCAATACTTTTCTTTTTATATTTTTGTTACTATTATTATGTTCGTAAAATCTGAATATTAATCCAATGCAATGATCATTTTTTTTATATCTATATTCTCAATAGCGGGATTCGAATCAGATTCTACTGGAATAAAACGCCACCCCGTCTAGCTTACTACGATAAGTAACGTTCAGATAATAAAGGAAATACTCAATACTTAATGAGCTAGGTCTGAAATCCCCCCGGTAAAGCACATATGCTACTTACCTCAAGAAAACACATTAAGTAGGAGAATTTCGACAGAAAATAAAGAAACAAATAAAACGAAAAATATCCACAAAATAGAACTTTCAATACAGAAATTAAGTATCTCGAAAAAAAATAACAGATCAAAATATGAACTCTAATAAACTTCAAGATTAAAAAAAAACATTACAATAAATTGAGATCGCTGTACAACAATGAATTTGGATATAACATTTAAAAAAATAAAAAAAAAAAACGAACGATAAGATATAATAATGCTCTTTTCCGATTATTTGCAGAATACGAATTTTTAACCTACTTCATAGAATTGAGAAAAGCGGATGTCAAAAAATTAAGATCATTGCAAGGACTAATACACGTGTATACTTCAAGACGTTGTACCAGCGCACAGAACTGTATCGTATGGTTTTCCTTCCGTTGGGGCCTCCTGCAGAGATCTTCAAATGAAATAAGTTAAATTAAAAAACCCAAGATAAACAGTCGAGCGCTACCGAAGGAAAAAATTCAAAAGTGAAAAAAAACCAATCCAAATCCGGCAAAAACAATATAAAAAAGATACCACAGACAGATGACTAAAAGTGGCGTCGTAAATACTCGATACTGAACTAGATTAAAAAGTAAAAACTTTTTTAACAACGCAGTACTTGTCGCGGAAATTTCGCAGCTTACCCGAAAAGATTTAAAATCGTCAACAATGAGCCTTTATAGAGAATTTAAGGAATTCAAAGGTAGCCTAATATGTAAAAAAGTTTAAACATATCAGAGAGAAACAACATGAACGAAAAACTTTTTAAGAAATCATCTATAGAAAAAGAAGTTCTAAAAACTTATAAATTCACTACGGAATTCTTAAGAAAAACGAAATATAATATAAGGGGACTGGGGGGGAAAAAAATACGTGTAAAAGTTCTGACTTAGTTGTTACATATCTAAATAAAATAAATAATACCATTATAAAATTTACATACCACTAGTATTATTTTATAAATAGATACATACATACATACATACATACATACATATATATATATATATATATATATACAAAGGCGTCGCCAGCCGAGGGGGAGCAAGATGATAGAAAGAGGATATGAGTTGTAGAAAAAATAAAGTTTATAATTTGTAAAGGCTTAATATTTTATTAAACAAGAATAAAATCCTAATTAAAACATAATTTTCGTGGGTTTCTAGCAAATTGACCTACTACTTTATCATAAAATTTTTCCAAATCGTCCATGATTATGCGTCTATGAATGCTCATCATGGCCAGTTCATTAAAAAGTTTTGAGGCTCCGGGAGGGCAACTGCCAGGTCCCCTGGCGACGCCCATGTATATATATATATATATATATATATATATGTATATATATAAAACTCGCCCCTTCGGGCCTCGGAATGAAGCAAGCCCCTTTCAACCCCCCCCCCCCCGTATAGCTGTTCTATAATTCCTATAGAAGAGTAAACTTTTTCATTGGATACGCCGTTTGACAGAAAAAAATCTTTCAGTTCCAATTTTCACCACCAGACGATATAGGAGCGCTAATATCGCATTGAAGTCTTATATATGGGACAAACTTCGTGACAGGACACTTTTCCTGATGACCCCTGGTGTAAAAATGGCATAGCCATTAATATATATATATATATATAAAGTAATATTTTTAAATAAATTTGTTCTATTAGTTATATCTAAATTATCTCCCCCACCGCCAAAAAAAAAACAAAAAAAAATCGCACTACGTCATTAAAGCGGGGACTGTTTTGCTTCTTATGGTAGTATTACAAATTTTGGTTAGCATCGGAATTTAGACACATATTTTTGGAGAGTATTCTTAATTTGAATTATTTCTAGTGAGTGTCGATAATGGAGAATCGAATTTAGGAGCGTTCGCAAAATTAATTAATTTAATATTCTCATAAAAATAAAACTAAGCGCGCATTTAGAAAAAGAAAAAAAAGGGAAATGAAAAATCTTTAGAACTGTTTAATGATATGTCCTATTCGTCAATAAACGCTGAAATTTATCTCCTCTCTGTCGTATAGCGCATAAAAAATAATTAGTAATAAAAATGTAAGAAAAACAAAAAAGGGGCTTCATAGTTTTTTTTTTATTCGGTTAAATGTCCACCTTGAAAATTCGATGACAAATTATTAAATGATCGCTACGAACAAGAAGTCCGTTCTTTGTGTTTTCGCTTCATGGTAAAATAGCATAAAACATAAAAACACGTTGTCACTCTTCTTTTACTACTTTTTTTTTTTTGTAATGTTACTCCCGGAATTAGCGAGCAAGGCCGATATTTTGTTGTAGGATTTTTTACGCAACTAAGTTCACAGTCCCCGAAGCCCTACTAAGGGTATTATGTCAGTTTATCGTTTATGCTCTATAAAAATTGTTTTCTAGTTGACATCGGTGGCTCAAAAAAGGAAATATACAATAATACGTACATTTAGGGTTCGATACCCCCCGAAACTGTATAAAAAAAAAAAAAGTGATAAAAATAATTAGAAATAAAATAATTTTCGTTATTAATAAAATTGTTTGATTGACGTTTCGGATAGATTAAATCACCATCGATGTTTCTGGTGATGATTAGTGAAAGCTGTCCCGGCAAGAAGGTCAGTCTAATTTTATTAATATATAGTCCTATTTTTAGATTAAACATAAACAGACACTTTTTATAAAATTACGTATATTTAAATATTTACGCTGACGCGTTTCGAAGTCGATCATGATCACACTGCTGCGATTTAAGTATGTATATTATTTTATAAAAAGTGTCTAAATTTAATCTAAAAATAATTTTGAAATAATATGCGCAACAAACTTTAATAATAATATAGAGTGCTAACCGAAAATAATTTCAATTCTTATAGCGTGTCCATGTTTGAAATTTTAATGGTGAAAATTATCGCTTACATACAAAGGAGGCCGTGTTATTTTAAGGCGATATTGCGCTAATCCTCCGCTTATATATTCCCCTCCGGATTGTAAAGATCAACGACTTTTTATTTTTAATTTTGTACTTTCTGTTCTCGCGTCTCTAAAACTTCAATTTGTTATCGACCGAAATCCGGACTGAACAATCAGATCTAACAGGTAACAATGGCAAAAATGTACTTAAAATACCTGGTGCGTTTCCGTCATTTACATCTTCCTCTATTTATTTGTTCGTTCGTGATTTTAAGATTTTTTTTTTTTTTTTAAGTATCGATAATGGTTTTTTTTCTCAACTTTCTTTCCGCGGTTAACCATCATGTCTTTGCTCCGTCTATCGCATTGTCTTTGTGTTCATTTTTTCGATTTAAGGTGCTATTAAGAGCACAATGTGTAAACAATCACCTCTTTTCTTTGTTTCTTCCCGAACTGTGCATACATTATAATTATATCTATTCTCTGAATTATCTGTACACACTGTTACTTACTTAAAATTCGGCGAAACATAGTTCGGCAAATACACTCTAAATGTTGACGGAGTGATTTTGGCAGAAATATGGTTATTAAAAGTCCTCCAAAAAAAAAAAAAAAAAAAAAAAAAGCAACACATATACGGTAAAGTGTAAAGGAATGAATATGTACGAGAAAAATGTCAAACAAATCCAATCAAAAAAAATCCATCAATTTCAAAAACATAATAAGCATAAATTATACATCAGAATATGTTTATTTTATTTCTTAAATTAACTGAAATTTTACGTTTGGACTCTTTTTAAATCTCTTCTGCACGTATACACGAGTTTTTGTTTATTTGTATTTGTAAATTAAATTGCGCAGTTTTTATAAAAGGTTTGCATATTATGAAAAGCGTGTCGCAATCGTTGTTCAGGTGTCATGTTGTAAATGTATGCCTAATTGGACGCTTTTTATTTTTTTTCGGCTTAACCACCTTCGATTATTGTAAAACACGCGGGGCATACATGTGTTTTTTACGAGAAAATAACGGAATGGTATTCACGAAATTAGAAAAAAAAAGTGTACATTTTATAAATTGCATAATCTCGTTGAGCATAGTTCGTGAAAAGTACGGTTCCTAGCCTAGCTGTAGTCAGCGCGCGGAGATTTTTTAAAAAATAGTATGTGTTTTCTATTAAGTTTTTACAGGGAAATCCTGCAACAGAATTTTAATAGTTGCTACCGGGAAGTTATTTATACATTAAAATTTGAAATACCCAGCGCTATTGTTGTTTTGATTTTATGGTAATAAATTAAGTTTAATAAAGAGAGGTCGGAAGATCTCTTAAATGTTTAAATATAGGAGATCACCGCACGAATAACTCGGCAGCCGCTTCAAAATAATGGCTGTGTGTGTGTGTGTGTGTGTGTGTGTGTGTGTGCTGTTTAGTTGAGCGAAACTGTTTGTTTGATCACGACAGACGGCTTATGTAGAAAGACCGATACTTTTCGGCTGAGTATGAAACGAGAAGACCATTTCTTGTGTTGGACGGTGATAAATTCGCAAAGAGAGAAAGAGAATCTTTACAAAAATATAATAATTAAAAACCAAAAAATAAAAAATAAACGTTTTTTTGACATATAAAGTCCTAAGAGTAGATGGACAAATTATACAATAAAAGAGAATATTGTAATAGGGGAAATGGAATGATCAAGACGAAGTAAAAACCGAATGATTATAGTGACGAAAGTAATTTGATTTTCAGATTAAGCGACTCTAATTAACGTATTCCGGCAAAGAAGTTGCAGGAAACAGATTGCGAGTATTAATTACGCAAAAACGTTATACATTATAAATAATTTTTTCTAATAATATCTTTTAATTTTTTTCAAATCTTTTTTTTTTTTTTTTTTTTTGGTATACAATTTAGTAACTCATTTTCTATTCCCGCCTATCATTATCTTCAAATTCAGCCGGTTCCCTGGTTTCAAAATCGTCTTCTTATCAGCGCTCCGCGATCGTTTCTTTAATCAGACTGCGTTTTAATCACTCCCTTCCGCCCTCTTCACCTCTCCCGATTGTTCGCTTCATTGTTCCATCTCTGCTCCACTATATATACATATATAGCAAACCACATATTCTTTGAAAGCTCCGCTCTTGATTCTGAACGCTCTGTTTTATACTGCAAAATCTTGAGTCTTCCTGCTCCTTGTAATTCTTGCTTTATCCTTTCCTTCCTATCTCCAGATATAATTCCTGTACTTCAAATCTTTTCTAAGCTCTATTTCTAATCGTTTTTCTATTTAACCATAATTTCTGTAGCTGTGGGGTTAAAGCGCCTAAAAGATAATATATAAAATAATGTTATTACTATTTTTATTTCAAAAAAAAAAAAAATATATGCAACGTATTATATTTTAGAAATGTTCTATAAAAAAGTAGGTACGAGTATATTAAAGTTACCGAGAAGTGAATAATACTGGAAAGGGGGTTGTTTGTAATATTTTCTACCGCGGGAATATTATTTATTTCAAGATTTTGAAACCTTGCCAACCATCCTGATTAGAATGTATTTAAGGTTTGTTTTAATTATCGTATTAATAATAATATTCACAAAAGAAAGAAAAACTGAATAGAAGAAATAAATCTTTAACAGAAATACAGAGAATTCACCACGTAAAAAAAGAGAAAAAATTCAAAGACTTTTACATTAATACGTGGATAAAGCTGTACAGCTATAACCGGCCGTTTTTAAAGTAAGTGAATGATGTAATTGGCTAATTAAAGCGACGAATAAGGAATAATAGAAAACAGATGATTATAATGATGAAAACTGTCGGACCTCCAGCAATGCCACTCTTTAGCCAGCCTAATCTACCGTCTTATCCCTGGTTTTCCAATTTTCCTCTCTCTGCAATCTGTCGCCTACGCTTTGGGCACAATTTGCTCCCTGCTTCCTTATTTCGCTTATCTCTGGTTCCCTCTCTTCTATGTCTCCTATACTCTTCCTCTCGTAACTTTATACGTGACGCTAATCATATTTTGTTTGAGTGTACCTATATCACTTCCGAACGTTCTTCCTTCTTCTCTTCTGTCAATTGATCTTCCAACTCCGTATTGTGTGCATCTTACGTTCTCTCCTTGTCATCATCCTTGGGGTCATTCCTGCACACTTGAGTCTTTTCTATCCTCTATATGCAATCGCGCATAAATAACTGATTCCGCTTCTCATCCTTTCCCATCTTCTCGGGGCCAATGTCTTTTTGACGAACCCAACTAAAAAAAAAAAAAAAAGGCCACCGAGTTGACTCTAATGAATATGAAAAAGGAGAGATGTACAAGTTTAAAAAACATTAGGATAAAATAAAGATTTAAAAAGACGTTGTATATAATATGTAAAACAAATTTTTTTTTATTAATTTCCAAGTATTTAAATGGCTATTAATGGGCGAAGCCGTGGGAAACAGTATATGCGTGTGTAAAATATGTATTTAGTAAGATCAATTTTGTTTCTAAACTAGAGACTAGTTGTTTATGTTCATTAAATTATTTCCGCTTTTTGTCGCAGATTGTGTAACGTACAACTATTTCGAGAGTCAGCCCAAAAATGAATAAAAAACAACGGCTTTTCAAGAGGTCTTGACCGTCTGGATGGTGGTAGTAGTAAAATAAATGACCATCACAGCCGCAGCAGGTATTAATAATAAAATTCTAACAGTCGACGTAAAAAACTCGGAATTAATTTTCGGTAGCCGGAGAAGGAGGAGTCGTAAACTTTTTTTAAGGCATCGTCGACCGGAACGAAAACGATAAAATCGTTGCCGATTTCTGAGCTAAAAATAACAATTATCATCCTTCGAAGTACATTAAAATGCTTTTAACCGATGCCGTGCGCAGGGAGACGATGACAACAACAACAACAACAACAATATCAGCAACATAATCAGCTACAACGACAATCAACATTGTTATAGCGAGAGTGTATGCTGGTAATAAACGACTTTGGTAATTTCTCAGTCGGAGTACAGTTATTTCTGACCATAAATAGTTCCAGCAAATAATCTGTACGACCTTACACATTTTGTCCTTAACTAAGCGGAGACACGCGTACAACACGTCCTACAAAGTATATTAGTGGCGAATTATCGAACGTTTCTTTTTCTATTTTTCTGTTTTGCTGCTATTTTTTAATGGATATATGTGTTTTAACGGGGCGAGATTAAAAGCCTCCCGCGTTTTAAGGTTGTAAGGTTGAAAGATGTGTTCGTTGTATCGGCATTTCGACCGGTCGTCGCCATCTTCTGATTCTCTCATTAATTACGATGACCAGAAAAAGGTGTAGCCGACAATTACTTGCGGCCATTTTACAAATTTTATTAATTAGTCAAATAAAATAGAGGCCGATTAGAGCCAGTAGTCTCTATGTTCAAATTCAGAGCACGCGCATTTCGGACCAGCTTCTTGCAGGTAGAATTTTATAATTATCGATAACCCCTCTCCCCCTCCCCGTTTATTTCGCGTTCTTCATTCCCCTATTCCCTGTTCTGTTTTTTCTTTTTTCTCTCTAAAAGATATTTTAACAAAGAATTTGTTTACGATTCACTGGTAGCACCTGGTGACGATATTATGTCATGGTCGAACGACTGTGCTGACCATTTTTAATTTATCGTTGAAGGACGCCTGATATTATTATTTTCACATCGGTTTTGCTTCAATGCTCGTCCGATTTCCCGTTTTTAAGAATAACGCCGTTATTAATTATTATCGCGGTTTTTCTGTTGACATTTAACGATTTACGCGGGAAATTCTGAGTCGGTACTTTAACGTGCTTTCTTCGAGAGCAACCCGATATTGCCCGAGAAAGGGACCCCATAAGGAGAGAAACGAACACTAAGGAGAGAGAGTCAAACAAAAATAACAATTACAGGTACCTTTCTGGTATGTATGTGTCATTGACGAAGTTACCGGTGTCAATAGTTGTACACGGCTTTTAGCAGGTGGGAGGCAGCTTACAATACACAAATATCATCTGTAGGCGGTAAGTTTTTCTAACTATTGCAGCTATTTCACGTGTGTGACGTTTGTTAAAAATGTGCCCCATCAATTGATGCCCATTTGAAAGATTTATAATATATATATATATATTTTCTTTGGACAAGTCCATCATCTTCGGCGGTATTTCTAAATTCGGCCCTCTTTTAAATTAGACAATTCGATATTACCCGAAATTCGCGGAGGGCGTTTGAAAATTCCAACCATATACATATCTTTCATCCGTTTCGGTCTGGGAACTTCAGCCAATAGCCAAAGATGCTTTCTTTTTGCGTTTGCTTTCAGTTCC
Source organism: Icerya purchasi (assembly GCA_039619475.1). Classification (NCBI taxonomy): domain Eukaryota; kingdom Metazoa; phylum Arthropoda; class Insecta; order Hemiptera; family Monophlebidae; genus Icerya; species Icerya purchasi. The sequence continues at coordinate 55,093,766 of CM077115.1, forward strand.
ATTGGTTTTTTTTTTTCCCATCACTTCGACAGTAGTGCTGTAAACGAAATTTAACGGTCTCGAAGCCATTCTTTCGTTTAATCTTCATCATTTGCGATAGTAACGGCACATCGGAAGACTCTTTCATTGTAACTGGAAATGTTTTGGTTACCATCACCGTTCAAATATGAAAAAAACTAACCGGGGGTAAAATACTGTCAACCTTACACGATGGTGCGCTATCAGCGCACGATGATGTGTGTCCATCAGTAAGCGTTGAGGACATTTATTAACCGTTCCTTTGTCACAATACATTGCGCGGAATACAGTTGCGGAGACCTGGTGCGAGTATGCGTGTCCGGGTTTCCCTGTACCCTCTTCTCTTCCGTTTCATTCTGTTCGCGTTGGTTTATTTTAGAGGATAGGATCGGGAAAGCTGATTCTTCAGTTCAAATTGCTATCCGTTTTTATCGTCGTATTAAAAAAAAATCATTAGCACATTTTGATCGCATTCGGATGACCCTGCGATTCCCCGATCATGTGTTCTTTGAATATATTTTTTTTCCCCCTAATTTCGTGTTTTCGAAAATTCTGGCTTCCTTCTACTCGTGTTATGTCTTCTCTCTCTTATGTGTCAGCATTTCGTTCTGCGATCATTATTCTCCTTTTATAGCTTTTCGGCTAAATTGTAGTTATGCGCTTCTTTCTGACATGATGTTTCTCCCGTGTTGGCTCCCATTTTTAAAAAGAAATAGTAATAATTTTACCGTTTCTACGCCACTACTTGTGATAGCGTAATCATTTCAGCTTTCAGTGTAGTTTGTGTGCGCCGTGTATAAATTGAAAAATATCGTAAATATTTTTGTACAATGTTTGTTTTCAATTCGTATTAATGTAAAATTCCTTTTTTCACTTTTCTATTTTTAAATTGGTTAATTTTGCGGACATTGACGTTCAATGTTAGGCGGCAATGTTCGGATTTGTAAATAACTTTGTACGTGCCTATTTAAAAATGTTGCGGCTAAATTCGTTAGGATTAAGGATAAAACTATAAGAGATGTCTCCCCCGCATATATCGCTCATTAAATACGATGTCATAACTCAAAAAACGCTATTTCGCAGAAAACGCAAATTAACACTTATACTATCATTTGAAAACGGTATACACCTTCCGTAAGCAATGCTCACATTTTGTCGAGTTTCTTATTTACAAATATGGCGTTCTAACGTCTCTAATTGTACTCATAAAATGCATTCCAACTATACACACATAACTCAAATTCGCTATTTTTTTCGTTATGACGTTATTGTATTTAATGAGCGATTATATATTTAATGGTAACCGTTTACTATATCCTCAAATTATCTGTTGCATCCGGATGATGGTTTTTATGTCATGTTTGTAATGCGGAACACATACTTTTTTTTTATTCAAGTTGCCCATCCGGTGACGCGTGATTTATTTTATTTTCAACTTTTGAAATTCGGTCTCTCCGCAATGCACCTTATAATGTTTAGCTACCCTCTTGTTTGTTGCTATTCTAAAAAAGTTTTCCATATGCGATAAAATAAAAAGATGTAGCTTTTATTCCATTTTATTTATTTTCCTCATGTTGTTATCACCGCCAAATGAAAAAAAAAACTTAATGGCAATCAACTCGTTTAATGTTGTAATTAAGCATCCAATATATATATATATATATATATATATATATATATATATATATATATATATATATGTTTAAAGATTTAAATATAACTTTTTAAAGATAATAAACCATTTATAATACCATTAAATTTACGAACATTAGAACAGTAAATAGAGGCTAGGTATCTACGCTACCAAAACTGATATTATGCTAATCGAGTATTGTTATTTTTCAAATTTTACAAATATCATAAGTGATATTCATTGATCCGAATTATACTCGGGGGGGGGGGCTTTGCGCCGCTTGAAAAGCTACACATTATTACGTTGTACCTGCCGGAAGATGAAGACAACTGGTTATAATCGAAAAAAAAATTAAAAAGTAATTAAAAAGGAAAAATCTTAAGCTAATTTATTGAACGGTAATTAATTATTGATAAATTCGTTCTACAAAAAAAACAAAAAAAAAAAAAAACAAAAAAAAAAAACAATTTAAAATTTGCTATAAAAAATATTCAATTTTCTATGAGTTTTTATTTTTAACAAAAAAACAACATTGTTCCGTTTCGTAATTAACGATTTTACTTTTTTTGTTATACAAAGGGACGAGGCATTTTCACAACGAGAGCCTTTTACTTTTTGGTCGATCGACCTCATTGTAAGGAGAATGTATGTCGACCGGTCATTTCATAAGTCGCATAAAAATGTTAGCCGTAACGTGAACGATCTATCGTCGTAAAAAATGACCGAACTCGAGTCCTTAAAAAATTATTAATTGTAAGAAAAGAAAAGAAATATTAACTAGAAACAAAAAAAAAAAAAAACTTAAAAGAACAACGATGTATAAGAATTGCGGAAAAATTCAGAAACCAACGTCAGAGTTTAAAGCTGTTGCTTCGGTTAATACTTGAGGGAAATGACCGGGAATCGTGCTATGTTGTAGTTTAGATGATTAAATAGTTGTCGGGAAACTTTAAAAATGTTGATCTCATTGGCGTACTTAAAAAAGTTAAACGACGAACGGCTGGTAAACCGAACAACCGAAACATAAAAGTAATTCAGGAGAAACGGTGTACATAGAGAGCAGTGTGTCGTCGGTTACATAACTTGACCGGCGGCTCATTATATTAACTCTATTATGGTGCTTTAATTCGGGGCAGCAAGAAACGTGTTGTTTACATAAAATGTAACAAAGCTGATGGTACATCATCAGTTGTTGAAAGAGATATTGGGAAAATGGCGCCGGATTTTCTCACAGATAACACTGGCTAGGACGAACGTCGACAAATGAGGTAGTTTTGCTATTTGCGTCCGCATAATCGGCCAGCTCGATCGATTGAGAGTCTTCGACCTCGGTGTTATTTTACCAGAAGACTTTTTTTTTTCCTTACGAGATTACTGTTATTACCGATGGAACATTATTATAGTAACGCCAAAACAAGAATCGCTCATCTACGCATCCAATTTCCTACGCATTAACAACAGCCAACTGCCCTTTCTGCTGGTTGCTAGTTTCAGGCCACCTTCCTTGCCTCACTTTCTTCTTCGAGCTCCTCCAACTTTTCTGCCAAGTACTTATACATTCTTCAAATGTCCAAATCTCAAAGTATTGCGTAAAACTCGATCAACCTGTTCGCGCTGAAATTGTTTCAGTCGTGACATTTTCGGCAAAAAAAAAAGAGCATTTTCTGACAATGTTTAATAATATCGGTGTATTTAAAAATTTTAAGAAATTCTACAAACGGTTGATGAAAAGGTACTATTCAGTGAACGTAATTTTAGCTCGATTCTTTACAGTTTTATCACTTATTTCTACGTTCAAATTGTATAAATGCAGCGGTTAGGGGGAAATATGCAACGTTAGTGTATGCAAGACTACACTTGAAACTGATATTGCGATTGTTTCATTTATCGCGGTACAACATATGCAGCAATCCTCTAAGTGTTTCTGTCTACTATGCGCCAACCAACACGCATATTCCACGAGGCTACACTAATAATTAAAATTATTTGTAATAATTTCTGTGGTCGCTTGGGATCGAACTTGATGACGGAAGTCAACTAGCAAATTTGCGACGGCTGATATAAACCATATACATGTATATATAAAAAAAATCGGCCCTTCGTGACCACCTCCAGAAGCTCTATCACTTTTACGAATAGAATGAGGAAAATTGAAATGTCATTCTTTTTCCGACTGCGCCTAGGTGACAACATTTCTTTGAGTTTCAATAGATAAATCTATAGCATTAATTTGTCACGTTCCGCGGCTGTCTTTGGTCTAAAATGCAACGGACACTATAGATGTGGCTGACGAGCAGTTTTCTGGCTGCGATAACAGTCCATTTTGTCGGTACTTTGTCTTCTTATGTGTATCACATTTTGGGACAGAAAAATGGGCTGAGAATACGTTATTGAATCGCAAACGCCCCTTGCCCCTCTTGCTTACATTTCTGTCTCTTTCTCTTCTATACTTTGTATAAAATGATCGAAATTTACAACGTAATTCTAAATCGGTCCGTATGTAAGTTATGCGCGAACAAACGAAAAAAAACAAAAAAAACGCAACTTAACATACTAAAATATATAAAAATAATACTTTTTTTGCGTTTCCATGGTATTATTAAATTAGCAATATAGCGTCTTTACACGCTTTTCCGTATTATGGTGGCACTTCTTATTCATCAACCTGCACACCGGAATAAGAAGTGTGTTCATTATGTTTCCAAAAAGGATTTTTGTGATTATGTTATTTTTTTTTTTTTGTGTCGATACCGGTAAGAATTACTACGTTGTAAATTTTGATCATTTTATACAAAATAATATCCTTGTTTTTGGAAGTCGGTAGAAATTAAAATAGAACAAAAAGCGTTACATAAAATTGGAACATTTTTTGTGACATTTTTTTAGTCTCGCAAGGGGCTGTGCCGTTTGACCTATCTTGCTAACATTTCTGCCTCTTTCTCTTCTATACTTTGTATAAATTGATAAAAATTTTCAACGCAATTCTTAGGTCGATCCCCATTAGATTTTATAACGAATAAATGTCCCAATTTTATATAATAAAAAAAAAAAAAAATACAACCAATAATTTATAGCATAAATTTTATTAAACTACTGAAACAACTTAACATACTACAACGAATATAAATAACACTTTTTTTGCGTTTCCATGGTATTATAAAATTAGCAAATATAGTGTCTTTACACGCTTTTCCGTATTGTGGTGGCACTTCTTATTCATCAACCTGCACAGGAATACACACTTATTCATCAACCTGCATAGGAATACTTATTCATCAACCTGCACAGGAATAAGAAGTGTGTTCATTATGTTTCCAAAAAGGATTTTTGTGATTATGTTATTATTTTTGTGTTGATGCCAGTAAGAATTACGTTGTAAATTTTTTGATCATTTTATACAAAGTATAGAAGAGAAAGAGACAGAAATGTAAGCAAGAGGGGTCACACAGCCCCTTGCGAGGCGAAATGGCCGAGTTGATATATACGGTAGATGTGCGTGCTTTTGTTGTATTGACTTAAAAGTTTCATTTCAGCTAGCGTCTTATTTTCTAATTTGTATATACCGAGTCTGTGTGCGGATTAAAGACAATTTAACCGTACGACATAATAGGAAATAGTTGAAAAAATAAACGGCAGAAATTTTAAAAAATACACAAAATATTCGGTAGATAAAAATTATAGTTAACATAATCTTTTCAAGTCTTACATGTTTTCTTTTATTTAAATTAGTTTAAATCACACGTAAAATGTTGTAGGATTTCTCGGGGGAAATTTGTAAAAATGCGTCTTCATATTACTTTTAAAGATGACGGAAAAAAAGTAATAAAATAATTACAAGCTAAATATGTGCAGACCGGAGAGGTTAGAAATTTCACAAGCGGAGTTAGTTTGTAGCGAGGCAAGCGCACGCTTGTTTTGTAGTGATTTATCATCTACTACGTTATATCTCTATTTAATTAATAGCTCAGTTAAGAATGGGACTCGGCATTACTGCCGTCCTAACTCTATACACGGCTGGCGCATATGTATATGAATGTACCGCGACGGAGAAGCCAAAGGAAACCACGCAATTACTGTATTCAGAATGAAGGTAACATTTTTATTTCGAGTACAAATCATTTTCCCGGCATACGTATATTTACACTATGTGTCTATTTTTACGTATGAAGATGTTGAAAAAAAAAAAGGTAAATAAAATCAACGAGAGATGCTTCGAAGTGGATAAGAAAAACCTGATGGAAACTCCGGGACAAGCTAAGAATAGAGTGATGAAATTGGAAAATGCAGCGGAAACTGTCTTGCGGGGCCCAAGATGGTGATGCTTGGAGAGAATTCCGGGGGAGGCTTTAAAAATAGAATAAAGACAATCGGGTTTTTTCTTACGCACGTACGACGACCGCTGATTAATGGAAAACCTTCATTCGAACTTCGGACTATGATATAAAATATCCGCTTTGCGTTTTAACGAATTTTTATTAACTACATGCCTTTCGGTTTTCTTTATATTATTCTTTGAACGTGTTCATTCGGTGGTACACGTTAGAATTTCGAGGTGGCTGTTTGGCCGTATGCGTACAGTTTTTGAAATATGTGTTGCATCGCACAATCAACGCAATCGGCCTCACGCAGAAAATACATTAACTTCGAAGACGGAAAATGGAGCGTAATCAATGGCGGTACGTGAATAGTCGCTCGCAAATTCTCTGATAATTGTTCCGGGTACCTATTGACGTAATTCTTAAATTCCCCGCGCCTAAATAAAAATAACCAACCTATATCATAATAATAATAATCGGTAGGGATAATTCCGTTTTGTTAATTTGGGTTTTTTTTTGTTTTTAAATTTGCAGCACAAAGATATTTTGTACCGTCTACAATACCAGTATCGAATTCCGACTAGGACGATTTCATTGACTCATCGAATGGCCTTGACAGCGGTTCTCGATTAAAAGAACGATTTCGGCTACTAACCGCAAATAGAGGTGTATTATATTATCGAAATATAAATTGATTAAAAATAACCTCGCTTCATTTCGTCTCTTCTCGTTGTTTTTTGTTTCGCTTTTTTCCAGTTGGCCTGCTGGAGAAAAAGACCAAAAACAAGAAAAAAAAAACAGTCAATTTTTTCATTTCAGAAATAATCAAAACTCTTGCGCGCGTGCTCTTTCACTGACGATCGATTGGCGCCTAATGGATGTCTGGCTGTAGGCGGGAAAAAAGAAAAAAAGGATATGCATCGGTCTAAAGTGAACAACTGGAATTTCAGTACTTCATGCAGAATTCTTTAGGGTTATAAGTTTCTAAATTATCGGTTAGTGCTTAAGGTGTCCCGAAAACCAGCCCAAGTCAGTGAATTGGATCCCAGGGGGCGGCAGGTTTCCGTTGTATTTTAATCTGCGTCGAGCTTAATACAACCGGTAATAATCACGCGAGAAGAGGGTACATGTGATGCGATTTTAACGTTTTTTTTATTTGACGATTTTTTATTGGGCTTTTTGGTATTTTCCCATTATTTAAAAATTGCTTATTTAACGGCGTAAATTTAAAATTATAGTTAATGTGTATATTATATACTTTTTCTTTCCCGCTGTGTACGCGTATGTGTTTTTTTTTTTTTAAATTAAAAAAAATTAGCGATGTGCAGTTAGTGTTATAAGTAGTCAAAGGGGCGGCGAGTACACAAAAGTGAGAAGAAACTTATCAACTCGCATAGCGGGTGTAAAGCGGTGACTGAAATAAAATCTGGCGGCGTTCATTTTAAAATTGGTGGTACTTCGGACACTTATGCATTGAATTATAATCAATTTTTTCTTTGTATAGCTTAAATTCTGTAGATTAGTGCACGTGCATCACAACTTCATCCAGTTTTAAATCTCCTCTTTTCTGTGTCATCAGAGGGGATCTTCACAAAGAAACGACGAGAGCGAAGAACGGCTAATTAGGTTTTAGTTCATCGTCCTCAGCGGAGTATGAATTAGCAGCGGGAGGAAATTACGGACAGACAAGGTGTTTTTTCCGGACTAAGGGGAGCAATCACAAGTGTGGGGGACTACGCTGAGAAGAAGAGGGGTTGCATGGAGTTAATTCGACGGCGAACACCGATGTCGAAATTTCTAGTGTTATGTCGCGCGATGATTCGCATATAGATCATGTAGAAAGAAGAGGAAACGGTAACAACGTGAATTGGCGAAGGGAGCAGCGATGCTTTCTTAATGAAAAAAAGTAAATTGGATTAATGGGGGAAAAAATGCGTCCTGGCATCTGAGTTAGGGTACTGCAGTCATTAGAAAATAGTCTTCGTTACGACTTTGATAAGGAATGTTTTCTATCGTTGTCGGAAACGTTTTCGGGTGGCGTGTACCGTTCCGCTGGCAGAGCCGTGTCCAAGGGGTGGGTTTTCTGGGGGTTAACCCCCTCCCCCATGAGAACTGAAATATTGTTATTATAAATACACAAAAATCTGAAAAAAATTAAAAAATTTTAAATATTGATGATTTTTTAGGGTGTTCACATTAAAAAAGAAAAAATATGCTCCATATTTTTAGGTACTTCATTAATATCTTAAGGATTTTTTTTTTTTTTTTTTATTACGAGTATAATCAATAACATATGTAATTTTTATTAATGTGTTTATACGGGGGGTAATTCATTTATGTAAATTATTAATACATATAAATCAAAATTACGGAAATTATTAATAGTACGAATATTAGTGAAAAATGTATTGTTATTTATAAAATAAATATGCGAAGAAAATGCCCCCCCCCCTTCAAAATTTTGGGCACGGACCTGCCCGCTGGTATTTACGCAAATGAAAATTCCTTAGAAGTAAAATCGAATGATTGCGGCTAAATTAAACGGGGTTATTTCTTACCCGGGGTCAAGTCTACATATTTTTTAAAGTTCACAAAGTCTGTGCCAGCGTTTTGTTTGTTCATTAGCGACTACTGCCGGATTATTATCTCAAGTCGGCCTTTTGAGTAGCATCTAGCACGTGTTTAATGATTCATCTCAGGAAAGCCGGAAAGGCAAAGCTAGCGGTGACACGAACCGCTGCTGTGGCAATCCTTTCCCGTTTTGGAAAAGCGGGGTAGAATCTGGAGGAATGCTACGGAATTTTTGACGTGGTCTTAAGTGACCATGTCGATCGGGCCAAAAAATCGCACCGGGGAAATTTTTATTGCACAATTTCGGCCATTTTCTACTACGCCTTACCAGATGATGGTAACGTTTATAATCTTTCCTGAGGCAAACAACGGTCAAATTGATGGTAGAGTATGTGCCCGTTTTACGGTCGATAAAGAAGCTGACCGTTACATGGAGCTCTTATGATTTTCTCGCGTTCCAGTTATTATAGTTCGCCGTGTATCATTTTACTTTAATTGCGTCTGTTTTAGTTAGACGCGCGCGAGAATAAAACACCTTCCGATGAACCGGTTCCATTGTTTGCTAAGGTCTGCAGCAGGCAGCCTAATTATTATTCCCTGCTATGCAATTGTAGCAATATTAATGCGTGTTGTGCGCTTTGCTGCGCGCAGTACACGAATGTTATTTCTCTCGTACAAATTTAGCACGAAATGTCAGAATTTCGGCTAAGTCAGTCGTGTGTCTGTTGCTTTATGTAACGGTACCAATATAAAATTACACGTGTAAATATCGCGAAAAACCGAGAGGTCCCCGTCGCCGAGTCTGTTAAGCATCATTGTTTTCGTAACATCGTCGATGTTTTTATTCTGCAGCAACAACGCTATTTTGTTAACGTTAAACCGTTTTTTTTTTTTGTTCTTTTTTTTTTTTTCTTTTCAGGAATCTGAGGCTAGTAGTAAACCGTCCAACACCAAAAGGAGAGCTTATAACGACATTAAAATTTGTTGAAATCAGCGAAAGAAGTTCTTCGAGCACGGAAATCGAAGTCAGTCGGCGTTGTACAAAGGCTAAAAGTATTTTTCTGCTCAGATCATGCTTCATTCGAGATTCTAGGCATTTTTTAAAGAGATACACACGCAAACATGACGAGATGATATGACTGATACGAGATGATATGAGTGATACGAGGTGATATGAGTGATATAAGATGATACGAGGTGATATGAGTGATATAAGATGATACGAGTGATACGAAATGACGTCGCAAGAAGACGATTTTCTCTTTCGATGCGTAATTGAAGGGACACCTTCGCGACTAAACTGAGCAGTTAAAAATGTGACGTTATTGACTTTTTGTTTTTTTTCATACTGTTGCTGTACATCGCTAAAATCGTACACAATTACGTAGAGTACGAGCTCTCGCGTGTTTTACACATGAAATAGAATAAATATCGTGGTGTTGGCTAGAATATTTTTGACTAGGGCAACCTTTTTATTTTTATTTATTTTAATTTATTTATTTATTTTAATTCATTTATTTATTTTTTCGATTTATAGGAAAGAAAAAAAAAACCGCCCATAAATACGTCGTACCTGCATTGTTTAATAACCTAAATTTGTTTTCAATATCTTTCGTGATTTATAGAGCATTTCTCAATTTCGAAACAAAAACCTCGACATGCAACGAAGGAAAACGGGAATGAGAAGTTATTAAAAAACTACGAACGTGTTTTCCAAATGATTATTAATTATTGGGAAATTAATTCAAAATCAAGCCGGAGAAATGTGTATTGTTGCGTGTAGATTACACGCTTTTAATTGTTAATGGTACGACAATTTATGACGTAACATTGCTCAGATTGGGTCATGACATCGAAATGTCACCGTTTCGGAAATAATTTTGTTTCAGCCGCCGTATTTTTTCTCCTTCCTGCTTCTCAGTCGACTATGGGGACTTTCAGTTGTCCTTTCTTCTTTCGGCCTTCCTTTGGTGTTCAATTGCATTCGTTCGCTGTGGTTTTTCCTTCTTTCCAACGTCTACGATGTACCACCCCCCCCCCCCCTCTTCGCATTTATCCAATTGTATACTTTAATTTTTCCGTTGTTACAGAAAGTTTTTGAATGATTTTTTCCCATTACATATTAAATTAATGTTAATTCGATTATTTGGCTTTAGGTTAGTTTGAAATATTGCATTTCACAAATTTCCAAAGATTTTTTTTGTTTTTCTTTTCGTATAATATTTTTACATTTTTGATGCGTAAAATAAAATCCCCATCACCTGTAGTAACAAATGTTTGCATAATTGCTCGAGGTTTTAATTTAAAGTAATTTCAAGAAAAAGTTCATTCCCATTTTTTCATTCCCATTTTTTCATTTAATTTTTTCATTTAATTTTTTCATTTAATTTTTTTATTTAATTTTTTCATTTAATTTTTTCATTTAATTTTTTCATTTAATTTTTTCATTTAATTTTTTCATTTAATTTTTTCATAGTCTATTTACGTTTATTCGAAGTTAAAATAACAACGCTTGAAAAATTTTTTTGTATGATTTAAAAGTTTATTTTATCTGGTCATTTAACGTTTTTTTTTTCCCTTTTTTAGGCAGCATTTTGCATATCTTCGTGGAAGATGGAAAAAGAAAACAACAAGAAACATAAAGTAGTGCATTACAGAACTTTGCCGTCGAGACGGAATTATGGAACGACATGCCAAAAAGGAGATGCGAGCTGGTATTATTAGTGGACTCTGCGAGTGAGTCATCTATCCAGTAAGGCGGCTGGGATTGAATATCCGGAAGGTAAATAATCGCTCGTCTTATACGTGCGCTCGGCTGTTGACGTAACGCTAAACTATGTATTAATGACGGAATATCATCGGAGATGAGACGCGTGTGCGCGAAAAAAGGGTACCGAACAGATTAATCTTACACAGGTGATCATCTGAAGAAAATTGACTGTTGAACCCTGAACAACGGCACATTATCGACGTGATAATGTGCGTCTGTGTGTGCGATCTGCTCTAGGCGATTCTGGTCGTCAAACGAGTTTTTTTCTTCTCCAAGCGGATGCTACAATTCGGAGTTTCCGCAACAATGCCAAGTTTGGTCATAGCGGCCGATCAGATGAATTGCAAAGTGGCTCGGATGTGTTCGTGTGTACCCCGGATACACGCACACGGCATATTCGAATTCGGACTGTGTTCACCACCGAGAGTTTAAGAATGTCCTTTCTTGATCCTCTTGTGCCGTCGCAGTTTGCCCGGAACTTGAACTAATTGCTTTAGCCCATTTCGGAGAAATTGGAAACGAACGACTCTTCCTCCTCTTCTTCTTCTTCTTCTTCTTCTTCTTCCGAAATTGAAATTATGCGGAACAATTCGAAAAATTCGCTTTTACGTCACACGGCCACTTCGCGTCATTCGAGGGAAATCCCGATTCGGTTGTTTTCTTTTTTCTTTCTCGTTTGTAAGACAACTTGCGATGCAAATGTAAACCGGACAAAAACGGCGCTAACACAGTTATACGAATTCCGCTTTAGTTACGTAATAATTAAGGTCGAGACATCAGCTTGTGTTTTATTGATAGGCGGGCGCAATTTCACCATTCGTTAAAAGTTGTGAACCCGGGGCATGATAGAATGAACAATCAGCTTTTAAATAATGTAATTAAAAGTCGCATATCTCTCGACAGAGTGCAACCCCGTTAGACCGAACACAGACGAGCGACAACAACCCCTACGTGGAAGAGTTCGAAATAATCATGTCCGAATGATTAACGTTTTTTAATGACTATCGTCGATGTTGTTATCACGAACTTGAATAATCTGCACAAATAGAATGAAAGAAAAAAGTAAATCAAGCGATTCGTTCCGTTGAGGTAGGTCATAGTGACCGGTCGTTCCGACTGTGTTAACCGGCTCTATTTAAGACCGTTTAAAAGGATTCCGTGAAAGAAGTTCAAAAACCTAAAATAAACTTTAACTTCCGACTAAAACTTTCGCGCAATCACTTAAGGAAATGCCATTTGGTTTTCGATAGTTTTAATGTTGACTTTTAGTGAGAACCCGGGGTTTTTTTGTAAACGACTCGTGATCACCCTCATGGCCACCGAAAACACAGGGGAAAGTCTGATGCTCGTGTGCACTTTGAAACCCTTTTTTAATAGTAGCGCGAAAAAAACAACAAACAACGCGTTAATCATTTTGTCTCATGCACATTCATGACCTTTTCACAGTGTGCGTGTATTGTACGAGACTGCTGTATTTTTCGATACAACTTCGGAGTTTGGCAAGAAGAAAAATTATTCGAAACGGTTCTAGTTTAGATAAAGTGTCTGCATAGTTAGAAACACGCAGCGATGGTTTCTTGTGTTTTAAAGATATATGAATACATTATAATTTAAACGAATTAACAATTAACAAAAATGTCCCCTGGTCGATTGCGTCGATTGCGATTTCGAGCGAGTACTTTTGCGTTAAGAATGTACCTTCTTCTCCGGTTTACCCTCGATAAATAAATATATAAGAAAAAAATTTCCAGCGATATTTATTTTAGCCAATTAAAATTTTATGCTTATGCATATTAGTGTATAAATCGTTTAAAATATAAATATAAAAAATGTCCGGAATGGCGAATTAATTAATCAACAAAAGCAACTCTCGCTCTCCAAAAAATTATAAATAAAAAAACTTTTATTTAAAACTGAAACAGACACCATTAACGATTTTACTTAGCCAAGAATTTCAGTTTAAAAATATGTTAATTTATTACTTAACTATGCGGGTATGTTTTCAACGCGCTTTTTGCGTTCTTAATGAAAATCAAGTACACAAAAAAACTTATCAAATGTAAAAAATAAAGTAGTAGAAAAAAAAGAAGAGATGAATTGGTGTCTGCAATATCGAAAGTCAGTCTCTGGCTACTTTTAACTACATTTAAGATGCTTGGCTACTATGTCAGACGCCCAGAGTTCGGAACTTGTCTCGTTCCAGATCCGAATCGCTCCCAGGTTTATACCCCTAATCTGAAATTAAATATTGGTTATACCAGTGAATTATCTTTGGTTGGGGGAAAGTAAAGGCGGATCCCGAGTAGAAAGAAACTGGCCCCGGTATTTAGATCCATTAGGCTTAGAACATTATGAAAAGTTTAATTTCACAGTCCCGGACGTCCTGCTAAGGGTACGGGACTTACTTTACCTAATTGATAAGTATATTATATAAATAGATGAGTAGAGTAGTATATAAACGTATTTTTAAAACTAATAACATAAAAGGCAGAAGTCTAATATTTTCGGTATTGAGAAGAGTTAGGGTTCAGAATCGTTTTTATTTCTAATAATTCGGATTTTATCTCCCGCGGACAAAAAACACCACCTCGTAGCCAAGTGCAATACTTGAACGAGTTATTTTTTAAATGCAATACGAAAAGTCTATCATCCGCTTTAGCCTCTTGTTGTTCGAGTATGCGCTTATTCTAGAGTTAATATTAAAAACAAAAAAAAAACACCCGTTTAGTTTCGGAAACGGTATTTGCATATTTTTCGGAATTTCTCAATACTGCCAACACAGGGCAGTTGTAGTAATTTAGCTCTAAAGGTTACTTTTGGTAAAGTCTGAAACGTGTCCAACGGTGGAAACGAACTTTATCACTTTGCAAAGTTAGGAAAAAAAAAAATCTTTGTTTCGAAATATTAATTTCGAAATGGCTTAATATTAAAAGAGATTTTATCACATTTTTTAAAAAAATGCTAATAAATCTTCAGCCAACTAAAACTTGATTTTCAAATCTATGTAAATAGAACGTCTAGCTGGCGCACACTTCATTTATATTCATTTCCTCTACATAAATTGTATTTTAAATACTTTTAACGCGTGTTGCTATATTGTAGCGGTAACACACGGTATTATTCACCTACTAAATCAATATTAAAAATAACACAGGTTTTGGTGATTACTCCTAAATTTAAGTACGATGTGAAATCACGTGACCTATCCCGTTGACGACGGAAGGATGTGTTATAGTAATACTTTTTCCTATAATTCCTGTTCTCTTTCGAATACTTTCGGTTTCCTGAAAACGATCAACAAAAAGCTATTTCTACTGTGTATCGCATGTTGCAAGAAAAGCCTAGCCAAGTCGTAAGAAATGAGGATGAAATATACGACCACGTCTGGGACGGGGACGCTTGAACACGTTCGGAAATAATATAAAAGGAAAAAAAAAAGGATATAATATGGTGTCGAGGAACATACTAGCTACTTTCGCTGTCCCACTGCTAGACGTGTACGAGAACATGTTATTAAAATCAGAGTAAAATGCGTACTTTTAAATTAATCACTTACCGACAGCAGCTTGTCCGATTTAACCGTTAGCGTTTGTTGCCTATGATTTATCGTGTCCTTCTTCAGGTCGGCGACGTTCTGATTCGCACTGAATAAAGTTAGCTGTAAGTGATCCGGGATATGGTGCGATAACAGTGTACTTAAGAAGTCCACATTTTGAATCAGTTGACAGTTTCCGCCGGCCAGACCAAAGGAACAAAGTTGCTCTTTATGACGATCAGTCATCGCACATCGGTAATTATTATCATTATTATTATTATTATTATTATTATTATTATTATTATTATTACTACTACTACTATCATTAGTGTTGCCGCTATTCTGGTCATCACGACGCTTCTTAGAATTACCATTATTACTAGTATTTTCATTACTATCACAGTTACTTGCAGCAGTGATTAAGTTATTAGTTTGAGCAGCTATTCCTAATAGCGGATTAGCGACTGTAGTTCGACTAGCTGAGGGAGACTCGGATGGCGACAAGGAAGATGAGGCAGGCGTATGCGTTAGATCGGAAAAACCGCTGGTGCTGGTCAACGACGACGAGGAAGAGGAGGAAACGGTGGATTTTTCTCGTTTGGACGGTTGCTGCGCGTTCGACGCGGACGACACAACCGGGAATCTGCCCAATCGTTTCAGCAGCAATAGTCGGCCCATCTGCAATTCCGCCTCGTCGATGTTTTCGTCGGACCATGGACGATGAGATCTTCCTTTGAAAGAATCTACGAAGCTGAAAGCTCGACTGAGCGTTGCCACCACCTCGTCTTCAGCGGTCATTCCGGGCACACCGCATCCGTCAACCGGCTCTTCTTGCTGTAACAGTGAGAGGACGCGAACGCTTTCGGCGATTTTGTCCCGCAGCGCTTGCAGCACGTGCTCCGAGGGCCGGTCCATGGCTTCCGTGTCATCGATGGCCGCGTTAACGCTGATTGAAAGTTCTTTGAGTATTTCGGATATTCGAACGTCGCACGAGGAGGACAACAGCGACGACGGCATCTTGCCAACGTCTGCTGACCGTCCGGATTTGCGGCCGTTTTTAGCGCTACTAACACCGGAACGTGCTGGAATATCATCTCCATCTCTTGGCCATACAGGTCGCGGCGGTACTTTACCCTCCGGTATCGTCGTCAACGGTTTACCGGCGTTATCGACGCTCGTACGATGACTCCTCTTACCGTTACCGGTTTCGCTGTTTACCGCGGTGACTTCGGCACACTGATTCAGTTGCAGCGAAATTAAAATGCTCTTCACGAATTCCGGGTTTTTCTTCAAGAATTGTAGTTTACTCTCGGTCAGAGGACTACTGAACAACGAATGCTCCAAACAGCAGCTGGGCGAACGACTAGCGAATTCGGAGGAATTTTTCCCGAGGAATTTCTCGAACGCACCGTTGTCTTCCACATACAGCGGATTCAATCTGTAATACAAAGCGGAAATGGCAGTATGAAATATGTGTATTGTCATCGCAAAGCTGATCTCGCTGGTTTGCTTTGCATTGGAAAACCACCGGCGGCATGGTCATCGCAGAAAATATAGCGATAATAGGTCGAAGACAAAAGAGAAAACTGCATACAAGACCGCCAAATGATCGGGGACGCAACCACTGAAGGACGCGACGTAGTTTTCTCTGATGACCGTTAAAACAGATTACATCGTTCGCGCAAGTCCGCCATAACCTACTACCGTTTAATTATTTTCTCGGCTAAAAACCGCGAATACTGAACTTTGAGAGTTTTGCAAAGTGTTTCATATTAGTAATCTATTTCATTCTGACGCCGGCGTAAGGAAATCTGTAACGTTATCGCGGTAAGTAAGTTGTGATAGAAATTATTGATAGGTTTCAAAAACTTTTTTAATACATTTCTAAAACAGTAAATTAGGTATTTTTTCTTTTTGAAGTCCACTCTTTCGTAGGGAAGATGTGCTTTGGCAAGGTCGCTTTCAGGTGTGCCTAATTTGAAATTGAATCGGGCATCAGAGAAATCCGTGTAAGTAAAGACAGTAGAAGATCCGTAAGTACATTATGAAAATCTTAACTTTACAATATTCGTTAATCAGGGATGAAGCTCTTTACATTTTTTTTAATATGTTTACTATTGGCCCTCAGACGCTTAGTTCTGGCTTCCAGCGTCGCTGTAATTTCAGAGAACGGAATATTGGGAAAAATAATAAATAATAAAACTGAAATAATAGTTATTTTTGGCTTGCCGATTTTATATTTATCATATGACAGTTGTTTTTTTTTTTTCATTTCTCTTTTACGCTCTCGTTCATTCTTATCCCAACAATGCAAAACGGCAATACTATTTCATTATATAGTACATATATACGTAGGGAATTTCAAAAGTAATGCATCCATACAAAAAAAAAAAAAATGTATTTGATAAAGTCATATAAATATTATAATCTTTTAATATAACTACCCTCTTCCTCAATGATACGTTCCCAAAGTCGGGGAAGGTTTTGGATGCCGTCCAGGAGGTCTTTGAAATTTAGTTATCTGTCGGGTCATAGCACTACTTAAGAACTCTAAATCTGGAAAACGGATTCCTCGCATCGGCTTTTGAGTTTGCAGAACAGGTTACAATCACAAGGAGCCATATCTGACGAACAGGGTGGATGTGGTAACAATTCCCAGTCGTATTCCGCAAAAATTGCTCGAATTTCATCATGAGGGCGTGCATTATCATACAAGATGAGAACGCCGCGATCAAGTAGCGATGGACGTAAATTTCGGATTTTTGGTACTGGTGGTCGACAGGTTTTTGATACCAACAATATGGCCTATCTCTTCGTTCATCATACGGCGATCTTCATCGATCAGTATTGCCACTATAGCGATGTTTGTGTTGTCACGCGAAGTTCTTGAACGACCAGTTACGCATGGTCAACCGACAAACAGCCTTTTTCAAATTTTTTTGCCCAGCGAGAAATACTGATACAGTCATGGGTCATTGCCGCACACTTCTTCAACTGCAGAATGAATTTCGGTAGGCCTACGACCACGAAAAGCTTCCATTTTCACACACGATCGCTGGTCCAGATTTATAACGCGACCCGCCGAGCGGTCTTCTATCATTACAAAAACACGTTTGTATGCACGCATAACTCACTCAAAACCAATCACAGTGTAGACTGCCGTGTTGACAAAACTGACTAAACTTCGTATGGTATATATGCCTTTTGTTTTTCCCCTCCTAGCTGCATGCGGACTGCGTAAGAACGTCGTGTGCATTACTTTTGAAATGCCCTACGTCTATATATATATGTATACGTATACAATTAAACTTCGTCTACAACTGCTGAACTGAAATATCAAATATTCGATTCTTATAATTGTTTTTTTTTTATCAGCAAAAAACCGAAATTTAAAAAAAAATTTATTAGACGTTTTTAAGTGCATTGGGTAGAGCATTGTTGAGCGAGCACCTGGATCAGCTTGCTCGTTTCTGCGAATCTGAGTAAGGCCGGACACGCATGCCCACACAGTTGTGCAGTGCCTCTTGGAAAACTCAACAGTTGGTAGATTTAAATCACTACCGGGAACCTGGTTCAAGGGTTTGGAATGAGATACTTTATAAATTTATTTATTAGTAAAGCTAGATTTGAAGTCGGATACTGAGTTACAATCGCCGGAAAAATATGTAGCTCCAATAGTATTTCTATTCTAAGTCTGTCCGTGTGCCTTGTCTGTGTGATTTACACCTGTCAAATAATGTGCTCTATTGTACCCTTTATTTCGCAACTAGTGCGGGGGGGGGGGGGGGGGGGTTCCTTTACTAATGTTGCTAATTCTGGCCAGGTGACAGGGGATTTGTTATGTTCCGCTCTCTCTCGGTCTAGTTTTTGTTATTATATGTAATATTTCTCGAAATTGTTGAATTCCCTAAACAAAGTTGATTTTTTCCTTTTTCACTACTAATTTGTTGAAACTCGTTGTTCCACTTCATAATAGCCTGTGTTCCCTAACTACAGGTAAGAAGAGTTAAAAGTGGCCAAATGGTTTAGATGGCAGATAAAAAAAAAAGTTACTGATTTTGTTTTAGAGTAATTGTTTTGCTTTTTCCGGTTCTTTTAATTTTATTCGCTATTTCCTTTGATACCGCAGTGTGATGAAATCCATTTTAAGGTTACTTTCAAAACGGCCTTCAAATTTCCATAGCAAAGACCAGGACTATTGATTTTTGTCGGGTTCAGAAATGCAAGCGCGAAATATCCATTAACCTGGATAGCAATTAACTGGTCGCAGCTCTTCGTCTGTTCGTTACCTCGGCCTACTTTTTGATCAAAATCTATCGTGGAAATCCCATATAAAGCAATTAAAACAATCCCGCTTCCGGAAAATGAACCTATTAAGGAAACTCGGGCATACCACTTACGGAGATCAGACCGCGTCTCATTACTCCGAATTTATCGCGCAATAATAAGATCTAAATGCGACTATGCTCCGGAGGCATACTCAACAGGCAACCACTTGCAATCATTAAACACCATCCATATTGCAACAACTCTTCGGCTCTCTACATCAGCATCTCGCGCTACTCCCATCGATAGTCTACATGCAGAAATGCCCGAATGGCGCCCAGATATTCAACAAATGGCTCGCTTGCCTAATTTCTATACTCAATGCATAGCAAACTTCAGACCTCCGCATGTAATATCAACTACTTTTCGAACTGGAATGGAAGCAGTCGAGACAATCTGATCACATTATCAGCGGATACTACCAATTACCAACATGAGACAACCGCAGATAATCTCTCACTCAGTCGCAATCATTCCGCCATGGAACCACAATCCAGTCAAATTCGATCTTGATTTATTAAAACGTAAATTCCATCTCCGAGGAGGCGATGCTCGCAACGCATTCTTTACTGTCGTGTGGTGTTCGGTGATAAAAGGAAATGCCGTGCTAATTCGCTACTCATTTCCTGATGAGCTTTAAGCAATATTCCTAGCATTTCACAGTTCTTCTTGAACCAGGAAACACAGACAATTCAGTAGTAATCTATTCTGACTCTGTTGCGTCTTAAAATTCCATATCCGATGTTGTCAGCGATAAACAACATCCTATTGCGAAGGAAATAGTCAAATTACAGGTATCTGCCTCGCCTAGCGCGATATCATTCCTCCGGATTCCAAGTCACTCGGGAATTCCTCGAAACGAGTTGGTCGACAGAGCAGCCAAAGAAGCTGCAGCGATTCTCCAGACACTGCGGTACCAGCTTCCGACTTTGTTCGCTACTTAAAATTGGCTTTGGGCACACTATAAAGCCAACGATGGCTGGCCATCCCGTGTTCAAATAAATTTCGCCAAATTAAGCAGAATGTCGCACCATGGAAGACTTACCTGTTACCGGACTTCGGCTGGGACATACGCAACTCTCACACATGGATTACCTACTGCAAAAGACACCGGCTCCAATCTGCAGCATATGTCTTTCTGTTCGTATCCTCACAGAATGTCCTCAGTTCAATTCCTTCAGATTAACACATAACCTTTCTTCTTGCATAATATCCTCTCCGATGACGACCCTACTATCCTTTCGAACCTAATCAGTTTCCTGCACCATGCAAAGCTATACTACGCAATATAAATTTCGTAATTCGTTTATTTAACGTATACATACGTGCCTCTAGCCGATAGTTGCTGTTCATGGCACGTAAATTTAAATAAATAAATTTGATAAATTATCCAGTCGAATATTGTATAACGTTTCCAAGCTGAGCATGCGCGCACACTTTTTCTTCGCTCTCGATACACATTACTCTGGAATTTCATAGATGAAAATTCGCGAAAATTACATGATCTCGAAGCGACGCAACCTGGCACTTCCAAATTGTTTTTCCATCATCGGTATCGTTCAGAGACAACTGTAGGCAATAGTAACGTGAAATAGTAAGTTATTTGGTGTCACTTGCTCTTGCAGATATACTCTTTCATCTAGCGCTCCTTTTTTTCTAGTAATTTTTAACCTTTTAGTATTTAAATTCAACAAGTTACTTCACTTTCTTTCCGAGGCTCGTATTTTTTTCGCAAATACTAAAAAACAATATAAGAGAACAATTCTACGGGTTGGGACACCAAATTTTTCAAAACAAAATTTCCGTCGTCTACAACTAATACACATATTATATATTGAAAAGTAAAAAAACGAAATTAAAAATTTAATTCTTTTCTCTTTTCCGGTCGAGTCAGATGTATTCTTTGTTGTAACATACATTGAATGCGGTGAAAGTGACGATCGAATGGAGGGCTAGAAGTTAGTATACCGAAAATTATGCCTATTCCGGGGAGCTTAATGACTACGATTGAATGCGAACCAATTTATTTACTCTGCCATTCGGTGTTGCAGCTGAATATGTCTAATAATCTATTGGAATTCTGCGATTTTCAAACTTGGAAAGGCGAGAAATTAAAAATTTTTCGCAAATTGTACAGTCCCTTCCTTTAACTTTCGTCGTTGTCAACATGTTTTTTCCAATAGCTAAACGTGAAAAGCAAACACCCCAACTGTATCACGGTGTTAACAAACACCGTTAACAAACACTGTGATACAGTTGGGGTGTTTGCTTTTCACGTTTAGCTAAGGGAAAAAACACACCTTCGATCGCGATTGTAAAGCAGATTGCCGAAAATTCGAATATAAATACTCTGTATGTAAAGATTGGGAAATAACAACGTTAATTCGAAATAGTATATATTTATTATTTTTTTCAACCATAATATTATCGTAAATAACAAATAACTTTCAAATATTTTACGAAATACTTAATGTTCGGAAATATCGTTTTTGGGACAAGCACAAGTGAACGTTACAAATTTCGCACTTTGTCGCATTGGTACGTCCTTTGTAATGTTGGATAATCCGGGGAAAACGCTGTTCCGGAGTTTAACGCATCTTTTAAGTTATCATTATTATAGTTTTTAGGTAATAAATTAATTTAATATGCAAAAAAAAAACAACAAATAATTAAATATTTTAACAAAAATATTCGTTAAATACAGAACCTGGTGACGGAATAATCCGCGAATGGGTGCGGGCTTGTTAGTTGCGGGAAACCGTTTATTTCGTTGTAGACATTAGCGGTGAAACTGGTGCGGTCATCGGCTAGCAAAACGGATTCTTGCCTAGAAGCTGCTCGTTCGGACGTCCATTTCATTATGCGAATAGCATTCTCCTGGTCGATCCATTACAAGATTACTTAGCGCAAAAGAACCCGCTCCTCAGATCGCATATTTCGAATTCTTCGTACCTGCAAATCGAAAAATATCATCCATATTACAATTGAAAATTTACCCTTTACGCGATACGTTTACGAAATAATAAACCGAAAAATATTTCGCAGTTTCCGGTTGTTGGGCTTTTAGTTTGTTCTCGTCGTGTGCCCGTAAAAACCTGGCCATTTTTGAAGTTATCGTAACTTATTAAAATAGTTAGAATCGTACTTCCGCAGCAGGTTTTTGCTTATCTTCTTCTTCAGGTGCCGTACGCTATAGAGCGCGTTAGTGCAACCTATTCGTACAATTTTTTTAGCTGTACCGATATAGGCTAGTGTTTATAGCAATTGTTTATATGCAGTATGAATGTGTACAAACGCAAGACTACATTCGGAACTGATTAGCAATCGTTTGATTTATATCGACATATACAAATACAGTCCTATTTATGTGTCTGCTGTGTACTGACCAGCGCGCATATGATGGTGTATGTGTATATTTGCCATTACCTTACACGTGATTATTAGCGAATATTTTCAATTTTAATTCTTTGTAATAAGTTCTGTCCTCGCCCGGGATCGAAACATCCGTAACGGAAGTCAAGCGCTCTAGCGCAACTAGGCTATCGCGACGACACGAGAGTATAATTGTTACTTCAAGATTGTGTTTTTTTTTCACGTTATATAATGTTTCGTGGGAGTCTCTCTGTGCTGATTAAAAAAAATTAAATTAAAAAAAAAAAAAAAGAAAAGTAAGAAAGATGTTATATGAAGATACAAAATTACTTAATAAGTCTATGTTGAAAAGTGGAAAAAGTTACGTTGAATAAAAAAAAACAAAAAATTAGGGCTTCAATATGATGGTATAGGACAGTTAACTTTTTTTTTTTTTAAACCTGGCCTGGTTGTAAATACCATTTGGCCACTAACTATTCATTAAATTAAATCAGTCTATTTCTTTTTGGCCGCCGCTGGGAATCGAACTCTTGACCACTATCTCAATGATCAAGAGTTCACGCCACTAGGCTATATAGAAGGCGAATTGGAAACAAATAGAGACCAAACCACTAAAGTCTAGGATCAGTAAAAAGAAAATATATATATATATATATATATGTAAATCAT
Source organism: Icerya purchasi (assembly GCA_039619475.1). Lineage (NCBI taxonomy): Eukaryota > Metazoa > Arthropoda > Insecta > Hemiptera > Monophlebidae > Icerya > Icerya purchasi. The sequence goes on from CM077115.1 coordinate 55,116,976, forward strand.
CCATTATTGTTTTGTAATTTTTTTTTTTTTGTATATATCGAACATTATCCGTCAACGCTAACAGTACAAAACGCCACAGAAAAGTAAGTCAATCTATTCAAATGGTTTAATAGCGCATGATAAAAATTGAAGAAAAGCATCTCTGACGATTTCTATGCTGTTCAAAAATGGAAATGTACGCGATTTTATCCGTTTCAAGACTCTAACATTTTCTTCTCATTTCGTAGACTTCGTCAGATATCCATCAAATTTTTCTAGGTATTTGTGGAAAATGGTTCTTTCTGGTTGGCTGGTCTTATATGACATCTTTCTAATCATCGTCTCCACCAGTTACCCTCATAATTAACTCTTGTTGGGACTGTAGCCCTACGTACTTAAAGACGCTCTCTTAGCACAATTCTTACAGGAATTTCCGCGCACACCTAAAAGAAACAGGCAATGCTAGGTTTATTTGTCTTTAACCTGAGGTTGAGCATTCGTTAATCTCGTCCGCTCGAAGGCGCACATCTTTCGGAGTTTCGCTGGCTGTGGAAAATATTCTGGGGAAAACTGTTTGCATTTATCTGGCTTCCAGTTTGTCCAGTCCATTGTGTCGTCAAACAGACTGGATTATTTTTAGGGGATTTTAATTTTATACGATGCTAAGTAATCCGACATCGGTTTAATTTCTATTGAATTGAAACGGTTGCAATAATCGCCACTACTTACTAACAACGTGTGAACGCCAAAAATGATTTAAAGAAAAAAGGGGAAATAAAAATCTTTGCTTTAAAAGAAGGCTATTACAACTAAAGAATGCTTTGCTTTTTGTTGTTGCGTTTTCAGCCAAGGCTCTAACGATCCTTTTACAATAATTCGTTTTGAGTTCGGACTGAAACCGCTGAAGCGGAATTTTATCATTACTAAAGTTAGCGGTGACGCATTACGACCTTGCAACTCTCACGGCCGAGTTTCATTTCAAAATTGTACGTGTTACTCTATTTTATGCATGTATGCACTTGCACGTGTCGCAACAATCGCACAATCAGATCTGACAATGAACATGTCTGCATAGAGAGTGAATGCAACTGGAAGCGAGGCTCGTAATAAACGATTTTAACATGTAACAGTTGCATGAAACATCGTCCGGTGTTATATTATTTTTTTAAGTGATTAATTTTGAGGTCGTTTTAAATACCATATTTCGAGAGGCTTTCAAAAAGTAAGTTTCCCTATTGTTTTTTTATTTTCGAAACTAATAAAGCTAGAAAAAAACTTTTATTTACTTTTCCGCATATTAACAATTTAAGCATTTGTCGAGTAGTCGAGAAATTAGCTTATCCCTTAAACGGGTCCCATGTGCATTATAATGCACATCAACTTTGAAGTGATTTTTAAATATATAATATAATAAAATAAACTTTAATAACAAACAATATAGAACAATAAATTAGATAAATACCTATTTAGAAACGTTTTCGGGCATAACCCATCATCAGCTAACACTAACTTAAAGGAAACTTAAAACATACTGAAGTGAATATAGGGAATACATGTGTATATATAGTAGATGTAAAGAGGAATAAACATGGCAGGTATTTTTATTTTATATTTTATATTAATTATTAGCATTTTCAACCTATGATTTTTATACCTGCTATGTTTATTCCTCTTTACATCTACTATATATACCACATGTATTCCCTATATTCACACTTCAGTATGTTTTAAGTTTCCTTTAAGTTAGTTTTAGCTGATGATGGGTTATGCCCGAAAACGTTTCTAATTAAGGTATTTATCTAATTTATTGTTCTATATTGTTTGTTATTAAAGTTTATTTTATTATACCATTTTAACAAACAGGATGTATTCACCTACATTTGATTTTTAAATACTTCGTGTTAAATTGATAAGGAATAAATTATAGTATAATATACAATATTTCGTTTTAAATATATTCAAGTTTGGGATTTCTGGGCATGCTCAAAAGCTTTCTAAATAAAATATACAAAATAATTTTCACTTTGTTTTTTCTACGTGGCGGCATTTAAGGGTTATAAATACCTTTCTGGTAGAAACTTGCCGTCCCAAATTTTATAACCAGGTAAGAACGAAATTTTTCAACTCCTCGTCGGTCTCGTAATGGTTTGGCAACGATCGGATCGCAGAGTTTTTTAAATTTTTCGCGCACCAATTCGTCTGGGATCACGGATGGTTTGCCGCTGTTCTGTGTTACTCGTCCTCCACATTCGTTCTACCTCCTCAGAATTCACGGCACTATTTACGAGAACATGTTGAACACTCATCACAGCGGACAATAAACTATTTTTCGATTGAAATTGGTGCGATTTTTTTATAATTTAAAAAAACCAAAATACCCGAGCGCATCTCGTAATCGGCGGAAACTTTAAGAATTTCACTCACGATTAACTCAGGTAACTCGAAAACCAAAAAAAAAACATACAGTATTGCGGTCTAGACACACTAGTTTAAACTTGAATGTTGTAGCTACAAAATGAGACCACACCCACCCCCGCAAGTTTATTCTAATACAGGGGTGGGAAACTTACTTTTTGAACACCCCTCGTATATATTCTTGACGGTTTTGGGATTTTTGCGTCCTAAAGCTATAGCCATGGTTTTAAAGAGAATTTTAATTGTAATTTATGTACTAAATTTGAAGTTTATAAGTGTCAAACTATACGTGAGCTATCGCATATTTCAATTGAATATTTTTGTCGTTTCTGAACCATCTTCTTAGGATTCCCCGTACATTATGTGTGTACAGAATACTAAACAGAGAGGAGGGGAAGGTAATATAATAATGAAGACAATAACAAAAACCGGCAGAGCAAAAAGGAAAACCAAAAATTATAAAAGGAAGATTGTATCGGATTGATAGATAAAAGGAGTAAAAAAGGGAGGAAGTTTAAATATCTGATAGTGAAATCTAAGATGGAATTTTTTACACCGAACCGCAGCAGATTATAGATTATAGGTAGGATTTTTTGGCAATTTTGACAAAATCATTACCCATCGAGGAATATGGGACTGGTAATCTAGAGAGATAATTAGCAGCGCAGACGGAATGAAAGAGTACCGCGATGAGATAGATGCTAAGAATAATAAATAAATTGTCGCGAAAATGATCAACTAATCGAATCCAAAAAGGGGCAATTAAAGGAAATGAAAACAACCGAGCACTGCCAGTAAAAAGAAATAAATTTCAATACGTTGTTCACTAATTTCATACGACGTCAAAAATAGTTTGAGGATTTTAATGTATAGAGCCGGATATTAATAACAAATTTTATAGGCAGTTTGAAGCGGAGAGGATTGTGATTTTTTTCGCACGTTAAAACTATTTTCGTTATTACATATGTCAGCGGAAGATTCACGGGGGGGGGCACTCCCCCTCCACAAAGAACCAAAACCTCTATGAAAAAACTTTGTTAAAACAGAGAAACTTAATTTATCCTATAAAGGATTTATATAAATGTTACAACATACGGATTTAATAATTAATATTTAATACTGTTTTCTAGTAAAACTATTAATACTAACACTGTTTATTTCACTTATTGTTTCTTTCATGTTGTACAGTAATTAATTTTAAACACTAATTTAAAACAATTATTTACGACGCGTTTCGAAGACAAAGTTTCATAATTACGGGAGTTACTTTTTTGTACTGGTTAATTATTGTGCGATTTAATTTGTTCATTCGCGATTTTAATTTTAATTAATATTCGATTTTAACTTTTATGTTTTATTAAACATTGCTTAAACTTTTATAAAAACTTTTTAAAACATTTTTGAAACTTTTAAATACTTTAATTTTATTTTAATAGTCATTTTTCATAATTTAAATTTAACTGTGCAATAATCGCCTTTTGTCATCGACTTTTAACCGTTACTTATTGTTTATATTTTGGCATCGTCTTTATTAAATTCATATATTATAATAACTCCCGCGTGATCATGCAGCTTTGTCTTCGAAACGCGTCCGGGTATTTGATAAATTAAATATAATTCTTTTAAATTGATGTTTAAAATTAATTACCGTACAAAACTATTAATGTTGCGTTTTTATTTTATTTTAAACCCAACTGTCATCGATCTTTTGACTTTTCTATTTATTTTTAATTTCTATTTTGCAATTTTAATTAAAGGGGCAGTTCAATAAGAAATATATATATTCTTTTTTTGAAACAGACATGGTCATCGCGGAATTCCTGGAAACGAGCTGGCCGACAGAACAGCAAAGGAAGCTGCAACGATTCTCCCCGTTCCAGACATTCCGGTACCAGCTTCAGATTATGTCCGCCATCTCAAATTGGCTTTGGCCACACTATGGCACCAGCGATGGCTGGCCGTCCCGTGTTCCAATAAACTTCGCCAAATCAAACAAAACGTTCGACCGTGGACGACTCACCTAACCCGACGAAAGGACGATGTAATTGTCACCAGACTCCGGCTGGGACACACACAAAGCACACATGGCCATCTGCTGCAAAGGACTCCGGCTCCAATCTGCAATATTTGTAACACTAATCTAACTGTTCTCCATGTCCTCATAGAATGTCCTCAGTTCTCCTCCCTCAGATTTTCACATAACCTTCCCTCCTCCTTATCTACCATTCTCTCTGATGACCCCATAATCCGTTCGAACTTAATCCGTTTCCTACATCAAGCAAATCTATATCATACAATATAACCTCACTCCTCGTTAACTTATTATATTCGCTTGTAATTATCCGTGCCTCTAGCCAATAGTTGCTGAACACGGCACGCTAATTCAAATAATAAATAAATATTTATAAATAAATAAATATATATATTCTTTCTCATGAACAAAGAGAATTCGGATTGGATTACTAACAAAAATAAAGAAGTAAAGTGTCTAATAAAGAAATACTATCTTTCTTGCTATTTCTAAACTACCATATTTAAGGTATAATTTTATAATTTCGTTTTATTTTTCACCCCTAAAAGTAAAACAAAATTTAAATTAAAAATTGTAATAATTATGTATTTCTCAAATACGCATTTTTATGAATTTCTATAATTTGATTTTTTTTACGAAGCAAGGGGTATTTCTCAAATCTACTGCCTACCGTAGAATATTTTACATAATTATATAATCTCCAATATCTTTTTATAATCCCCCAGCCCGAATATCCTTCTGAATTCGCCTCAGTATATGTAATACTTGAACGTTGTATAAAGTGTCCCCGGATCAACAATTTCATTTAATTAAAATAAAATTACGAGTGCACACGTAATTGCCGTTTATGGAGAAAATTTGTCGGCCAAATAAATGTTCACGTGTTATTGCGACTTCACACTGTGAATATAACAAATCATTGCGAAATATCATAAAGAAATATCGGTAGTTTTATTATCAGATTTAGTTTTCGTAGCTTACGTAATTTAAAATAAATTTTTATTAAACGCAATCATCAGCGAGTACCATTAGAAACGAAACACATTCTCGTCGTAATGTATTAACATTATTCACATCACTTTTAAAGTGGCGTACACGCGACAGCGATCGTTTCACTGAGACAGGCTGGTTCGTTTGAAAGGCTACGCTCTCAGTTACTTGGAAATTCAGAAAGTTTCACCTCGGGCTAGTTTCACGTGAAACGGTTGGTATTTGGTTCTACTATTTTGCGATAGTAGAAAAGGGAACAGATAATGTTGCATCGAGGGTAATAAAAACAATCCGAAAACCATCTAAAAGGTTTTTGGCATTTTGTATTTTTTCAGAAATTAAAAAAAAAGAAAACGAATACATATGCGTGTATTTTAGTGTACTATAAATATAGCCCACGTATAATAATAATAATAATAATAATAATAATAATAATAAAAAAATAATAAAAATATTAATAACATTTGAGGATATTTTTTTGCCCCTATTTCCCGGTAAAAGTTCTGTTAAACGTAAAACGTAAACGTAAACGGTAAACAAATCAAAATAATAATTTTGCACAAATTAAATAATAGTCAACATTTGTGATACACAAACTATTAACGTTGAATATGGTAAAATTTTAAATTCAATTTTTATCAGCAGCAGTAGTAAATTTTTAACTTTTTGCGCCCGTGAAACTAAATACATATATATATATATTCTAATGACTATGTGACTTTTATGTCGTTTTTAAAAAATCATGTTTGTCGATTACATGTCAAAATTACATGTACTCTTAAAGTGAAATTAATTTTAAACTGGAAATGAATGACTTGTTAAAGCCGGTTTATTAAAGTGTTGGTCGTAAATTTTGCTGACAAATAATACACATTAACCTCGACACAGACTTAATATCTCAGTATATTTTTCATTTTAATATTCATTTGATCGAGTATAAAGTCGTTTACAGAGAGTGAAGAAGAAAATAAGCGATACAGTTTATTCATATTTTAGTATTCAGAGATTTCTTCTTCGAAAAAGGAAACATTTTGAAAGTTCATTGAAAATGAAAACGTGTCTGATTTTGAATATTGTTTGAAACATTCGATGATACACACCCGACGGAGTTATTTGTTTTCTTTCTACATATAATTAATTACGACCTAAAAAAGGGGGGCTAACACTTTCGCTGATAATAGCATTATTCTGAATATTCAAGAAAATGGGGTGAATAGGTGCTTCCTTTATCATTCAGAATTCAACTCTATTCCATCGCCTATACAAGCTAGAGATCAAAATAATACGTTAATTGTCACGAGGATTCCTTGGTTACTATGCCAAGTTTACAAAATATCAATATAAAAACATGAATCAGGGAAAAAGTACAGAGCAGAATCTCCTGTCACTGGATTAGAGCCTTTAGAATTTGACACTCTTCTCCAATGTATATGTAAATTCCAAGAAATGAACGAGCGAACCCGGAGACTCATTCGACATCGGAAAGCAATTTTACTTTAATTATTTATCGACAGGATATGAAAACAAGTTCATTTGGATTAGCTTTTGAGATCAATTTTTTTTTTAGCTTTTAGGTTTTAATGATTATTTTTATTTATTTGGAGGGGAATAATAATAAGATTTGTCGTTTTACTGTATATTTTCTTTACTATTAATATTCTTGATTCTAAAAATACTCATAATTTTAAAAAAAAACAACTAATAAGAGACAATAGCTTGAGAGCTGATCAGCAATTTTGGGTAGGTATTTGAGGCACTTTGAAAACTTGTTCAGTACGTTCTTTAGTAATACCTAAATGCGAAAGGACAGACCTGGCTGAAGACAAATTTTTGAAGTGTTTCAAATACCTACCCAAAATTACTGATCAGCTCTCGGGCTACAAGTAAAGTCGCGAGTAAAGCTGTTTTTTGTGTTGTTTTTTTCTTTTTTTTTAAATATAATTTCTATCGCAGCATTATATTTATAAGAAGTTTAAAATAGTTGTATAGCAAAGTTCACCCCAATTTTCCTGTTGAGAAATGTACAGATTAGAGAAGAACCTGTTTCTTTTTTCCTATTATTCCTTTTAGGAAATTTCAAAAAAGGGCGGTATTTTTACGAATATAAAAACGGGCAAATTAACAATAAAATTGATCAGAATATGACACTAAATTAAGATTCCGGTAAAAAGTTAATTGGCTGAATAATTTTTCCTTCTTTACGTGAAATAAATATAGTACATTCTGACATTTGGTACACGCATGATTCGAAAATGGAAAAATTACCTGGACTTTTCAGTTTTCAACGAACTGAATTCATTTTATTTATTTCTTTTCATTTTACGCAATTTTTCTCGATTAAAAAATATCTAACTAGCGACGGATCATTTTGAGTCGGTCGACTAAACCCGATAAATAAATGTTTTTTTTCATTCAAGTCCCCTCCACTTATTGCAGGATTACTATCATTGATTCTTTTTTTTAAGGTAATGCACTTTTTCAAACAAAAGAAAAGAGAAATAAAATGTCGAAATATATGTTATTGTGGGCTAAAAATAAAAATAAAATTGTACAATGATTTCAGGGAAATCACGCTACACATTTACAAATATGCGCCATTAATACAATCGCGAAACAATTTTCGGTATTCTAATTTCTCCTAAATATGCAATAAATATTTCTTATTTTTTCTTTTTTATATCTCGACGTTAATAATTAATACGCTGGCAAATTGCATGAGGTGAAAATTAATTTCGTTGAATTTTTCATTTTTTTCTTCTTTTTCTTAATGTTTATCTTTCTCTTCCTTTACATATTAATAAAACTTTGGAAAAGTTCTTGAATATATTTTTGAAATGTTTAAGATAAACTAAGCTTCCTGCATTCATCACCGAATTGTCTACTCCAATATGACCACACACACTGGACCATCTCAAACGAAATGATGGTCGTAACGCATACGCGGAAAAATGAACATCGCTGGAATCTACTACCAATAGCATTGACGGTTAATGCAATGGTCTTTCTCCTGATTTCAAGGCGCCGGCTGGTCCAGACTCCTTTTGCTGCAACAACTTTATTCGGCTTTTGTACAATTATTACACGCCGGTTTTGTCAATATTATCAACATCTTTTGCTCCAAACTAGTTTCGATCTATATTTCTCAGATTTTAAGCGCGAATCTTAGCTTTTCGGCCTCCCGAGTAAAGTTACCTTTTTTTAATATTAAAAACTTATTAAATTAATTAATGGACATACACTTTTAATAAAATAATAATAATATATTTAAAATTAAACACTGATGCATTTCGAATAGCTTCATGATATCACATATATATATATATATATATATATATTACTAATGTTAATTATGAAAAAAAATATATATATTTTTTTATTGTATTTTCATTTGATAATTAACGTTAGTAATATATATATACTGTGATCATTAAGCTATTGGCTCTGAAAGGCGTCAGTGTTTAATTTTAAATATATTACTATTTTATAAAAGTGTATATGTCCATTACTGTAACTTTTATACCGTTTAATAAAATATTTGTAAACCGTTTTATAAACAATGTCATTTACAAGGAACAATTCTCGTACGAACGCGAAAATGAATTAATTCGGAAACGATTATACGGAAGTAAGAAAATAGACCACCCTGAAGAATGTATAATTTTATATCTGCCTTTATTGTTTCAATTACTCCGATAGCAGATAATTTAACAAAATTGGGCTCCAATTGGTAACTATTTTAGGATACATACGAAAATGCATCTTCGAGTAATTGGCCAATTGGTAAACCTAAGCGATACTGGCTGACTGGCAACTACTATTAGCTGACTACCATGATACCGAACAAATTTCATAAAAGTGAATAATTTCGACGTCAGTATTATGTTTCTCAACTTTTTCTCTACCCTATAGAGCGGCTAGGGGCACCGTAACACCTTTGTTTATTTTCTCCCGAGCCGATAAAAACCCTTAATAAGTACCGAACTACAGATGACAGTTCGAATTTCATCAGACTGTGTCTAAAACCCCGAATTATTATTCACTTTCACAGAAAAATATTAAAAACACCGTCACTATTTTATTTACGTAATTGGGAATATACATTGTTTTTATAAAGGAGTATTTGTAAATTTAATTTATCGATGAGAAATAAAAAATTAAGCAATTAAATATAATAAAACAAGATCAATTAAAAATTTACATTTGCTTAATTATAAATTCTCAAAACATTCCCATTTTGAACTTCACATCGTGGTATATTTTTCCCGCAGAATTCCTGTAAATATATACAAATACTTAAAAATGTTTACGTCATTCTATTCCGAATTTTTTTTAGAAAACTCAGAATGTTTCCACCTCTAATTTGTTATCAGACATATTCAAATTCGGATCGTTGTCTTCCCCCCAAAAAAAAGAACTCCTATAAAGAAAAAAAAATCGCCGCGATAATGTATAATTTGTATTTTTAACGATCCCTTTTCGAGTTAAGCTTCTAGGCCGTCGTCTCATTTTATTTTTAGCTTCTACAAAAATAATTGACAAGTGTATGTTAACCATATATCGCGGTGTTTTATAGATATATGTGTTAAGCATAATGATGAACACGGTAAAGATAAAAATTTGGAAACGAAAAATATTTTCCTATTAAACAAAGATTTTTCATTAAAAGAAATTACAATACTTATAAGCAGCGGTTGCTAAAAAAAATAAAATTATTAAGAGTAACGTATATATTATAATTAAACTTGCTTTTTTTTTTATTTTAGAAAAATTATTGGAATGAAAATTCAAAAATGTAAGTTTTTAACTACAATAATTATATCATTATAAATATCGAAAGATCTGCTGGTTAATTATATTACTACTTCCCGAAAAAGGAAGCTACCAAATGTTTGGCTCATATTAATTTATGAACTGCTGTTGCTAAATGTTAAAAAACTAAACGATTTTCAACAAAATAGAATAAAATGATCGAGTTTTTAATAGTTCACAGTCAAAGCATAATAAAAGAAACTCCGGAGATTATCAGGCTGTCGTCGGTGGTGAGTTGACCTACCTGTGTTAGGGCTGTCGCAAAAAAATCATCCTATTATTTTTCGGTTACGAGTTGGCGTGTCTTTCTTAATTATTTTTGAAATTTAATGTATTTATTCATAAAGAGATGTGGGAATATATAATGACAGAGAAGGAAACAGAATTGGAAGAAAGAATAAAAATAGAATACGGGCTGAGGGAAAACTATTTATTATATTTCGGCGTTAGCTAAAACAAAGATAGGGGAAGAAAGAAAAAAATATATTATAACGCAGTTGTTAAATAAAATGCCTACAGAAATAATAGAGGAGGAAAAAAAAGAAAATAAAGGAATGGTTACAGAAAGAGGGAAATGTAGGAACAATAATAATTATTTAATGTAAGAGAAAAGGGTTCAGAAATAGTAATAAACAAAAGTGAAAAAAGGGAAAGGGAAAGAGACGGAACAAAATAAATAAATAAAATAAATAATATGTATTAGTTATAGCTAAGTTAGAAATAAGGAAAAATAGGATTAATTTACGTAATGAAATATTTGCGCGGCGATAAAATTGTATAGTACATAAGTAGTATATAATGTAGGCATATTTAGATGTAAGAAAACTCGTCTATAATATAGCTTGACGAGGAAATGTATAAATATTAATAAATATATATAAATTTTCAAAAAAAAAAAAAGAAATTAAAAAGTTACCAGTTGGTTAATTCCCAAATTTTTACAAATACTAATAGCACACGATCAACAAATCAAACGATTAAAAATAAAGTGCAAACTTTAAAAAGTCAGACATTTAGCGGGCTTTTTTCCCCCGATGGATCTCACAGTCACAGCACAAAATTTTTCAAATTTTCAAATGATTCTGCACGTGGCTATTCCCGGATTTAATCGAGAAACGAGCTGTGGTAATTGTAGACTACGTGATTGAAACAATTCATATCAGTGTTCACACGAGTAAAAAAAAAAACACTTCTAGGACTACTTCAGAGCGTGTTTCAATTGCCCCCCCCCCATAACCATTTACAAGTAATTTTGAAATTTTCTAAATTCTCAATAATACATACTGAGTTTGCGTCGATATACTTGAGGTGACGAATGAAACAGTGTTAGCTTCGAAATTATTAACATCGAGGTATAAAGAGAGAAAAAAAGAAAAAAGTGGCATATTTAGGGGAAGTTAGAATACCGATAATATTAGTGGTGCATATTTAAATATAGCGCGATTTTCCAGAAATGTATAATTTGTATTTTTAGTGCAACAGAACTTTCATTAAGGGTGTATGTTAATATATTTTCGATATTGAATTAATATTGGTTATAAATTTCGGCCTTGTTCCTATTACAGATTTACTTAGTGAACGGTTGGTATGATTCTTTTGTCATCAAGAACGAGTTTTTATAATAATACGGTTCTGAATACTCCTGAAATTTTATTTAACGATCCCTAGCAATTTTTATTATTAGGGGGGGGGGCTACCTTTTTAACCGACTTCAAAAAAGGAGGAGGTATTCAATTCGACTGTATTTTTTTTTTTTTTTTATGTGTGTTACCACAGAACTTTCTTCTAGGTGAACCGATTTTGATGATTCTTCTTTTATTTGAAAGGTGGTGTTTGTCATGTGGTCCCATTTAAATTTGATCAAGGTCCGACCGGTAGTTTTTGAGTTATCCTTAATAATGCGGGAGATTGAAGCTTTTTGGATGCTTTTCATTCATGATTGTTTTCACCGTCGGATTAGATTTTTGACTTAAAATACTATAAATTTGCCAAATTACCATGGAAATGTAGCTTTTGGTGTTTTTACCGTGGAAATAAATGTTTTAATTTAATTGAATAAAAATGAACTAAAAAGTAAAAAATAAAATGCTTTTTTACAAAAAATAAATACCGACTTCAAGGTTTATTATAAAAATTTAAAAATGCACTAAAAAGTAAAAAATAATTACTCCCGATAAAATATATATATCAGAGTGTGATATAACTTAAGGTGATATCGTAATTCTTATACAACATTAATTTTTTGGAGTTGGCATCAAATTCATATTAAAAGAATAATTAAAAACTGCATTAAATGTTGATTAAATTGTTCCTAACATGAATTTAATTCCAACTCCAAAAAATTAATGTATAAGAATTACGATATCACCTTAAGTTATATCACTCTGATATATATATTTTATCGGGAGTAATTATTTTTTACTTTTTAGTGCATTTTTAAATTTTTATAATAAACCTTGAAGTCGGTATTTATTTTTTGTAAAAAAGCATTTTATTAGTTTTTTAAAAACAGAGCTAGAAAGATGTAATTAAAATTTTAGAACACTTATTATACGCATCCATTGAATTACAGAAAATTTGTTATTTGCATTCTATCGATGGTGTTTACTTTTTTTTTAAAAGTCAAAAATGTCGTAAAACATTGCAAAATTCTTTCGGCGAGGCTAATTCAGAAAAAAAAAAAAAGAAATAAACATATATACAATTCGCCAGGATTTAATTAAATTTATGGAATATTGAAAAAAATTAGAATTACTGAAATACATAAGGAAGGCGGCGCATGATTCCAGTTTTGATTACAGCGGTTAATATGTTTATGTGTTTTTTTTTTTTTTTCATCTTAAGCTATTTTAAATTGGAAGTATTTCGTTTTTGTTTTTTTTCTTTTTTTCGAGTGGGGGTACCTAAAACGGACACACTGAGTCATGTTGGAAAAATCAAAGTGTGACATATACACATATTATATACGTACATAAATTTTCCAGGACACTTAATTGAATTGGTCGAATCCGTGGACAATCAGAAAAAATTACGACGACTCATTAAAAGCACACACGGCGGAAGAGAAGATATTAATAAAAAAAAAAAAAAAAAAAAAAATTAAAACATCATTTGCCGTTAATCACGCGAACAGGACGGACCGAAAATTCTCGAATATGTCGAACTATATAAATCGTAAAATAGATCGAAAAATCGGGAAAAACTGATCTAAGCCGTCGCACTCTACTCGGAACGCAATCCACCTTTTTATCGATAGTCGAACCCTGACCGACTGTTCGATGAGCACTGTCCCGTTCTGATAAAGTAACTGGTTCTATATACTCTCGTGCGGACTAGTACGAATAGAGCGACGAAGACGGACTACCGAGAATCCGGTTGGCCAAAGTCACGCTTTTCTGACGTATGTATAAAATCGGAGACGCGACTGCAGCTGATAAGATGAGGGGTGCGCTGTGTGTTTCATGCGTGATCGAGTGAGTCGATGCAAAATTTGTATGCGGCTGGTTGTTATTTATTTATTTTATTTTTTTATTTATTTTTTTTTATTTTTTTCTTTTTCGGATTATTCGTTCACCACTTGGACGAGAGAAGGTTGTTATGGAGCTGGCGCTAACGACATTTGGATTTTCCTTTCAGCACTGAAAAATTCTTTAATCCTGGACCCTCTGCTGGCTGGATGCGGACACGGACTTAATTATTCTGATGAAACAGCGTCGACAGTTGAACACCAGGATGTTGCGCGTTCGCCGCGTCCTTGAAAGATCATTTTTTACCGCTTATTATAACATTAGCCTCTTGTATATAAACCAAATGCTCTCGGCTATATTGAATATTTTATTAAAATGTACGCTGTCGACGTAAACGTGCGTGTGCGTGTGTGTGCGTGCATACAACGCCCTCAACGAGTGCTAAAGAATTCAACAACTACGGAACGCCTCGCGAACGGAAAAAAAAAAAACAAAACAGTTTCTATACACACACCGTAGTAAAAACAACGTGGGTCTGGAATTGCCGGATTATTGTTGCATTATGTAAACAAATCACGAACACGGTAATGTAAAGTTTTCGCTTAATTTCGTGAAAATCAGACGAGGGAATTATTATTTTTTAAATACCGAGTCTGTGTAACATTGGCGCAGTTATCTCTTACTCTTCAGAATCATTGAGGATTTTTTTTTTTCGTTTTCATTGATTTTTTCGCGATATTTATTTAGAAAAGGGAGACATTGCTTTTTTGAAACTTTTCTTAAGTTTCCTTCTTTTTTTTTTTTTTTTTTTTTAAGATGCATTTCTTTGTTATGTCATTAAATGCCTATCCGAATTACATTTTCAAAAGCAGACTTAAAAATTTGCTTTTACTATTTTCCGTGAACTGCTTCAAAATATAGTTCACAAGAGGTTTCGTAATCCAAGCTGGTAAGAAGATGGAATAACCCGGACTGTAATGGGCACCTAGAAATGACGCCTATTTGTAGAATTACGGAGCGGGCTGATTGTAAAAAATCTCTTATCGGTTTATGATATGGGTTATGGCCCGACAGAAGGTTCTAAACAGGAGATCCACCCCGGCAGTAGAGCCGAATTACTGTCAGTTACCTCTTTTCTAGTACGAACCGAATTCTCGTGAAACAAAAAACGGAAAACCAAGATTGCGTCGTAGTTCTCTCTGTACTTCCGAAACGTATAATTTCACAGAACCGTTAGGAGAAAAAAAAATGTTTGAATGAAAGGTTCGCTAAAATTCGACAAGGCTACAAAATGTATAAATCATCGGCACATGTATGGACCGATAAAGAAAAGCTGTGATAGTAAAAGAGACAAACAAGGTAATACACCTTCTGATATAAAATAAATTTCGGATTACTAGAATTGGTAAAATTATGACAACGATATAAGAAATATAGAGAAAAGAAAAAACATCTATATATCTATATATCTATATATACATATATATATATATATTGAACATGAAATAATAGTACATGTATGTATGAATGAAATTTTGTAGAGAAGAATTTGAAACATCTTTGGGAAATTTGAAATAAAAAACAACAACAGATACAGATAAAGTACCACTGGTGGAATTCTCAACTGAAGCAGGCATACAAAAAATAATTTGAAACTATTGCCGGAAGATTTGGTTAAAATCAAAAAAAGCTACTGAAAATACTATTTCACGCATTCGGAATAATGTTAAATACAATAAAAAAAAAAAAGAAAATAGAATAGAAGGAAAAATTGAACTAAGTCTAAAAGCAAGTCAGTCTGAATTTAGAAGAAATAAAGGAAGTAAAGATGGCTGACATTAAAACTTACGCTGGAAACAATAGAAAAACATATATGTAACAACTTCGGTAATTCAGATTGGCAAATTCTATTTTAAAAATACTAACACTAAAAGTTATCGGTGGATTTAAAAAAAAAAAAATAACCATAAACTCCAGGGATGTTTGCTGCTACTGTATTTATTTAATATTTATTCATCGAAGAGCCAATTAATAAAATTAAATGAAAATGGCTAAAGCAATAAGAATATATGCAATATTCATCGCGTACAGGACTTTTGCCAATGGTATTGTTTGAAATCGGAAAAGAAGAAGATATAATGTAAATGTAAAAATTAATAATACTAAAATTTTTGTTGCCTTAGCGATAAATAATTACAGATAATAACAGAAGTTTAATAGATGAAAAATACGAATAGGATAAGCAAAAAAAAAAATGCAGTCAGCTACCGTGACGTGGTTGCTTAGGCAGCGGTGTTTCGTTCGGGTAGAAACTTTTAAAAATTTCACTTGCACTGGGTTGATGTCCGCAGTTTACGCGCCCAAAAAAACCAAAAAAACAACAAAATGAGTTTTAAAATAAAAGAACAGCGCTGACAAAGTCGTGTAAATACGATGCTCCGAATTATGGATGTGAAAACTGGGCAGTAATTAAGCGCTGTAAGTTTTAAGGCTGGAACGAAGAGCGCCGGTATTTATTGTAACGGTAGGAGAGTGCAATGAAAAAAACGACACACCGAGGATTGCTGACGATGATTCAACAGAATAGAAGAAAGTTTATAACGGTGTCATTATGAAGAGATCGGATACACAAGATGGTGCTGTAGAGAAATTATCGATGGAAGCTGTAAGTTCAGAAAAAGCTGAAGAGTTAGAACGTTTTGAATGTGTGAAATTAGACGGATGAAAATTATTAGAGCGGTCGTTTTTGAACGGTGAGTTATTTAGCGTCTATTCTTTGACGGAGGGGAAATAGTGGAAGTAGGACACGAAGAAAAATGTGAAATAAACAACGGTTTAGCTTTACAAAACGTCGAGAATTCAAGCTGGTGGTGGTGATGAATGAATAAAGGGAAAATTAAGAATATTTCGGATTATTCTTTGAAGCTTCCTGAAAAAACAGATTTTCATACGCCATTACTTCTAATCCCCTTTCGGGGGTTCTGATAAACCGGAAGATTTCGAATATTGGTGCAGTCAGAGAAAGAATGCATAACGAAGCAATGGGTACAGACAGTAACCGTATAAATAACACGTTTGCAGAATTGTGCAGGAGGCCTGTAGCTGGGAAGAACTGGAAAACGAAGTTTATGGATAGAAATAAAATTCAGGAGTACCTTCATTGGCTATGATGTCCCGTTTTTCCGTATGAATAATATTTTTGGTTGTTAAAAAAAAACGACAGACTATCATCCGTGAGGAGTTTTATGTTTTCTTTGGAAAATGCACATTACTCGATGAATGAAATTGATGTCCGAATCGCATTATTGATTTTGAACAGTGTTCGATCATTAGCAATAGGCGCGGTGTTTTCCAAATTAAAAAACAAAATTGCGAAACATGTTCACGATATTTAGATGTTTCTTATTGAAGAAGTTTTTTACAGCTCAGATTTTGTCCTTTAGTCAGCGTGATAATTGCGCAGAACTCTACCTATGAGTCCCCGTGGGATTGGGATAATACACATACACCGTTAACTGAAAAACTACTGAGAATAAAAGTGGAACAAAAAGGTAGAAAAGTGGAAAAATAAAATTAGAAATATACAAAAATAAAATTAGAAATATACAAAAATAAAATTAGAAATATACAAAACCAAAATTAGAAATATACAAAACCAAAATTAGAAATATACAAAAAAAAATTAGAAATATACAAAAAGAAAATTAGAAATATACAAAAATAAAATTAGAAATATACAAAAATAAAACTGTGAAAACAGATAGACGCGCAATGTAAAAATTGTAACGGTTAATTAATCGCTTCCACGAATGATAAAGTTTTGTTTATTTTATTAATGCCATTTCTTATGATTTTTTATTAATTTTTTTTACATATACACTTAACGTGCCATATACTTAGAGGCACGGCGAAGAATTTTATCACAATAAGATTATGTTGAGAAATCGGAAGAGTCGAGAGATTTTCATCGTCACCGCGAGAAGCCCAGCAAGTGATGAAGGGAGTGAAAATTTTAAGCGTTTTGTACTCCGGGCAGTCAATGAGGAGGTGTTGGACGGGCAATGGATATCGTTGTAGGGAAAACAATGAGGTGATGAGTGTCCCGAAAGGTACGAATGAGTTATTGAAGTATGACCAATGTGGACGCGGCAAAGTGTAGTTTCGTACCTAAGGTTATCTTACTGAGGTTATTTAACCTTTTCTTGCAGAAATTTTTCAAGCCAAATTAGTAGAATTTGCGAACAACAACCTCATAATTTTGATATTTGCGAACGTACTGAGGCTTGAATCGTAATGATCTAATTTTCAAAGTGATCTTTCGTCCAACTTTGTTATTCCGATATTATATAGGTTCTGCTCTTTTTAACGGAAGTTTTACGATCTGAATTGATTAAATCTTAAAACAACGCTCGCAGGTGTACCACCTCAGCGTTCTAGGAGCCATTCCTAGTTATTTTGATTTTTCTCGAAATATTGTCAGTGCATCCAAAATTGCAGATAAAATATTTTTCCGCGTCCTGTTCAATACCGGACTTACACATTTGATCTACGAAAGCTGGAAAATAATTATGCCGAATTTTTCGAAGTTCACAGTTAAAAATTAATCATGTACAAGAACGTCAGAAACTTTTTACGCTATAGCTTTCTGCGAGTAAATAGTGTGTCCATTAATACGTTATAGATAATCCGAAACGGGAGCTTAAGAACCATTCTGATACAGACGTACACAGTATTGTTTTCTCGATTTGTGCATAACTTTCTTACGGTACAGTACGTTCGCATGAGTTCTAAACGTAGCTTAAAATTTTTTCGGCAAATGCAGTTCGAATCTTAATTATCTAATAAAAAGTACCGATAAAAGATACGTAAGCGTACCGTATTGGACACAATGTAATCTATTTGATTAAGTAACCATCAGATTTTCTACGATTACATAGTAGTTTTATTGAAATTAACGCTGTCTATTTTAATTCTGTTATTTATATTAGTGATATTATTTATTTTATTATATTACTTTTCGTATAGTATTTTTCTTTCTTCATCACAGGCAGCAAGGTTCAATTTAAGCAAATTTAAGCGAATGTAAACCTCTTGCCCACCTTTTATCTCGATGTAATTAATAGTTTATTTATTACTATTATGTGAAGAGCGCTGTTTGCCCGGAACGGTCTCGTATTTGAATCGTATCTCAACAATACTTATTAACCAGAATAAATCTCCTATATTCAATAGCGGCCGACTGGTAAAAGAACTAATCAGAAAAATAACGGTAAACTGAATTGTAGTACCAAAACTGAGAATTCGTGTGTGATCGTTTACTGAACACGGATGTAATTTCAGATCGCGATTCGCTTAATTGTATTTAATGACGATCGTTTAAATCTGAACGATCAAGCAATAACTTTATCTATCTCGTTTGTTTTACTATCGATCGATAATTTTTATTTGGAACCGCACAAAAACGTCGGATTAACAATTGCCACTCGTCACGATTTCTTCTTCCAATCAACTTTTTATCGCGTCCATCTTCCGGTTTCTTCTACTCGTCAACCAGCGTACACGCTCACAGACGCTCCACGGAGAAAACCACGCACCCTTATTTATTTTTATTTTATTTTATTTAATTCAATTCAAAAATGTACTTGGGCCAACATATATTATAGTAGAAATCGTTATAAAGCGACATGTAAGCTCATTGCGAAAAAATGTTTAAAATAAAATAATCATTTCGCCCGCAGTTTACGTTTTTAATTGCATACTCCGTATTCGTAACCTTCATTAGTCGTTTCAAATTTATTTGCTTTTGTGTTTCAATTATTAAGATTTTTTATCGAGAGCGCTTTCTAACACAATCGCACATACACATATTTGCATGAAATAATAAATGAGATTAACGAGGTATGTATTTTTTTCGTCTAAATTTTCAATCGCACTTCAGATTTTCTTTTTCTTTTTTTTTAAATGGGCTCGGTGTTAACACTGACCCAACTACATGGACCTAGATCTCCTACTCAGATTCTGAGGCGATCGGAGATAGAAAGTATAAAGGAAAGAAGGAGGGGAATAACGGCTGGAGATGGGAAGGAAAGGATAAAGGAAGCATTGAAAGGGGTAGGAAGATCTAACGCCAAAAGTTCGGCGTATAGATGAGAGCACTGAGGAAAAAGAGCAGAGCATTCGAAAAGGATATGGTTGGGGTCACATATAAAGGGAGGATCAGTTGAGTGGAGAGGGCAAAAGGGAGAAGGTGAAAGAGAAAGAGAAAAGCGAGAAAAGGGAAGGAGGGAATGGCCAAGTCTCAGTCTGATTAAAGAAACAATAGCCGAGCGCCGAGAAGAAGGAAGAAATTGGTACCAAGGCTGTGAATTGGGAGTAGGCTGTAGGAGGAGGTAGAAGGAGGAGCGATTGGCAAAAAAGGAAGGGTAGATGTCAACTCACAGTCTGGTATGGAGACTTGCGGAGAGGAAAAGGATGTCTGAGGCAGGAAAATGCGGAAGGAATGGACCATTGAGAGCTATGTCAAAGTTGTGTTACCTTTAATTTTTCTGTCAGAGTTACCGCGAAAAAATTTCATTTTAAAAACTTTATTATAATTACTTTAGGTGATGAAAAAAAACTCATTTTTAATATCCATCTTCAAAACGAAATATGATTAAATTTACGGTTAAGCAACAATACTTTTCTAGCAGTAGTCGGCCTATTTATTCAGATACGAGCCTATCGGGTAGAGAATTTACGGAAATTATTATTTATTTCTGCGGCGCGCAAAGATTGGTGCAGCGAAATGATGAAAAACATCATCGGATCTGGCCGGATTTTACCGGGTGCGCTTATTCCTGAAAACATATATTACGTATTTGCTTTTAACCTGTCTGAAGTGATTACGCAAATCGGTGCTGTAACATCATGCTCGACTGAACTTGTTCATTTACTCGGAAGTGGAGCAGTCGATTACGGCGATAATGTGTATAATGCGTATTGTCGATTCGGGACAGCGGTCCTCACTCCACATTTCCGGTTCCTCATCCTGGCTGAATCGAAATAAATATGTATCAGCTTTAGATTCCTCGCGCTAGAGTAAAAAATGGGACTTCTACCGGAATAAACGAGAATAATTCCGACAAACGTCTCTTTGTCCAGTTGTTTAACATTTTTAAAAAGCCCATTATCATACACTTTTAGATTTTTCATTTCCCCTGATAAACCGGGGTTCACTTTTTGGTTCATCTCCACTTTTAAAAATGCTTCATTGTTTAATCTCCCCTGCGTGTTCTTACTTACAAAAATCCCCCAAAATTTTTCTGTCAGATATTTGCCTTTTTTCCTTTCGTAACCCTTTTATCTACCTACAATCTTCCTTTTCTCAATTATCCTGAGGTTTTTTCCATTTACGAGTTTTCCTATCATCACCGTTACTCCTGCCCACCTCTACACTGCTCGCCTTCTTGTTTCAGACTTTTTTTATTTTATACTACTATACCGATTCTTTCGTACTAGACTCTGATTGAATTAAAATTTAACCGCTAAAAAGAAAAAAAAACCTAGAATGGAAGTTGTTGCAGTGTTACCCCAAAAAGTGGAAATTGGAAATTTTGGATATTTCTATATTTCGTGGATGGAAAATTCAAAAAAGTAATAAAGCAAATGCGTTCCCATGTAAACGTGTATGTATGTAGAAAATAACTTTTGGAATAAACGTGTCTGTGGGCGCATACATATAAATTGGTTTATGCCTGTAAGATGCGCAAATGTATATACATATATATATATATTTTTTTTCTTTTTTTTCTCGAAGAGCACCAACTATGGACTTTACCTAGGGTAAATGTGAAACTTTTGTAAGTTACAATGTACGCAGCGCGATTGGAACCTGGTTCTACTCGAACGAAACACCACTGCCTAATCAACTGCGACACGATAATTGGCTACATATATATATATATATATACATATATATAAAAGTGTAATTAAAAATGTGTATGTATATTGTGTTGTTAGACCTCTTAAAGAGGGAGGAAAACTGTATAAAGAGTATTGCAAATCGCCGTTGAGCAAAGAGGAGGACGAAATAAATATTAATAGGGATGATAGGAAATTGCTTGCGTGTACTTGCTTTAGGGCAGAATGTGTACAGAATTTTATGGCTCGTTTCTGCTGCACTGACTTGAAATCATTAGATTTGAACGAAATTTTTAGTGATTTAAGAACAAATTTTAAAAGATGTATAAAAAACATTTTAAATTTAGTTACAACTGCGTCGATAAAGGACCCTCAGAATTTGTGAGAAACACGTAACTAGGACGGTACACATTGTCCACTGGTGGTTACTATAGCGTTTGGAAGCGAAAATATTTCAAGTCTGGAAAAAAGTGAAAATGGGACTGTTCCGAATATTGAGAACAATTATCATGCGAATTCTAATTCAGTGAAAGCTGAGGTCACATTTTTAGGGGATTTTTAAAGATAAAATAGCGCAGAAGCACTTAGCCTTTTTTGATTATTGGAAATATCATTTTGCCAGACTATGAATGCCTGCCGTTTTTGAAGAATTTTCTCGCCTATTGCAGTACTGTTGTAGGAAAACCAATCTTGTCTGTTACGGTTTGTAAAGCCGAGGAATTTATCGCATGTTATGCGTAAACATTTTCTTAATCGTAATCCAAAGTCTAACAATGTTTTATCATGGCAATTTTCAGGGGCAACTCTAATTCTGCATTCTGAAGAATGCCTTTATTTATTACCTTGCCTAAATATTGAACAATTTCATTTTGAGTACTTTTATTATTTAGCTTATTTATACTGAAATAAACTGAGGCGGATGAAAAGCAACTTTTTTACTATGAACACCCCGAATACGTATTATAGATCTGAGTAACCTGTGATCAGTATCACACTCAGCGCCTCGCATTGCACGGGTAATGTGCACCTCGCTTCTGAAAATACGTCAGCATATAGTGTAATCTAAGGTGTGCATTGATCTTAGATGCATTCGAGTCCCTTTATAAATGTCGCACGAGGATAAATGAGTATTAGTTATAATTAAGTTTTGTTTTTCACAAAATTCAAGCAACCGTAGACGATTTCTGTTGGATCAAGCCGTGTTTACCTATCACATGTGGCCAGATGGTGGTAACATTTCCAACGCGCGCATGGAAATCTCCTACGAGAAACGATCTTTCCGCTGCTGGAATTTCATCCAAAATCTTATATAGATCGTCGTAAAAGGATTCCTTAAGAGAGTCGTCAGCATCCAGAGCTGGAGCATAAGCACAAATTATATGCACTAACTTAGTGCCGGTTATATTTAAGGAAAGTTTCAGTATTCTTGCTCCAATGCCAACTGGGTTACCGACCAAGAACTTGACTCGCTTCATAGCTATACCGACTCCATGGACTTGATTGTGACCTTTTGAATAACCCTTCCAAAAATACGCATAATCTCCAGCGGGTTCAACAAAATTTCCTTCTCCTAACAGTCTAGTTTCATAAAGACCTGCAATATCAATCTGATGCTTTTCCAGTTCCTTAGCTATTCGAGCAGATCTTGTTTCTGCGGTATTTATCCCGTAGAGTTCGAATATTCCATAATCCAAGCTTAATTGTAATAATCTTATTTTTCTTTCTTTTTTGACTGCAAAATTAGGTACCCACCAGACACGGTAAGTTGGTCAGGATGATATGGAGAGTAGCCGTTTTTTAGGGTACCTTTTCTAAACCCTTCCGTGGTTACGGTAGGCAGCGGGAATCCTAAATAGAACTGTCCAGTCGCACATCTGACTGCCGAACTCAGCTGCTACTCCATTCCAGTTGAGAGCGACCATATGGGATGTACCGCCCATCGTGCAAGACTTCAGTTAATAGCTTCCAGTTCATCAAACCTGCTACCACCACTTTCATCTTGTCACCGTGGGACTCTTGAGAAAGGAAAAAGAATAAGAAGAAAGTAAGAGGAAAAGGTAACACATGTAATAGGAGAAAAGAAGAAGAATAGGAAAAGTATATAGAATATAGAACGGGATTTATGCGCAAAAGGAAGTATAAGAAAAGAAAATTTAGTAATAGTGGAGAGAATGAGGGAACGGAGCGCAGTTGATTCCCCCATTACCCAGCTTTGCAAGACTTGATCAGTGACACGGAAAGATCCGCGACGATTGAGCCAGACAAAGGGGTTTTAAGGGTAAATGGAAATAACCGGAGACTGGAGATAAGAATTAAGTAGAGGAAAGACAAGGAAGTGGCCACTGTTCCAGGGTGACACCCTATAGCCTTTGAGTAAAAACTCGAACTGCAAGGCAGCAGCTTGCTTCTGAGAAGGTAGCAACGGAGACTTATGCGGCGGCCTCCACGCGCCGAGGATGTAGAGTTTTATCAGGCAGTTTCTCAGGTTGCCCTACACGTTCCCGCAAACTCATTACCCAACCGATATTTGAATCGTCTACTTCAGATTTTCCACCAATGGCCGCTCACGATCCGCGACTGCTTATTTATTTGTTACGAAACTTATTCGCAGCTAACCATCATATCTGATGGTCACTCCATATCAGCCGCCTGTGAACGCGCTCGTTCCTCTGAGCTCGGGGTCCCTGGTTGTACCGAAGTACCCCCAGGGGGGAATGATAATAATAATAATAATAATAATAATAAATAATAATACGAGTGGGGGTAAATTTTATATGCTTTCAGAATGACACTGTACTTCTACCGCAGCTCTCTACCATGATTGGACTTTTGGGTACAGCCAGAATGTTTCCGATAAGATTTGTTACACGTTTCGGTGTAACTTCTGCGAGGATATTAATTTAAAATTAATCGAATCTGGTTCTTTTTGAGAAACAGAGATTTTCATTCGGCTTAATTTTGCGCAGTAAATATTAAAGATATTTCGATTTTCGATGAGATGTTTAAAACATTTCTTTTTTGTTTCTTTGGTAGTTATTAAGAGTGACCCGACGATATAACTAGAACTGGAAATGTTGGTGTAGAGGAAATTAAAAATAAATAAAAATTTCTATTAAAAATGAAAAAATTTTGCGCGCTGTACGAACGAAAAAACATATATATATATATATATATATAAGGAGAAAATATGAAAAGGAAATAATCCACAAAATTTTTAAAACCATATGTCGGCGCGTATACTAATGTGTATGCAGAGTTTTACCGTAGCGCCTATCAGACCGAATTTAGTCAATAAAATATTTGTTGTCGGATCGTCTTAATCTATCCTGCCACAATGCTTTTGCAAAAATAAGATTCGGTTAAAGTACAAAAAAAGAACATTCAAAACCTCTTTTTGGTCTTCTTTCGTTGTCGGATTTTTTACCTCACGCGTAAACTGTTAAAAATGATTTCGCGGGTTTTTTTTTTAATTCGTAACTTTTATTAGAATTTTTGCGTATTTTTATATCGGAATAGACCAGTTTGCAGTTTTTTTTTCTTTCAAGTCACGGGATTTTATTGGCCAAAAATGGTTAAAAGTTTCGAAAAATCAGTGTCGCAAGTACAATCTTAATGGCGGTGCGCAGGGTGGATGATATTCCACCGCGGATGCCATCACATGCACTTTGCATACTATAGTAGAGGAGCCATTTACCGTATCACTTTTCACGTACTCATACATATATGTACTTTTATTGGTGGATTGGTTAGCGGCTACTAGAAGAGCCGATATTGAATTCCCAAAAATACGAATACAGTTTAAAAACTAACGGCTAAGGTTTTCCACAAGTCGTTAAAAAACATAAAACAACGGAATGAACGCAGGGCATTCATTTTTGACGTACTCCAAAAGACGCCTCTTTCTTGTTACGCGCATCTACTATCCAGTCGGAATTCGGCTTCTCAAGCAGCTCTATAATCTCATTTATCATTCAAGATGTTATCTACCGTTTTTTTTTTTTTTTTTGTTTTGTTTTTTGGCCTGCCTTTTAAATACCATTTGGCCACTAAATAATCATTAAATTAAATCAGTCTATACATTTTGGCCGCCGCTGGGAATCGAACTCATGACTATACTGTCTTATTCACGCCACTAGGCTATCGTGACGACCTATCTACCGGTTTAGTTTCATCTAACTGTCCAGAGTGGATGCTAAAACGACAAAATTAAAAATCCTACATTAGGTATAAAAACAATTTACACAATATCGATTACATTTCCAGAAAGCTAAAGTAAAAATGTACAACGAGAATTTAAAATAAGCTTGCACAATACCCCCTGTAAATTATGATAGAGGCGTATCTTCCATTTACAGTTTATTTCACTTGCAAACAATATAACGATAACTACAGAGATAAAATGATTGTTCATTTTTTCTTCTTCTTTTAATGGGTTCGTCGACATGGACATTGGCCCAAGAACAGCGGAACAGAGGGGAAAGAGAGACTCAGATCCCTACACGATCAATGATTGTTCATAAAAATGACGATGATTACTACTACCGGTATACATAATGGTTAGGAAGACCGAGTAAACTAGCCAATGGCGAAAGTCGAGCCAAAAAAGAAAAAGCAACAACGATTATACTGCTGTTATTACGTATCTTTGTTTTTATGAAAAAAAAATGTTTTTCGTTAACAAATTCTGATGACCTTTTCGTCGCTGTTTTTCATTGTCCTTTGTAGCTTGATGGGTCGTTTTTTTTTTTTTTTTGTATTTTTTGGGGCTCGTCAACCAAGGACCTCGCCCAGAAACAAAAGAAAGAAGAGTTAATTAATTAAAACTTAATTTAATCGGAAAATGGCAGGAACAACGGATTGAGAAGGATAGGACGGGATTTAGGAAGCATAATAGGGGACAGGAAGCCTTAATTTTAAGAGGAGTAAATAAAGGGAAGAGCATTCTGCAGAAAGAGCAGAACGTGCAAAGAAAATGTGATCAGTATCGGAGACAACTGCTTCGTTAGGATGTGGGAGAAGAAATCAAAAAGAGACGATAGCGGGAAGAGGGTAAAAAAGTGTGATTGAAGCGTAGGCGAATAATAGAAACAATAACAGAACGCGGAAGAGAAGGGATTTCTGAGAAGCAAAGATAAGTCGAAAGGTTAGGTTGAATGGAGAGCTGGAAGGAACGATTTTATTGATGAAGAAGGAAGGATACATATATCCGACCAAAATTTAAAATGAAATTTCTTACTTAAGGATAATAGATTGATCGGGATGCTAGCGGTTTAAGAGTTAGAAATACTTTCATTATCGCCGTGTTGTTGTTTTTTTGTTTTTTTTCGGTACACCCAAAATTTTTCTATTTATGGCCCTTATTAGTTTTCCACAATACAATTTAATTCGCATATTGTTTTTTTTTTTTTTTTTTTTTTTTTGTTTTAAATCTCAAAAATAGCTATTAAAAAAGTATCCACTACTTCAGTTACTCATAAAACTTCGCTCTGCAATTGTGACCTTCTCTCGAACTAGTTTTTTGCCGCAAGGCCCGCTACCCAAAATACTTCCTTGCGAGGAGGATGTCATGTCTTTAGAAAGGCCACAATACTCAGCCGTAATATTTTTATTCCCCCTCGGAACTCCTTCTAAGTAAATATCGATAATATAATGCTGGACCAAAATTCAGGTGCAATAAATCCAATTATGGGCAGCAGTTAGAGAAATTAATAAATATTCGGACCATCTATGACATTAGTGTTGAAACAAGGTTATTGCCGGTAGTCTTTGCACTCATAAGCGCATTTAGACTCAACGATGGCTACTCTGCATTAGATACACAACTTTATGGAATTAAACATTGCCTCCATTACCTCGTCTTGACCGAAAATGAATCCGATAATGTAGTTACTGATTAAAATACAAATTCAGTCAAGCATGATGTTTCATGCGCTGAGGATTCCTGTTAAGCTAAAGGTAACTATTATTTACATTTACAAAACGCTGTTGTCGCGATAGCCTAGTTGGTAGAGCGTTTGGCTTCGGTTACGGAAGTCTCGGGTTCGATCCCGGGCGACGGCAGAAGTTATTACGAAAAATTAAATTAAAATACTCGCTAATAGTCATGTGGAAGGCAATAGAAAACCACCACGTACAATTTATCATATACACGGTAGTTGGAAAGCAGACACACACACTGGACGACTGCATATAACGATGGAAATCAAACAATCACAATAATAATTCCGAGTGTAGTCTTGCGTGTGTGCACATTCGTACTGCATATAAATAATTGCCTAGTAGAGACATCCTGTATGTGTACAGCTAAAATTCACGAATAGGTTACCCATCAACCGCGAATGTTTGAGAGCAGTTCACTTTGTGATAAGCTAGGAATCTTTTGAGGATGATTTCCGATGTCATTTTAAATCCCATATTATTATATATTTTTGTCGGTTTTTTTCCGCCTAGGGTAATATTGATTATCTCGAAGATATCATTTTAATGAGAATTTGAATTGTAATTTATGATGAAATTTTGAAGTTTATAAGTTAAAACGTTCTTATTAATAGAGTACATTTTAATTCGATATTTTGGTCGTTTCTGAACCATCTGCGGAACATCATATGTGTGTACGGAATCTTAAAAAAAAAAAAATAAAAAACAACTCGCTAATATTAAAAATATATATGGCACACAGTTTATATCAGTTACACCGAAGGAAATGTCACGTGAATATCCGGGTGTCTGGTAATGAGCGGGTCAACGTGGCGGCACGCTCCACTTTGTTCTCTCCAGTGCCGTAGGGTGCAGACCTACCGACCTGGAAGATTTATATCGTTTTTTGAAATCTTGCGAAAACCAGTGTGGGAAACATCCTCTATAATAACGTTCTTAGAAAATATTAAGTGTACCATCGAGAGCCATATGGTGGTTACCGGAAGGAATTTTAAGTGTCCCTTGAGCAATCAGGCGGTTTTCAACAAGGGTCTCGCGTTTCATTCTGTTGACATAATTAAGCTTACCCAAGGGGAAACATACAAGGGGCTCTTACAAATACTCCATCGGCCTGAATAATTAAAACACCTTCGTTTATGAGCTGCAATTATTTCAGTAATTAAGGGCACATTGAAAAGGGAAAGAAACAAAAAAGTTTGGTAACGAAGAAATAATAGAAGACTACGCGGTTCATTCTGAGACAAAGGATACCGCTAGCGTCCAAAGCACCCAGGGTCCTCTGGTGACATATGGTTGCTAGGGACCACCTAAAGTAGTGTGTTTACTTTTCAACATGTGTACAAAGTATTTGAGTTAAATTTTGTCTCAGTGCCGACTCTAGAGCCCCCTATGTGAACTGAAATAGTTATCATAAATACATAAAAATCTGAAAAAAATCAAAAATTTAAAATAAATATTGATGATTTTTTAGGGTGTTCTCGCCTTTAAAAGGAAAAATACGCTCCATATTTTTAGGTACTTCATTTATATCTTAAGGAAAATTTTTGTTATTACGAGTATAATTAATAACTTATGTGTAATTTTTATTAATGTGTTCATATACGGGGGGTAATTCATTTATGTAAATTATTAATACATATAAATTAAAATGATGGAAATTATTAATAGTACAAATATTAGTGAAAAATGTATTATTTATAAAATAAATATGTGAAGAAAAATTCCACCCCCCCCCATCCGAAATTCTGGACACGGGCTTGATGTAGAAGGACCTTTCGTATGGTTAAAGAGCGCGGTGTTTTTCGATCATTGAAAAGAGAAAAAAAGGAAAAATCTTTCGTATCGATCACCTTCGAGTTTGGAGTAAATTTATGGAGAAAAGATGTGATATTCGATGGAAGAGGGGGAGGAGGAGGATTTTAATTAAAAGGGAATTTATCACGTTTAACGCATTTTCGATTTATCGTTGTAAAGTAAACGCAACGGAAAAGCAGAAAAAATATAAAAGCGACAGATTTTCGTGTCGGCCTTGATGCGTACGGCAGTGTTACGGTAATGAACGAGGTAGAAATTCGAATCTATTTTATTTATCACGTGCGCGAATTGGCGCTGTTTCGTAAAATGGTGGTTTTTTCCGCTGTTTTCGATGCCGCAGAACTCTATCTCGTTAGACTCGTGATTTACTGTCGTTCATTAATCTCGATGGTATTCCGGTAGCTGGCAAACGCTGAAAATTTTATGGACGCATGTGTTCGGCTGAAAATAGGAGAAAACCGATAATAGATAACATTCGAAAGTAATAAATGTTTTAGGAGATATTCGATATCATCGAAATTAATGAATGAAGGTAAATCACGAACGAATTTTAACGGACCGGTGCGAACAGGAAGAGAGTGACTCATTCGCGTTTTCGACAAATACTTCGATCAGAATCGCTTTATAATCTTTTTTTACACATTTCGATTTAATGGGTTTTTTTTTTTTTTTTTTTTTTTTTTGAAGCGCAATGTTGTGGCCTACCGAAGCGAGGGGCACACGTCGTGAGCACTCTGTACGGCCTAGCACGTTTCGCCTCGTTGCCAGCAACGCAACACACGAAAAGCCACAGTTGTTGACGTTAAATAATGAAAAGACATTATAAATCAGTATATCAATTATTATTATAAAAAAAAAACAAACTAAAATGTAACATTAAGCGAAAATATAATACGATGGCTGAATTATTCTCGAACGAAATGAAAGTTGTAATTAAGAATGTTTCATTAATGCATTACTGAATGAGACAATTAAGGGACTAGTGGACTTTAAAATTTATAAAATTTAGTAAAACACTTTTTTTTCAAAAAGAATTTGTTTCACGCGAAACAAAATATTTAATGATATATCGAGGGGAAACGTTGGAATCGAAGCCCCTCCTTATTACGCATTTAATTGAAAATCTTCTTTCCGGTTAAAAAAAAAAATACCTGTTTATTAGAACGCCGGCAGCGAACCACTGTGGCTTTTGGTGTAATGTTGCCGGTAGCAGAAACAAAACCTGTCGCGGTGAAGCTCGCGACAAAACGTGGTAAACCCATCTACCTCGTCGCCTCCGTACACACAGCATTGTTGGGAAGGAGATTTAGAATGCGATTCTCTTAAAGCTGATTTAGGTACACTGGGGCGCGTTTAATTGGCTACAAGTTGGTCGCTGGCAGAACGCAGCTAGTCAGTTCAGAAGAACCGGTGACCACTGTCAGAATCTGGCACGCTGTTAAAGGAAGCGTGAAATTTCGGATCAGTAACTGAATACTATTAACTTTTGTTGTAGCGCCGCCGAGTAGGACATTCGTCTTCCGAATGCCTCTGTTTACATCGGCAGCATAGGTATGTCTGCTAGATTTGCGACATGGTCACTTTCGAGTGTTTTAGCTGATCGCAATCACGTAAAACGTAAATTTGGTCGCGTGCGTCGAGTGTTAGTGGCGGGAAATTTATTTGTCGTGCTTCTATCGAAGGGTTCTGAAGCCGCATTAAAGTGTGGCGGGAAATACCTGGAATTGTCAAAAGGGTAGCATTATTCCTAGTTTCCACTCGTTCTACTCGGAGGGGGAGGGGGGGGGGCTGATTTCAACTGTTTTTGCCCAGTATTTTCACGATATGCCACTCGCACCTATTTTCCCGACAGTTGCACGGCTAATTAATATTATGGATTTTGCCACTGGGTGAAACCGTTACAATTAGAAGAAGGACATAAGTTTTTTGTGCGAATCGGCCGGTTGGATTTTAAAAGAGAGCTACACACTTTTCGGGGTGGCGACGAGGTTAGTTATTGTTCGTTTTATCATAGCGAAAAATTTCCTAGCTGCTCGGAATTTGCAGGAAGAAAAAAAACGGCCGTACTACTACGATTCCAGATGGGAAGCGATGAAGCTGTGGAAGGTTGAAGCACGCCGGTTTTAGGAGTTTGCGGTCCGGTATAATTAAACTTGAGCGGGTCACGTGACGCCAGTAATTGTGAAATATTTACACCATACCGTTGTTGCTCGCTTGAAGATTCCCATAAATTACCATCAGCTGAGCCAGCGCCCAGTCCGCATTACGTAATAACGCGGTACAATATTATTATCAGAGTCGTCTTCTAATGACGATGGCTCTTCCGTGGCCGAATTCAAAACTGCTCGCGAAAGAGGATTAGCCGAATCGCGTAATATATCAAATCGACATTGAATAGAGGATAAATTACCACCGCCTCCTCTTAATTCGACTATTTAATTATCGAATGTGCGTCGTGCCGACTGCCTGCCATGTCAGTTGGCTGTCTTCGTAGCGGTCTCTGTCAGCGATGACAACAACAAACGTTCGAGGAAATGAATTCCCGCCGTTGAAAAATAACAATTCGCGATAAATGATTTCACGCGCTTGTCTAACAACAACGTGCGCTCCAGACCACCGCATCAGCCTCGCTCGCTATACTCGCCATCCTAATTTATGCAACCGGCCTGGCGCTGTTTTTCTTCCACGTACACTACTACACCTTATTCGGCTAATTATCAAAAATTCCCGCTCTTCTGGAGTTTCTCTTTCCGGTCGCTAGAGCGCGCCTGTGCAGATATCTCTCGGACCGACCTAATGTGGTACTCTCGACAAGACTCGATTCTGTGACTGCCATATTGCTGTGAGACATGCTTGCAGAAGTAGCTGCTAAGAATATCTGTCGCGTATGAGCGTTCCCATCAATCGAATTCCAGCGTCGTCCTCTGACACCACCTCCTTCTGCGGTTATGGGTTACATTTTCAGCCGTTCAACCTGCGCTCGTTTCATTTCGCTTCCGGTTGTTTTTCCTCGTACAGTGTTTCCATTTATTTCGTACTTCGATTTACTACGGACTAAAACCTGTTCCGGGGAGGGTTCATCGGAATTAAAGCAGTTTCGAATGATTAACATTTATCCTTTTTTTGTTAAATAACTGATGGTTAAAATTGCCGCATACACGTTGTACCCCTAGTTTTGTAAAATACAGTCTTGCCAGTTTACTCTTTTTCTAATAGTCACTTCTTTTATCTCTCTGTTCAACCTACTCTTCCTTGATGTCTCCATTATGCGTTTGCGTTTTAATCATTCATTGCTGCTTTCCTCCCGCTTTCGCGTCTCATTAGCCTCTTCTCCAAGTTGTCTTCACCATTCAAATGATGCGGTTGTTTGTGACGCTGATCACGTGTTTATAAAGTTTTCATCTCTGTACTCTCATTTGCTTAGAGGCTTGGGCTTCCTACTCCTTATTGCGCTCGTTATATCCCGTCTTTTCTGCCTACACTTGTTATCTCTGCTATTGTTTTCTTCCTATTAACGATATCTGATCGTATTATTATATAACTTTCCTTTTTCATTTCTAATTATTTCTGGGTGAAGGTCCTTGGTTAACGAGCTCATTACATATATTAATTACAACGTAATTCTTAGGCTACCCCCCATTAGAAAAAATGTCCCAAAAAATGTCCCAATTTTATGTAACGTTTATTATATTTTATAGGATTTTAGTTATTGTTATTTAAAAAATGTCTTAATTTTATATAATGAAAGTTAAATGTTAGGATAGGTGTTAATAAATATTAAGTCGATATTTATTAATTTTGTCATTATTCGTTCGTTAGATTTTTCATTTTACGCAGCCAGATGTTCGTTATGTAAACAATATAAAATAAACCACTGGCCAGCGCTCGTTGGCGTGTTGTTCGTCTTCGCTAGTCGCTTTTCGTTCATCTGTTTTGTTATGTCGCTTCGTTATACGCTTTTAGCGTCTCGTCTTTTCGTATTTCGTTATTTCGTTGTAATTATTTCGTTTTACCCTTTTTGAAATTATTTTAGAAACAGTCTTTTTTAAGACTTCTATTCGTTCAATCGTATTCGATTAAAATACAATTTATTAATTGACCGGTTTGAAAAATTCATTCGAAAAATATAATTTGGTCCTCCGGAATATTAACGAAAATATCGTAACATTTTGGTCCTTCCCGAGCCGGATACCGTCGAACAAAATCGTAAAATTTAGTAAGTCCGTTCCAATTTATATACGATTAAAAAATTTATTTAAACTAAAGTCGTTTCGTATTCGTTGTCCATTCCGGTCATTAAGATTTTTCGCATATTATCGTTCGATTGAAATGGATAAGTTAGAAAGAAACCGTCGCTATATAAAAAAGCAACTAGCATCAATTCGAGCTCGTATTTTAGATTTCTTAAAAGAAACTTCAATTAGCACGGTCGTAGTAAAAGCTGAGAACGAATTCGAATCATTTAAAACTTATCATGCGCAATTTGAAGAGATTTCCAAACAAATTCTCGAATTAGCTGTCGAATCAAATCCAGAAAATGAAGAACAGCTTGAAAACGCTCTTTTTAAAGAATGTGAAGAATTAGTATCTACACTGAATTCGATTAAAACCGCGATCGCAGTCGCTAAAGATAAGTTCTCAACGCAAAACGATAGAGATTCGATATTAAATTCCACATCGATTGTTCATCGTAATGTTTCGGCTCAGCCGAGGCTTCCTAAAATTGATATACCCGAATTTAACGGCAACCCTCGCGATTTTTTAAATTGGAAAAATTTATTTTCGAATCTTGTCGTTGATAATCCTGACATACCTAATGTCAAAAAATTATATTTTTTAAAACAAGCTCTAAAGGATAAAGCAGCTCCGATAGTTCGAGATTTCGAAATTAACGATCATTCTTTCGGCGAAGCTTGGTCGACCGTTTTAAATCGTTACGAAAATAAACGAGCGATAATCGAATCGCATTTTCTCGATCTTTTTCATTTGCGCCGCGTCAAAAACGACTCTGACATTCAGGAATTATTAGACTGTATAAATGTAACACTTCGAGGCTTGAAAGTTGCGAATGAAGGTCGCGACAATTGGCAATCTTGGATTTCGTTTTTGATATCGATGAAATTGGACGACGAAACACGTCGCGACTGGGTAAAGTCTTTAACGGATAATACTAAGTATCCTACGTATGAGGAAATCAAAAAGTTCCTTGAAACTCGAGTTCAAGCGATTGAAAGTCAGCACTTTCGTTGCAATGATGTCTCTAAAAAAACCGAGAAAACGCAGTCGTTTAGTAGTTATTCAAAAAATAAATCGACGTTCGTAGCGTCTTCCACAGCCATGTGCGTAATTTGTAAAAACTTACATCCACTTTGGAGATGTCCAGAATTTATTAAACGAACTCCGATTGAACGTTATGATATCGTAAAAACTAATCGTCTATGCATTTTATGTTTTGCGAAAGATCATCGCGTTTCCGAGTGCAGAAATCGAAAATGCACAAATTGTAATCAAAATCATAATACAATGTTACACCGCAACAATTTTAAATCGCATCTCAAAAACAATTCGGCGGAATGTTTTAAAATTGAAAATCCTTCAACAGTCGAGAGTAATCCAAATTCACAGAAATCATTTGAATTAGTCAGTTCCTCTAATAAAACTTGCCAACAAGTTTCAACAAATAATCTGGTAATATTACCAACGGCAGTTTTAAAAGTTAAGGTCCGAAATAATCGTTACGTATTAGCAAGAGCACTTCTTGACTCTGCTTCGCAGGTTACGCTAGTTACCGAAAAATTCGTTCGAAAAAACAATTTACCGTGTTTTCACAACTCGAGTGAAACGTCTATAGTAGGTATAACTTCAGACATTATCGATTGCAACAAATCTAGTTTCTTTAATATTCGCTCTCGATTTTCGAAATTTGAAATTCGCATAGAACCAGATATCGTTCCCTTTATATCGTATAAATCACCCACAAACGTTATTCGTGAAACGGCTAATAAATTTAAAGACCTACGTATGGCGGACGAACCGCTCAGCCATAATAATATCGACATCTTGATAGGAGCAGAATATTTCGAAAAATGTATTCTCGACGAGAGAAAATCATTCGACGATCTTTTTATTCGCAATACTCATTTTGGATGGATAATTTCCGGTTGTGAAAAATTTAAATCGAGCTTTCCGTTATTTTGTCACATATCTACAAAATTAATCGATTTACAAATTACTAAGTTTTGGGAAATCGAAGAAGTTAATCCACAAAAGGAAATAAACCCCGAGCACGATATGTGTATAGAACATTTTAAAACAACGTTTTCGCGATCAACCGATGGTCGTTTTATCGTTCGGTTACCTTTAAAAAATGATCGTAAAAAATTATCTAATTCTCGTAATCACGCTATTCGTTCGTTAATCCGTTTTGAAAAATCGTTGAAACCAGAAATTAAAATTGAGTATATACAATTTATGCGAGAATACTTAGAATTAGGTCATATGGAACCTGTTAAACCTATACTCGATAATTGTAAAGTGACATATTATATTCCACATCGTGAGGTACTTCGTCCATCTAGTACGACCACAAAACTTCGTGTTGTGTTTAATGCGTCCAGAAAATCAGACTCAGGACTTTCATTAAATGACTTGCTTGCTACAGGTCCGAAAATTCAATCCGATTTATTCGATCTACTTATTAAATTTCGTTTTCATAAATTCTCCTTCGTAGCCGATATAGATAAAATGTATCGTCAGGTTCTGATACATCCAGAAGATCGCGACTTGCAAAGAATCGTTTGGCGAGAATCGACTAAAGAACCCATACAAGAGTTTCGA
This sequence comes from Icerya purchasi, assembly GCA_039619475.1. Lineage (NCBI taxonomy): Eukaryota > Metazoa > Arthropoda > Insecta > Hemiptera > Monophlebidae > Icerya > Icerya purchasi. The sequence goes on from CM077115.1 coordinate 55,153,156, forward strand.
TTAACTACAGTGACATACGGAACTGCGTCTGCCTCGTTCTTAGCGCAACAGTGTTTAAGCATATTAAGCGAGGATATCCGAGAATCAGATCCTGATGCTTCACGAGCCTTAAAAGAAGATTTTTATATGGACGATCTTCTAACGGGAGGAGATAATTTGGATTCGGTAATGCATCTACAAAAATCTATACATGCTACTCTGGAGAGTGCTCATTTTTTTCTTCGTAAATACATGAGCAATTCTGCAATATTTTTAAATTCGTTGAAACCTTCGCTCGTTGAAACCACACAGAACTTTGAATTTTCTGAAAACAGCATACACGTTTTAGGATTGACTTGGAACCCTCTGGATGATGTATTTCAGATAAGGATAAACTTAAATACATTACCTGATGTTATTACCAAAAGAATTTTATTAAGTGAAATAAGTCGCATTTTTGATCCGTTAGGTTTGGCGTCACCAGTTACCGTTAGTTCGAAAATTTTCCTTCAAGATTTGTGGAGACTCGGACTAAATTGGGACGAACCAATTCCAGAACAGTTTAGTAAAAGGTTTCGTTCGTATTATAATGAATTAGCTCATTTGAGAGATTTTAAAATTGCACGCACCTTTTCATCTCTTAGTAAATGTGAAGATCGTTTAATTGGGTTCTGTGATGCCAGCGAAAAGGCATACTGTGCTGCAATTTTCCTCGTTAGATTTGGCGATTCGCACAAATCATCTTCCAGGCTAATTTGCGCTAAAACTCGTGTTGCTCCGATTAAGCAAATAACTATACCTCGTCTCGAACTGCAAAGCGCATTATTATTATCAAAATTAATAGTTCGAGTTTCGCGTAGTTTAAAAATTAATTCGAGTAATATTTTTTTATTCTCTGATTCTACTGTCGTATTGAACTGGTTGAACCACCCGCTCGAAAGATGGAACCAATTCGTAGCAAATCGTGTTTCCAGCATTTCGAAATTAGTTTCAGTAGACCGTTGGTTTTATGTGAATACACGCGAAAACCCTGCTGATTTAGGTACAAGAGGAATTTCTTCGTCTAAATTTTTAAATAACGTCTTGTGGCTACAAGGACCTAGTTTTATTAAAAATCATAGTGATTTTGATGCACTTAAATTAAATGCTAAAACAGAAGTCGATCGATTATATCGAATTAACTAAGTGTGCACTAATACAGTTAACGTTAATAAGCCAATTTTATGTTTCGAAAATTTTTCTTCGTACTCGAAAGTTTTGAACGTTATCGGTTATTTATTAAGATTTTATTCGAATTGTAAAGTAGCGCCTGACCAACGAATTAAGTCAAGTATATTGTCAGTTGCTGAAAGAAAGCAGGCGTTCGTCTCGCTCGTTCGTAATTCTCAATTAATATCCTTCGCAACGGAAATTCATTCATTAAAAGTATTTGGCAATCTAGTCAAAAACAGCTCGTTGAAACGGTTATGTCCCTTTTTGGACGAAAATAATATTCTACGTGTAGGCGGTCGGTTAATGCTTTCGGATTTTTCCGTCAACGTAAAACATCCGATTATCCTTTCGTCAAAAAGTCACATTTTTAAATTATACGTTCGATTTATACATGAAACTTATTTTCATGCTACTCGTACATTCGTCGTTAATTTCATAAAGTCGCGTTTCTGGGTAACTGATGGATTAAACAAAACTGTAAAGAAAATCCTATTTCAGTGTGTGATATGCACCCGCTTTAAAGGAGTCACTATGGAGCAGGTAATGGGTCAGCTGCCAAAGGAGCGCATTTCGTGTTCGAGGCCGTTCGATTTCGTAGGCATCGATTTTTGTGGTCCGTTCACAACCAAGTGTATCGCTCATCGTTCTTATAAATTTGGAAAATGCTATGCCGCTTTTTTCATTTGTTTAGTAACACGAGCCGTTCATGTCGAAATCGTTTCGGATTTATCGAGTGTAAAATTTCTCGATAGTTTTAGTCGTTTTATTGCACGAAGAGGCACACCTACTCGTGTGCATTCTGACAACGCTACAAATTTTGTGGGCGCGAAAAATCAATTGTATCTGAATACTGGAGATTCGCTGAATTTTTCTAGTTTCCGTGGAATAGAATGGGTATTTATACCACCTCGTAGCCCACATCATGGAGGCATTTGGGAAGCTGCTGTCCGGATAGGAAAGTATCATCTGAATCGAGCAACTAAAAATTCAACTATGTCCTATGAAGATTATTCTACGATCTTTGCCGCAATAGAATCGATTTTGAATAGTCGCCCTATTTCATACAAAGTTCATACGGATGACGGTCCAGCGATTTTAACCCCTTCGCATTTTTTGATCGGTAAACCTTTAATTTCCGAAACTATGGATTCTGATCCAATTGTTCCACCTGAATCAATAGATTTAATGGAATTATGGAAATCCCATAGGGCTGTGTTAAACTCATTCTGGCACAATTGGAGAAAGGATTATTTAAATGACTTACAAGTTCGTAACAAATGGTTTACTCGGAAAAATAATCTACAAGTCGGAGATGTAGTATTAATTAAAGATGATCAATTACGTCCCGGTGACTGGAACATGGGCGTAGTAGTCACGACTTACCCTGATCCAAATGGTGACGTTCGTGTTGCGGATGTGAAATCTCAAACCGGAATCAAGCGTAGATCCATCTGCAAATTAGTTCGTTTGTTTAATGATGAGCCCAAGCTCATCGGGCGGGAGTATGTTAATAAATATTAAGTCGATATTTATTAATTTTGTCATTATTCGTTCGTTAGATTTTTCATTTTACGCAGCCAGATGTTCGTTATGTAAACAATATAAAATAAACCACTGGCCAGCGCTCGTTGGCGTGTTGTTCGTCTTCGCTAGTCGCTTTTCGTTCATCTGTTTTGTTATGTCGCTTCGTTATACGCTTTTAGCGTCTCGTCTTTTCGTATTTCGTTATTTCGTTGTAATTATTTCGTTTTACCCTTTTTGAAATTATTTTAGAAACAGTCTTTTTTAAGACTTCTATTCGTTCAATCGTATTCGATTAAAATACAATTTATTAATTGACCGGTTTGAAAAATTCATTCGAAAAATATAATTTGGTCCTCCGGAATATTAACGAAAATATCGTAACAATAGGATTTTTGTGGTTATGTTATTTTTCTTTTTTTGTTGATGCCAGTAGGAATTACGTTGTAAATTTTGATCATTTTATACAAAGTATAGAAGAGAAAGAGACAAAAATGAAAGCAAGAGGGGTCAAGGGGCACAGCCTTTTGCGAGGCCAAAATGGCCGAGTTTATATATATATATATATATATATATATATCGTAGTATATACTCGTAATTCTTTTTTTTGGTGGTAATTTAGCCTCAACGCTGGTATGCTTATTTTTTTTAACGGAGTGGGATGGAAACATAAGCAAGAATAATAGAATCGATAAAAAGTAATAGGCTATCAACGCAAAAATGCTGAAGTTAAAAGAGATATATAAAAATAAATAAAAAGTTATACCGATTTCAATGCAGAATTATTTAATCGTTACATTTAAAAAATTACATTAATTATTTTATAATAAAACTAAATTTCAATAGTTCGCCTACACGAGGAAGAGTATGTGTCCACATCGGAATAAATCATTAAAATAGAAACATGAATAACTTTCCAAACACTGCCACCTAATGAATTTATCGATGGTGGTATTGTTTGTTCAATCATCAAAATTAGGGTCCACTGGACAGATTTAGTTTTTCTTACTGATGGGCCATCACGCTTACCCGTAACCGATATATGATAAGCAACATTTTCAACTGGTTCGTTCGCTGCTTCATTTTCGGAAAATTTGCCAGCTTTTTTCTCGTTCTATTAATCGCGTTATTTACCTCGAACGTCATTACCATACGCATTCTGTTTCGCAAGTATTTGCAATTTTGTTTCCTACATAATAATTGTTTTCGCATCGAAAATTTTATTTTTGAAAATTTCTCATTTAAATACCAGTGAATTTTTGTCCGATGTTATGCGGGGGGAAAAAAATTAAAAATTTTAGAAATTATACAATTCAAAAATGAAAATTACAAAACTATTATTAAATGCATTTTGTATAATAATTTATATTTTGCTTTCTGAAAACAAAATTTTGAGCTTTTACATATTTTCCGTCCTTTCAACAATAATAAATAATCGTAAAGTTTCGCAATGACTAACAGTCATCTAGTGAATCGCGAACATACATGTATATATATATATCAGTGGAGGATTCACAGGGGGGGGATAGGGGACATCCCCCTCAAAGAACTAAAGCCTCTATGAAAAAATTGTTTATAACAGAGAAACTTAATGTACCCTATAAAATATTTGTATAAATGATACCTACGGATTTTAATAACTAATATTTAATAATATTTTCTAGTAAAACTATTAATGTTCATTTTTTATTCAATTTTAAACGCAACTGTCGTCGATCTTCTGCTATTTTTATTTATTTTTAATTTTTATTTTGCAATTTTAGTTAAAAGTAGTTCAATGAGATATATATTGAATTTGCTCACGAACAAAAAGAATTCGGATCGGATTACTAACAAAAATAAAAAAGAAGTTTTTACTTCTTTTTAATAAAAATACTATCTTTCTTGCTATTTCTAAACTACCATTTTAGCTAGAATTTTATAATTTTGTTTTATTTTTCACCCCTAAAAGTAAAACAAAAGTTAAATTAAAAATTTTAATAATTATTTATTTTTAAAACATTTTTAAATTTCTATAATTTGATTTTCTTTATGAAACAAGGGGTATTTCTCAAATTTACTGCCTACAGTAGAAGATTTTACGTAATTATATAATTTCCCCCATCCCCAAAACGTCCTTTTAGATCCACCCCTGGTGTATATATATATATATATATATATTAATTACAACGTAATTCTTAGGCTACCCCTCATTCGAAAAAATGTCCCAATTTTATGTAACGAAAAAATGTCTTAATTTTATATAATGAAAGTTACATGTTAGAATAGGATTTTTGTGATGTATGTTATTATTTTTGTGTTGATGCCAGTAAGAATTACGTTGTAAATTTTGATCATTTTATGCAAAGTATAGAAGAGAAAGAGACAGAAATAAAAGCTAGAGGGGTCAAGGGGCACAGCCTCTTGCGAGGCCAAAATGGCTGAGTTTATATATATACACATATATATATATATATATATGTATGTATATCAATATAAATATGTATGTAGATAGAAATTAGTTTTTATTACGTATGTATCATAAACGTTATTATATAATCTTTTTCATAGATGCTGGGCCCTGAGTGAACGATTTTCATTTCGATTGAAATGCACAGGTGTGTTCTAAATAATTATTCGGAAAATTTTAAGGCGGTTGAATGATTTCGATTAAGAAATGACGTGAAACTACATAGCGACCTAATACCGAAGTGCATGTATGAGAGTAGCCAGGATTTTGCTTACGTAACAGTCAGCCTAGAATTTTCCTGTTGGTTTCTTTACAGATAGCGGGCGAGAAAGATAGCACAATTTAAAGAGTAGAAGGTTCTCTAAGGTTCTGAATTTACCGAAATATATTTAAATACTCTAATGTTAGAAAAACTCGCGATAGATTGCAAAAGTTGCCTGGAATTTTTAAAAAATCATTCGATAAATCCGTATTGCATAGATTATTTCCTTCACTTTTCGAAAGGAATTTTTTAACGAAAACTTGTTAACGGAGATTAAGCACGGTTTTCCGATAAACACCTTTGTCAGTTTTGAAACTTTTTAAAACAATTTTAAACGTGATCCTTCTGAGTAATAACTTATGGAACAAGAAAGGTTTTTTTTTGTTTTAAATAAGAGGAAAGAGAATGAATGCACGTCTGAATATTGACCTTTTTCAAGTTTTTTAGGTGCTTTTTTTATTTTTTCGCCTACACACTGAACAGGACAAAACTGAGCAATACGTATTTAAGTATGACTCGAAGTTCATTTAAGTTGCTTCATCTACGAACGAGGTGTTAATTTTTCAATTTAATTATACTTAATAAAACACAGTTTTAGGGAACGCGTCCTTTCTCTTGCGCCTTTCGACTGTGATTGAAAGAGATAAAAAAAGAAAAAGGTTGTTAAAAAGAAGAGACCAGTTATAAAAATTTTCGGCGATGAAAATTTAAGCCCTATGGGTAGAGTAGCTGCTGAGGGAATTCAGCAAGCAGTTAATGATCACAGTAGAAGTTAATGAAGCGTTTCCCAAATACCAGTTTTAGTGTAACTCTGGGCTTATTATATGTATAAATGTTCGAGGCGTACGGCCATGCGATTAAAAAGCGATTAAAAACTGAAAAAGATTTCGCTCATTTCGAGATAATGCTGCACGCGTAAAAATTCGGTTATGGAGAGATAGCAATGAAATATCCAAACGGATCGGGACACAAGAATTAAATTGCGCAGTTGTTATTTATTAGGAATAAAATTATTTTCGGTAAATACCACATGGTATATGGGATTTATTTTACTTTACTTTACTTACTTTAAACAAAGAAGTTACTTAATCGGAATTTCGGATGACTTACACTAATCATCATCAAAATCCCCATTAAGCAGTAAAGGGTCTAATTAAAAACTAATAAAAACGAAAATTTAACATTAAATTCAGTACTACCGCGAGTCCGTTGCAATTTTATAGCCAAGATTAATTTATAACTCATTTCTGTCTTCGCAATAAATTTTACTATACCTGTTGATTATGTGATAAAGATCTTTTAAACCGTTCTAGTGTGCGATTATTTCTTTAAACCAGTCTTGACGTGAATACTGCCTACTACATAGTTTTGTCGGAATTCTGCCTAATATTTCAACGGTAAGAAGTCATCGCTTCATAATCTTCAGTATAACGGTATAATTTCTTGTTGTCCTTTCTATTGTGCTGACTGAAATATCGCGCCTCATTATCATCCGTAATGTGCGTCTTTCATTTTCGTAATCATATTCTATAATTTTTCATAAGCACAAACTTTAGCCTTACTATTAATACTATTACTCACCCAGGCAAATTATGCCAAAACTTCACTAATCGACTCGAAGTCGTTTAACTTTTTTCCTAAATTATTAAAGTAATACTGGAAAAAATCAACCGGCGGGGACTTGCCAAGTTAAACGCATTATCCGGTATTTTCCTCTTTGCGTGTATACGGTTATAAGCGAATTTCAAAACACGATCTTCAACAGATATGTGGAACACGCTAGACATTACGAATATGGCAAAGTGCAAAGGTATACAAATAACAAAATAAAGTTCGTCGGCATACCGTTGTAGTTTTGATGTAAGAATTTCTCGGCTATTTAAAATAGAAGAAGTTGAGTGGTGGTTTTCGAAAGGTTTACTATCTACCGTCAGCGTGTTCTTTAAAAATATCTTTCAACATCGACTATGCTCAGCTTTTCCACTCTTATTCAATCCCCGGTCCTTTATTTACTCCTTTTGAAGTCAAGGCTTCCTGATCCCTACTGTGCTTCCTATACCCTGTCCATTCCGTCTCAGTCTGTTGTTCCTGCCATTGTGGTTCCTTTATTTCTGCCATTTTCGATCGAATCAAGTTTTAATTAGTTGACATTTCTTCCTATTGGTTTTGGGTAAGGCTCCTGGTTGACGAGCCAAAAGAAGCAAAAAAAAAAAAAAAAGAAAAGAATATTATTGTAGTCCTCCGCCTTTAACGTAAATTACTAAACACCGATATATCGCAATTATTCAGTTCTTCATCAAAAGAATCTTCTTAAAAAAAGGTTTCTGTACCGTTAATCGAAGTAGCCGTAAGTGGTTTATACTTAATATTTCTTGTTTCTGGTCGTCAGATACTTATGCTTCTTCCTTCTTTAATAATCTTACCTTCTATCTGTCCATCCAGTCGAATACCTCTACTCTTGGTTTTATGACTTCCTTATTCCACGAAATTCCGTTGAAATCTCTATTAGTCGTTTTATTACCTTCCTCGCGTTTTCGTTTTCATTTAACACTCTCTCCTAACCGTGTCACATGTTCATCCGAATCACGAAGCTGCCTGCGATCCCAATCGCATCTTCGTTGAATGTCCCAGTCTTGCGCACTTTAATTGGAGCCAGAAATTGAGTAATTCTACAGTTCATGATTTGGGCAACTATGATAAATACAAATATGGCATGGTGTGAATGATAACAATTCCTCCGTTCTTAATTAGCTCTGTAAAAATCTACAAAAAACAGTCAAAAGAGTAATAAGTACAAATAAAAGTATCAATGGGAACTAAAATCAGGCGGCAAGGCTAAATGCTACAGGGCTGCAGCTCCCCCAGAGAGAATAAACGGACACTGTTAATAATGGGAAAATTTTTGACATCAAAAATTAATATTTGATAAAAATATAAAGTGTTTTTAAATAATACATTTTACACAAAAATAAATATATAAATGAGAGAAGAGAGAGATATGTAGAGATATATGTACCAAACATGTTCGATTTTCGTTTTTACATTTTCACGTATGCTATTCTTTTAGCCTCCCAAGAAGAGGGTGGAAACCGCGGCTGCATTTGAAGATAACGAGAGGCGGGATTAGAAAATAAAGAGGGATAAACATCCGGCCGTAGTCAGGAATGATTGGCTGAGGAAAGAAGGAGGATGTCCGAGGCAGGAAAGTTACAGAGAAAAGGATATTCGCGGGCGACCGAACGGGCTAAAAAATTCGCTAATTCGTCGCCCTCAATCCCAGAATGGCTAGGAAGCCACAAAAGGTCAATAGTAATAGAGCGGAATGAGAGTAGATTGGATATGAGAGAACGAATTGAGAGTATAATTAAGTTGGAGGAATGAGAAGGAGGAGAAGAAATAGCTCGGAGAACACTTTTGGAATCGGAGACAATGAGATGGATGGAATGAAGGAGATTGCGCGTAAAATGGAAATAGAAAGGCAATTCAAATATTAGAAAACATTATTGCACGGTGAAAAAGCAGCTTAATTATCAAAGCTACGGAGGCTGATTATTATACTAAAATGAGAATAAAAATTAAAAGAAGCATTTATCACAGGACGATATTATAGTTCGTTATGGTTTTAACATTCCATTATCGAATCTATTAAATTCTAAAAAATATAGCTATAAAATAAAATAATAAGATTAAATTTAATTACGGTTATATGGATTTTTTTTTTTTTTTTTTTTTTTTTTTTTTGGGCCTGTCGAGGACCTTTACCCAGAAACAATTAGAATAGGAACGAATCAATTATATCTTCATACGGTATCAAATGTTGTTAGGAGAAAGGAACAAATAATAGGAACAACCTGTGAAGAGGGAAAAGGTAGGACATGAGAGGCGCAGTATGGAGTAGGAAGACCGAGTATCAATAAAATGAAATAGAAAGCAGAGCACTCAAAAGAAAAAAATGAACACTTAATAAACACATGGTCTGCATCGCAAACATGCTCTTCGTTTGAATGGAGAGGACAATACGGAAAGGCAACCAACGAAAAAAGAAAACGAGTGGAAGATAATAAAGTGTAGCTTAAGAGCGCAGACGAATAACGGAGACAACACAGAACGACGAAGTGAACGGTTATACGGATGATATGGAGGTACATTTTCGGTGAACAAAAATGGTATTAATAATTTACTATTACGAATAATAGGGAAATTTTTCGAAAGCCATTAAAATGAAATTCGAGATTAGCAAGTGTAGAATTTAGACTGTAGAAAGAACAGCGAAAAGGATATTAAAGTAACAACAGAAATGAAGGGGGAAACAGGTGAAAGTGCTGATTACAAATTATCTTAGCGCAAGAAATTAAATAAAAGGCAATTAAAAAGTAAATATACGTAGGTCGTTTCGATTCTGGTGTGCCTTTCCGGAGTGGTGGTACAGTGGAGCAAAATAAATACTGTGAAATTAATATTATAACGCGCGATGGATAGGCTTCACTAGTGTATCAACCGAAGGATTATGTGTAAAACGAAATGGAGTAAGAAGATTAATACATCCGGAAAATCTATTAAATAATCTGAGAAAACGAGAAAATATTTCAATAGTATTAGGGATGATGTAACAAAACGGAAAAAAAACTATAGTATACTGCTGAATCTGAACGATGCTAATTTTATTAACGGACTGACAGATTTAGAAGAAATGTGGAAAAGCGCTGCTTCACGGTAAATGTCAGCAATAGAGAGCTACCGTGCGAAAATAGGAGTAGATACTTAACGAACGATTAGTTTTGGAAAAAGAAAATTTTTGTTAGATAATAGCGATTACAGAAAATACGTTAACATTCTGGATAAATTTCAGATAGTGAGGCGCAATGTGGAGGAAACGTAAAGAAAGATTATGGGTGCATGTCAGCTAATAATAATGCGATTTTATATGAATAACGATGCAGAATTCGTCAAGAAATTACTATGAAATGTGGATTAATTTAACTCTGCGAACAACCGCATTATAAAAATACGCTTGAAAAGATACTGGAAAATAAGAGATTATATCGAGATCAGATTTATTTCTTAATTGATTGAAGAAGTGGAGCATAACAGTGACCGGATATTGTATTAATAGATAATAGGAAGAAATTAAGTGTTTAGTTTGGCGGCGTTGTACATTTACATCTACATAAGTATGTACATAAATGAAAGTCGGAAAATTTGTCTGTCTGCCCATGTGCGCGCTAATTTTGCGAACTACCCAACCGATTTTGTTCCGGTTGTCATCGTTGGATAAACACTAATTCCTGTCGAAGGTATTAGTGCGCAAAATACCTAATGTTTATTTTAATCATTATAGATTATCAACAGGAAGGAAAACTGAGTAGAAGAAATTTTAAGTAGGAGAACTACAGGTTCACTGAATAGACAATAAAAATACGATAAGCAAATGAGCCGTTTATAGAATAAGCGAATGATATGATGAAAATGGTGAGTAAGGAATAAAAAACAGACGATTACAAAATGAAAGCTACGGGACTTCCAGAAGTGGCGCTCAGTTGACTCTAATGAATATTTTGGCAAAGGACGTACAAATTTAAAAAAGACTTTTAAAAATATTAACTATAATATGTATATATATATATATTATAGATAAAATAAAGCAAAATTTTTATTAATTTCTAAATACATACTTAAACTGGTATTAATATAAACCCTGGGTAACAGCTAGTGTAGACTGGGATTAAAAACTATGGTACCAACAAAATCTATAGTAGAATATCATCTCGGGGATTAACGATTAGTAGCTTATCGGAAAACATCGATCCTGCATATGAAAAAATATGTCTCTCAAGAATTAATTGCAGCGAAGGCAACGATTCTTCCTTCTTAGAGTATACAGTTGCGCTTGTTAAATCAGAATGCAACTACAGCGCATGACTAGAGACATTCATTCGCATCGAAAACACACCTCACTAAACGCTGTCGATCACAACGCACTCTGTGCAATAGCAGGCTCCTTTCTTACTACTGTTAGTTCGAGCTCGGATTTCTTGCATAGCGCGCTTTTACCGAACCTAAATTTCAGCCGACGAATGGAATAATGGTAAAACTGTCATCAGTGATATCCCCGCCGTACACATGTTGGAAAAAAAATATTTTTCGAACAACAAAGTCACACTGCTCTAGAATCGGTTAAGAACAATTTGAATAAACTGGCACATTCAGATGGTGAAAATTAAAAACTCGGAATCACGGCAGAATGACTACGGAGATGGAGAAGCCAACAAATCACAAATCATTTCCGATCCATTTTTAATAAAGTCAGTGCTGAATTGGTGTAATCCTTTTCAAATTTTCATTGGTCTTACACGCCTTTCTTATCAATATACCTTCTCAATAACAGACCAGCTCCCCCTTTTGCTCTGTATGCTACTTCCCACAATCACTACTCCTCATATACTCCTGCAGTGTCTCCTTTCCCTTGCGTGTTTGACTTATTCCATTCTAAACCAGTATCGCTACGTTTCATTCTTCTCTTAACTCCTCTCTTGTCCTCATGTAATTCCCTACCGATTTAATTGTTGTACATGCCTCCTGTAGACTACAATGAAATTATCATTAGCACTGTTTATATAAATATCTTATTCTTCGTTAACCTATTTTTGTTACAACTTTCCTACTCCTAATACCGGTTGCTGTGTACAATAGTACAAAGGATAAATATATATAAGTAAATAAAAAAATAAAACATACATTAAAAATTTTTCTAGGAGATAGTTAATTGTTTTTGATTGTTAATTAAGAAAACCAAATAGCAGTTATTCTGAAAAATTTTCATGAGTTCGGAACAACGCAGTAGATCGGAAGTAAATTGTAGTGGTACTACCAAAAGGGATCCTTCGTCGTAGCCCTTCCATGTATACGATGGTGCACCACCACACGTAAAATGATACGATGTGTTTCACATTCAAGTACTTTTAAACTATTAGAATCAGATGTGTCGATATAGCATAAAACGGGGAAAAAAATGAAAAATTCAACAACGGATGACGAGAGCAAATTGAAGACGATGACGCAACACATAAAAAAGAATTATTTGGAAATTTGACTACCGAAAGAAAAAAACATTATTTTATATGGGTCGACCGAATTGTTTTTATGCAGTTTTCTATTCCAGATTATTCATTCGGAATTGGTATAAATAGAGGTAGGATAATCTTAATTCAGTTCAGTTATGCGCTGATACGCGGTCGAGTGACATCGAATTCACCAAGACACGAAAACGCTGAGTTATCGGTATAAATCTTTATTTGTATGTGTCTGCGACTGCGAATTTTTTTTTTTTTTTTCGTATTTTTAATTTGTGTTTTTGTTGTTTGTTTCTTTCAATAAATTTATTTCGTAGTAAACCATGTGTGTGTGTTGATTCAAGCAATCCGCAGGGGCATTCTTAATTATATCGTGCAATTTGAACATTGAAGACGTACGGAGTAAAATTTATTTCGCCAACATAAAAACAGGGCGATTAAGAACGTATAAAACTACTTGTATGTTAAACATAGCATCAAATTATAATAGATGCCTTCAACATCATCAATTTTTTCGTACCTGTGACTGGTGTATGCATACCTGAGACATTTTTAGCTTCACATATTAACACGTGCTAAAGAACATGTGGAAGGTTACCGAGGCTTTTGTCAGTTAATAAATCGGTCAAATTTAATACTTCCTATACGAATCAATTTTTTTTTTTTTTTTGCATTTAAATATTCGGCCTTTAAATTTTCAATATTAAACATCTTAAATCTTCGAGTGCATAATATTTACTATCTTTAGAAGTAAGTAGATTAATAAAAGCTGAAGAAATTCCCCCCTATGCTAATTAAAACGACACATCTCTCGCATTTCGGCAGTAAACATAATAACAAAAGGATCAGAGTAATATTGAACTAACAATTTTGGATTTATATGCTTGAGAGATATTAATAATTGCGTTATTCTCATCACCGGGAACAATAAGAAAATACATTGGCTAAAATAAGATATTTAATTTGCAAAAATCAACTTTTCTATAAGGACTTACAGAAAACTAACATCTCTAAGAGGTCTTCTCATAGCGTGGCTTAAAACATCAAGTTTCATATATAAATGTATATTTATTATATATAAATGAAGTCGGCCCTTGAGACTTCGCCAGGGGGCAAGGCCCATTGATTATCAATATATTTTTTTTTATAAACTGCTTTTAGAAAAATCCTTTTCAATTGACTACGTGTCATCATTCTTTGCCGTTTTGTAGTACACTTGACTGGGCTGTTGTGTTAAGATACACATTGTGACGGACATTGTAATGGGAAATTTTTTGTGGTGTACGCCGGGCTAAGAAGAACACAGTCATTAATGTGTACACGGCTCTGCTGGCTACTCTCGTAAACTCCGCTCATCCCGTTCACTGTGCTCGCCGATGCACTAACGATTGTAGATATTTTTTTTTTTTAATAAGCAAGTTGTAAAAAATAATAAAAAAAAAAATTCAAATTAATTTTACATGGCAATTCCATTTTTACCTTCTGAAAAAAATATCATCGCGTTTTTAGAATTTACAATTAATCCAATTTCGATGTTTCTCTCTATTAAATTGTTTTTTTTTTTTCAGATGGTGCTCAGGAATTCTTAATTTTCAATTATATCTGACCACCCAGAGTTAATATTAAAATATATATTAAAATAGTTTTGTTAAATTTTTAAACCAATCACAGCGGGGGAATAAATGGCTGCGAAAATCGTTTGCAATGTTATAAATATATATAGAGAGAGAGAAAGATAGCTTTGTTCTTGACCTTGCCAAGGAGAAATCTCCTGGATATTCAGAAGTTAGTTCTTCTGTAGTACTTATAGAAGAGCCGAATCCAATTGACTAGGTCATTCTTAGCGACAAAAAAAAAACAAAAAAAAACAACAACAACAAGGAAAACAACATAGAGGTCTTATAAACATAACACAGAAACGTAGCATGTGGTAATAACGCGGATTTCGTAAGAGGATTTTTAAGTAATCCAAAAACGTAACTGAATAACAGAATTTTCTTATTAAATATCTTAGTCATTAATAAAAACCTACATAAATACATACGTTCGTGTACATACGCGCGCACACATAATGTATTATACATTTTTCTAAAGGCTGACTCGAGACGAGGTGAATGCCTTTCTTTGTAGCTTTTTAAATGCCACCTTTGCCACTAATTATTAACGTAATATTTAAATGATTACAGAAATAAAGGCAAAACTGTTTGATGAGTCGGAGTTGGGAACTAACTATGCGGTAATTCGGTTGAATACATTTATCATTTTTTCCCTGTAAATTAACGATTGGCTATTAAATGAACGCGTTAACTTACTGTAATTTAAAATGTAAAGAATTAAAAATTATCCTTGATTATTTTCTAATTCGTTTCGGTAGACAGGTTGCCCGAGTGGAAAGTATTTCGCGAAAAAATCGCTAGCCATCTTTTCGTGTAATTTTGATTTTCGGTTTTTGAGAGAATATATTTTCCAGGAAAAAAAAATAAACTACTGGATGAAATAAACAGAAAATTGTTCTTCCTTATTATGCATCGCTTAATTTTTTTGAACTAGTCTCTAGCTAAAGACCTAGTTTACATTAAAAGAGGAACTTTTATCGCGTTTTTTTCCTTTTTTTTGCCTTTCTTTATTATTGTACAAAATTAATGAAAATCGGAAGAAAATTCTATTACTTTTCGCCAAAATGTTGCTGCGGTAATTAAAAATAATTTCCGTTTATACATACAACGTATTATATATTAGGAGTGTAATTTAAGCGAGTCATCAGAGTAACTGTTTCTAGCAGATCGTGGAGTGCGTTCAAAAAAAATATGGATCTGTCACAACTATAGCGAGGACAGCGGAGAATCCTGTCGAGCGGTTAGCGAACGAAAAACGAGAATTTCCGAATAAAATACAGTTATACTCCGTATCGTTTGCAAGCCGGCAGCGGAGCGGATAATCGAATGACATTACAACCAGGAATAAAGTTTTAATTGCCATCGGTATTGTAGTTACAGCGACCTTGATCGAAAGTAAAACTCTCTTTAAAGATCCTGATACATTTGAGCTATCGAACGGTGGTACTCAAAAATATCGGATACGGGGCGATATTGGCCCGCAGTTGGAAGAAAATTTAAAGATTCCCCGCGGGTAGAACATTACCGAAATTAGCCGAATTTCGACATCACCGTGTTGCCTGCGTCAAATGAAGTGGTAAAAAAGCAACTAGTATTTTCAAAGGAAAGAACTTACCGTCTGCTATGTCGGAATGACGATGAAAATGAAGTATTTGTGGACGCGAATGAGGTTTGGAGGTTCCGAACGACAATGGAGTTTGCTACTTCGACTTCTACAGTGAACAGAAGCTGTAGCAATTAGTTTAGCAACGAATCTTGATAAATTAAGTGAAATTAAAAACGAGTTAAGTGAACTACACCAGCCAATCTTTAGAGTCGGGGGGCCGATTTGTCAGTCGTTGCTGACGGTAGTATGCAAACTGGAGTTACTCCTGCACTTGGTTTATTAGCATTATTGTTACGTAGTATATTTTACAACCTAAGTTTCGGCTACTACAAATTGACTTAATAAAAACACGTTAATTTTTCTTACAGATTAATTTTTAATTCCGTGAAAAATTACGCACATATTAATGTTTTATAAACTGAACTGATTTTTACTTTGCCTGACTGGGGGGGCTTGCCCATCGAAACCTTTTATATACATATACATATACATACATACATACATACATATATATATATTGTTACTGATTCGTTATTTCCCTGTTCCGGG
The DNA here is from genome assembly GCA_039619475.1 of Icerya purchasi. Classification (NCBI taxonomy): domain Eukaryota; kingdom Metazoa; phylum Arthropoda; class Insecta; order Hemiptera; family Monophlebidae; genus Icerya; species Icerya purchasi. The sequence continues at coordinate 55,169,420 of CM077115.1, forward strand.
CGCTATTTGTGACTAATTAACTATGTCCCTGTTCGGGTACCATTTGATAAGGATTAACTCTCTTCACTAGTCCCTGTTCTTAGGCGACATTTGTAACTGACCAGCTTCCGATGATGAATAAAAAAAAAAATATGAAAATAAAATAAAAAGAAATAGAAGTTCCGGGCGCCAACGTTACTTCAGGTGTAACGTAACCGTTAGCTCGTTCGGAAAGAGCTTTAGGCTTTCCTAAGGTTTACACGAAAAAGAAAAGGTCTCCGCGGCGGAGATGTCACGAAAACGTGTCCTTATAGCGAAAAATAGAAAAAAAGAAAAAAAAACACAACAAATCTTTTGGTAAGATGTGTAAACTGAGTTATATTTGATTTAAAACGAACCGATATAAATTTTGCCTTAAGCGGCCAAAGCAGTGGAAAAAGATATAAATTTTGCCTCGAACGGCGCGTAGCTGTGAAAAATACAAAAACGAATGTGCCCACGGGCCAAAGCAGCGAGATCTGCCTGCGACGAGCAGCAAGCGAGAACTCAAATTATAGAAAAAAATTGCCTTAACGGCGCATAGCAATGAAAAAACGAAAGTGCCCACGGGCCAAAGCAGTCGAGATCTGCCTGCGACGAGCAGCAAGCGAGAACTGATCGGCCCGAATTCACAGAGAATTCGACCACGATCTTATTGCACGGCCATTTTGCCTAATAATAAAAAATATATATATATAAAAATGAATACGCCACCGATTTTTCTAGAACATTCTGAAAATCGGTGGAACGGCGGGTACCCTGCGTCGGTTTTTTCGGGTTCTAAGAAAAAAACTTCTCACGCCTCGACGTAGCTCGAATCGCATCTCCGACGCACACAACGCCAGATCGGACAAACAGCGGACGAACCACCCTCATATAATTAACACACACATATGCACGGATCGCCAAATTGGCGCCGTGCACATTGGCAATTCCCACGAAGTTTGTCGATCTAGCATTACGGTCGGAGTATGCTCAGTTTGCACGCTGCCCGAAGAAACCGGAGAAATAGAAATCGGAGGCCTGAGAAACTGTCAAAATGCGGAGAAATGAGGAATTTAGAATTTGGAAAAGAAGTAATCATTATCATTTTTTAATTCGGTACAGCGTGATAAATATCGAAAGTCATGGCGGCCGAATCCGTCACAATATATATATATGTGCTTTGTGTGTTTTTAAAGAAGTCCTTATATATCAAAATTACAGCGTTTTGATTTTTTTGGATGTTTTCTTTACCTATTTTATTGGAAACAAGCGCCTGCTAATTTAAAAGAGGAAACAATTTTGATAAGGGGATGCGTATTAAAAGGATTTTAGATAAAAAGGGAGATGTGTAGCGATGCACCAGCATAAAAGGTGATCATAATAAACGTACTACTTTGTGAGAATATCACGTAAAGTAGGAAAAGTTCTGCTTTTAGGAGTCGTCGGTTACGTAGGGATACAGCTAAGAAACGAGGGGAAATCCTTTTTTAACGATTGATTAAAATAAGGAATAGAAATGGTAGCGAAACAGATAATTTTCAGCTACAGCATTTATTTCGAGTTAGGTATACGCCGCTCTAGAAGTACTTGTTTCAGCGACAATGTTTGTTTTGTCTTAATGGTCGCAATTGTTTAGCTGTAACTTTAACTTTTGTGTATGAAATGTATTATTTTTATTTTTTATTTTTTTTTGAGGGAAGCCTATCAACTATAGACATTAACTTAGCCGAGTGAACTTTTTCTATATTCTTAATTAACAGAATAAGGATTCGAAGTAGGTCCTAACCGAACGAAACACCACTGAATAACCAACTCAACCAAGTGGTTTTAGGCAATGTATGAAAGAAGTGAATATTTTTTCAATTAAAAATATTATATGTAAATCAGACTAAAATTTTATAATTAAATTATTTAGTTAATTTAAAATGTTATTATCTATTTTATATGAAATTACTAGTCGGTGTATAAAAATTTACTTTTTATACTACGTTTAGTATTTCAGTTTTATAAAATCTTTACTTGTTAAACAAAATCCTGAATACTGTCTTCAGCATTTGCGTACATATAACATTCTTAGTTTTTCATTTAAAATACCCAAAAATGTTCATTGTTCTTTATTGATTGTTAATTTTTCTTCAACTCCTAATTAATAATAATTAGATTATAGTGATTTCTTTCCCGTTTCGAATTGTAATAATCCTTGAAATAATTCCAGTTTTTGTACGATGCCATTTTTTTCTATTGATTCACCCGTCATTGAGGCCTTCTTTTTACCGGTTTCTACTGGACAATAATGTGAGTCACTGATATTTTTATCATTGTGGTCATTTTTATAAACGGAAGAACATCTTTCTTTCATCTGGAAAAAAACTATGTTCGTTTGATCATAAAGTTTTGAGAAAAAAGATATTAGCATTTTTATTATTATTATTTTTGTTGATAATAGCAGATTAGTATAAAACTCTCACATTAATCCAATGCAATGAGCTGGTTTAAGCGGTGACGTTTCGTTCCGCTAGGAACATCGGTGTTCGAATTCAGGTTCTGCAAATTAAGAATATAAAGCAAAATTTCACTTGCACCAGAGGTTAATGTCTCTAGTTGATGCTAAAAAAAAGTAATTTTTAAAAAGCTATTCAAAAAAAGAGCAGCTTGTAGTTCCTATCTCTCATTTTACATGCTCTTGTAACGGTAAAAAAAAAGAAAAATTCTGCAAAGGTGATCTTTTTAAAAGTGGGTCTAGCTGAGAAGCCCCAGAATTTTTTTTTTTTTTTTTTTTTTTTTATAGTATATAATTGTATGCAGCGTTAATTATCTGCCAACAAAAAAATCTGGGGGGAAAAAGACGCGTACTCAGTAGGAATTTGCTTTCTTTTTCCTATGTCTTAGAAATTGCTTTGACTTCCCCACATTGAGCAGTCTTTCGAAAAAGTACGTCTTGGTTTCAGGATAACTCGTTTCATAACTTTACAAATGGTTCTATAAATTTGTTCTGGAACACAATATGATATTGCGGCATCTCAAGGTAATAGCGCACTTTAAAATTCAGTGGTAACGAAAGCAGTCTGTTCTGTTATGTGTACTGATGTGAGTATGGTGCTGTTTAAGGTGGATGCATTTATTAGTATTGTGAACAATTCCTTTAGAAAGATTTCGGAGTCTGTTTTGGAAGATTACTTTTTATAATGTAGCATAAATACTGAGCGTTTTTCCTGCTTTTGTCCAGCCAATATTTCTGTCAAACTTCGAACCTTATACATATGGTATGGTGAAATTTATTCCGCATTTTTTTTTTTTTTTCTATTTACTACAAATATAGAATTCGTTTTTTAGACCGAATTAAATTAACAAACCATTGTTGCGACTTATTCTCGTATGACGCAATTTACTATGAAAATTTCTGTAAATTTTTTTGAAGATATTACATGGTGCATGCAAAACGATTACGTACTAATGATAGTCGAAAGTTTCCTTAGCGCTTACAACTTGATGAAGTTAAATAAGCTAAAAAGAAAAAAAAAACAAACAAAAGAAACACAAAATAGTGTTTGCGTAATGAAAAAAAAAAAAATCGTAATAACTAGAATTTTTTTCACAAAATCATCTAAATCAATTTGACGAGCGAACAGAAAGGCCCCTCTCCTTCTCTTAAACGAAAAAAAAAACTGAAATGTTTACTTCGAAGTGAAGTATGGTTTATTTGATTTTGACACAGACTTGCTTTACAGTGTCCCCCCCCCCCACGTTTTAATCGAGTGTGTATGTTTCTAATGTAATATCAAATCGAAAACTAGGCTTAGCGTAAAAGAAGTTATAATCGAGTGTGAAATTTTTGAATGCCCCTTTTGTTCCCGCCCCCTATTCTTTCAATAAAACGCCTGCTCCTGGAGTGCCCTTCTTTTGTTCCTCAACGCTCTAATCACCGCATAGTACTAACTCGTCCTTGAATATTGTAGACACTATTCAATTTCTTTACATAACTGGTTTGTTTCGAGTCATTTAGCGTTCCCACCGTTACAGTGTCGTAATAGCGCCGGCAGCTGCACACAGCACTCAAAAAAAAAAAAAAAATTAAATGTAAAAATTCAATTTCTTTTTGTTATTCTACAACCCGCAATAATAAACATAAGTGGTGTATACAAACAGTACCGATATTGTAAAGTAAATTATAAATTAGTAGAAACGTAGAAACGACGAGTTTGTTGACTCTACGCCTTGTTTTTTTTTTTTGGGCGTCGAAAATATGAACGATATAATCTAAATTCTGAATAAGCCCACGACCAGGAGCGTTTTACACTAAAATTGAAAGTAAATCGCATCGTTGTGTTTAAAATGAACTAACTTTCATTTTGGTTTATAGTGTTATAGAATGTTTCATCAACTTTATGCATTCCGTTATTGGTGAAATTCGAACACTTGTCTTCGAAATAAACCAGAGACCATTTGCATTGCTCGTATCACTTTTGCTTCGGTGAAAATCCGTTTTATTTGCTGCTCGATGATATCAATCTGGATATAAGTAATTTGCCTTATTTTGGGCACTGATCTGCAGTTGCGGCCATATTGCAGAATGATAACCTATTTTAATTTCCTATTCTGTTTTTTTTTTTTTTTTTTTGGTTAATTTCATTGGGCATTGTGAGCACTACTCTGTAGTTGCGGCCATACTATAGAATGGAATTTTCTTTCCCTTCTTTCCCTTCCTTATTTTTCTATCACTAGTCACTTTTAAAATTTTTCATATCTATTCATAGTGGAGCTTGCTCCCACAATATCCCATTTCTTCCTCCGCCCCTTCCTAACCACCCTAACATGATTCATATTTCTCTTGAAAATCTTCTCCCGAATCCTATACATATTGCTTGCGTGTATATCCCCCCCCCCAAATCCAGCCTCTCTAGTCTTCCTTTGCCCTCATTCCTTTCATCCCTATCTGATCCATTTATTATTGGTGGAGACTGGAATGCGCACTCCCCTATGTGGGGCTGCGCAGGGCGCAATCCTAACGGTGTGACTCTGGAAAATTTCATCCTAAACCATAATCTTTTTCTCCACAACGATCGTTCTCCTACTTTCTTCAAACATCCATCTTCTTCTAGTGCAATCGACCTCTCGTTTTCATCTCCGAATCTTGGTCTTGTAAGCTCCTGGAGAACTCTCGACGGCACTTTTGGTAGTGATCATCTCCCCATTCCCCTAACTCTTAACAACGCTCTTCCTTCTAAACCTTTCAGGCCCTTGCACGCTCCTCATTGGCTTCTCTCCAAAACAGATTGGACTAAATTCCGATCTTTGGTGGATTCCTCACTCCCCCTTATTCTGGATTTTCCCGACCCGTCATCCCAGTACAACTTCTTCATTCAATCTCTATATTCTGCTCTTTCCGCTTCCTCCCCTCCTTCTTCCTTTTCGCGCGGTCGTTCTTCCTCTTGTGCCTCCTCTCTTTGGTGGAATGAAGAGTGTAAAGTTGCCTTCCAAAGAAGCACCGCTACCTTCAAAGCCTTTCGCTTGTTCCTCAATATCCAACTTTTTAGCTCACAAAGAAGCCAACGCAAAAGCTCGGTACATTTCAAAATCTGCCAAGAGGAACTCTTGGAAATCATTTTGTTCATCTTTCTCTAGAGATACGCCTCTCTCTAAGATATGGAAAATGGCAAAAGCGTTTAGATCTCCTCTTTCTGAGCGTCCCCACTTCTCCCATCCTTCTTTGCCTGAACTTCACTCTTTCTTGGACTCTATTGCTCCTCCGTATGTCCCCACTTTCGAGGAATCGATCATTCCTTCGCTCCCAAATTCCTCAGAACCTCATTTCCTATCGTCCCCTTTTCGCTACGAGGAACTCTTGTCCGTTCTTAACAAAACCTCTCCTTCTGCTCCTGGCTTGGACGGTCTTTCTTTCCCTATTCTTAAAAAACTCTCTCCTTCCTCGCTGCTCTCCCTTCTGAATATCTTCAACTCTTTCCTACTCTCTGGATCTACTCCTGAGTCTTGGAATGACTTCATCGTCATTCCAATTCCGAAAAAAAGTCAGTGTTCCTTCCGTCCTATCTCCCTAGCCTCATGTCTGCGCAAATTCTTTGAAGGTTTAATAAACAACCGTCTTGTTTGGTGGCTTGAGCATAATAATCTAGTTCCTTCTAATATGTTCGCTTTTCGCCCCGGGCTTGGCCCGGTAGATTGCATCAGTACCTTCCTTGCAGATATCTATAAATCATTCCTTTCTAAGAAATTTACTGTCGCTTCTTTTGTCGATGTCTGCTCTGCATTCGACAATGTGCATCTTCCTTCTCTGGGCTCCAAACTTCTCTCTCTTAATCTCCCACCGGTTTTTATCTCTCTTATACTCAACCTCTTTCAACATAGAACTCTTTATCTATCTTCTCCTTCTCTTTCCACCTCTAGATGCGTCTATCGTATGCTTCCCCAGGGATCCTGCCTTAGCCCCACTCTTTTTAATATTTACTCTTTCGATATTGCTTCGCTTCCTATTCCCTCTTTCTCTCTCCTTTTTGCTGATGACATTTTAGTTTATTCCACCTCAGATGATCTGTCCTCTGCCACCAACGAGTTAAACCATTCATTGTCCCATCTTAGCAATGCTCTATCTACACTCCACCTCTCTCTTTCCCCTTCCAAGTCTTCCTGTATAATTTTTACTCTCCGCCCCTTTAATCGTACTTTTATAAACATCAGCGTATCTGGTACACCTATTCCCACTGTTAATTCCATATGTTATCTAGGTATTTTCTTAAATAGTCGCCTTACATTTCATGAACATATTAATTATATCTATAATTCCTCGATCGAAAGACTTAATCTCCTCAAATCTTTATCTCCGCTCAGATGGGGTGGAGACCCGTGCATTCTATTAATTCTATATAAATCGATTATTCGGTCCAAACTCGACTATTGTTCCTTCATTTATGGCAGTGCCTCCAAGTCTCTCCTTTCGAAACTTGACGCAATTCAGAATTCCTGCCTTCGCCTATGCATTGGCGCTTTAAGATCTTCTCCTATTCCTGCGATTCTATCCGAATCTTCCACTCAACCTCTTTCCATTCGTCGTTCACTCCTCGGTTATCGATTTTTAATAAAACGCCTCCCCATTTTGTCATCCAATATTATCCCTTCCTATCTTTATATCAAAAATCACTGGCGCTTGGCGCCTCATAGAATTCCGATTTTATCGCATATAGCTGCTCGTGTTTCCAATTTTTCTCCCTACGTTTCCTCTTATAATAGTCTTCCTTACTTTTCTTTCGACTTTAATAGCATATGGCACCCCATCAATTTCTCCTCTCTTCCAGTCCGAGCTAATTGTTCCTCTCACAATGTAGTCAACTTCGAATTCTTTCAGCTGCTGAACTCTTCTTTTCCTTCCCATGCCTTAATCTTCTCGGATGGCTCCAAGAGTGATGGGGGCGTGGGTGGTGCGTATACGTCTCCTACGTTCCTACATTCTGAGTCCTTCAGACTTCCTTCCTTCTGCTCTATCTTCTCGGCCGAGTCGATCTCAATTCTTCGTGCAATTCATTTCATATCCTCTACGAGTGGAGTTCACAAATTCCTGATTGTCTCTGATTCCAAAGGCGTTCTTCAAGCCATCTCCGCTCCTCCTTCTCATTCTTCTGACGGTATCATTCTCTCCATTCGATCTCCTATCTCTACTTTACTCTGGTCCAGTTCCATCCTTATAGATTTTCTCTGGGTCCCTAGTCATTCCAATATTGAGGGCAATGACTCAGCTGACTCTTTAGCTCGTTCAGCTGCCCGCATTGGTCCTTTCCTCGACTCTTTCCCTTCCTCAGACATTCTTTCTCTATCACGCTCTAATCATTCCAGACTTTGGTCTGACATGTATCCATCTATATTCTCAAATCGCTTTTCTCAGTACCGTCTTATCCAACCGGTTTTTCCTGCCTTGGTTTCAATCTATTCCTACCTGTCGTCGTTCCACTGTTGTTTCCTTAATTAGGCTTAGAATCAATCATTCTCTTCTCCCCTCTTCTCGCTTTCGATTCGCTTTGTCCCCTTCTCCTTTCTGCTCTCTTCACGTTTCTGAGCCTTCTTGTATTTGTGATTCAAATCACATCCTATTCGAATGTTCAGCACTCTCTAACGAACGCTCTATTCTTTACACCCAACTTTTAGTTTTGGGTCTTCCTACTCCCTTTAACGCTACCTATATTCTTTCCTTCCCATTGCCTTCAGTTATCCCATTGCTACTGTCCTTTGTCCTTTCCATTTCTGACCGCCTGGTTATTTAGTTATAACTGTTAATTTTTCATGTTGTTGGGTCAAGGCCGCTGGCGCGCCCAGGGTAGGAAAAAAAAAAAAAAAAAAAGAGCTTGCTGGCCAAATGAACTGTATTTGTTCAGGAAAAAAAAAAAAAAACCTGCTTTTTAATGCCGGGATTTTTAAAAACACTGCTATATAGTGTTGCCTTTCTGTCTTTTCTTTTTTTTTTAATCAAATAGATTTACTATCGTCAAAATCCAAATTATCGGGAAAAAAGATTAATCCACCTTCATTGAGTAACGGATATGTAATCTGTAAAGTAAGATTTTTTAAAATATGTTTCCGATCTACAGAATAAAACGTTCGGTAGATGTAAGGTTAGCACATGCGAAGGTTTATTATAATTCATAACATTATTTTTATTATTGAAATTTTTCCTAAATGACACTTGGTATCAATTTAAAATACGAAATTAAATATATATATATATATAATATTTTATTACCTAGGAAGTCTCGTTAAAAGACAGGTAATTATGATATGTATCCTCCTCAGGTTGATTCCAGTGAAACGTCTAACTGCAACTATAAATTTAGAAAACATAAAACTAAATTAGTAAATAATACGAATAAAATTTTAAACATCGCTACTTTAAATGTTAGAACCCTAAAGTCTCTATAGACAGAATCTAATGGAACTAGAACACACGCTTAACAAAAAAGAAATATCAATTCTGGGTCTAACGGAAGTTAGAAGGATTAGGGAACAGATCATAGAATTAAATTCTAAAAATATGCTATTACGGTCAGATAAATGGCCAATGAGAGGTAGCATTTCTAGTACATAAAGACCTTTCGAACAAAATTTTGGAGTTTAATGGTCTTTTCGATAGAATAGTACTCTAGTTAAAATCAAATTAAATGATAATAGGAAATTGATGATAATACAGATTTATGCTCCCCTACTGCAGCAGCCGTAGAAGAAGAAAATAATGAATTTTACGATATTCTATAAGAGAACATAAACCTAACCCGAAGGATAATTTTATGATTATTGGGGATTAATAGGAGGAAGGAAGAAACACAGGTAATGAATAAATATGATTACGGTAAAAGAAATATAAGAGGGTGGAATTTAATTCGATTTTGCCGACAGTGTAATCTTACAATAGTAAATACATTTTTCAAAAAGCGACAAGGTAAATCGGGGAATATTTGAATAGCTCGCGAGATTTTCGGATAATGTAACCTTAAGTAGTTCAGATTTAAGAGAATTCATGATTAATGAACTTAACAAGGTAGGAAAAAAAAAGTAGCAGGTCTGGCTATCGACATCAATAAATCAAAAATTATATCACCATCTCTGAAAATAGACATAAGAATAGAAGGTCATAGAATAGAAAAAAATACAGAGATGAAATAATATTCCTCGGACAAATAATTTATCTTAATAACAGAACTGAAAAGTAAATAGACAGTAAGTTTTGGTTTGAAAGAAATTTTGTTCATTAAAGCGCATTTAACAGGTTCGTTCCGACTTTACTCTAAGATATTCAATAGTTGCCTACTTGCTACACTTACGGATGTCAAAGCTAGTCGTTGTTAACACAGTGAGATGTAACACTAAACTTGCAACAGCACAAAATTGTTTAGAGAGCTATTTTAAGTGTTAAGAGATTAAGAATTAGTAATATTAAAAGGAGGTTGAAAAATAATAGTCGTAATTTGAACACTGTACATTGCGTGAGAAGAATAAAATGGCGTTGGGCAGGTCTCATATCTTGCCTCGCGGATGGAAGATGGGGACACATAAAAGTATTTTTGGTACTTGGGGTACAAGAAACGGTGTACGTAAGGAAACAACAGAAGTTCGTAAAATATAAACATTTCTACAGGGTCACATTAGATAGATGTGAATAAAGTCGGCCTGAGGGGAAGCCTAAGCCCAAAATCCCGGGGCATTTTATATAAACGTATGTTATTTATTAAATGTAATAATCATTTTTCCCTGTCGGTAATGTTAACAACACTCGATAAAAATATTATCACCGAATTTCTGATGATAAGTCATTTTTTTAATCGGGTACACACTTATATTTATGAAAAGGGCGATGACAGTTTTAAATGAGCCGAAGAAAAACCAATTTCGATTCGGAAAATGCAGGCCAGATTGAAATAAAGTATTATTGTCAATGTTTATTAAGCGACATAGAATTTTTAAACATTTAACGGTGGTTTTTTCCTAATTAAATTAGTTTACTTTCAGTTATTCATTATTATTATTTTTTGGCATGGATAACACTAGTTTTGGTCAGTCTGCAAAAATCAGTTTTATGTCATTTTATTTTTGCTTCTTTTTTGAAGCTTTAATAAAAACAATTTTCATCGAAATTATCGTCCATCTGTTAATTGAGAAAAGAGAAGAAATATTAGTAGGAATGAACGAAGTTATTTTTTTCCTTTGATTTTCAAGCTAAAGTTAAAAGATTGCGATCCATGTCTCTCTAAACGCCTTTTTTAGTTTTTCTCCCTTATTTTTTCATACAATAAACTTGTTTACATTAACATTCAGTTCGAATTTGCTGTCTTCCCCTCCTATGGTAAATTCTTACCCAGCTGTCGTTATTGAGTTCGATTATACTATAATAAAAAACTCTGTTTTTCCTTCGTTTTCTGTTAATTTTACTCAGATGGGGTCTTAAGAACGGAAAATCAACCTTCTTCGGATGCCCAGTATATTATTTTGGTATATTTCAGGCAACAATTCAGTTGACCTCCCCTTGGCACGTTCAGTAATAAATTCTCAGCCTGCTATATCCTTTCTTTACTAAAACAAGGCCCGAGATGAACTCCTCTTCCTTTTTTAATTCTCACTTATGTTACCATCAAATTATTGTCCTTTATAACTTTGATTCCCGCTTTTTCTCCACCTTAATCGCACCATCGCTTCTATAATACGTCTTCGTTTCATTCACACCGTTCTTCCTTCTTTCCTTTTTCAATTCTCCCTTGCTACCCCTTTTGGTAGATCATAATTGGATTTGTGACGCCGACCCCACATTCTATTTCATTGTTCCCTTCTTTCTCAGATGCATTCGATTATTTTCAGCTCTTAAGTCTGCACCCATCCCTTAATGAACGACGGCTTTTCCTCTATTATCTATTATAGTTGTGTTGGCTGCTTTCATTTCCTCATATTTAGATGTAATCTTTAATTCCTTTTTTTAATTTTTGCCATAAATTGTGTGAGTCATTGTCTAGAGTTCTCTATTAGAAAAAAACAACAAAAAAAAAAACAATATCCGGTCGTAATGACTTCTTCTCTCTCTTACCGTTTTCAGGTAGACGGTCACCTCCAGTCGACGAATCTATTTAAAAAAATTAAAAAAAAAACAAAAAAACGAAAATGTAGTACGTACAATATTTCGCTGACTATATTTTATTAAAATATGGTATTTCAAAGCATTCTAGATTGTATTTTTAAGGTGAAAAATGTTTTATTACTTTTTAGATTTTATTTTGCGAAAAATTACGACCTCAGTTTAAAAGTTTCGATATGGAGGAAGTACGATTGTAACAAATTTAGCTGCTTAAAAATCAACAGTAAAATCACCGAAATTGATTCGGTGGGAAAGTCTCACAGTAGCTAGTATTAGTTATGGTAGATATTTTTTTTACGAAATAACTATATCGATTATTGTTTAGTGTAACCGTTATTATCATTATCATTATCATTATCATTATCATTATCATCACTATTATTATTATCCATTTTGAGCAGGAAAAAAATTACTATTCATTAGGCTTTAAATTCACTATTATTGGAAAATGGGTTAAAGCGTATTTCGTGTTGCGTGGGTTTTGGGTTAATCGTTTTTGCAAGTTCTCGTACTCGATAGGCTGATTTAACCTTGATCTATATATTTTCATATCGTAATTTGGACAGCGTAATATATAAAAATCGGTTCAAACTGAAGACCGAAATGATTTGATAAGTGTTCGAACGGTACACATCCATAGAGAATTGCTGCTGCTATAAAAATTGCCATATCTTCCCTCTGATTGTGAGTGAAGGCGGTACCGCGAAATGTGTCTAGTAGCTTTCTCCAAATTTTCGGCCTTACCAACGGTTGACCTAGAGCACTTCGTGCATCTTTTTGCTCTATTGTTTCAGAACGAACGATATTTATCTTCGTTTACGGATTAGCCGAACGAATGACAAGGGGGAACCTCTTCTTTCGCAGTCGCACATATCACCGTTGCAGCCGTTGAAAGCGTTCTAAATTGCAGTTTCCAAATTAGTCGTCTTCAGCTTTTCAGAGAGCACGCTGTGGACTGTGAGCGTGATTGAAATTAAAAAATTTTTAAAAGCCTACAGGTGAACGAGTAATAATAAATCACTCATTCTAAACTGCACATATTTATTAGAATTTTGGAGGCGTGATTTTCATTCCAGTTAGGTGTGTATACGTTTTTAATGTTTCTTTTTTCGACTCGGTTGATTAGCGTAATTGGTAACAGCCGTGATGAGAAAGTCCCCTCAAAACATGAACTTTATCGACATAGAAAATTTTTTTTTTCACTCTTCATTTATTATCGAACTGTCCGAGGGCATACACAAATACTGTTAATAGTAAAAATGAAAAAATAAAACTAAAATAAAAAGAAAAAACAATCGCATTCTTAATTGACTTTGGCCATTGCCTAGGTCATTGGCTATGAGACTTTTGGTAATTGTGCAAACAGTTACGATAGACTGCTAAAGGCATACAAGTTCGTGTGGCTTCATTCTCTTAAGGCTTCTTGTATCGTTCCCGATGTTCTCGATCGCAGTGTGATGTTCGGGTGGTTATGGAGTCGGTGTTTGTGCCTTTTCTCATGGGTTTCGATCATCTGGTCAATCTCCGGAACACATACAAAATGATACACAGTTTCTCGATATTTTTTAATTTGGTTAAAAACACATTTCACGCGGTATAAAAAAAAATTGTATACTGTTAGTATCGCGGATGTCGGCGAGATGAAGATGATGATGCCACTTGAAATGGACGTTTGTATAGTGAAATAATAAAATACATATATGACACTGAGAATAGTTCTATACATAAAAACGTCGTATACAGCAGAATGTTCTATCCGGGGTTGTATGCGTAAGAAAATCAAAGCTCCATAAATAAATTGAATAATATTCCGATAGAACTAGACTTAACGGTAATTCCGTCGAAATCTTATTACACTAATTTTGTTTAAGATTTTCATATACAGAGATTAATGGCCAAAATATTAATAGACGTGCTCATATCAAATACTTCGGATGGTAACTTAATCGTGAGAAATGTTTCAAGCTTTCACGGTAATTACTCATCATAAATAAATTACTACGGACACGACTCTAGAAAGAATGGTCTGGTACCATTTCGCCTAATTCCCAATTCGCCTAATTCCCATTTCGCCTAAAATTAGGGTCGGGTTACTCAGGTAATAAAAAAAAGGTCAGACAAACATACGAATGATTTCGTGTTGGCAACAGCGCGTCATCATTATCGAATTTTAAGCAGACTAAACGCAGCATTTTTTTTGCTATTTGATTCCACTGTTAATCTTTTCTTTCCGAAATACAACAAAAAGGTTTATATGAAAATCAGAAGTGAAAAATTACCGCTAAAAATGTTTGATGTAAATATACGCGAAACGACCACTCCGATTAATATTTGCGAGTTATTTTATTGGATGTCCAGTGCTGTATAAATCCCACCCGCCTTATCAGTCAGTATATAAAAGCCTTATTGATATTTAGTGTGACATGAACATTAAGGTTCGGAGTTGCAGAAAAAATAATAAAAAAGCTAAATTATAATTAGGTGTAGTTTCGAAGTGGTCGCGTTTATGTAAGAAAAAAGGAATAAAAATCGAATAGAATTAACAATAATGACATGACATCGAATGATTATTGCAGCGGTAATTTTATTATTGATTATTAAAATTACAATTATAAGTACATACAAAAAGTAAATGTTAAAATTAGGAAAACAGTGTTTCTCTTTTTTTTAACAAAAGTTCCTGAACCTAATTTCATTTTTTTTTAATTCAAAAAAAGTGAATTTGCAAATGAAAGAATTTAAAAATTAAATACTGCTTCGGATTTAAATAAATAATCAACAGTAACGTATACGATTACAAGAGATTTTTCAAAATTTGGATATTAGGACGAGAAAAATTACTAGATTTACTATTAAACTCTGTGTACAGCAGAAAAAGAAGAGTAAGCAAGGAATAAACAAAGTGAAGACCCTGTTATATGGGGTCAGTTCATGGCTTTTATGGGATTAATAAATGAGCATAGATTTAAAAGCACCATATCAAAAAAATGTATATTTTAAATATTCTTATATCTATCCCTCGAGTATATTTGTTATATTTGATAATCTTTAACAATAGATTTTTAGTTGTAGAAAGCAGTGAAAATAAGGACAATTGATTAAAAAATGGCGAAAGATTGGTAGTAATAAGGGGTTATTACATTTTTAGATGTGTCGCACGGTATAAAAAAAATTTTAGAAGATACAGTCATGATTTTTTTCCCCATTCTACAAGATGAAACGGTAAAACTTGGCGTATGTTGTTAAAAATACTTCTAAAATCGAATTTTAAGGTATAAATAACTTCTCCAGAAGCCTAAATGGTTGCTGTTGGACTTTGAAAAATTCCTCTTCAAATTAGTCACGTTTATTATAATGACGATGTTTTTCAAGTAATTTCAATAATTGGAATGAAAAAAATAAATAAAACGCAAAAAATATTGTTATTAGAGTTTCTGGCAAAGTAAAAAAAATCTTTTTTTTTTTTCAATTTTTTGGGCACGTCAACAGTAGAACTTACCCAACGCAGAGAACTGTACATTATATAAGGAAAAGATTAAAAATTGAAGAGATAAAGAAAGCTAACAAAGGAACTATATTGAGAGAGGAGAAAGCAAGAATGGCTTTGGCACTGTAAGGAGTGGGGAGGCCAAAGCGCAGAAGATTGGAATAAAGGGGCACTGTCCTCCTTACTCTTGTTTCTTCTATTTCCCCAGTGTCCAATCGAATTAGATTATAATATTTTTCTTCTTTCTTTTATAATCCGTTAAGTCTGCCAGATTTTTTGGCAAATCCAAAAAAAGTCAAAGAAAAAAAACCTTCTATCTTACTATTTAAAATGCTTCATTCAATAAATTGCCAAAAGATTACGATTTAACATTACAAAAAGGAAAAAGAAAGAGAATATAAAAAGACGCTATTCAATTAACCAAATATTTTATCATACACTTTTGACGTACAAAATAAAAATGTATAGCAATTAAGCGAAAATAATTTTTTAATGGATGATAATTTTTTTTATTCTCTGTTGTCAAAATCTAATTGAATACCATTTCATTTAAAGCGTAATTTGCAATAAATATTTCAATATACAAATATTAGATATATATATATATATATATATATATATATATTATTTACCTGCTCGATTTGTTTTTATAAATGATATACCCATTGCTATATTAGCCTGACTCTAAATTTTTGGTTTATTCACAAGCGAAAATTTAAATATTCAAGATAGAAGAATAGTTTCCTTCAGAACGTTGATACACATAATACTCAACCCAGAACAAATTGTGACCTCATAGCGTAAAACAGTACTGTATGCGGTGATTTTCCGCATATTCAGATGGATTTGGCATTTCTTACGACCTTTGAAAATATTAAAATTTTGGTAATAATCATTCAATTTCTCGGAAGGTCTCGGCAGCGGACAAACGCGGCATTGTTTGTCAAAGACGCATTCTCGGTTAAAAAATCGAAGGATCTGACCGCTACGCAGGGGTAGCGAACTAGTTTCGTTGTGCGTGGCCGAGAAGCGGAAATAGAGCACTTCCTGACAGTATAGGCGTTTGAAATGCGTACCGAGCTACGTTGAGCCGGAAGAAGTTATTTTGATAAAAAGCCTAGAAAAGGCAAAAAGGCAAGGTGAACTTATTTATGTTTTCCTAATTTTAACATTTACTTTTTGTATGTACTTATAATTGTAATTTTAATAATCAATAATAAAATTACCGCTGTAATAATCATTCGACGTCATGTCATTATTGTTAATTCTATTCGATTTTTATTCCTTTTTTCTTACATAAACGCGACCACTTCGAAACTACACCTAATTATAATTTAGCTTTTTTATTATTTTTTCTGCAACTCCGAACCTTAATGTTCATGTCACACTAAATATCAATAAGGCTTTTATATACTGACTGATAAGGCGGGTGGGATTTATACAGCACTGGACATCCAATAAAATAACTCGCAAATATTAATCGGAGTGGTCGTTTCGCGTATATTTACATCAAACATTTTTAGCGGTATTTTTTCACTTCTGATTTTCATATAAACCTTTTTGTTGTATTTCGGAAAGAAAAAAAAACCTTAACAGTGGAATCAAATAGAAAAAAAAAATGATGCGTTTAGTCTGCTTAAAATTCGATAATGATGACGCGCTGTTGCCAACTCAAAATCATTCGTATGTTTGTCTGACCTTTTTTTTATTACCTGAGTAACCCGACCCTAATTTTAGGCGAAATGGGAATTAGGCGAATTGGGAATTAGGCGAAATGGGAATTCACCGAAAGAATTATGTCCGTAATTTATTTATGATGGTTAATCGTAAGAGTTTACTTCCGGTTAGTTTATGTTAAATTTTTTTTTTATTTTTTATACGAGTATTACAAATGTACGGAACAAGTTGCAGGGATAACGCAGTGCATTCAAAACGGCTTTGAAAGAAACGAAAAAACACTAGCGGTATCTTTGGATCTTACTTCGGCCTATGACACAGTCTGAAGACAAGGGTTAATGCGACAGTTAGCCAACTTCATTCCCTGCAAGAAAATTATCCAGTTGGTAAATAACATTATTGCAGACCGATATTTTAGAATATTTGTAGCGAACGAAAGCAGCAGATGGCGCAGAGTTAATCATGGTTTTCCTGAAGGATCGATACTAGCATCTCTGATGTTCAACATATATATTAATGACATCCCCAAAACTGCTTGTAAGAAGTTTCAGTGACGATTTAGCTTTTACGGTACAAGGAAAGAACTTACACATGTGTGCGAGGCTACGATGGAAAATGATCTTAAGGTGCTAGAAGAATACTTTTACAAATGCAACTTAGAACCCTATGCTGAAACGACTCTCTTCCATCTTAATAATCGCTCAGCTTCTGTTGTATTTAAAAGTGTTATTCGGCTCAAAAACTATAAATTTCCTAAATATCTCGGTGTCACACTGGCTCGTTCGCTTACCTACAATAAAAACATTTGGAAAACTTATCAAAGAAGCTGAGAACCCGAGTAAACCTAATAAAAAGATTAGCCAGCTCATGCTCGGGTGCAAGGGCAGGGATGCTGCGGACTTGCACACTAGCATTGGTGTTCTCAGCCACCGAATATTGCTCCTCTGTGTGGTGCAATAGCGCTCACGCTAAAAAAGTTAATGTAGTTCTAAATGAAGCTTATCGTACAATATCTGGTTCGCTAAAATCACTAACGATTTTAGCCAATATACCTCCGCCGAATATATACGAAAAGAAAACGCACTAACGAGGGACTGGGGAAAATTTAACCAGAACCAAAGTCTCCCCTGATTTCGGTGGAAATAAATACTGCGCCTACTCAGCGTTTAAATTCAAGAAAATCTCGATGGACTCGCAGCACAAATACAGAGACTCCAAAAAAAAAGCCTAGAGAACCGGAAAATAGCGTTACAGGTGGACAAGAATAATATAAGAAATTCCTGGTTAATAGAAGATCCAAGGAAAGAGTTCTCGGGCGTGGACTTACCAAGAAGAGAGTGCAAGATGTTAAATAGGATAGGGACAGGACATGGCACAAACGCGGCTATATACAAGCGGGGCTTTAGGGAATCGCCTAGCTGCTATTGCGGAAACCCCCGTCAAACAATGCAGCACATTGTAGAAGAATGTCCAGTCTTTTCTTCGGGTCAGTTGTGTTTAAAACATACACTTGACGTAACAAACGACGCCTTAGATTGGCTCAAACGATTACAAATTAACTTAAAAAACACACAGATGGTTTTAAGTCGAACGAAAAAGGTCGTGTATACTCGTGTTTCGTTAAAATCGTTGATTTTAAGTCGAACGGAAAAGATCGTGTAAACCCGTGTTTCGTTAAAATCGTTATAATATAAACAAATTAGGTGTACGGACGGCACCGCCATTATGCCGCCCGATCGTCCTATAACAGCTCCACCGCCGTCGCAAGACCCACCAATTCTTCCAAACACTTTACGAATTACAAGATCTACAAAAAATAGTTTACAACTAACCTCACTAATCACCGCATCGTCGGCAACCAAACCTACACCGATTTCGTCAAAGGCAGCAGAAACTACACCACCAACACCAGCAAACAATGCATTTTCTCCAGCGTATAACAAAGTGGCCGAATCCGTAAAATTCCCAGACCGAAAACAAGCCATTATACTCGATGCAGCTGATAACATTCCGCTCAGCAACTACGTAGAAGCCGTTAGCAACAAGGTTGGTCCACACAATATTTTATTTTCCTCTCGTATATCGAACAACCGTATATGTAGGTATTTATCGAACAGAAATGTAGCTGATCAGTTTATATTATCTCACCCGTCTCTTACTATAAATAATATAAGTATTAAGACGCGTAAATTAATAAACCCATCCAAGCGCATAGTTCTGTCTAATGTTTCGCCACATATTCCGAACTACATACTTGAACAAGCTCTTTCCAATATTAATCTGAAACTAACCTCCCCAATCACTTTCATTAAAGCTGGCCTCACTGAAGAAAAATTTAAACATATCCTGAGTTTCCGTAGACAAGTTTATGTAACATCTGATAAGATAAACCAATTTCTTATACCAGAATCAATGATCATCAAATATGAAGATGAACAATTTCGTATATTTATAACAACAGAAGAAAAGTGGTGTAAAGCTTGTAAAACTCACTCACACAACGAAACTACTTGTCCAAAAATAGAACAGGCAAAACTTACAAACCAGAAAAATGATCAGACTGGCAACCCGGCTACTAGCCAACAAAATGAGAAAGAGAACAAAATGGTAGAGGACGAACCGGCGATACAAAATCCTAGCAAACTGATTAAACCTCATGTTAAATTAAATACTTCCAAAACTCCTGTATCAAAGGAAAAAAGTGAGCAACAACAAACAGGCGCTAAACGAGTACATCCCGTAACACCAGAACCACAAACTACAATGGAGTTTACTTTCACAGACATGCAAAATAAACCTTCTGAACAAAGTAATACCGAAACTAGTTTATCAAACACCAACAAAACAAACACGAATAAGGAAAAAGAATCACATAAAATTCAAAAAAAAATTAAACTGTCAACAAAAGAGATTGTTACGATATTTTCGTTAATATTCCGGAGGACCAAATTATATTTTTCGAATGAATTTTTCAAACCGGTCAATTAATAAATTGTATTTTAATCGAATACGATTGAACGAATAGAAGTCTTAAAAAAGACTGTTTCTAAAATAATTTCAAAAAGGGTAAAACGAAATAATTACAACGAAATAACGACATACGAAAAGGCGAGACGCTAAAAGCGTATAACGAAGCGACATATCAAAACAGACGAACGAAAAGCGACTAGCGAAGACGAACAACACGCCAACGAGCGCTGGCCAGTGGTTTATTTTATATTGTTTACATAACGAACATCTGGCTGCGTAAAATGAAAAATCTAACGAACGAATAATGACAAAATTAATAAATATCGACTTAATATTTATTAACATACTCCCGCCCGATGAGCTTGGGCTCATCATTAAACAAACGAACTAATTTGCAGATGGATCTACGCTTGATTCCGGTTTGAGATTTCACATCCGCAACACGAACGTCACCATTTGGATCAGGGTAAGTCGTGACTACTACGCCCATGTTCCAGTCACCGGGACGTAATTGATCATCTTTAATTAATACTACATCTCCGACTTGTAGATTATTTTTCCGAGTAAACCATTTGTTACGAACTTGTAAGTCATTTAAATAATCCTTTCTCCAATTGTGCCAGAATGAGTTTAACACAGCCCTATGGGATTTCCATAATTCCATTAAATCTATTGATTCAGGTGGAACAATTGGATCAGAATCCATAGTTTCGGAAATTAAAGGTTTACCGATCAAAAAATGCGAAGGGGTTAAAATCGCTGGACCGTCATCCGTATGAACTTTGTATGAAATAGGGCGACTATTCAAAATCGATTCTATTGCGGCAAAGATCGTAGAATAATCTTCATAGGACATAGTTGAATTTTTAGTTGCTCGATTCAGATGATACTTTCCTATCCGGACAGCAGCTTCCCAAATGCCTCCATGATGTGGGCTACGAGGTGGTATAAATACCCATTCTATTCCACGGAAACTAGAAAAATTCAGCGAATCTCCAGTATTCAGATACAATTGATTTTTCGCGCCCACAAAATTTGTAGCGTTGTCAGAATGCACACGAGTAGGTGTGCCTCTTCGTGCAATAAAACGACTAAAACTATCGAGAAATTTTACACTCGATAAATCCGAAACGATTTCGACATGAACGGCTCGTGTTACTAAACAAATGAAAAAAGCGGCATAGCATTTTCCAAATTTATAAGAACGATGAGCGATACACTTGGTTGTGAACGGACCACAAAAATCGATGCCTACGAAATCGAACGGCCTCGAACACGAAATGCGCTCCTTTGGCAGCTGACCCATTACCTGCTCCATAGTGACTCCTTTAAAGCGGGTGCATATCACACACTGAAATAGGATTTTCTTTACAGTTTTGTTTAATCCATCAGTTACCCAGAAACGCGACTTTATGAAATTAACGACGAATGTACGAGTAGCATGAAAATAAGTTTCATGTATAAATCGAACGTATAATTTAAAAATGTGACTTTTTGACGAAAGGATAATCGGATGTTTTACGTTGACGGAAAAATCCGAAAGCATTAACCGACCGCCTACACGTAGAATATTATTTTCGTCCAAAAAGGGACATAACCGTTTCAACGAGCTGTTTTTGACTAGATTGCCAAATACTTTTAATGAATGAATTTCCGTTGCGAAGGATATTAATTGAGAATTACGAACGAGCGAGACGAACGCCTGCTTTCTTTCAGCAACTGACAATATACTTGACTTAATTCGTTGGTCAGGCGCTACTTTGCAATTCGAATAAAATCTTAATAAATAACCGATAACGTTCAAAACTTTCGAGTACGAAGAAAAATTTTCGAAACATAAAGTTGGCTTATTAACGTTAACTGTATTAGTGCACACTTGGTTAATTCGATATTCGGGCAATCGATAGACTTCTGTTTTAGCATTTAATTTAAGTGCATCAAAATCACTATGATTTTTAATAAAACTAGGTCCTTGTAGCCACAAGACGTTATTTAAAAATTTAGACGAAGAAATTCCTCTTGTACCCAAATCAGCAGGGTTTTCGCGTGTATTCACATAAAACCAACGGTCTACTGAAACTAATTTCGAAATGCTGGAAACACGATTTGCTACGAATTGGTTCCATCTTTCGAGCGGGTGGTTCAACCAGTTCAATACGACAGTAGAATCAGAGAATAAAAAAATATTACTCGAATTAATTTTTAAACTACGCGAAACTCGAACTATTAATTTTGATAATAATAATGCGCTTTGCAGTTCGAGACGAGGTATAGTTATTTGCTTAATCGGAGCAACACGAATTTTAGCACAAATTAGCCTGGAAGATGATTTGTGCGAATCGCCAAATCTAACGAGGAAAATTGCAGCACAGTATGCCTTTTCGCTGGCATCACAGAACCCAATCAAACGATCTTCACATTTACTAAGAGATGAAAAGGTGCGTGCAATTTTAAAATCTCTCAAATGAGCTAATTCATTATAATACGAACGAAACCTTTTACTAAACTGTTCTGGAATTGGTTCGTCCCAATTTAGTCCGAGTCTCCACAAATCTTGAAGGAAAATTTTCGAACTAACGGTAACTGGTGACGCCAAACCTAACGGATCAAAAATGCGACTTATTTCACTTAATAAAATTCTTTTGGTAATAACATCAGGTAATGTATTTAAGTTTATCCTTATCTGAAATACATCATCCAGAGGGTTCCAAGTCAATCCTAAAACGTGTATGCTGTTTTCAGAAAATTCAAAGTTCTGTGTGGTTTCAACGAGCGAAGGTTTCAACGAATTTAAAAATATTGCAGAATTGCTCATGTATTTACGAAGAAAAAAATGAGCACTCTCCAGAGTAGTATGTATAGATTTTTGTAGATGCATTACCGAATCCAAATTATCTCCTCCCGTTAGAAGATCGTCCATATAAAAATCTTCTTTTAAGGCTCGTGAAGCATCAGGATCTGATTCTCGGATATCCTCGCTTAATATGCTTAAACACTGTTGCGCTAAGAACGAGGCAGACGCAGTTCCGTATGTCACTGTAGTTAATCGAAACTCTTGTATGGGTTCTTTAGTCGATTCTCGCCAAACGATTCTTTGCAAGTCGCGATCTTCTGGATGTATGAGAACCTGACGATACATTTTCTCTATATCGGCTACGAAGGCGAATTTATGAAAACGAAATTTAATAAGTAGATCGAATAAATCGGATTGAATTTTCGGACCTGTAGCAAGTAAGTCATTTAATGAAAGTCCTGAGTCTGATTTTCTGGACGCATTAAACACAACACGAAGTTTTGTGGTCGTACTAGATGGACGAAGTACCTCACGATGTGGAATATAATATGTCACTTTACAATTATCGAGTATAGGTTTAACAGGTTCCATATGACCTAATTCTAAGTATTCTCGCATAAATTGTATATACTCAATTTTAATTTCTGGTTTCAACGATTTTTCAAAACGGATTAACGAACGAATAGCGTGATTACGAGAATTAGATAATTTTTTACGATCATTTTTTAAAGGTAACCGAACGATAAAACGACCATCGGTTGATCGCGAAAACGTTGTTTTAAAATGTTCTATACACATATCGTGCTCGGGGTTTATTTCCTTTTGTGGATTAACTTCTTCGATTTCCCAAAACTTAGTAATTTGTAAATCGATTAATTTTGTAGATATGTGACAAAATAACGGAAAGCTCGATTTAAATTTTTCACAACCGGAAATTATCCATCCAAAATGAGTATTGCGAATAAAAAGATCGTCGAATGATTTTCTCTCGTCGAGAATACATTTTTCGAAATATTCTGCTCCTATCAAGATGTCGATATTATTATGGCTGAGCGGTTCGTCCGCCATACGTAGGTCTTTAAATTTATTAGCCGTTTCACGAATAACGTTTGTGGGTGATTTATACGATATAAAAGGAACGATATCTGGTTCTATGCGAATTTCAAATTTCGAAAATCGAGAGCGAATATTAAAGAAACTAGATTTGCTGCAATCGATAATGTCTGAAGTTATACCTACTATAGACGTTTCACTCGAGTTGTGAAAACACGGTAAATTGTTTTTTCGAACGAAATTTTCGGTAACTAGCGTAACCTGCGAAGCAGAGTCAAGAAGTGCTCTTGCTAATACGTAACGATTATTTCGGACCTTAACTTTTAAAACTGCCGTTGGTAATATTACCAGATTATTTGTTGAAACTTGTTGGCAAGTTTTATTAGAGGAACTGACTAATTCAAATGATTTCTGTGAATTTGGATTACTCTCGACTGTTGAAGGATTTTCAATTTTAAAACATTCCGCCGAATTGTTTTTGAGATGCGATTTAAAATTGTTGCGGTGTAACATTGTATTATGATTTTGATTACAATTTGTGCATTTTCGATTTCTGCACTCGGAAACGCGATGATCTTTCGCAAAACATAAAATGCATAGACGATTAGTTTTTACGATATCATAACGTTCAATCGGAGTTCGTTTAATAAATTCTGGGCATCTCCAAAGTGGATGTAAGTTTTTACAAATTACGCACATGGCTGTGGAAGACGCTACGAACGTCGATTTATTTTTTGAATAACTACTAAACGACTGCGTTTTCTCGGATTTTTTAGAGACTTCATTGCAACGAAAGTGCTGACTTTCAATCGCTTGAACTCGAGTTTCAAGGAACTTTTTGATTTCCTCATACGTAGGATACTTAGTATTATCCGTTAAAGACTTTACCCAGTCGCGACGTGTTTCGTCGTCCAATTTCATCGATATCAAAAATGAAATCCAAGATTGCCAATTGTCGCGACCTTCATTCGCGACTTTCAAGCCTCGAAGTGTTACATTTATACAGTCTAATAATTCCTGAATGTCAGAGTCGTTTTTGACGCGGCGCAAATGAAAAAGATCGAGAAAATGCGATTCGATTATCGCTCGTTTATTTTCGTAACGATTTAAAACAGTCGACCAAGCTTCGCCGAAAGAATGATCGTTAATTTCGAAATCTCGAACTATCGGAGCTGCTTTATCTTTTAGAGCTTGTTTTAAAAAATATAATTTTTTGACATTAGGTATGTCAGGATTATCAACGACAAGATTCGAAAATAAATTTTTCCAATTTAAAAAATCGCGAGGGTTGCCATTAAATTCGGGTATATCAATTTTAGGAAGCCTCGGCTGAGCCGAAACATTACGATGAACAATCGATGTGGAATTTAATATCGAATCTCTATCGTTTTGCGTTGAGAACTTATCTTTAGCGACTGCGATCGCGGTTTTAATCGAATTCAGTGTAGATACTAATTCTTCACATTCTTTAAAAAGAGCGTTTTCAAGCTGTTCTTCATTTTCTGGATTTGATTCGACAGCTAATTCGAGAATTTGTTTGGAAATCTCTTCAAATTGCGCATGATAAGTTTTAAATGATTCGAATTCGTTCTCAGCTTTTACTACGACCGTGCTAATTGAAGTTTCTTTTAAGAAATCTAAAATACGAGCTCGAATTGATGCTAGTTGCTTTTTTATATAGCGACGGTTTCTTTCTAACTTATCCATTTCAATCGAACGATAATATGCGAAAAATCTTAATGACCGGAATGGACAACGAATACGAAACGACTTTAGTTTAAATAAATTTTTTAATCGTATATAAATTGGAACGGACTTACTTAATTTTACGATTTTGTTCGACGGTATCCGGCTCGGGAAGGACCAAAATGTTACGATATTTTCGTTAATATTCCGGAGGACCAAATTATATTTTTCGAATGAATTTTTCAAACCGGTCAATTAATAAATTGTATTTTAATCGAATACGATTGAACGAATAGAAGTCTTAAAAAAGACTGTTTCTAAAATAATTTCAAAAAGGGTAAAACGAAATAATTACAACGAAATAACGACATACGAAAAGGCGAGACGCTAAAAGCGTATAACGAAGCGACATATCAAAACAGACGAACGAAAAGCGACTAGCGAAGACGAACAACACGCCAACGAGCGCTGGCCAGTGGTTTATTTTATATTGTTTACATAACGAACATCTGGCTGCGTAAAATGAAAAATCTAACGAACGAATAATGACAAAATTAATAAATATCGACTTAATATTTATTAACAGAGATGTTAACACCAATAGCCGAAAATATAACAGAACAAAAAAGTTACCCATTATCCTTCACTAATTTCACTATTCTAATGGATATGGTTAAAGGCCGACATGAACCATTAGATATCATACAAACTTTCACAGATGACATCGAAGGATTAAAAAGAATGTTAGCGGAAAACTACGGATTGTTGCAGAATAGAGAAATGAAAGGTCGATTTAAAAGACTACTAAAAAACCTCAATAAATCAACTGACGAGTCACATGACAGTGATTCTGAAACTGAAGAATAAATTTCTATATACGAAATTAAGAAATATATATTATTAATAATACCAGTATTTCCATATATTTTCATAATAAATGTATTCCCTAATTAGATCTCATATTACAAGCAATGGTCAAGATCTTACAGTACAATGAAAATCACTCTAGCGTAGCTAGAGATATTTTACTAACAAAAGTGATAACTAAAAATATAGATATTATATTTATTTGTGATAAGTGTAAAAGTAATTATGTACCCACAAATTTTAAGAACATAGCACACAACAAGCTTATGATAATCTATCGCTTAGGAATACCTTTAAAAACTAAATTTATACATAACAATTTTAACATTATTATTGTTGAGATTGAGGATATTACTTTTATTTTAACGTACATACCGCCAAATGGCGTATCTACTCAATATTTTCAGTTTATCGATATGTATTTAAAGAATAATAAATTAACGAAATTTATATGGTTGGGAGACCTAAATTCTCGAAATTTACTATGGGATACAGTGAATAATACGAGAGGAAAGAAATCATTAAATATAATAGAATTACATGACTTACATATTTTAAATATCAAAAACAAATATACTTTTAAGAGAAGCAAGCAAAAAAGTGTAATGGACTTAACTTTGGTAACTAGAAATTTAATAAATCGAGTTCAAAATTGGGAAGTTAGTCACGAATTAAATGCCAGTGATCATTTTTATATTACTTTTAACGTAATTTCGGCGACGAGCAAGACAGAAGAAAGTGTTATTAAAGTTATTAACTACAATAAGTTAGCAGTTAACTTAAGAAAATACAGTTATATAATTGATGTACATGTTATCTGCAATGATATACAACAAATTAAAAGTTGGTTGAATAATTTTCAAGACTATGTCAACACAGTTCTAAATAGTTCATATTCCACCATCCGGTCAACTGTCTATTGGTGGAATACTGAATTACAAATAAAGAAATTACTGGTAAATAATTTATACAAAAAGTATCGAAACTGTAAAAACATACATGTAAAACATAACCATTACAATAATTATAAAGTAAATTTTAAGGAATATAAGTTTATGATTAAAAACGCTAAGTTGAAAGCCTGGAAAAAATTACTGGAAGACAAAAATGTCTTTGGATTAAAATACAGAATATTAACTAATAAAAAAAAAAAGTATTAATATACCAACATTAGATAATTATGCATGTACAGAAAAGGATAAAGTCGACTTATTGATGTCAAAGTTATACCTTAACGTAAAACCATTTAAAGCAGAAGTACATGAACCTAACGTAACCATATCGATTACTAAAGAAGAAGTTAACGTAATTATTAAACAACTTAAAAATAAAGTGTCAGCAGGACTACTTGATGGTATATCAAATGGATTTATTAAAAGATTTCATAATTTGTTACCAGATGTAATACCGAAAGTTATTAAACCGTATTGTTTAACTATAGTTATCCTCAAGAATGGAAATTAAGTAAAACAGTTATAATACCTAAAATTAATAAAAATCCAAACTCGTCTACTTCATATAGAGCTATATCTTTGTTATCTAATTTCAGTAAAATTTATGAAAAATGTATTCTTCATAAATTAAAAGAATTTGTAGAAAATAACGGAATAATAAATGATAACCAGTATGGCGCATTACCAGGTAGATCGTCTGAATTGGCTATTCACAAAATTTTACAAACAATAAGAATATACAAAAATAAAAATTACCGTACATGCTTACTTACTCTTGATATAACAAAGGCTTTCGACAGTTTAGATTTAAATAGATTACTTGCATTATTAAAGGAACTAGGATTACATAATGGCATGTTGAACATTGTAAATCGATATTTCGAAAACCGCTACACTGTATTACAAATCGGTAATTATCGCAAGGGTCTGTTTTAGGACCGTACTTGTGGAACATAGTTTTCTCTCAAATGTATAACATTAGATTACCCACTAATGTAAACATTTTCACTTTCGTAGATGATATTGCAATAGTAATAGCCGATAAGAATGAAAATGTATTGGAAAATAAAGTTTACCAGGTTTATACAGAAATCGCGAAATGGTTAGAACAATACAATTTAAATATTAACGAATCTAAGTCAACTTACATGTTGTTTAACAAAAACTTAAAGGATAAAAGATTAAATTTGCTCCAATACGGATTAAATATTAGCATGGTTAGTCAAACCAAATACTTAGGCATAATAATAGACAATAACTTAAAATTTTATAATCATTTTCACTATATCACTAAAAAAATAAATACATTTTTAATTATATATAACAAATTATATAATAATAATAACCGATTAAATTACAAGAAGGGACTAACCTTATATAAAAGCGTAATATTGCCTAACATACTTTATGGTAGTGTAATATATATAGACATTTTAAAAGTTAAACGATTTCAAAATATATTAAATAGTTTTCAGAGAACTATTGCAATAAAAATGATTAAAGCTTATAGAACTACCAGCTACATGGCAAGCGCTGTCATTGCAGGTATTAAACCATTAACTTACAAAATACAGAAACACATATTAACATATTTTTAATAAAAAATAATATTAAAAATCATGAATTTCATAACGTACAGTATCTGATCAAGCTTACTTCATACACGAACAAACCTCGTTAACGCTTAAACAGTTTAAACTTATATTAGATAAATATTATAATAATAAATTTCAGGCGCAGTGGGACCAATATAATAACGGTATAGCTAAAAAAATTTTTCCAACCATAGATGATAGACTACATAATAAAGTTTTTACGCCAAATTTTTTTAATGTACAATTTCTTACTGGACACGGTCTATTTAAAGATTATTTACATAAACATAAAATTGCACACTCAAATAACTGTGTAACGTGTAACTTTCCCGATAATATTAAGCATATCTTTTCCGGCTGTTAGTAATACAGATTTTAGCAATATTAGCCCTGATCAGTTAGTAACTAAGCTATTTACAATATTCAATAGTTTTACGATAGCCGAAATAAATCACCGTAAAGTACATGTACACCTGTATTAATATTAAATTTAAGTATACTAATTATTATTAACATTGTAAAACAGTCTGTCAGGGTTCCATAAACTTAAATGGAAGGGCTCAGGACAGACCTGTTATTTATATAAATTTTCTAAATATATTTACCCCATCGTATTACGAATTGGGGACAAAAAAAAAAAAAAAAAAAAAAAAATAAACTTATAATGCGATGTATATTATTTTTATTTTAATGTTAATTTTAATTTTATCTGACTCTCTACGTTTTTAACGATTATACGAAGAAGAAGAAGACAAAAATTTTGAATCCCTTTAAAGCAATATGAGCTGGTAGTTCTGATCCAGTAATTTCATAACTTTTATAGAAATTACTTTTAGATTATGGTTTGATGTTTAAAGATTAGCCCGACTACGAAAATACCGTTTCTATTATACATCTGCAGACTGAATCAAATATTGTTTCCCTGTTTTTTCGGAGAAATCTTTTCACAATGCCATTGACGGTTATAAGATGTCAAAATTATTATAAGAACAACGGCCATGGCTTTTCATCTGAACCATCTATATATTTTTGCGGGGTTACGTGTGATATTAACGAAATACAATTTCATATTGATGCTTTCGTGCGATAAAGTGAAAGACGTATGTTCTAAAAATGAATAATTATTTTACAGATGTGTAACACTCTCGAGTACGTTATAAAAATACTATCTTTTTATTTACACGGGTGGATCTCTAAGCTAGTGAAAACTGAAACTGAATGTTTCCAGACGTGGATGATTTTTAACACGCAACGACTCAGTAATAAGCGTTAGTTTACATTGTATCACGCGGCTTGTTTAATTTCTGGCGTTCTATATTAATCGACGACGACGAAACTGAAGAGAAATGTCGATGGATAATGAATAGAAAAATCAGCCAATAAAATTTTGTTCAATATCTTTGCGGAATTGGCGAGAATACCAAAAAAGCAGGATTACAGTTACATTCGGCTTCCTTTTATCCCTGTGACAGGTTTCTACAGATAAAAATTAGATTATCGGTAAGAAGATCGGTTAGCTTCTCTAAGGGAAATCATAAACAAGGGAAATTATATACCCCGATTCAATCAACATTTAAACCTCAACAATATTCCGATGTGGCGTATAAGTAAATTTGTGATTGCGTCATAGTCGTACAAAAATTAATTTTATAGGCATCATAATGAATATTTATCATTAGGATTATTTTCGAAGGATATTAATTATTCGTGCTGTTTGTCTTCGCTAAAACACAAATGGAGGAATTCAATGCTTTGAAAGAAAACAAGAGGGGAGGGTAATAAAGTGTGTGCTAGCTCAGGCGAATAATGAAAGTAAATACAGAAGGGGCGAAGTGACGGAAACTCAATGAACCGGGGGAATTAGAGAAGCATAGGGCAGAACAGATGGAAAAAAGAACGATCGTTACAAAAATATGAAGTAGTATACACATACACCAGAATCTAGAGTGGAATTTTTTACAAAATGACATGGATTAGGATATACTTTTTTTTTTCGAAAGACTGTTTTCCGACGAGAGTTCATTACGCGCAGCGGTGAGCATGTTACTTCTATTTATTTTTAAAAATAAAATCACCATTTAGATATTTAGTAAGCTGTATAAATTCTCTCAATTCGTTACAAAATCAAATTCAAAAAAAAAAAAAACCCAAAAAACCCCCAAAAAAACCAAAAAAAACCCAAAAAAAAACCCAAAAAAAAACCAAAAAAAACCAAAAAAAAAACGTTTTCTATTCCCGCTGAATAAATAATTGTTAACGTATAAATGTTATCTTCTGATTAATAAATAAATGTAAAGAATATTTAAATTATATATGTATTTGACGTGTTTATTTATTAATCAGAATTATAAAAACAGAAATAGAATAACTGTAATTTATCTTATTTTAGCTGGCTATTCGCGGTTGTTCGGTAACTTCGGCTAATAACAAAAATTTTAATTAAAATGCACGCGACCAGCTTAAAAAATATTTTCATAAAAAATGAATTTCCACGTTGACGATTATTCAATGCGAACTAGAATTAGTGAAATATAAGCTTCCAAACTACGTCCTATTGATCAAATTGTATAAAGAGGGTGTCGCTGTCCTGCCGGATTTATTGCAGTTCGTTGCATCTGTAGACGAGAGCAGAGTTCGGGCCAATTCCGCGTTATCTATGTTTTTCGAGAAAAAATCAGGACTAACTTTTTAAACTATTGATCGGGAAGGTTAAAATTTCCGGCTCCTAGTAGCAATGAGAGTGAGCCGAAGGGGTTAGTGATCCGGCGCAAGTCAATTGTTTCGTATCGTTATTAATTTTATTTTTGACGGTATCGATTTTTAGACATTTCTACTATTCTATCTGTGAGGGGAGCTGTAGAAAACAGTGAAAGCCTCTATATATCTCACTGTAAAATGTGGTTTTTAATATGAGTAGTTTTGCGAAATGTTGCCGACAACATTTCGTTTTCGATAATTATCGACAATTATTAGAGCTGAATTCTTGTAAGAATTCATCATCTCCGTTAAATTCATCTACCTTTTTATTTTTCTCACTGTTTCTTTAGTTTTCTTTTCACATTACCCCCTTCCGTTGAGTTCTTTCTCTTTTTTTCCTGTTGCACTTAACTCTGCTTCCAGTCTGACGAGTCATATTTCTTAATTTGCCTCTCTTGTATGCCACCCTTCTCCGTGCGTTATTCCCTTCATGCTTATCCGGAAAAAGGAGATGTTACGACGCGTTGGGGTCACCGATTTCGATGGAATTTTGCAGACCGATAAAAGACCATATATGAATGGTGCGAAATGTTAGAATGCGCCTTTTCGATATACTCGAGAATTCGTAACGTTTTTTACATGCCGTATAATATACGTGATCGGTGATGTTCAGAAAAGAGTATGCAATAAATTTCAGATTATTTTTAGTTCAAACGATTATTCTAAAATGAACTGTATATTAAACGGAAAACTTATTAATAAACAATGAAGTAACCCGAAAAAAAATTGAACATTCAAATGCTTATAGTTATAAAAACACAATTACTGCAGCTGTGTTTCGTGTGATGTAGTGGCGAAGATTAATTGCCGCAACAGTGTGATAGCGAGCGTAGTTAGTAGATTTAAATCCACTCCGCCATACCGTCAGAGTCAGTAATTTTTTTTTATTAATTATCCAATTACTTTAATTCTTTATATATAACTATAATAATAATTTTTAATTTTTGCTTTATTATCTACATTCCTATAAGTGCTGAGCACACACACACACACACACATATATATATATATATGTATATATATTTCATATGCAACGAATTTAATAATCGTAAAAACGGAATTACAAATATTTATTCCTATTATTTGATTTTTTTTAAATAAGTTGTAGCTCAAACAGGGAGCAAGTATGCCCGTTGTATGAGTGCCCGACACTCTTATTATCGTTTATTCGAAACAACGAAATATTACAATCTATTCTTGATTAGTATATAAATCGTAATAGTAATAAACCTAAATTTCTAAGTAAATGTACATATATACACACACGCAAACGTACACGCAATATAAATACCCAACTATACACAAATACATGCAGCTGAGTATATTGAAAGTGTCAAATACGTGATCTTTTCTTTAAGAGGTAAGCGCAGGGAAAGTAACGAGAAAATGAACGTACATGAATTAATCAATATGAAATGGGAAGATTCACGTTATTTATTAATACAATTAGTATTGAAATCGATCTTAAATATCTCACTCTGTAAAAGATAAGAATTAATAATGAAAAAATGTAAAATGAAAACAATTTTACTAACGCTGGTGGAGCATTTAAACCTACTACACACCTAATATTGCAGCGATTACTACCATGTTCGCCACTACACCACAACAAACCAATTGAAATGTAACCGTCTTTTTATGATATATATTAATTTTAAAAATGAAGCAATTAAAATTTATGTTAAATTTAAAATTAATTTTTTTTGCATTATTGTTTTTTTTTTTTTTTAGTAATCTTTATGTTTAATACACTTTATTTTTTTAAATATAATCGTAGCATAATCTGGGCTTTATCGCATACTTTTGTCTGAATATCCATAACATCAGGAATATATGTGTATATATATGCATATACATATATATATATATATATATATATATATATATATATATATATATATATAAACTTGGCCGTTTTGACCTCTCAAGGGGCTGTGCTCCTTGACCCCTCTGGCTTATATTTCTATCTCTTTTCCCCTTCTATACTTTGTGTAAAATGATCAAAATGTACAACGTAATTCTTACCGGCATCAATATAAAAAAAAAAATAACATAATCACAAAAATCCTATCCTAACATTTAACTTTCATTATATAAAATAAAAGACGTTTTTTCGTTACATTTTTCGTTACATAAAATTGTGACATTTTCTAAATAATAACGAAAATCCTATAAAATATAACAAACGTTACAATAAAATTGGGACATTTTTTCCAAATGGGGGGTAGCCTAAGAATTACATTGTAATTAATACATATATACATATACACAACGACTCACAACATTATTCATACACCCGCGAGTTAGCAGGTAGAGTCCAACGTTTTCGGCGAGCAGAAGGGCAAAAAGGGACAACAAACATGCAAACAAAATCAAGGAGATTTGGACTAGATCTCGTAAAGAACTCAGAAACCTCCGAACACAGAATGAGTAACAAAAGGGGGTGTCAGGAAAATCGGCAATGCAAAACAAAACACGACACTGAAATATTCATATCCAACGACGATGCAAAACCAAGCACGGCACTAAAAGGTTCATACAATCGCAAAATGATTCATACACACACCAGAAAAGTAGCATAATACAGGATATCGCCATGTTGCGTACTCTTTCGGACAATCTGGTGTTCAGTGCAGTTGAAAGAAGTGCTAGTCAATAGTGCGCGCGCGAAGAGTGATATTGTGAGATGCGTCGTGGTAAACATATGTCGTTGGTCATAAGGCAAATGGTGATTTTGTTTCGGGAAGGAAGTAAGAGTCTAGCGGAAATAGTCACGTTAGTCGAGATGCGGGCGGCGCACAGATCAAAGTATTGCCATGCGACAGAGAAGGAATACTTTTGCACTAAAGTACGGCTCGAAGCTGAACGAGTACGACGAGCGAGCAATAGTCGGTAAAATCGAAGCAAATCCAAAGTTGAGTGCTGGAAAATTGACGGGACAGAGTTCACCCTGCTGCAAGCGATAATACCGTGTGTGTGGAGACAGTTTGCGCAAGGCCGAGTACAGGGCTTAACTCATACGAGCCACTCTTTGACCACCATTTTTGCGGTTCTGTGTGGTGTCGTCGAAAAGTGTTCTGTGTGAGTTAAGTCTGACGCTATACACTAGGGCTGTTAAAAACCGGGTAACCGGGTAACCGCAGTTACGGTTAAAAACCGATGATACAGGTGAAACCCGGTTTTACGGTTTTCACGGATACGGTTAACCGTGTAACCGCGGTTTCGGTTAAAAGCCGGTGATACGGGTAAAAATCGGTTTTACGGTTTTCACGGATACGGTTAATTGTACGAAACGATATTCGTATTAATCGCAATGTTGATTAAATAATAATAGTAATAATAATCTTTTTTTCGTTTCTTTTTGGATTGTTCTGTAATTAATAATATCATTGCGGGATTTAGTTAAAATAGTTCGTGTTTTGTTGTTATCGCTTTGCCATTTAATAACATCAATCCTAGTTTCAAACAATTATTTATTTACGGGAAAACCGCAGCTCGCTGAGTTAAAAAACCTTACTTCATAATCACTCGCGTACGCGCACTGCTTACGGGAGTGAGTCACTCAGCAATGCAACAGATGCTATGCTACAAAAGACAGTCCGCTCCAACCAGCGCGATTTATTTACAACGCATTGGGAAAAATAGTTGTATTAAGTGGTTGAAAGTTAGTTTTGACGATTTATTTTCTTAAGCTATAGTTTTATTCTGATATCGTTTTTAATTCAAGATGTCAAAAAAAAATAGTTGGGTATGGAATTATGCTGAAAAATCTATAGACAGTAAAGACGCAATATGTAATTATTTATTGCAAAGCTGTCTTAAGTTACAATGGTTCTCCTTCGGCAATAGCAAATCACTTGAAAATTATTCATAACAGAATGCCTAATATTGTTATTTTCGGTTTTTTTACAGTATCTCAGTCATTTTTCAATTGATTTAAAAAATTCTTGTTGGAGGTTAAAGATAATGGAAAGTTCTATAACGGTGAATTTTATCAGATTTTTAAAGGTGGTGGAAGAGATTCAAAAAAAAATAAAAACATGCATTTTTGGCTGAAAACCCTCTTGAAATTCAACTAATAACACCAAAATAGATATATGTTACATATATTAAAATAAAATGTTTTTCTGAATTTTTTCGAACTTCAGGAACAGATAAAACAAGTCCAAAAAAATGAAAACATGCATTTTTGTCTGAAAAACCTTTGAAACTTCAACTGGAAGCAAACTATAAAATGTAAGTTACATAATATATCATTGTGTTGCCTAATTTGCTATTATGGGAATTTTAAATTCGTGCAGAATCTCTATATTTTTTTATTCTGACAATCCGAAAAAATTCAGGAAAACATGTTATCTTCAAATACGTAACATATGTATATCTATTTCGTTGTTATTAGTTGAATTTCAAGAGGTTTTTCAGCCAAAAATGCATGTTTTTATTTTTTTTGAACCGCTCCGTCACTTTTAAAAATCTGGAAAAACTTCAATAAGTAGTTTACACCACAAAACACGTTATATATTTTTTCCGTCGTAACTGAAATTTAAAATATTTTTTATGACATTTTAAAAATTTTGAACGTTTCTAAAAATTTGAATTTATCGTCTAAAAATTTTTAAAAATTCACCATTATAGAATTCTCCATTATATTTAACCTCCAACAAGAATTTTTAAAATCGATTGAAAAATGGCTAAGATATCGTAAAAAAAAAACGAAAATAACGAAATGGTGACTACAGGAGCCCCCTGTAGGACTAGGGGCCCGAAACTTCCAGTTTTAACTACTTTTTTCATGCCCTAGATTTATATATTTTTTTTTTATAAAGTTTGGTTTAAAGGCACTCTTACACCCCTTAACCGGCCATACCCTCTAAATTAAAATTTTATAGTTTATTAAATAACCGTCTATACGAACAATTAAAAAATTATATTATAACGATTTATTTAAAAATTATTTTTAATTTTATTATATAACTGTTAAAACGATTAACTGATTTATACGATTAACCGAAATCGTGATTAATACGGGTAACCGTTTCATACGGTTAACCGAAATCGCGATTAATACGGGTAACCGTTTCATACGGTTAACCGAAATCGCGATTCATACGGGTAACCGTTTCATACGGTTAACCGTACCCGTAAAAACCGCAAATACGGTTTTTACCCGAATGATCGGTTTAAACCGATACGGCGGTTAACCGGGTTATCCGTATACCCGTTAAAATTACCAGCCCTACTATACACACACGGACCATTTTTGAACTCTAATTTTGCGCTCGTTCGAAGAGCCGCCGCCTCACGTTGGTTGCGACTGCCGTTAGAGCAAACGAGACAGAAAGTGGTCCGTCTGAGTCGTTTTTTCCTATCATTTCTATGTTAAAATAGTATTACCCGTGACCGACCACCATTTTGTGGTTCTGCTGCGGTTGAAAAGTGGTTCGTTAAGCCTGCGGGTCGTCGTATTGCACGAAAGAAACTCTTAATTAGCGACAAAAATCGTATAAGATATCTACAATAGTACACGCCCACGAGTACATCCAAAAGCCGCTGGAGTACTAGGAAAATGTAATTTTTAAATTTAGTGTGTAGTAGTCAGCTCCGGCGGGTGCGACGTGGGTGTGTGGCGAAAGACGAACACTGAATTGGAAACACGTAAATGGAACTGCCAAACACGGAGGTGCTAGCGTCATGCGGAGTCGAGTGGAAATGATGTCAGTTGTCAAGTACTCGAACTGCTGAAAGCGAATTTGAAGAAAATCGACGAAAAGATGGGTGTCTCGCCGCTCGGGGAAATATTTTCAAATGCTACGCAAGACAACGACCGGGGAAGAAACATTAATTGTGAGCGAATGCAGGCTGTATCCTCGCGTATTACACTCTCTTCTGCAATCTCCCCCGATTTAGACGAAAACCTATGGGGTAACTCGATAGAGACGTTCACACCCCGCTGCCGTCCTTCGTCGCTGAGCTTCGATTTTTTTTTAATCGTTCATTTTTTTTGATTTATTTTATTTTTTAGCGTTATTTGTTTTAGAATTATTTATTCGATTAAGATATTTAAATTATTTTATAAAAATAAACTTATTATACGACATTTTTTCCTCGCTTCTTGTGACTCTGTATGAATAATTTTGTGATTTCCTTTTTGACATGTGATTTAGTTTCTTCAGTATTTAGCGCAGCTGCTCCTTTTTTCTTTCTGATACTGCCTGTGCATTGTCAATATATGTATATATTTTTTACCCCTTTTTTTCTTCCTTTTATTTTTCTATTCGCCCGCCGAAAACATAATCACTTCTGTACAAGTAGGTGTACGAATCATTTCGTGACATATATATATATATATATATATATATATATATATATACAGATTGTAAAAATTTAAATTTCTCACCTAAATCAAAAAGGGGCATTTCATATACTCGTAGTCTTCTATCAAATTTCAACAAGATCACTAGCATTTATGGTGTTTTCTCGATTGGATTAAAATTTTACCGACTCCTTCTTCTCTTAGTGCTTTCCGGGCGGACGTGTCTGCTTGATTAAGTTGGCAAAATAAAGAAAGACAGCGTAAAAGCTCCCCACCCCTCACACGTTGGTAGTTGTTCGCGGAATTTACAAAGTAAAATTTAACGTCCGGCTTTTGTGTTTTGTTTCTGTCCTAGTTTCGAGTTGAAGAATGCCGCGGGATTTCCCAGTATGATTTTACAAACGAAGGCGTCAGTTGCATGTGCGAATAAAATTATAAATAGCGCTGTTTTCGAAAGAAGGAAATACGTAGCGCTCGTGTCTTTTTGATCGATGAGAATGCGAACTGGTTTTTCTCTATCCGCGAAAAGAAAGATGACGTTGTTTGCAAAAATTTACCGCTTCTTTTTCATCCTTCCGAACAGGTACACGTTAATTAGTTTATTAACGTTTTTTATTTTTCTGGGCGATGCTCTAGGTCAGGAAAAAACCAATTCCGAATCTATTTTTAGTATTCCGTTGAAGAATTCGGCTAGAAAGCTTCCTTCTATTCTTAGAAAAGCTATCAAGGCGCCAAATAGTAATAATCGTTGGCTGTCCTTAATCTGAAAGCAGCGCAGTCCAGACAGCCGCAGAGTTGAATGACTCAGACGAAAATACGGCGACAGAAGACTTCTTCCGTTCGAGTTACATATTAAAACTCGTTTTTCCAGTTTTTTCCATGCCGGTAGATGAGCGGTTATTTTTAACTGTCTCAATTGTCATCATTGGTGTGTGCGATTATTTGGTTCATTTTCAACAGGATGCGGATATCAGTATAATGCTGGAACTTAAAAGACGGCCCCCCGTAAAAAAAAAAAAAAAATTAATAACTGTTTGGCTTTTTATAAAATCGCATTCACGCCTCGCTATAAAGGTTGCGCCGAAGGTAGCGCACATATTTGCGTACGATACGCGCGATTAATCGCTAAAAATCGACAAAGCGAGTTATTATTGTATATGATGTCCTCCTCTTCTTCTGGTCGGAATGCCGAACGAAATCGTCCGTGTGAATTTTTCCTTTTTTTCTCGGCTTCATCGAATCGTGATTCACCACCATCCTGATTTTGATCGTTTCTGGTTACGCGTGTGTTTTATCGTTAGAATTTTTCATCGGAAGTTGTTTTTCTTTATTCGGGTTTTCCGATTTTAACGAACGTTGATGATAAAAATTGTACATCTGCATGTTGCATAAATTTACTTCGGATCAGATACGGATCTTCCGCCATTGCTATCATTTTCTTTAGATTACGTTTAAATTAGGGGCGTGCCTTGCACATATTTTCGTTCGTTCTACTGAAATTCCAAATTGTTCGCGTAAGCGAACCAGAATTTATCGTTTTTTTTTTTTTTTACAAATAATTTGTATTTTTTTCTTTTTTCATTTTAAACAATTTTATTCGGTTCGGAAGAGTGAGTGTGTACAACTTTAAACGACTCCTGGCTGTTTTTCTTTCTTTTTCTTTTTCTTTTTCTTTTTTTTTTGTTATGGACGACCACCTCGGCTTAATAAATCATTAAAGAGAGTATATTATCGATAGGAAATTATGGCTTTTCAAATCTTCCAATTGCAATATACAATGCTGTGATTTTAATTGGATTTTATTCGGACACTAAAATCATTTCACTGCCTCAAACAAATACGAATTTTCCTATTCAACCCTTTCGTCTTGGTTCCGTAACTTTCCTTCCTCACGGCGTTACATTATTTCTTCCTTATGCGCGCCGGTTACGTTTTAATCATAGGTTCCCGTTTTGAACTTCAAGACTCTCCTTATTTTACTTTTTATTCCTCTCGGTGATAGTCATGCTGGGAAGTTGAGCTCATCATGCTCCCCCTATATCTAGCTACAATTCTATCGGTCACACTCGGATCACCTATCATATTTAATTTAATTAAATAGGCTTTTCTATTAGTCGATGTGGAAAGAAGATATTTACAGAAAATTCGTGCATATCGAAATATGTGGTTGAATAATATTGTTTACACTCGTATTTATATATATATTAATTACAACGTAATTCTTAGGCTAAAAATGTTCCAAAAAAATGTACCAAAAAAAAAGGTCCCAATTAAATGTAACGTTTGTTATATTCTATAGGATTTTCGTTATTGTTATTTAAAAAATGTCACAATTTTATGTAATGAAATATATGTAATGAAAAATGTAACGAAAAAATGTCTTAATTTTATATAATGAAGGTTAAATGTTAGAATAGGATTTTTGTGGTTATGTTATTTTTCTTTTTTTTTGTTGATGCCAGTAGGAATTACGTTGTAAATTTTGATCATTTTATACAAAGTATAGAAGAGAAAGAGACAAAAATGAAAGCAAGAGGGGTCAAGGGGCACAGTCTTTTGCGAGGCCAAAATGGCCCAGTTTATATATATATATATATATATATATATATATATATATATATATATTGGATAACGTAGTATATACTCGTAATTCTTTTTTTTAGTAGTAATTTTGCCTCAACGCCGGTTTGCTTATTTTTTTTTAACGGAGTCGGATAGAAACATAAGCAAGACTAATAGAATTTGATAAAAAGTAATAGGCTATCGACGCAAAAATGCTAAAGTTGATAGGGCGTCCTAAAGATCCATAAAGGCTTTCTACACAGTTGTAATAAAGATTAGTAGTAGAAGAAAAAAAGATCGAAGAACGGTAGATAGATAGAGGTGTAAACAATGTTAGGTTGACTAAGGGGAGCTGATAGAAACATTGTGAGACTAGAATTGATCCGCGCATAAATCAGATACCGATATTTTGAAGAAAGTAAATATTCGATTTTTTGCATTATAATTTATTATTGTACGGAAGAGATGGATCCGAGTTAGATGTTACTGTTAAAATATAAATGATAATAAAGTAACCGTCATAAATTTTTTTATTTTTTAACAGGTAAAATTATTTTAGTACATTTGTACACATCATATATATTTACATATATAGGAAATGGGAAATTTTATTAATGACGAAAAATGCATTAATAAAAGCGTCCGACATTCGCGAAATGTATCGAATCACATATTTTATCGTATGAAATGTCTTTTTACGTCATTAACTCGAAAGTGGAAGTTGCTGTAACACTTTTAACGTTATTATAACACATCTTCCGGGAATTCTTTAAATAATATTTAAAAAATTATTAAACACTACTAAAAGCGCGCAAGTATCTTTATTAAAAATCAAAAAAATATCCCGCGACATGTTTCGGAGAACAACATTATTCATGGCAATAGTAAGCAATTTGAATTGGAAATTTCACGCTGAATTTATGTTTTCGAGTATATCTGTCTCCCCTTAAAAAACCCCAGTTCAATAAATGTTTGTCTATGTTGGTCCGTTCCGTTTGCTAGTATGCAGAGTTGTTCGTTCCCCTTTTTCCTGCATAGTACGCGAAAAAGAGGGAGAGAGACGGACAATATATGTATATGCCGTCAGCAGAATTTCATAACACGTTCCGTCAAATGATGATATTAACTTTCGGTGTTTACGTCGTGTGCAAATATAGACTTGTAGTAAATTTAGTCCAGAGGTTTTC
Source organism: Icerya purchasi (assembly GCA_039619475.1). NCBI lineage: Eukaryota > Metazoa > Arthropoda > Insecta > Hemiptera > Monophlebidae > Icerya > Icerya purchasi. The sequence continues at coordinate 55,210,941 of CM077115.1, forward strand.
AGTAATTATCGAAGAAATTTTGGGTAATTTGGTTATTTCGTAAAAGATAATCATAATGTCGAATTGGACGTGACATTAGTGTTGATGTGTCTTGGCACAGAATATACATAATTTAACATTGAAAAAATTACACCTACTCGTTAATTATTATTCTAACGATCTGAACAGTGAACTCAAAAGTTTACGATACCTCTATGCTTTTTAGTGTTGGAAATAAAAAAAAACACAAAACAACAACAATAAAAAATGTTAATAGTTTATACGTACATGCAGGCGTATAATGTTTTCATGGCATTCATATATATATATATATATATATATATATATATATATATATATATATATATATATATATATATACACTCATCAGGCCTGTGCCCAGAATTTTGTGAAAATTTTCTTTATATATTTATTTTATAAATAACAGTACATTTTTCGCTAATATTCATACACTATTAATAATTTCCATAATTTTGATTTATATGCATTAATAGTTTACATAAATGAATTACCACCCCGTATAAACACATTAATAAAAATTACATATATTATTGATTATACTCGTAATAAAAAAATTTTCCTTAAAATATTAATGAAGTACCTCTAAAAATATGGAGCATATTTTTTCTTTTTTCTTTTAAAAGTAGGTAAGAACATCCTAAAAAATCATCAATATTTATTTCTAAATTTTTGATTTTTTTCAGATTTTTGTGCATTTATAATAATTATTTCAGTTCTCATGGGGGGGGGGTTAACCCCCAGAAAACCCACCTCGTGAACATGGCCATCAGGCCACGAACTCATGGAGTATTTTTGCAATGCGAAATTTGCTAAAAATAAAAATATACAAGTACATAACTATATGTACATATTTCACCGCTGCTTTAAACTTATTTAAATCACACATTAATTAAGTACTGAAAATCTATTCTTTATTTAATTATAACTCTCCAATATTATTACGCACCTCTCTACTAATAATTATAAATTTCGTCTTTTCAATTGTAAAACCATATTATTACTTTTCTGTTCTTGTAGATCTTCAAGGGAGAATTACTCGTAATTGATATATTTTTATTTTTATTCTGATGCCCCATTCAAGTAAAAGATTTCTTAATTAATTATTTCATTAACACATGTGTAAATATAATACTGGGGGCTCATGCAACCTTGGTAAACTCCTTTTCGGATAACTATATTTTCAGAGTCATCTATATTAGTAAGGCCACCGTGGTTTCTAGTGTAATATTTTAACGATCTCCAAATCACTGATGTGTTTGCATTTCTTTAAATTTCAATTAATTCACGTAGGGTCTAAGAAAAGCTTACATTTTTTATTTTTCCTCGGTCTTCCTAGATTTCGTATTAGTAATTGGGAGAAGAAGAGCTCTATTTTCGTCTAAATCTAAATTGGCCATTTTTATACGAGAGTTTGGCGTGTTATTTTAATTTATGTTAAATTCACTGTTTTATTAGTCACTCTAATGAAATCTGGTATTTCGTCACTTTTATATAGTTTATTAGATTAATTCGTTTAGTTTTGTATCTTTTTCGGCTTTAACGTTTTATAGCGCGACGAAAAACAACTTAGCATGAGATGGAACTGCGAGAAATCTGCCATATTTATCGGGGGCCAGTCGCGATCTACTGGTATTGAAATTATCAAATTGTATTTTTTTTTTCATTTTTGAAAATTTCTACATTTACATCTGACCTTTAACCAACTACGCATGATGAATGGCTCAGATTTTCACAGTCCTTACGAGATTTTCTTGTCATACCATACGTTATGTCGGATCCGTTTTCATTACCTGAGTTGATGTTTTTTCGCGCGATATTCGACTCCTCGGAAATTTTCCGCGTGTTGTTACAGTTTTGACTTACCACTACGGTCTTCCAGCGGAGCAAGCCGGTAAATGTAACTGTAAATAAAGAGCTATATACACCTATTTCGTGATATTAACCGGCTTATGAAGGATTTTTGTTTGGTCTTTTTTCTCATTTTCCGAGGACCCTCACAACAACGGGGCTGTAAAAGGCAGAAAGACTCGATCGGATCAATTTAATTCGGCCAGGCAATGTCGGTAAGAACTAACCGCAGAGTAGTAATGTAACAAATGAGAATACAGATTCGCGACAGTATAAACGGAAAGAGTATTATTTTAAATAACAACACGATTAAAAAAGAGAATTCCGGGCAAAAGCTAGGGAAATAGGAAAGCGAGGGAAATTAACGGATTTTGGATAGAACGAGGTGAAAAATGAAGACGATGATAAGAGGAAAATGAAAATGGAACTCGGGAACCAGCGATTAAAAATTAAGCTGAACAAACGGGAAGAAGAGGAGAGATTATAGACATCCGTTCAGAAATGTGCGACTGTATTGTTCTCATGAGAACAAGAGGTAAGGGCGTGGAATTTTTCGATTTGAAAGTGGAAGAAAAAGGCGCCAACTCTGGCCATCAGCAGCTAGTTTATTACAAATAAACATAAAAGGAGTGGAGAAACGAAAGATGAAAGAGTGGATGCGAAGAATGGTTAGATCGCAGAAAACTGGGAACCGATAGCTTCCGACTGATGTGGCCATTCCGCGATGACGTGTATTTTCAAATATTAAACGGACTACTTAATTCTTCGTTTTAATAATATGGCAAATATCTTTACGGACACAAAGAGTTATATAAAGGAATTTTTCGAAAAGAAAATATTGTAAAATTACTATTACACAATTATATTATTTTGTCTTTATGTTTGCACGCAATTTTAAAACGTCTAGAAAAATGCTTATTTCATAATAACACTTTTTTTCTTCCTCCTTTTTTTTGAGCTTGTCAACCAGCTTCATCGAGAAACGATAGGAAGAAGAGTCAACTAATTAGAACTTAATTCGATCAGAAATGGCTGAAATAAAGGAACAAATGGCAGCAACAACAGCCTGAGAAGGAAAGGACAGGATATAGGAAGCACAATGGGGAGCGAGAAGTTTTAATTTTAGGAGGAGTAAATAAAGAGGAGAACGATCCGCAGAAAAAGTAGAACGCTCGAAGAAAATGTGATCAGCATCACAGACACACAACTGCTTCATTAGGATGTAGAGGACAATAAAGGAGAGGAAACCAAAGAGAGACGATAATGGGAAGAGGGCAATAAAGTGTGATTAAAACATAAGCGAATAAGAGAGACAATAACACAACGTGGGAGAGAAGAGAACTTTGACAACCAAGGATTAGCCGAAAGGTTAGTTTGAATGGAAAGGTGGAAGGAACGATTTTATTAGTGAAGAAGGAAGGATACAAATAGAACCGACGAAATTATTATTACTAGAATCCGTATCGGCCACACTAAAATCACTCATGGTTACCTACATCAAGGAATTCGACAAACTCCCACCTGTACCTACTGCTCCTCAGATATCATGACAATAAAACACTTTCTTTTCTCCTGTCCTTCCTTCTCTGTCCTACGATTAATATAACCCCCAGTCAATATCCGACGATCCAGTATAACTTAATTCATTGATCACCTTTCTTAAAAAAAAACTCATCTGCACTCCCTAATCTAAAATCTATCCTATGGGAATCCTGGTAATTAAGAGTATTTAAAAAAAAAAAAAAAAAAAAAAAAAAGAAAAGGAAGCATTCACATATTTAACCGAAATTTAAAATGAAATTTCTTACTTGGAGGATAATTACCTCCATTCGTCTACTCTAGAACGTTTGAATATCTTAAAGTCTTTATCTTCTTCCCATTGGGGAGGTGATCCTATGATACTTCTTGTGCTCTACAAATCCATTGTTCGATCCAAACTTGATTTCTGTTGTTTTCTGTATGGTACTGCTGCTCGTTCTCCCCTAGCTAAATTAGATTTAGTTCAGAATGCAGCCCTGCGCTTATGTCTAGGAGTCTTAAAATCCACGCCTATTCCTGCGATTTTAGCAGAGGCTAATGTGGCTCCTTTATCCATTCGTAGATCCTATCTCGCGTATCGGTTCCTTATTAAACGTCTACATATTTACCCAAACAATCTTGTCCCTGCATATTCTTCTCTCTTGCAAGATTGGCGTTTTTCCTCTAATAAGGTTCCCATTCTCTGCCACATTGCCTCGCGTCTTATTAAGTTTTCGCCCTTCATCCTAACTTTCGATAAACTTCCATTTTTCCAGTTTGAGATATTAAATGTTATTCCTTCTCCTAATCTTTTTTCTTTGCCTTCTTATGTAAAATATCTCCCTGCTCATGCAACAGTTTATGAATTTAACCAGGCAGTTTCATCATTCTTTGCTAACCATACCCTAATTTTTACGGATGGGTCCAAAATGGCACACGGAGTGGGTGCATCTATCTACATTCCTGCTCTTGACCATTCCAGCCTGTTCAAAATTCCTGCATTTTGTTCAATTTATTATGCGGAGACATTGGCATTACTACGTGCCATTGAGCTCATTCCATCTTTTCCTCAATGTAAAATGTTCCTCCTAATTTCTGATTGCAAAAGCGCCCTTCAGTGTATATCCTCTGCATATGTTCCTTCTTACTCTGATCCTATTATTCTGCGCATCCGATCACTGATTTTCAGTCTTTGCAGATTGCACTCATTAACCATCGACTTTCTTTGGATTCCTGGTCATGCCGGAATTGCGGGCAACGAAAAGGCGGATTATCTTGCTCGTTCGGCTATTTCTTCTGGACGGCCAGTCGGACGGATTCCTTCTCATGAATTATTAAATATAGCAAAAAGTATCCAAAAGGCCAATTGGAAATCTTTTTATAAATCATCCTTCTCCAGTCCTAATTCACAATATTTTTCCATTCACCCTAATCCACCTACTCAACCATGGTATCTACATTTTCCGCACCTTCCCCGATTCATCATATCTGCTATTTGTCGTCTTCGATCTGGTCACAGTCGACTTCCTGCTTCATTGTATCGTTTCTCCATAGTGTCCTCTCCTATTTGTCCGCTGTGTATCGATAACACAGTCGTATGTGACTCTGATCATGTATTCTTTGAATGCTCCTCTTTATCATCGGAAAGGGCAGCTCTATACGCGGAGCTTCTCTCACATGATGTTCCAACTCCATATTGTGTGTCCTTTATTCTCTCATTACAGTCAACGTTGATCATACCAATTGTAGCAAAATTCCTATCCTCTGTACTTCATTATATTAATATCTAATCCCTTCAGTATTTCCTATTTTGGCATTCCTAACTTATCGTGTCCAGTGATTCCCAACGAACTCCTCTCTAAACGAAGAACACGCACTGATGTTGCAGTTACAGTCACAAACAGGCACAGCTCGCAGTTAATTTTGCGGGCTCGCTGTCGCATTTGCGGCCCTAACGGTAGATAGGTGAACTCCTTGTTAGCCGGCACTGCGGGCGCTGCTGTTGCAGTGTGGCCATAGTGTTCAGTGAAAATTCTGCTCATTTCCTTTTAACAGAATGGTAGGCGCTGTTTCTGCAGTCGTCGCCATAAATATGATTAATGTTTCATAATTAAAAACTATAAACTTTGCTTTATAGTGATGGAGAAAGTCATTGAACTTTCGGATAATTGTTTACGGACGCTAAGCGCTGTGTTCTATATAGGTTTCGTGCTAGATGGATCTAACTGCTTTTTAAACATCCCGTGTTTCTTCTTCCTTAATTATTTATAGCCAGATTCCTTTGTCCGTTTGTACTGTGGGCTCTGTAATTGCAGATGTGACCATGGTATGGGACAGCTAACTCCTTTTGCTCTTACCTTCGTCATTTCTTTTCTTTTCAGGATACATACGTTTGGCATTTTTCGACGTTGATTGTTATTGTTTCTCCATCTTTGGTATAGCATTCTTTATCAGATTCCATTCCTTGTTACTCCTAATTGCTGCTATGTACACATGTTGATGGGTAATCGTCCGTTGCTGACAAGCCCAGGGAAAAACCCAAACAAGAAAAAAAAAAAAAAAAAAAAATAGATTAGTACTTGGGATTTTTTAAAGAAAAAAGCGAAAACAGGCAGTAACCTGGACTTGATAGTGTTGTAATAATACCGGTTTTTGATTTTTTTAAATTTCATAATTTTAACTAACGTGTGAAATACTGAAAAAAAAAATTATTTTTTAATTAGAAATATGTACGCATAGTGATATTCGCTCCCTCATTCACACACTCTTTTCTCTCTTCATGCTATCCGCATGGATATGCTCTGGGTCCCCAGTCATATGGAGATAATGGCAGATTCCTTGGCTCAGATTGCTCTGTATCTTCCCGCTTTTTTTTTCCTCTAAAATTCCTGTTTCTAATTTACTCATATTGTGTAAAAAGTTTCATGTTAGATTTTGGTCAGATTTTTACGTTTCTTTATTTTCTAATCAACCTTCCTTTTATTTTTCCATCCAACCTAATCTTAACACGCGGCCTTGGTTTTACGATTTTCCTTCGCTTCGCCACTCCTTATTATTATCCGTTTACGTCTGAATCATACTCTTCTTTCTTCCTCACGTTTTCGTTTTCATCTCTCGCACTCTTTCCCTTAATTATCCTCTTTATTCTGACGACGAAGCCGTCTGTGATCCTGACCATATCTTCTTTGAATATCCATCCTTCGTTAATGTAATCTACTTCTTTGTACTCCGATCTGTTATCACTCAAACTGCCTAATCCTTATTGCGCTTCGTATATTTTATTGTTTCCGTCAATCTCCGTTGTTCCTATCCTCAGTTCTTTTATCTTATCAATATTTGACACGGACTCTACATCTAACTGATCCTTCTCCTTCGTGTCGTTTCTGGGCGAAGATCCTTTGTTGACATGCCCAAAGGGGGGTTAAAAAAAAATGGCCGAATGGCGTTGAGGCATCTTTTTTTTTTTTTTTTTACTTAGCATCACGTAATGATTGAAACATACAGCTTTGTAGACCTTTTTTTTTAAAATTGTTATTGTATTACAAACTGGCCATCTAGGCCATTTAGCAATATTCTTAACAGGGAAATATTTAGCATGAAGGGAGAAGTACCCAATAGTACCTACCCGATAAACTTTACCTTAAACAAGGTCATGAGGTTTCTTACGCTTCAGCCGCCTCCTATCATTAGCAGTATGTAACAGTCCAGCAGCAAGTTTATTCGGATGACTTTCCAAGTGTCTTTCTGCGTGTCTTCGGGCATGAGTTTTAATAACATCTGCCACATACTCTATCGCCTAAATCTTGATGCAAAGTTTGATTTGATACATACACCATGGCGTCTTGGTTACGAGCCTGAGGATTTTATTCTGCGCGGTCTGTATTATCTTCAGATTTGTAGGTTTAGCACAACCCCAAAGCTGTACTCCGTAGGTCCAAATAGGCTTCAAGATACTTGTGTATATCAAACGTTTATTATCAATACTTAAAACGCTATTTCTTCCTAGAAGTCAGTACATTTTTTTAACACGAATGTCTATTTCTCTTTTCTTTGTTTGAATATGCTGCTTCCATGTTAAACGACTATCTAGGTGTAATGCCAAGTACTTAACTGTTGTTCTCACGGGCAATTCCAGTCCATTTATCCTAACAGTTGGGGTTATGACTTTTCTATTCGTGAAATTAATGTTTACCGATTTACTTTCGTTGATCTGAATTTTCCACTTTTTAAACCAGCTTTCTGCTTCGATAAGGGCCTTCTGAAGATTGTCGTTTGCTATCTTCGGATCTGAATGTGACGCAAGTAATGCCGTGTCGTCAGCAAATGTAGCTACCTGAACATTTTCCGGTACAGGAAAGTCTGCTGTATATATCAAGTACAGCGTGGGTCCCAGAACTGATCTCTGGGGCACTCCTGCTTGAACTGGATATAGTTCTGGAAACGCGTGTTCATAGCGCACCTGGAAATATCGGTTATGCAGATATGAACTCAACAAGAGATATAACCTAGTTGGTAACAACATTTTTAATTTATATAATAAACCATTATGTCAAACTTTATCAAAAGCCTGTTGGACATCCAGAAATGCCGCGGTACACACACTTTTTGTTTCTAAACTTTTTTCTATTACACTTACCACTCTGTGCAGCTGATCCGCCGTGGAGTGCTGTTTTAAGAAACCGAATTGATGTTGTGGAATTATATTATATAGGTATGGCTGCAATCTATTTAATACCAATTTCTCCATTACCTTCGACATAACAGACAACAAGGAAATGGGAGCTTTGTAGACCTGAGACTCAGGTTTTTTCGAGATTTAGGGTGCTACTTATAGACATAATAAATCCCTATTCTCAATGCCACGGTTCTGCCTTGTTGATCGACACGAAAGCTGTTACGATCTGATTTTTACTTGATCGACAGCGAATTGCTGGTGATTAGTGTGTCAAGTGAAAATTTTTACATTTAAATTTAATGTGGGAATTAATTTTGTGTAAAAGAAAAATAATATTTCACTCTGTCGGCGAAAAAAAAAAGTATGAAAGGAAATCGAAACACTAGAAAATTTAAAGTATTTTACGTGAAAAAGAAATAAATGATGTATTGTACGGATTTGATTTAATCGGATGGTAATCGATTATTTTTCACAAAGAGAAAAATTAACTTAAACATCAAAAAAGAAAAAAAAACATCAAAAAAGAAAAAAAAACAAGGTTCAGCATAAGCGGATTGTTCTTTATAAAATGTGTTCTAAAGTATTTCGAAAATTTCGTGGAAAAATGCTTTAAAAATTCACGCCACTACATATGAAATGTGTAAGACTGTGTCGAAAATTAAAAGCTTCATTACAGAGTATACTATTATTAAAGAGTATAACTTTTAAAATCATTAACTTTAAGGATGATACAGTATGCAAACTTAGTAAGCAGTTTTAATATGTATGTATGTCGTAGGAAACATATGATATTGGTGAAACGGAACATTCGAACTTTAATAAAATTTCGTCAAACGTATGTGACTTAAAAGTGATATTAAATTCTTTTTCATCGAAAATGGATATCATGATTTTACGCACTAAAAAAAATACGTTTTATTCTAATGATACGGTTTGTTTTTCTTTGAAGGGCTTTTGGGCATCGACTCGACGCTAAAATATTTTTTATATTCTTGAAGCACGGCGGAGAACTATGCTCGCAGACCGCACACGACATATGTAAAATTTAAAAAATTAGTGTTTTAACTTTAATAAAAAAAAACACCATCGTAAAAAAAATTACAATAACAAGGAAAAAAAAAAGGGGGAATAAAAGCGAATGAGCACCACCGCTTTTAAAAATCTAGATCTGTTAAAAAACGCAGCCCCACTTGCTTTATTACTTTTTTTTTTTTTTTGTAGTTCCGTTGACATGGGATCTAGCGATTAGTAAAGGAAAAATTAGATACTGCTCTAGTAAATTAAAAGAAGGAAGGAACTATAAGGACTAGAGGATAATGGACAAGGATGCGCAATAAATAGTAGGAAGCCTAAGAAATAACAAATTAGAATATAGGATAGAACATATTCAGTCGAGAGGGCTTGGCATTCAAATAAAATATAGTTAGGATCATACGAAGTTCGCAGCTGGGGAGGGTGTTAAAACGAGAACGTGAAGAAGGTAGCAGAATTAAGGCGTAGCCGAATATAATCGGGACCACAGAAGGAAAATCATTAAACCAAAGGCGAGGGCAGGAATACTTGGTTGGATGAATATAGGTGAAAATTTTTGACGAAAGTCTATTATAGATTTTTCATCTATACTGCCGCAACTTTAAATAACCGTTTACATGATAAATAGGACGATGTCGAAACCGAATGAATATTAATTTGAACAAGATAATCATATAAAATTCTACGCGACAACAACATTTTACATTCATTAAATTATAAAATTTTACATTAACATTTATTCAATTTAAGGCTTGGCACACACGTTGTGAATCATTTAACTCTTGCCGCGCTCGTGATTAACTCCCTAAGCTGTTCGCGGATAGCCTTTTAAAATAGAGCTACCCTTTCGGAATACGTTCTAATTAGTGACGGAATCGCATGGACGACAGACGACACAGACGCGGGGACAACTTTCATTTGTAAAATATTGATTAAGTGTACTTGGAGAATGCTCGAAAAAACAGAAACAAGTACAAAATGATTAAGCGACCACCCTGGCGAAAAAAATAAACGAATGAATGAACTGGTGCTCTTGATGAACGAACGAACGAACGAACGAACGAACTGTTTACTATTTCCGGCTATGTGTTTGTTTCATTTAATTATTCTAAAGTCAAGCGGAGAAACAGAGTTGTTTACGTAACTCTTACGTAATTAGTGAACCATGCGCGCAGGTGTGTTTCTGTTTACGGTGTATAATATGAAAAATCTGCCCCGATATTTTTTTTTTTTTATTTTTTTATTTTACTCGCAAACGAATCAACTGATTTCAGTGAAATTCTCCATGTACTAGGTATTGCGCGTACTAGGATTGATTTTGCAAACTAGTACATTAGCTTCCGACGAAACGTTGTGGAGCTAAAGAAGTTGGTTGTCTTCTGCCGTTCACTACTTGCCATTCCGAGTCGGAAGATAAGGAGATACAAAAAAGATGTCTACGAAGAAATTAAAAAAAGAAAAGCGCGAATAATTTTCCGGTTAGCCGCAAGTACCCTACACCACATGAAAGAATTGGGGCTTATAGAAAAAAAATTATACTTGCTTAAGTGGTCCAAATTCAAGGATTTATATATTATCGAGGAATGATTTATTTCTAAAGTTTAATTTTAAAATGGATTCTTCGTTTATTCGTAGGAATTGGTTTTATTCTTTCGTCCGATGAATTATTTTATAAATTACGCAAATTAATTAAGCAATTAGAAAAGAATGGAATTAAACGATCATTTCAGGGCATTTTTTCACGTGTTTCATAGGGCTAAGTGATCCGACTATTTTCGACATTGACGGTCAGCTAGGAATTCAGTGTGATCAATGGTTACGATCAGATAGAAGTTTTAGAGGGGAGCATAACGAAAACACGTATATTTCCAAACGCAAACGCACTTTTTTCGGTAGTTTGGAAAACGCTTTAAGACCAATCATATTGATCTTCAAAGATGCTTCGACATCCGTTTTAAGTAAAGTTATGGAAAGAGTAATAAATGTTCGATTACAACGGATATTCCACGTACTCCCCCTCCGTGGGAAAGTAAGCTTTCAGGCGCGACGTTCAACGGAAGAACAATTTCAAATGCCATCTACGAATCCTTTTTTCTAACCGACAACATATACTCGCAATATTTTTCGAACAATTAAAGAATGCCTTCGACGAAATATGGAAAAACCAGCTTCACAACTTACACAATGAATGCCCGACTCCTATCAATCAATTCCTCAGCAACAGAAGTTTTATAGTGCGCTTCGGATCCGTTGGCTCCAGTCGTCGCCAGTTACTTAACGGAGTTCCACAAGGTTCCCGGTCATAAGCTCTACATTATTTAACAAAGCATCTCTAGTAGCATGTAGTAAACGAAGTTCCATCTCCAGTACGATCAGTATTATTTGCAGACGATCTCGTTATATTTGTTCCATGCTATATATAGCATGGAGAACGAGTTTTACGAAAAACCGTTGACCGCTTAGTAGTGGCCTGGGCATATAAACGTGGCCTTGAATTTTCGGAAACAAAAACTAGGAGGAAATGCAACCGTCAACTTAAAATCACAATTAATGGTTCCGTTATTCCAAACAGTGAAGTTCTTCGAGGTTAATGATCAGCAACTAAGCTGGAAAGAACACGTTAGAGCTCTCAAAAAGTGTCTTGCTTACCAAGATTAAATCTAATGAAGAAATTAGCTCATAAAACGTATAGACTTCAGTTCGCTGTTGTTACTCTATCAAGTTCTCATCAGATCCAAATACGATCATATATACGGTGTAGCTCATCGAAGACCGCGAACTTTCGTCACTCAACGCGACTCACCACGCTGTCTTACGATTAGCGAACGGAGCTTTTCGTACCACGCCTTGTATAAATTTATACTTCCTATGCTATATGAACTTCCACCAGGAATCCACCGTGCAGCACGACTTCTGCAGTTCCTAGCGCGCATCCAATCGTTAGAGCGTACGCTTCTAGATCCCTACCTATAAGCATAAAATGATCGTGTCCGTACTGGCCAAGTGCATAGAGGACCGTTGTCGTTCGCTATTTTCGTTAATGAAACTGAACCAAATGCAACTTTCCAATCGGGCAATAAAGGTAGCTAAGGTTACGGAATGGTGCCGTCGATGGAAAGAATTATCCGGCGTACAAACCAGCTCCGATCCATATTCGAAGTCTCATCTGAATTCAGCATATCCGCGACGTTCTACTCCATCGTCTTCTTACAGGACACACGATTGACACTTATTATCTAAGGAACCTCCTGCTGTATTGCGACTATCCTTGCATTATTCCGCACGCTTTTCTCGAATGCCCCTTATCTCTTCCGCTGTGCGAAATCTTTTGCCTTTTCCTTTTTGTCTGCACTCCATATTATATCCTTTTCGAATTCTTAAAGGACGTCAGTATTAACTATGCTATTATATATGTAAATTAAGCTATCCCCGTACTACTGACCTTTCTAGCAGTTTATAGTACGGCTTGCTGTAACTGAATAGAATTCAGTCGATTTCTATGCATCGTCGGGGTAAATTGCAATTATATCGGGAGAGACTTTTATTGAATTTTTCCGATCGTTGTTTTTTTCTCGGGACAAGATGGACAAAAATCTTTCAACAATATTAAACGAAGACGCGTGTGTACCCCGAACAAAATTATACCGTAAGAGATCGGCTGCCCCGAAAAGAAAAAAAGAAATCAAGGAATATTAAGCGTATTGTAGACATTTTTTGACTTTTTTACCTAATTATTAACCGGAATGAGGCGATTTCTTTTCGGATCTCTTTGAAATGAATTTTTATGCAAAAAAAAAGAAAAAAAAAGCAAAATACCGTATATTAAGCTTGATAATAGTTGTCGAGCTTAATGTACGGTATAAATAATTATCGATGATGTCGGACTGGTTTTGCTTTTTCGGCGGAAAAGTTAATTTCAGAGCGATCGGGAAATATTTATTATTAGATAAAAAAGCCAAAACTGAAGCTCAGCTGCTGGATAACCTTCCAGGTATACATATATTGAGTACTATTGCCATCATTTAATTTCTATTTATGGCAAGGTACTGAAGACACATTTATTATTATTATTATTATTATTATTATTATTATTATTATTATTATTATTATTATTATTATTATTATTATTATTATTATTATTATTATTATTATTATTATTATTATTACTATTATTACTATTATCTCTGAATAAATTCAATGTCATGTTTTTACTTGATTCCTTCGTTTGAGATCCGCTGTTAAACGCCCACATTTTTTGAAATTCACTATGAAGCGAAACGAAACAAACATTTTTAAACTCGAAATTTAATGTATTAATGGTAAAAATTGATTGCGAATATTTGAAATGGTCCTTTTTAGCGAACAAGCATAAAACGAAAAGAGTTGAGGTGAAATAAACAAAAAAAAAAAAATTCAAATCGGGAAATGTAAATATAGCCTAAGAGATAACACTGACAATTAACGGCTATTATAATTTACTTCACGGAGCCGATATAATGACGTAACAATCAGATTCTTCTCTACAAATTTCACTCATTTGATAAACATAAGCACATGTTTCAGTTCGTGTCTGATTTTATTTTTATTTTTTTGCATACATATATATATATATATATATTGTATATAGTAGAATCAGAGAGAAAGGTGATAAATATCTGAAGACCACTCGATCGGTAGAGGACCAGACACTAAAGACTGCAGATCTGCGGACAACAATAAGTTGTTAATTAGCGGTACGCTGATGACATGACTATGCGACTGACTACCGCGTTCGGGTGAAGCTTACGTCATCGTTTAGAAAATATGCCAACTTCGTTCCGTTGTCAAAAAACTCACATTTCACCTATTCTTTCACACGCAACATCGTTTATCTTGCTCCATCTCTCTCTCTGCTTCATCTGTTGCCGCATCCGCTGTGTGTTTTTAAAAATATGCGTTTAGGTATTTGGGGAAAAATGCGCACTTATTAACGCGGACGCCGGGATAATTGTAAATTTCGAAAAAGGCTTCACCGTGGCATGGGATCAGTGACGTCATATGCAGTTTAAAATTGTTCTTCGTCGTTCATTAGTCAGAATTGCCTTCTTTCATTGTATTAATCAGAGTATTTTATTTCTCTATTAACTACTAAATTTCACTAAATTAATAATAATTTCTCAATTACGTTTCTACCTACTAGGCGCTTTACATTATTCAGCCATAATGTATATGTGCCAGTTGAATTAGAATGTGATATACCGGAAGTATTTGGGGTTACTCTCGTATTATCTCCAATTAAAAGAAAACCATTGAATCGCTGATATCGGTCTGCTTCGTCGAAGTCTTGCACGATTCAGGATTTCTCCGTCTAGGTTGAGGAAATATGACGTTACGAAAGGTCTCGCAAGTACTTGAAGTACACGGAAGGTGCGCAGCGTTGACACGGTTATTGCTGATTTTTTTTTTTTTTTTTTTTTTTTTTTTTTTTTTTTTTTTTTTTTTTTTAAAGAAATAAGTTGTGGGTCCCGCAAGGCATACTGCCCGTCTGCGGGTGCCCAACACGCTTATCATCGTTTATTCAAGAAAAATGTGTAACAAAAGTTCTTTACTTATACTATTAACTTTCGTACTTACAATTAGTGAGAAAACTATAAAATCTAAAAATAGAATAATAATATTAAAACAAGACTAAAATAGATGAAAACAAAGAAAAAAACTACTTATCGTTATTCAATTTCATAACCACGAGTTCGATAAATATATTGGAATGGTCGATTCTCCGCCACAGCCAGTTCCCAGTTTATCTACTCTAATGTCACTCCGTGTTATCAATCAACCATTGCTTAATTAATAATTTCCAAGTTCCTATTTCTTTTTGCATTATAACTTCTGGGATTCGTTCTAGAAGCTTAATTAGAACTATTTCATCAATATTATCAATCTTACTATTTATGCCTCTCGGTCGAATAAAATATACCTCCCTATTACTCCTCGTTGTCCTACTTCTTGTCATTGTAGCAATTGATCTACTTGTGGTCTTATATTCAAGTAATCGGTGATAAAAGTAGTACATCCTTGGAGACATTTCATTTTTTTCTCTCCACCAGCTAATATTGCTGTTAACCTGATCTTTATTAGGTAATATTATCTTTAAGCATTTCTTTTGTTGACTACTAACCTTTTTGATTATCGTCCGTTTTGCTTCACCCCAAATTGATATCCCATACATGATTCTAGACAATACTATAGCGTTATAGTATACACGCAGACTACCATATGGTATTGAAAGAGCCAATTTATAGAGTGCCGGTATCATTTGCCTGATTTTATTAGATAAATTTATAACATGCTTGTCCCACGATAATGTCCTGTCAATAATTAATCCTAAGTATTTAACCTCTTCTGTCGTTTCCAGTTGTGTGCAACCACAGTTCGAAGTAGAAATCAAGTAATTATGTAAGCAATTATTGTTATGCACTGTGATAGATGGCTTATATGTTCTATATCTACTGGACGTTCTTATGTACAAAGCCTTCGATTTTTTTATATTAATAGTCAGATGTTTATCATGCGCCCACTTACACATACTATTTACATCCTCTTGCAAGAGTTTTTCGGCCTCATGGATGTCGCGGTGCTCGATAACGAGTGCTATATCGTCCGCATAAGCAAAGACTGTCGAATTTTTAACAAATTTATGAAGGGAGTTGGTATAGATCAAAAATAGCAACGGAGCTAAAATAGTTCCTTGTCCCACCCCTGTTAATGCAAATTCTTCTCTACTTAATTCTTCATCGATTTTTACCACGGTTTTCCTATTATACAAATAACTTTCAAACCATTTATTTTGCCTACCTATGATTCCCATTTCTTGCATATTTCGCAACAATATTTGATGGTTTACAGCATCGAATGCTTTACTAATGTCTATAAAAATTATAATAAATTGTTTGCCGTTTGCCAATCCCTTATTTATCCTGTTTGTTAATACTCTTAACAAAGAGACAGTTGATTTTCCTTCTCTAAACCCAAATTGCATATTATGCAGCAACTCGTTTCTCTCCAAATAATTTCTTAAATGAAACGCAACGTGTTGTTCCAGAATTTTTGCTAATACCGAGATTATAGTAATTGGTCTATAATTGTCACAAGCACTCGCCAATCCGTTTTTATATATCGGTCTAATAACACCAGTTTTTAGTCCCTCAGGAATGCTACCTTCTTGAATTGAACCGTTAATTATCTTTGTAAGTAGGGGGGTAAATATAGCTACATTATTTTTAATATCCGAAGCTCTAATACCATCCCATCCTGGGGCTTTGTGAATCGGTAATCTGTTAATTATTTGTTCTACTTGCTTGTTTGTAACTATTGGAATATAAAATGACGTGAGTGTTAGCTCTAAGTTATCGCTATTCAATAATTGCGTATTACACGCTTGAGCACAATGCTGTTTTAGTTGGGAGAAGTGATCGATAAATTTACTCGCCGCATGTTTTGCACTTTCAAAATGCCTCAAGATGAACTCATCAATTGAAGATTTGTTTTTATTATATACTATATTATTAATTATCTGCCATACTTTTTTGGTACTATTATTAGCATGTTGCATTTGTTTGTTGTAATATTCTAATTTTGCTTTTCTAATTTCGGTCTTAGTCATATTTCTGTATGTTTTATACAAATTTTTATACCTCGCGTTTGTTGTATTATTTTTACTACGCTTATAGTATATATCCCTAATTTTCATCAAGTTTAAAATTTTTATATTCATCCAGTCATTTTTAAATGAAAAATTATTTTCCTTTGTGTACGTCACCTGCTTTCTACATTCCTTATATAAATTATTAAATTCAGATTGCATTTGCGAGCAGATATTTTCGATGGAGTCAATCTTTTCAAGACTATGCCAGTCATAACTTTTAAGTTTGTGGTTCAGCCACATTTCGTTTAACCTCTTTTTCGTTTGTACTTTCATTTTTTGGTAAGAGCACCTATTAATGGGAAATAGGCAACCAATTATATAATGATCGGATATTTTTGAGTTAATAATTCCTGCATAAATTTCTTCCGTTGAGCTCCTAATAAAGATATTATCTATACATGATTGGGTTAAATTACCACCTCTAAATTCCTCACGCGTTACACCATCAATCAATCTTATACACCCACACCCAGCCATAATATTTAAAAAATTTTCCGATTTAGTATTACATTTTAATAGATTTATATTAAAGTCCCCACATATTAAAAGTTCTTGTTTATTCTCAATCTGTTTAGTAAATAAATCTAGCTCATACAAGAATTCATTGACATTACGGCTTGGTGATCGGTAAAATGCAAATATTCGTGTTGTTTTCTTGCTATGTATTTCTATGTCAACCGCTAAACACTCGAACGCATTATTATTATATTCAGCATGGAAGTTGGATTTAAAACTATTATTGACAAATATGGCAACTCCTCCATTAAATTTATCTGGTTTTTTATTGCTATACCTGGTGAACCCCGGGATCACGTATAATTTTAATTCATTTTCTCTCACATTTGTTTCCGTGATAATAATCACACTGACCAGTGTTTTATAGATGTATGCCAAAAATTCATCCCAGTTATTTCTTAGGCTTCTTATATTTAGGTGCAGTACATGAAATAGATCTTTATTAATTTTTGTACACCCTTTGTCTATATTAAATAGTCTCATACATCCCCTCTCCCAGTCACCAATTGTTGTGTAATTAGCGCAGTTAATTTTCTTACAAAATAGAATCGGAGACGTCATTGTTATTGGTCGTTAAACACTGGTGCGATAGTAGAAAATTGACCATATTCCGAACACATTGATTTATCGAGACTCACGGCGCGATTATCGCTATATAACTTTAATTTCCGCCGGTTTATATCTAGATCTATGCACACTTCTACATTCGCACACGTACCACCCTACCTCACTCACACACTCGTACCCATTTAATCAAACAAATATCCGTACGCGAACCGCTGCTTCATGTGATCGAAGCTGACAAGCCTGACGCACTTCTCATACACAGCGATTTGCAGTTGACCACATAGCGAACCGTGTAAAGATAAAGTAACAAAATAAATTATCATGCTAAGCTAACTGTAAACAAAAGAAATGATAAGATTTATCAAATATCAGCCACTTTAACACCACCACCAGGACAATACTTCTTAAATATACAAATACGTTTCCGGCTCAGTGTTTGCACATAACAACAGTGCACACTCACAGCTATCTCACACACCGATCGCATACCGCTTCATACCACCGCACCTCAAGCCGTTACACTGAATCGCAAATTTATCACTAAAAAGAACTATCAAAATTACACAACTAACAACCCTATCTCATTACAACAAACGACAGAGACTGAACTCTTTCCGCATACCAATATCCACACAACATGCACATACCAACAACTTTCAAATCACCAAAATCTATACATTTCGCCACCACTACAAACAAACCCACTGGCACATACACCTCATTACTACCCAGCCGGCAACGTATAACGACGCACACATACTCATCCATACCAACAACACACATCCGATTACCAGTTATCGCGGAAAATAATTCCTTTCCGATCAGTGTTATTTCTGTCCATACTAACCAATATAAATTAATTCCGATATGCACACGCATACATATGGAGATACTACCATGCATTATAAAATAAGAACTGTTAATGAACTGCCGTATTAAATCGTTTCGTGCGCATTTTCCCGTTCGCATATATACTACCCACAGACATCCACTTATACCACAGCACATATTCATATGTATTCTACGTGTTACAATAAAAACGATAATATAAACTTAATGAAAACATCTTATATTATAGAGCTTAAATTAATTTATTTAAATCGTCAGCATTTCTGATATGAAGCGCTCTTCCTTCCATCTCCTTTTTGGCAAATATTTTGCCATTTCTTGCCCACGCAAATTTGTAGTTTAGAGCTCTCGCTTTCTGCTTCACTTCCCAAAGCAAATTTTTATAGTACCGAGTCAAATTTTCGTTAATATAAATTTTTAAGTTACTCTTTTCGTTACCGGTTATGTCTTTGTCCTGAATTGAACACGTCTTCTTATTCACCATTAATAGGTCGGCATTCCTCCGACCTATTTTAGCAATAATTGGTCTAGGCAAACTTTTATTCCTGGAAGGTATCCTGTGCGCAGCTATGATATTCTCCGCTGTTAGTGATACACCTAGCTGTTCTGCTACCTTCTTGACAATATTTGGCACGTCTTCATTAACTAATTCAGTTACTCCGTGTAGTTCAATATTCTCGCGACGCCCATATTGTTCTAATTCGTGAACCGTGGAGGTTAGTTCTTTGATTTGAATATCTTTGCTTTTTACTTCCTCTTTTAGTGCTGAAACTTGTTCCCGCAATGCCTTCACTTCCGAGATCAAGGTTTGGTTTGCAATCTTTAAGTCCTCGTACTGATTGGCAATGAAATTCATAGAGCTTTTTATTTCCGCAATTTCTTTCCTCAGCCATTCCTTTCCTAGCGAAGCCACCATCGACGAATCGCAGTCCGAGTCAGAGTCCTCTTGCTTCTTATTTGCTGCTTTTTTCTTCCCACCTTTTTTGGGTAATTCTTGCTCGCTGCTGTCACTCATAAATCGCTTATTTTGATTTCTATTCGCTGTTACACTCTTCGAGGATGACATAATTCTGCAGCTAATTTATCCGTTCGTGTGAAATAAAATATTCAATAGCTTACTTACTGTTTTAGAAATGATGATAATTGCGTTATCTCTTCAACGTATTAAACACGAGAAAGAACGTTATCACAGTCTATTATAGTACATCTTCATATATATGTAGAATTTTGAATTAATTTTTCGTTTTAAGTTTTTCGAAAGTGTTTTAGTTTGTTTCTTGTTGACTTTTTTTTTATTGAAAGTTTTCAAATTATGATTGTAACGAGCTAATACAAGAATTTATGGTTTTCTTTAAGCGAAGAATGTGAATTACGACAACATAATAGCGTTCAGCCCTATTACAAATTACAGCGATATATGGAAGGAACCGCACAACTCGTAGAAAGTGTTTTCAAATAGAGAAAGAGACAGAGTGTGTGAGAGAGAGAGAAAGAGGAAGAAGCAAAAGGGAGTGCAATAAGTTAGAGTTGCAGACATTAAAAAAAAAAGGAAGTGGAGTAAGATAAAAACCAACTGTTGCGGCGGAGAGATTTTTCTTGGAACGTCGTCGCACTGGTAGGCGAAATTTCGACTTTGAACATCGGATTACGACAAGCAACGAGATTCATTAGAGGCGACGATCGAAAGACTTATCCGACTTTTTTAGGTAGGGAGGATGATGAAATTCGAGCATTTACTAAAATTAATATACAAGGGGAACAGGTCAAATAGCTTCGATTACGCTAACCCGGACTAATTGTAACGAATTCTGCATCCAAGTCACGATGACGACACTGTTCGAATAGAATACTTAGTTAATCGTCGCATCCTTTCATTATAGTCGAAAACGAGTGTGGCGCCGATTTAAAGGAAAAGACGGAATTTCAATTTGATTTCGTTTATGTCACCTATTCTGTTGCTCTGCGACAAAAATACGGACTTTCGCACATTCGACGGATTTTGCAGTCACGTCACGTTCTCGAAACAAAGTCTTTTTCATCTTTTCCATCATTACGATTGTTCGTTTTTTCCCACATTATTATAGACAGTTACCATTTAAATTTCGACGAACGGTGGTAGTAGTATAGGAAAAATGTTTCCCGGCGCGCCTGAGGATTTATCGAAATTACCTCGGGATGTGACGTAGCACTAGGTAGATTCGGTAGCTGACTTTGTGAAAGATCCCGGATGATTAATTGGTAAACCAGATCTGTTCAATTCACATACACAAAACCAAACGCCGCCCTGTTTGCAACATACATATACATAGAGGATATCTCTAATCGCTCTGCATTGTTAAAACTCTCCATCCACTATCTATTGATGGAACTGAGAAAACCCGTTAAAAAAACTGTCGATACATGTCATTTTTTCATTTTATTTATAACGCCTTCGCATTTCATTCGGCGTTTCGAAGTAAATTGCGGAACGAAGACTACGCTAAATAAAAGACGCATTTGATGAAGATTACGATGATTTAATGAAAATTCTAGATTTCCATCTGGGAACTAGAAAATAAAGAGCAGAAGACTAAACTTTTCCTCGCATCACTGTCAATTCCTCCACAAATTTCCTAGTATCTTGTTCTTTTATAATTTGTCTCTTGGGGAACACCCGTCGTGCATCGTGAATTACCATTATCCCAATTTCTAGTCAACCGCAATATCCATTCTAGCTCCATTTGACTGCTTCAATATTTGTGGCGCCATATATATATATATATATATATATATATATATACATCTTAAATGCATCTTCCTCTTTTTCTTTGTTTGATTATATACACAAAATTTTGCTCTTTTTTGTGTCTTTATTTCTCTTATACTTTCGCAGTTCCCTCGATATTTTAGTGGTATCTTTCGGCATATTGTTGAATTTTTTTGTTCCATGAACATGCGCGGGTGGTTTTATAATTTGTTTCTATCGTATGATACGTTTGATGCTGATTATGTGGTATTACGGCTATTCAGAAAATTATGTAAGTGTTTTACTGATCATCCCTATTCCTAGTTTTACATTTCCAACTTGGAAAACTACCACCGGTTGACCTTTGATCTTATGCACCGAATTATATTTTTGGCGCGATATACATCGATTTATTTTTGACTGGTTTTATTCTTCTTTACCGCTTAAATTTGACTTTACTTGCACATTCACGGTTTACTATGATTATTATTGTTCTACGTCGCTGTTCCTATACTATTACGTTACTTAATGCCTTTTTATTTCAGTTCTCATATTTTCTCAGAGCAGATTATTGCCATCGTATAACACACTGGTCTTCCTACTTCATATTGCGCCTCTTATGTCTTATCTTTTCCTTCTCCACAGAGTGTTCCTATTATTTGTTCCTTTCTCCTAGCAATATCTGACCATATCAAGATATAATTGAGTCTCGCTCGGTTATCTTCCTCGTCCGGTAGGTTTCTTCCTGTTTTCTCTTCTTCCAACAGTACCCTTCTGTCTTCTGCTGCTCATTCCAATCTATGGTTTGACTCCTACGTCTCCTCTTTCTCCAACCCGGATTCCGTTTTCTTATCTATTCAGCCTTCCCTTTCTCGTTTCCCCTGGTTTCTTGACTTTCCTGCCATGCGTCGCTCCAACATCTCTGCGATTTGCCGCCTGCGATTTGGGCACAGTTTGCTTCCTTCCTCGCTTTTCCGTTTCTCTCTTGTGCCGTCTCCTTTTTGTCCATTTCCAATATCCAATTTGTGTGTGATCCCGATCAGGTAATGTTCGAGTGTGCATCTCTTGTAACCGATCAAGCTGCTTTCTACTCCTCCCTTTTACAAATTGGTATTTCCACTCCATACAGTGCTTCGTTCATTCTCTCCCTTCCTTCTCCTTCTGTTGTTCAGGCTCTTGATTCCTTTTTGTCGGCTATCCCTGATCGTATAAATATCTAAGTTCTTTCGTCCTTTTTCCTTTGTTCTTGGGCCAATGTCCTTGTAGACACCCCCCCCCCCCCCAAAAAAAATTGATTCTTTTCTATTCTAATTGTTTTTAGGTAAAGGTCCCCGGTTGACAGGCTCCCCTAAAAAAAAAACACATTTCCTCCTGTTTTCGATAGTTTACTTCTGTTCTACTATCTCTCGGTATACTTTTTGATTTTCCAAAAGAAGGTTATACGTTCATGGCGCCTGTTTTTTTTGTGTGTTTGTTCGCATGATTTTTTTTGTTCATTCGAAAGTGCTCAAATGGTGGTACCATGTAAGTATATCGATAAGGATCAAACAGGGGTCTCAGCAAGAAAGCATGAAAAAAAATATGCTCCCTTCAGATAAGTTTTTTTTTTTTTAATATAGATATTTAAGAACATTATCAGTAATAAGATGGAAACATAATTCGAAAAAATTAAAGTATTATAAGTGTTAATTAAAATGGATAAATATAGATTCTCGAATAAAGAAATCGATTTTTTTCTTTTTTTCATTGCCTGTTTGCGCATAACTTGCACCGATATTGATCGATTTTAATGATTCCCTTTGATCATTTGAAATTGCGTAGGTCAGCGGTGATACCATGCGAATGTAAGTATCCGTGAACATAAAGATGGTGGCCATCAAGAAAGTGAAAAAGTGCGGATCCTTTAGATGCTTTTTTGGTTTTTATTTGTTAATCAAACAAAAAATGTAATTTTAAGAAATTAAAGTATTTCGATGTTAAATATAGATTCGAATAAAAAAAATGGAATTTTAAATCGTCATAGAGCCCCATGTACGATCGTGTCACTTTTAAAAAAATTTGATCTTTAGCCAGACGAAAAATTCGAATGATTATGCTATAAATTGTGAAATAAAATGTTTTAAAAAAACGGAAATACCGGTACTTGAAGATTTACCGTAAAAATTTAATAAAAGTGCACTAAAAAAAGTAAAAAATAATCTCATTCGATAAGATACAGTGAAATATATCTTAAAGAAAAGAGATATTACGATAATTCTTAAACAACATTAACACTTATTAGAGTTTCGATACAGTAAATTCAAATTGCATCAATAATTAAAAACCGCATTAAAATAATCGTTAAATTGTTTCTAGGTATTGTAATTTTAATTTGTTGCCGACTCTAATAAGTATTAATGCGGTTTAAGAATTATCATTTTTTTTTTTTTATGGGTACGCCAACGAAGAGCAACAGCCCAATCAGCCAAGGAATCTAAGTAATTTTCAAAAGGAGAATAACATATTAGATTTCAATCTGGTGCGAGATTGAATGAATGAAAGAAGCTAGAATAGGAACAACTGACAAGCAAGGAAATGAGAGAACATAAGAATCATTGTATGGAGTAGGAAGACGAAGATCCAAAAGCCGAGAATAAAAGAGAGAACGTTCTAAAGAGAGTGAGGAACATTCGAAGAAGACGTGATTGATATCACACTGAAAAAAGGAGTCCTCTGGGTGAAGAGGGCACCGCGGAGAAGAGACGAGGGAAAAACGATAAAGTGACGAAGGGAGAAAGGTATGACCGAAACGAAGACGACATATAGCGGTGATCAGAGGACGACAAAGGGAAGGAAACATGTCGAACCATCTGGTCAAAGAAGGTAAGGGCTGAACGGAAAGATAAAAGGAATTCGGATTTGAGAAAAGAGAAAAATAAATATCCTTCCATAATCTAAGGTGAAACTGTTTGGAAATATGATTAATATTGTGAGCGGAAAATTTATGAAGAGGATGTCCATTGGATGCTCCTGAGCGAGCCAAGGAATCAGCCACCTCATTACCCTCAATTCCAGCATGGCTAGGAATCCACAATAAATCAATTCGGATCGAACGGAACAGGAATAATTCGTGAATTAGGATCAAAAGAGGGCAACGGTAAGGGAGAAGAGACCGCCTGCAAGACACTTTCAGAGTCAGCTATTAAAAGAAATTTATCCGAGAGGATAGAAGAGGAAGAGATAAAAAGAATTGCAAGAAGTACGGCAGCAGATTCAGCAGTAAATATAGAGCAGCAGGAAGGAAGTTTTATCATAATATCCATTTTCTCTAAGATATATTTCACTGTATAAGATATAATATTATCTTCTTATCAAATAGAATTATTAAATTTTAGCGCATTTTTATTAAATTTTTATAGCAAATCTTGAATGTTTTTTTTTCTTTTTCAAAAACATTTTTTAATACTCATCATAGATGGAAGTTTTCAAACTAACCGAGACCGTCTTTTGAAAACGTACACACCTCTAATTTATAGAATTATACTCAAACTCACTCGCCTCTGAAAAACAACAAATTACCCCGTTTTTTGAACTATCATCGCATATTTTTCTACTGTAGACAGACTAATAATGGATAAAATTTGATCGAAACCCATAGGCGAAGACGTGATTTACGCAGAAATTAAACGCCACAGCACCGCGACATTGAATAAAAGAAAAGAAAAAGAAATAAAAAAGAAAAAAAAACTAGAACGAAGAATTTTTATTGTTTGGTGTAATTATGAAATGGTTTGAGCATTCGTAACGGGCTCTGTGTAAAAGCCGCGAGCTCTAAACTCAACTCGTATACGGACAGTCTATTTCGTGGATACCGAAGTTGAGGATTACAATGGTTACAGCTTTATAGAATCTCAATTTCTTTCGTATCATTTCACGGGTATTAAAATTGAGAGTAGTATTGCAGTGGCTACCTTCATAGTGAGTGGGATGAAAAGCTCCTTTTGTATTTTAGGACTCGGTTTTATGCCACATAAGCAAGTGACGAGACTCACAGACGTCATTATTAGAAATCAAGCCGTTTTTGTGGTTTTTTTTTTTGCGGATAATTAACGGGGTAGCATTTAATTGTCGTAGCAAAACACGAGGATTCGATTTGACACTCTAAGGTAATGACACGCACGTACGAAAAAAACATTCGGCTAATATTCAGTTTTGGCAGCCGATGATAAATGATACAGTTTGATCAATGACGATATTAGGCCGTGTGGGTCTGGCTGACAATCATTAATATGCTACAGTGCTGCTCCTTGTTGATCCCGTTCGACTATCGCACAACGATGGTTTCCGGCAACAGCTAAGGTAGATCCATCATCTAAAAGAAGAAAGAGAAAAAAGCCACACCGTACATTCCGCTCATAGTTCTTTTGCCTTCCTGGTTCACGTTTTATTAGTATTGTGCTCTACAGTTCCCGATAGAGCACGTGTGTGTGTGGGGACGTCAACAGCAACGTACCGCATCAGACGGAACAATATGTAACAACGGTCTCGTCTCTATTCTCGGACTGCAGACAAACAGACGTAGTTGGAGTGAGTAACCAAACTAAGACGGCTAGAAAATCGCCAATAATCATACAATAGTAATACGATAGCGGTAATAATAATAACGCGATCGGTGTACAGCTGTTATTTAAAGGTTATTACACTGTGCCCTTAGGGTACGTAAATTTCTCCGCAACGAAACGGGCACGTAGTACGGGCGTTTTCCGAAGCGAGATGAAGTCGCGACCAAACGAATCGGATACATAAAGATGCGAAATCAAGATTCGTTAATTCCAGGTACCACTGCTGTCATCTGCCATTACGTCGAAGCGACACGTTCTCGCCCAGCCGTCTCCTCGCAGCTTATATTCACACACTCGGTACTTGTTCTTTTTCTATCAGTCATCGTCGTAAAATCGTTCTCCATCTCACCGGTAAACGACGCGATTTCTCGTCATATCGCGAAAAATGAAAATTTTTCATTCCGTGTAATGGATGGAAATAACAGTGTCATTGTAAAGTTCAAAACGATGTTTTTGAATTTTGCCACATTTATACGTGATACGCCTTTTCGTTGGAAAACGCCAGATGTAGAAAGGTTTGAAGCGTTTAATAGCATTTTAAGTGTCAACCGTCTCTGTTATACTAATAAAAATTAATAAGAAAAAAAAAATTATCTAAAGGGACAAAAATTTTTTCATGTTTTTTGACGAATATTCAATTTATGTTCACCGATTGTCATCATTACTCACGTTCTAGTTAAGTTGAATGCTTTCTAATGGACAAAGAATCAGTAAAATCGGTTTACATAAATATGAGTTATGCGCGAACAAACATAAAAAAAAAATAAAAACATACGTGACGAACGTATAATTTCCTTCTTTTTGGATATCGGTAAAAATTAAAATATTACGAACGTTACATAAAATTGAGACATTTTTTGGGACATTTTTTCTAATGAATTACGTTGTAATTAATATATATATATATATATATACATAAACTCGGCCATTTTGGCCCCGTAAGGGGCTGTGCCCCTTGACCCCTCTTGTTTACATTTCTGTCTCTTTCTCTTCTATACTTTGTATAAAATGATCAAAATTTACAACGTAATTCTAAATTGGTCCATATGAATATAGTAACATATCACAAAAATCCTATAAAATATAACAAATGTTGCATAAAATTGGGTCATTTTCTGGGACATTTTTCGTTACATAAAATTGGGACATTTTTTCTAATGAGGCGTAGCCTAAGAATTACTTTGTAATTAATACGTATATATATATATATATATATATATATATATGTATAAATAAAAGCTATCGTTATGTATTAGTAAAAAAAAAATATAGAATATTAAAGTTAGGATTTTTTTTATTTATTATCAAGAGGCCCAATTTTAGATAAGTAGATTGCCGTATATTAGGATCAGCTGACCGCCATGGAAGTTTTGTATACACGTGTACAAATTTTAACAATTCCACAGAAATTCTAGAAGGACCGGAGGAATTTTGGAAAGCAACGTACAACATTTATGATATATCAGCGATTTGCTCCTCAGTCCCATCATTTGTTCCGGTGAAGTTATTATCATCGTCTGTGATGGGTTAATTTGTTCGTGTTAACCGGATATATTAAAAGAAAAGAAGTTTATACACGCTTGTAATTTGAATAATATTTCTGCAAGTGAAGTAGAAAGAATCCGGAACTTACACACGTTAGCCGGGGTAGTAGACAATCATTTATTACAGTGTCAAGCGTGTATTATAAAGAATCATGGGACGTCCCGGAAATGAAAGATCAAATTTACTGTCCAAAGTGAAATACTCGTAAAGCTTTTTCGTACTGTTTGTAAAAAAGCCGACAGAATTCCGTGTTGTCTTAGCTCGAGTGTTGTCGGTAATAGTTGAAAATGAAAATTTTGTCCTTCATGTTCTCTCTTCATTCTAATTGTTCCAATGAAAGAAAAAGAAAAATAATACTATTTCCATTTAGGGGTTGTTCTAGGTAAAATTTTATTAATGGAGTATTGATAACTACCGCGATAGGGTGTGTAATGTTTCGAAATTGTCGATTTTAAAAAAAAGTGATATATCGAACGAAACTAATATTATTCTCTGTTGACTTTGTTCATCGCCTGTGTGTAATTTGAAAAGTTCAAATTATTAAAAGCTCTGTAGACGGTGTAAACATACGAAGTGGGCAGTTTGCAAGGTATATTCGAAAAGATGAGGATCATCGAGAATGCGGGAATCGAAAGATAATAAAAAAAAACGGAGTCGTTAAATAACGGCGTTTCGCAAACTACGTTGAGGCTCCGCAGAAAACTTACGATGAACTCTTATTACATTTATAGGGGACAACTTTCGTGTAATTTTTAAGCGACAAACAAGGCAAATAGCTGCCGTATGTCATTGTAAATGCCGACTTTTAGAGGTTTTGTACGGATGCCTGTATTAAACGCGGGGGGTGTTCCGCATCTTCACAGAACGGAATTTTTGTAATAATCGTTTAAAAATTGTATATCCATATAGGTATACTTAAAAATGCTAGTGCGTCACCAGCAACTTTCGTGATTATCAGTTAAAATTTATGCTGGCTCAGTTTCTTGATGCACTACCACATGTATACTTATGCTGTAATTATTATTAGCGTAGTTATGCTGGTCATCGGGTAAATTTATCATTTTTTACGCAAGAGTCCATACATAGCCAGCAGATTTTCCATATGTTGATGCGAGTATCATGTTGAACTGAATTTTTTAACTGTACCACATTGGTGTACAAAACTGTTTTTGTATTTGTAAAATGTCGAAGAGAACATCGAAAATAAATGCGATCGGTGTTTATATAAGAAGAAGAGGAAAAAGGTAGTGATTTCAAAAGTTCCAAAGATGTATTTCTCGGTTTTTCAAGGGATCTCGATGATTTCGACGCGCTTGCTCCATTACGCCGGGGATATCGTAACGAACGAAAAATTACCTTCGAAACAGTCGGTAGACACGAAAGACCATTATCAGGAGCGCGCCAGGACGAACGTAGAAAACTATAGTTCTGACACAATACGGCGAATGAAAGCAGCAAGCTAGCCATGATTGGCACCGAATATGTTGACCAGCTTTTTCAAAAACTCTTGGCGCTATAACAGCTTCAGCCGAAAAATGTCCGTGTTCTCCTCGAACCTAGTTTTCAAATTACTACCGGTTTATTATTACCTTTTTTCTCGTAGGGGTTCATTTGAAATAATGTAAATACCGAATAACAAACTAATAAATAAAAATTTATCCTCAGAAACTTTTTTCAGGCATAGCCCATTTCCACAGCTGGAAAACTAGAAATTGCAACACGAACACAAAATGTTGCGAATACATTATAAATCGAAAATTAATAGGCGGACTTAAATTTTAAAAAATTTGTTAAATTTCTGAAGATAAGAATATTTTTATTTATCGATTCGTTTGCTATTTGGTACATACGTTATTTCAAATAATTATTATTCAAGAAAGAACAGGTATGAAATCACGATCTTGGGAAAAATATTAGTCATTATACGATATTTACTTAATTTTTATTGTTAGAAAAAGTACAGTAAAGTAAAGTGAGTTCCATACCCTTGACAGGGCGTCGGGATTGTGAAGTAAAGGTTCACAATGTACTAAGCCCAACAGCCTATTTCGTTAATTTTTCGTTCTACGATGCCCAATATATCCGATTCATTCTATTGTAAAGTTCGCGCCCGATTTTTAGAATAAAAGTCGTTTTTTCGTATACATCCCGGTTGCTAATTATCCCGTTCCTTGTCCCAACATTCTCACCTTGGTTATTATTTTCCTTGTGATTCTTTTTATTCCGTTCTCGTCTTAATTGGTAGTTTGAAATAGCCTTTTTCATGGCTAACCCCCGAGTACATCGTTTGTTAGCGTTCACGTAAGTAACAAATATATGTATTTTTAATTTTTCTATCCGCCGCTTAAGCTAATTCGTGCGAAATCAAAAAAAACAATCATACTATTACTTTCACGCTGATATGGCAATTTATATTAATTTCCTTCACTTTCTATCTCTATCGTAATGTATCCATTACACGGGTCAACTAAAATTCAGAGAAAAATAAAATAATATAAACATAAAATAAAAATATAACACAACTTAGAATGAGTGGCGCATTAATGTTCGCATGTTTGAAATCCTGTTGTCGGTTGGGGTAGCTATTCACCGTCCAGCTATAAAAAAGGATCTACCTGACAGACCGTCAGCTCCAGCGGTCACTGGTGGAAGGGCGGGAGAATTTGGAAATGACGGAAAAAAGATTTTTAGAGAAAATCATTCGTTCTTTACCTTCGCTGAAGTTAAAATTACTCATCTTCTTTCAAGTCAAACAGTCTCGGTAAAACAGTTGTGGTCTTGTAGTGAAGACAAAGTTATAAAATTAGTTTCGCGATCTATCGTTGTCGAAAGTATTCGATACTACTCTTAGCCGTAGTCAATTAAATTCGTCAAGTATCGAAATTAGGAAAACCGATTAATATCGAATCCGATCTCCCTATCGATCAACGGATCCCGGATCACCACCGACAACAGTGATACGTAGAATTTTGTTTGTTAATTCAATTAATTGTGTATCACATATT
Source organism: Icerya purchasi (assembly GCA_039619475.1). NCBI lineage: Eukaryota > Metazoa > Arthropoda > Insecta > Hemiptera > Monophlebidae > Icerya > Icerya purchasi. The sequence continues at coordinate 55,241,527 of CM077115.1, forward strand.
TCGTTGTTATATTCGTAGTTAATTATTGCGTTTTTTCTGCGGGGTCGACCGGTATCGAAAGATAGGTGTAAAGGATCATAAAATATATCGATTAAAATTTAATAATAACCATAATCGATAAAACTATAAAATAAACCTTTAAGTGAATAAAATCCGCGAGAATAGAACCTCGTGGTTGGCATCCCCGTGGGCTTAAACAAGCAAACGGTAACGTTTCATTCGGCAGCATCCCTGGTGGACATCATTATCTCCTCAACCATTCTCGGTTCGTGGACAACCTATTCGTAAATTTTTTAGCTGTACAGATATAGGTTGTGTACTCAGTAATTGTTATATGCAACGCGGGCGTACACACACGCAAGACTACATGCGACACTGATTGTAGCCGCTTCCTATCGCGCTACAAGTGCGGTCCTGTGTGTGTCATACTAACTACCGCGTATATGATATTTGCCATTGCCTTACACGTGACTATCAGCGAGTGTTTTAATTTAATTTTTCGTAATAAGTTCTGTCGCCGCTCGGGATCGAACCCGGGACTTCCATAACGGAAGCCAAGCGCTCTAGCAACTAGACTATCGCGATAATATATAATGCCAAAAACACATACATATATACCGTTTCACTATTTATAATCTCGTTACAATCGATTTTTATTATTTTAATTTTTTCTTTTCTCTATTTTTACACCGGTATTATCCCTGTTCTCAACAAACACGATGTTAATCCCTTTTTCAAATTTTTTCAAAAAAATTTTCCTCTATATTTTCGGTATCTTCTCCGCGATAGATTCTGTGTTCGCCTTTTAAATTTTTATAATTTGTTCGTGACATTTATCCGCCTTGTGTTCGCGCTGTAATTTTCATTTTTCCCGCTGCGAAGTTGGGGGCTTTGCTCCAATAACGCTTCCGAAGATATATATTTTTCTTTATCGGTATATTTGTGCTATTCGGTATACGCATCATTTCAAATATGGTTGTTACTCCGAAAAATAGGTACAAAATCACTTGTGGAACGGTTTATCCAAGGCTCGGCCTGCGTATATACTTCATTGGCGAAACCGCATTTAACCTCTTCGCACCTTCTTTAACAACACGACCTTTCCCTGCTGGTTAAATACAGAGAGAGAATCGTCCTATTCTTAAATCCAGAGAAACTTTACTGCGCGGTCACTGTTCTAACCAATGTCGTAGGGGACAGGTGTCAACTTGAATCTCAAGCGCACCGAAACGATATAGTGTCTATACATAGGTTCCTCTAACGTGTCTCAAAGAGAAATCATCAAACGTAATCGATTTTCGTGCACATTTTATTCGTAATTTACGAATTTCATGCGAGTATATTCGAGACTACATTGCTCGACTTTCATTAAAAGTGTACGATCGTTTAAAATCCGCTTTTGGTTAGAGTCCGATTTTTCAAATTAATCAGGACACTGGAAGAACAACTCTCTTTTATTAGAATCGCAACATCGGAGTAAATTGAACTAAAAAAAAAAAAAAAAGAATTTCAATTTCGATTAAGAAATATGTTAAGAATATCTCCCGTTTCGTTACATCCAATAAAAGCAGCCTTTTCGCGAATTATTTTTCGCCAATTATCCAATGATCTTGTCGGAATAGGATATTGCGCGGGAAAATTTTTAGTCCAAGGAGATGTACGCTTTTCCACAGATACGAGGAACTGATGAGTGACGACTTTGTATCGTCATCTATGCGGGCACGTTGTCTACGCTTGCAACATATTCTAGTGTGCAATTCTACGGGTGCTCTGTGTCTGCTTATCGAGAGCAGGAGGAAGTGAGCGCGGGACCTTTACCGGTCGTGTAAATCGGTCACAGTGGACGCGCATGCGAGCTAATAAAGTTCAGTCTACTGAAATTCCCGCTATCCGTTCAACGATAATGTCGGAAAAGTGTGCGCCAGTTGCGATAGTGGCGGCATTTGCTTCTGAGATAAATCGCGTGTACGCGAATTCGCCATGTCAGGTACCGCGAGTAAATTAAAACAATCACTCTACAGAATGAAATGGGAGACTTGCGAAATTCGCTCAGCTGCACCCAGTAATTGTGCATTTGAGAGAACGCATATAAAACGTATACACATATATGTGCCTCCCTGTCGTACTCGTTCAGCCAGTACGTTATTTTTTTTACCTTTTTTGTTCTAATGTAAAACTATAATACTCATGTCCAATTCTGTAACTGTAATAATAATAAAAAATTAGTCTTTTAATAATGCGTTTTCCTCTTCTTATTTATATGAAGGAAAATTGCCGTTAGCTTTTTACTCGAACGTTTAAAAAATTATTCGCGTTAAATTTAATTCTTCGTATTAGCCGTCTAAAAACGAGTTATCATAAATTCTTAATGTGTGTAGCGCGCACGTGAATGAGAAGAAAACACACGAACTCCGTCGGATCCGAAGAAAAACCAATTAACCGAACGGTCTCTTTCGTTCCAATATTAGATTGTTAAGATTGCACGTGCGAGAACCTTCAAAAACAATGACCTAATCACATTTTTCGTTTTTCCTTTTTCCTTTTTCCTTTTTTTAAAGTTCAAAAGTCAAAAAAATATTTTAAAATCCTATCTTCGGTCTGTTTACTAAAGAAATTACCGGCCAATTGTAGGAGTAAGTGCTGGAAAATTGAAAATTCGCATTTAACAAAGGTTAAATAATTTGGTAACGTTCGACGATAATGCGCGTGAGATTTGTTTTTTTTTAATGTAAAAAAATTTGTAAGCTGTTTATCAAAACCAGCATGTTTGTCCATTGGTCGAAATTCGACCATAATTATTATTAAAAATTTGAGGAAAACATATTTGCATATTTCCAGAATTTTTTTTTTTGTTATACTCTTATATATCTGAGAACATACACTTTTATATGTACTTACAATACAAAACAGTGTTACCATTATAATCGAATAAAAAATAAATTCAATAAAATAAAAGTAAATCATAATTATTAAAAAATCCTCTTTTATCGATATTAAATGACGGCACCTTAAGATTTAGTACACTGTAAAGAAGTCAATAATGATGATTATTAAGAAATATTAAAACATTTTAATAAGAACAGATTTACTAGAGCGATTTATTTTTTCATTTTTCGTATTAATTTTTTATTTAAATAAGAAAAACCAAAACAACTGTTTCCAAAATTTTCTTACTGATGACACCAAAGATCGTCAATAGATAACGACGAAAAAAAAAAAGGAAGAAAATCGGTTAACAAACAGAGGAGAAAAGGGCACTTTTGCCTAATTCAAAAAAAGACTTATAAATATAAAATAAATATATTCCTTAAAACAGCGAACGAAAATAAGTATAAATTTACTTCAATAAATTTAACTTTAGAAAGGTTTTTTTTTTTTTTGGTGCTATATCATCAGCTAGTAACAGATTCAATACGTTTTTAGTTTTGATTTAGTGTACTGGCTGTTCACATTTAGATTATAAATGTTTGTATTCATTTTCTGTATTACAATTTATTAAATACACGTAAAAAACACGTATGACAGAAAATTATTGTTAAAAAATGATCGGCTACAAACAATAAATTAATTCCGAATCATCAGTTTGGATTTCGTGCTAAACACTCTACGATTCAGTAGATTCACCGAATAGTAGATCGTATATCATTCGCAAAGGAAGCAGTATTGTAATGCGGTTCTGCTGGACGCGGAGCAAGCATTTGATGGCGTGTGGCATGATGGCCTCCTATTTAAACTTAAAAGTAGCATTAACAATGATGTCTATTCAGTACTCGAGTCTTATCTGACAAATAGATTCTCTCGAATTAAAATTAATTCAACATTGTCAGATAAATTTATAATACGAGCATCGGTTCCGCAATGAAGCATATTGGGGTCGCTCCTATATTCTATATATGTACTGCGGATATTATGAACTCAACGGTTGTGGGAACATTTGCAGATGATACCTGTATTTTGGCTACACATGAAAACCAAATATACAAGAACACCTAAATAAAATTTCTATATCGGCAAAAAAGTGGAAAATCAAGATAAATCACACAAAAAGCCAACAAATAACTTTCACGTTAAACAAGAACACCTGTGTCCCTCCACCTGTTAGGTTAAATGATCATCCTTTACCTCAAGTTCAAAGTATTAAGTACTTAGGATTGATCTTGGACCGGCGCCTCACATGGAAGCCTCACGTAACACACGTGAGAAAAAAGATCTTTATAAGAATGATTAAAAATGTAATTATTAGTTCACGATCCGCTGTGAGGCTTTCCCGCAAACGACTCATATACCTAACGTAGTTATAGCTCCTATATGGAAGTCCGGTATAGAAGTTAATGGGTCGTCAGCCAGAAGTAATATTAATAAAATTCAACAGTTGCAGTCTAAACTCATCCCCGTGGAATAGTTGGAGCTCCTTACTTCGTTTCGAATAGCACGCTGCACAACGATCTTTACATTCCATATGTTCAAGAATATCACGCTATGCAGTACAGAAAATTCTTCGAGAAGTTGTTAATTAATGTTAACATCAACGTGGTCTAATATTTTCCAGGAAATCCACAGAGAAGATTAAGAACTTGGTGTCGAGATGCGCTAAATTATAGCTAGCGATGGTATATATGTCAGAGCTGTTGATTAGAAATAGTATAAGTAAGCTCTCCTCACCTGACCCACGTGAATGGTGTAGGGTAGGGGTATCAATGATGTTGTCATCGCTTCAGCGGAGATAAGTAATAAGCCTTAAGAATAATTTAAATACGTAGATGAATAAACTACTATACGTAATTATCTAAATGCTGTTAAAACTTAATTGGGGGTGGACAGTATAAATTAGAGGGCCTTATACAAAATAAAAATAAATTAATAATAAACGATAGCAACGCCAATAGCGGTCAACGGACCGGGTGTAATAAAAAAAAAAAAAATATATATATATATAGAAAACCGACATGTTCCGCAGTATTGCCATGATTATGGAGTAACTGCGAAACATATCTTTAATAATAATTTTCTGTCATAGGTGTCTTTTAATGTGTATTTAATAAATGTACTATCTATTAATAGCTGATGATATAGCACCAAAAAAAAAGGGTTTCTAAACTAAGTTTATACTTATTTCCGTTCGCTATTAAGGAAGAATTTATTTTATGTTTATAAATTTTGTTTTTTCCCCTTTTATTGCATTGAGCTGCGGTGAATGATTTTACCCATCTACAGGGAAACGGCGACAGGTGTGAAGTGATTGTTCATGACGCATATTCGTCTTTTGGCTGTCAACTAGTTTCACGCGTGCGTCTTGGGCGTGTTAAATTATATGCAGATTTCGCACATTTGACGTCACTAATGTTGAACATAGCACGATGTCGAGATATTTCGAACGGAATGAAAAATATACTATTAATTATGAATTGATGCTTAAGAAAAACCGAATTTTGTCGTGTTTCATTTTTACCGCTAAAACTAAGAACAAAACAGTTATATTTACATTTTAAGTAAAACGGTGTTGCTCGTGGAACGTTTAAATAATCCTCGGGCCTCGCAAGGTTTCTTGATCCTCAATTTTTTCTTCAATTTTTTCTTCGAAAATTTTTTCAGAAAAGTCGGTTTCGATTCAGTTTCTCATTGGATAAAAAACTTAGTAGTCGCACAGCACAGCATTCAACTTTTGTTATATCTTATATAAAGTAACAGGACATATAAAAAACCCATTGTACCCCGGGCTGAGAATAACTCGTAGTCTGTAATACACATAGATACTTTTTTGCAGAAATAAAAATTATTTTAAGATACTGGTAGGTTAGATATTTCCACCATTTAATTGTTTATATATCCATTGAATATTTTAGTTAACAAAAAACATCGGCGCTTTATAAAAAATTATGAATTTTACCCTTTTTTCGTTAATTGATGGCGTGCATTAAACTGTTCGATATTATTAAAAACGAATTTAATACCGAAGAATAAAATATGGAAAAAAACCTATTTTTAATACGACGTTACCGAATATTACGTAGTAAGTTAGCACTTAAAGTGATGTTACATTTTTGTTAAACTTCAGCTCATAATTATCAATAGTCACCGATATTTTTTAGTCTACTGGATATTCGGTAAGTCGATATTATATTGTTTTCGCAAAATTAGTGATGTCAGATGAACGGAATATGTATGAATTGTGAATTTAACACAATCTGCGAATTACCACTTTGGAACTGTGACGTCACATCGGTTGTTTATTATAAATGTGTCACCAAAGTAGTAACACGATATTTTCAGTTACTTTGAATAATCCAAATGGTTTATATTAAAATTTAAAAATGTGTAAATGAAAAGAAGTAATATTCGAATAATAAAATATACCATATGATAATAATAATAATTATTATAATCAAATAATTTATTATTATTATTATTTTATTCATTATTTTTTCGAGTTTACTATATCCCGGTTACTATAATTTGTGACGGATTACATCAAGTCACAATTATTTTATTATATTTGCAATGGTTTAAAAACTTCCTTACTATGTTACAGGTACTTAATATGACTGCTTTTTGTGTGTTATTATGTATGTATCCTGGGAATCTGTAATGTTTTAAAACCTTCCAATTATTATTATTATTATTATTATTACTATACAAGTTCTACCTACGTGCTGAAGGAATAATCCAGTAAAAAAGTAAAATATAATGTGAGCATGAATTATAAAAAATAAATGACAACTATAAAAAGAAAGGATTTCTTAGAAATCATAAATTAAAACAATGCAACTGAAATAAATAATAATACTAATAATGATAACATTCTCCTACTTCTTCTTTTTCACGAAGCTTTCTGATGCTAATATTTGACATAGGCCTTACCCAAATTCGTTCACCGTTGTCAATCCTGAGCCTCGCGTATTTTTGTATGGCCGGCTTGTTTTAATAGCAGCTTTATCGATATAATTATTTTAGGTATTATTTATTCATTAAAAATTTGAAATATTTACGATTTTTTTTTTTTTTCGGTCATCTATCGATTTTACTGCTATAAAACATGTCAAAGAAAAAAGATTTTACAATTAATCGCTACATGCGAAATCTGACTTTTTTACATGATACTGCTGTATGTTAAGTTTGCAACTCTTATTTATTCATACTATTCCCTATTACAGGATTAGCGTTTTGCCTCTAGTAAAATCGGATTCTCTCCCAGGTTTCCGCTCGTCTATTTAAGTTTGCTCCTTTTGTTATTTCTTTTGATAAACTCCCACATTTTCACTTCAATTTTTTTGACCTTATTCATCCTCCGATTCTGTTCTCCTTGTCTCCTGGTTTAAAGTCTCTTTCGCGCTCATCATCTATTAATGAATATAATCAGTTAGTAACATCTGTTTTCCCGGACCACATACTCGTTTATACTGATGGATCTAAAATGGCTCACGGGGTGAGTGCATCGATCTTCATTCCCGCGCTTAACTACTCAAATGTATTTAAATTACCATCATTCTGCTCTATTTACTACGCAGAGTCGTTTACAATTCTGCGCGCCATTCAATTCACTAGTTCTCTTACTGTCCAAACAAATTTTCTTTTCATATCTGACTCCAGAAGCGTTCTTGATTGTATTTCCTTTCCTTATATTCATCCTTCTTCGGACCCAGTCATCTTACATATTCGATCCTTAATTTCTGTCCTCTCTCGCTCACGTTCATTGCATATATAAGAGATTCCTATGGGTCCCCAGCCATGCTGGGATTCACGGTAACGAGAAGGCTGACTACCTTGCTCGTTCGGCTTTGGCTTCTGGGCGTCTTGTCCGACGATTTCCCTCCTCCGAATTGCTAACTATAGCAAAAAAAATTCAATTTGAAAATTGGAAATATTGTTGATGAGGATCTTTTTGTGAGCGCTGCCCAACAATCGCAGACATGGATAAAAATACTTTTCTTTTTATGCTGGTCACATCGCGCATTTAGTTTAAATAGATATAATATATTATAATCAGGTATAACTAAACAAATTGTCTAGCCATTATGTAAACTATCCAGAATGTAATGTCAGAAATAGTTTACCTAGGAGAAAGGATATTAAATGTTTTTGAGAAATCATTTAACTTATTTGTTTTGGAACAAATGGGCTCTATTTTTGACAAAACTAAAAACACCTTTTTATGTACATAAGAAGGATCTTTAAGGTATACAGATATGGTAGCGAATGAACCTTATTTGAATTAGTTTTTAAGTTTGGGGTCATATCCAGCAAACGTTGAGGAAGAATGTGTGTATTAAAATATTCACGGGGAACATGGTATGCGATTTGCGTTAATTTTAAATAGAAATTATTAATATAAGTTTGAATTATTTTTAAATAAATTTACTTCCCTACAAAAACGGATGAACACGTGATATATTCTCGGAATTCCATCGTCGCTGCTTCTTAGAAATTACTCTTTCTCTATTTAATGTACTTTGATCGGATATTTCTTTTTTCGATATAGCACTTAAAAAATGATACGCGTGAAATCGAAGCGAGAAATAATTCCGATAAATATCGAAACAAACCTACCATACTGCCGCACACATTAAGGCTTACGATAGAAAATCGGCGCCGCTGATTTACATATTTGAATAAAATTAAGACCGGCTATTGCACCGAACAATGTGAAATGTGCTGTGTCGAACTTGTTTCCGGAAAATCGGTCGCCACACATTTAAAAACACAACATTGCGGCGGGAACACTAGTTCCGAAAGAGACGCGCAAAGAAAAACAACACATCGCACGCATTTCACTTTTTTTTCTTTTATTTAAAGTTGAAATATTTAGGTGTATTTCACGAATTCCATTATTTACGACAACTTACGTTTTTATTTATTTTTTCCGCGTTCCGATTTAATAACTAGTTATTCGTTTTGTTTAAATTGTAAATTACTGAAAAGTGCAGAATTTAACTGAAGTTGTTTGAAATTATGATAAAATAAAAAGATTACTTTTATTTTGTGATTTATAACACTTAGTACAATGGAGAAAAAAATTAAATATGGAACAAATGCAAACTGCATATTATACATTTACGCGCATTTTAAAAAAATCAAACAACGATTATAAAAAATTAAAAATAATTCAGTAATTTAGTCACAAAAAAGAATCTGCTTGCTTAGTGAACTCGCTGCAATAGCCAGTCGAAAAAACATTTCACATTTCACATTGGTCGGCTGTAACGGGCAACGGAGCCGAATGTGCATTTCCGGTGGCTACGATGCTTTTCAGCGGTAAAAGTGCACAATAAAACGATGCCGCTTTACAACAGAATCCAGACTTATATTTTTTAATGAGCTGAAGCGTCAGTTCCTTTGCGTTCAGCGAATGGTTAGTCGTTCTTCAGGTGTAGCTGTTGCAAACCAATTTTTTGTTGTTCTTTAAATGATTTTTTATTCTATTCGGAATTCCAAACGTTTTTACTGACACACTCAGGTGTATACCTTCCTCGATTTTACTTAAACTCGCGAAATAGATGCCGATACTACTCACCGTACTTCTGTCGCTTTCTATTTATTTCATAATATATTTCTTTTTTTAAAACGATCCCTATGCAGTTATTAAAGTGATTTATTCTTTCAGAAAGCAGTAACACTTTGGATACATCACTCAAAGACAATATAATAGCAAGTGAAGATCAACTGTTTTCCGCCAATATCTTGACTACCCCGTCACTTAAAACGTTCACTGCTACTCGACCACTTACTACTCGCCGCTTCTATCGTAATCGATGCATTTACAGCAAACGATAGGTGTGAAATTACGGTTCCAAAGCGGTAATTCTCATGCCCTAGATGTTTGTCTATTTTTACCGGTATAAGGTGTGAAGATTGAATGGTTTTCAATAGGCAAACTGTTTGCAAATATAATAGATGTAAAAAAGATAAATGATAGAAAACACAAAGTAAACCGGATTGTAAATATGTGGGCAACCATTTTTAAGAGTCGTACGGAGATCGAAATGAGAACTCTACTGAAATCAGGGAAGTTGAAGAACTCGATAAAAAAAGTGTGGAAAAAAAGAGGGATGAAGAAAATTGAGAGGGATGGAATTTATTTCTGGGCCACGGGTACGCAAAGTGACTATTAGTTAATAATAACCGATGATGTGGTCAAGGTGCAATCGGAGACTGTGCAACATGATTTTTCAACAAAATGATAGATATAGTTTTGTAAATAATATTTTGTGAATGAAGAAAGAAAACGGAAAATAAAATGAATTTTTCACTGTGAATAACTTGCCAAATGGTGAGAAATCAGATAATGATGATAAAAGGATGCGCTGGACACATGAGAATCATTTTTTACATATATACATATACATATATATATATAGGTAGCGCAGTAGCCTAGTAGTTAAGGTGCTTTGCTACCAAACTAGAGGTCACAGGTTCGAGACTTTCCGAGTTGCTCCCAGGTTTACTTAGCCTAAAATAATTGGATATCAAAGAAATCTGAGGAAGCAAAGGTGGCCAAGAGAAAATAACTGACCCCCCCACTACTCCCATCGGTGCTGTTGGGTTTAGTACATTATGTACTTTAACTTCATAATACCCGGTACCCTGTCAAGAGTATGTGATTTACTTTACTTTACTTTATATATGTATACATGAGAACGGATATAGTACACCATATAGTGATGTAGTATATACATATAAGGGAATACGGCCCTCCATGTTGATCTTTTAGTTTTATTATAATTCTGACGAGAACGAACGTCAGATTATTGGCCGTGCGTGTGTAGTTTGCAAGCTACGCTGTTATATTCATGAGTAAAAGGTATATACCGAAAGGGTTTGTTAGTAAGGAACGATGCGCCAAATGAATATTTAGGACAAGGAACGATCGGGATCGAAATTGCTCATTCCTATTTCTTTTGGCTTTAATTAGAGCTCAGCATACATTGTCCATATAATTTTGTATAATTAATGAAATATTAATTATTAATCGTTAAAATTACATTTATATCATAGTCACAACAGCAGATTTGTAAAATCACTAGACGGTCAGAATCAAAATTGTACATCTCTTATCAATAACAGATTTGAGCGAAAAACGAGTATTAGAAAACTGTTATTTAACATAATTATAAATAATCGAGTTTATGAATTATCACTTTAAAAGTGAAGAGAATTATTACATATTGCAAGAAAAAATTTTTGAACGAAATCAAAATTTTTTAAAACGGAAACTATTGACAAATAATTCAGTGGTCATTTTGGTACAATTATTATCACTGTCTTAAAGCATTCGTAAAAAGTAACTGTTATTTTAGGAGCAAACTGAAATGTTATTTATTTTCTATGAATATTTTATAAATCTGCCTTTATGGCTGTGATGTAAATATCAGACTAGTTTTAACAATTAAAACTTAATTTTTTGAATAATTACACAAAACTACACGTAGAATATTATATACTTTAGCTTCTGTTTAAAGCAAAAAAAAAAAAAAAACAACAAAAAAACCCAGAAATCTTGACCATCTCAAGCACTTGGGCGAAAGCGTAATCAGCATATAGTTTTTTTTTATGTTTCTTAGCAGGCTGAACATTGACTCGAGTGTTTTTTTATCGTCTTGTAGGGGAAGTGATGGCTGCGCACTGTATTTGCTTAGAGGTTACAATTAACGTTCAGTGAGTCAGGGTGAGTTTTAATAGCTTTTGCGTTCGCTGCTAGAAGGCAGTTTTAAAAGTCCCCGCGACTGATCTTTTACCACCCTAAAATAGTTTCAAACTCTTAATCAATAAAATTTATCGTGTACCTTTTTCTTCGTTTTAAATTTACATTTCACATTTATTATCCAACGTGAAATTGAAAAATTAGGCAGTTTACGTAATCGGTCTAAAGCTTTATTCGTACTCTTCCACGACGATTTGATGAATCAGACTTAAATTTTGTCTTTTCTTAATGTTCGCTGTTTAGCCCCTGATTAAATGAAAAATTTTAGCTACTTAAGCACGCGCATGAGCTTAATTTTTTTCTCAGTCGATAACTGGCCATATATTCATTCCGTCGCAAATATTTGTAAACATGTATAGAGAGAAATTCAGAGCTGTAAAACGTGGCAACACTGTGGACACATAGTTCAGACAGTTGAGGTTACGCAATGTATATTGCTTCGTAAATGTTGTTGTTTAGTAACCGTTTAGTCATGGATGGAGATGTGTGTGAAAATCATGTTGTAGCTGTTGCTTTACATCGCACGGGAGGAAGGCTTTGCAGATTTTTCTGTCGCTTAGCAAAATCGGAAATAATCGACATTTCGTGTATTCTGCTACTATAAATTGTTTCAAAAAACTGATGATGCTGGTCGGTCACGAAACGAGGCGCATCTTATGGGTCCTTAAACTTGTGAACGCTGCGCGTGCAAGAGTTTATCTTTAACGAATCCGGGAAATTTCAGTGTGGCAAATGAAGGTCTTCGAGCAATTTATAATTAGGTAGATTTTTTCGAAATTCGAGAAATTCGTAAAGAACGCTCCTCCGGAAGACTGTTGAAAATGTTGGAAAAGTGAGTTCAAAAAGATTTTGTTTACTGATGAAAAATTCTGTTAACAAGCAGAACGACAGAATTGATGCCAGAAATTTTTATGACCCCGAGTCCACAGAGACCCATCGTTAGCGATCGTGTAATGTGTGCCCTATCCAGTTGAATTTATTTCTGTGAAACAGGTGCGGAGACGGATGTCGTAGTCTTTGAAAGCACGGTTTTGAGTCTTCTATGAAGTAAATTTGCGCAAAAAACATTGCATTTTAACTGTGTTCTTGCTTTTCAATAAGCTAGTGAGTATAAGTTTTCTAGCAGGTTTTTCCATTTTCCGCTATTTACCGAAGTTTGTTTAATATGCACGCATATAATATCTACTTGTGTACGTGTAGAAGACGTTCAATTCTTTGTTACAGTTCACTCGATTTGCAACAACTCGTTTAATAAATAATCTTCGGGAATCAAAAAGGAACAACCAACGTTCATGGAAAGTGGGAAGAGGTGATTTGATGTTTCGTGTCTACCTGATTTCCGCTGCTAAATCATTCGAGCGCTGAACAATCAGTCGCGATTGCTCCGTTCATATTAATATCGGACGGCGGTTTCGCGTAGTTTACATTTAATTTCACCTCCGATGTAGCCATCTATCTGTCGGCTGGTACGGATTTTCTCATGGCGATAATCGATAGACCGATATCAATCGATAGATCGATATCAATCGAAGCCGCTTTCCTTCTTAACTGGAAAACTTTGCGGTCGATATTATCGGACTAACAGCGGAAACCGTTCAAAAGAAAATTACGGGATTATCGTAAGGAAGAAGTTGCTGTTTAAAAACAACAAATCAGCTGCCAGCGCTGCTCTTAATTATCGAAAAATTTCCACTTTCTCATTCGAGTAATTGAAATGCACGCAATTTTCTGTGAAAAGAAATATTTGAAAGCTGGACACGCGAAAACTCGATTTAAAAATTGCACATCGAAGAGAAAATCACGGACTGTTACGGTTAAGGCGAGATATTTCTAATATAAATATTCCGGCGAAGTGTATCGTACGACAATTTTAAAATGATTTCCCACCAAAAAAAAAAAAAGAAGCAAAGTTCGTGAGTTAAACTGGTCCGAAAGCTCCTAATTGAATCCGCTCAAGTATAACCTCTGAAGTGGCAAGGGTTAATTTAGTGAAATGCCATTAATCGTGCTCGTACCTTTTATGAAATATTAGGCACGATAGTGTTTCACGGTTCGTATTTCCGAAACGGAATGATTACATAAACATAAACTTGATCCTTCAAAGTTCATCAACGTCCGAACCTTCAGATGATAGTTCTCTATATAACTCTAATAAAAAAATTGGTTTTAATCGACTATGACACTTTTTAATTTATGGTTTGGGCAGCGTTTTCTATCTGTTGTCATTTTACTTTCGTTACAAACTCCGCTACAAAAAACGTTATATTTAACTCATACAAAATTTTCAAATTATCGTTACGTAAAAATAACGTCATCCTATATCCCATTAAATTATATTCAGGTACATATATAAACTCTATCCTTCGGACCTCGCGAGGGGACAAGTCCCCTTGAGTCCTAATCTTTTTTCACTAAACTACTTTTAGAAAAATCGTTTTCAATTCACTATGTCATTTTTATCCGTCTTTTATCAAAAAAAAAAAAAAATCTTAATAACTGAATAACAAACAAATCTTATAAAAAGTAACTGGACATAATCATAGGTCAAAAAATGTAGTGTACCCCAGTGTAAGAAGAACGTAGTCATTAATATACATACATATATATATATATATATATATATATATATATATATATGTATGTATATACAGGGTGCGGCAGCATAACTTCCTTTTTTAAAATGGGCCACTTTTTTTCTACTACATTTTTTAAAGAAATAATAAAAAAAAAAAATCGAAATGATATAGTCTATATCCCATTGGCAATATGTATGCTTTTTCCCTTGCAGTTTTATTTCGATTTTCTGTTATTATTTCTTTAAAAAATTTATTAGCAAAAAAGGTGGCGCATTTTAAAAAAGGAAGTTATGCTGCCGCACCCTGTATAAACTCGGCCATTTTGGCTTTGCAAGGGCATGTGCCCCTTGACCTCTCTTGCTTACATTTTTGTCTTTTTCTCTTCTACACTTTGTATAAAATGATCATAATTTACAAGGTAATTCTAAATCGGTCCATATAAATATGAATTATACGCAAACAAATATATAAAAAAAACAAAAAAAAACCTGCGCGACGAACATATAACCTCCTTTTTCGTTACATAAAATTGGGACATTTTTTTGGTTACACAATTTAATGGAGGCCGGCCTAAGAATTACGTTGTAATTAATATATATATATATATATATATCTCTGTAATAGTGAAGAATTTGTTACATTTATACGTGATACACGCCTTTTGGGTCGAAAACGACCTAATTCTTAAACCACTCCCCATTAGAAAAAATGTCCCAAAAAAATGTCTTAATTTTATGTAACGTTTGTTATATTTTAATTTTTACTAACTTTATATATATATTAATTACAACGTAATTCTTAGGCTACCCCCCATTCGAAAAAATGTCCCAATTTTATGTAACGCTAAATGTCCCAAAATGGTCGAATTTATATATATATATATATATAGCCAGAGATCTGAATCGTGGCGAAAACTGAACGGAGTTTACGGATAACTGTTCAGACCAGAATGGTCGTTGTTTATTAAGGATAAACGGGAAACTTGGGAGCAAACCTGTCGCATATTAGAATTGTACCGACTTAGGTTAGTGGCAGAAACCGATTCTATTAAAATGCACAATCGCGCATCGATACATGTTATATAAGGAAATTCTGAATACAAAAAATAAAAATTAAATTAATAATAATATTCATACCAAAGTTGTAAAAAATGGGAGAAAAAAGCGGCTTTAAAGTCTCAAGAAACACGTGATGAAACTCCTAACGACATTGTTGAATGAACTTGCGCATAAGTCTGTGGACATGGCCGTGGTATTATAATTCGCACGAAAGATAAGTTCTCGGGGCTGACCGTAATCGTTACAGATTACTTATGACGACTCCACTAGTGCACGCCGATAATACATATATGTAAATGCATTTTTCTTGCGCCGCGCTAATGTTTCTCTATAGTTGATGAGCCGAAAAAATAATTAAAAAAAAAGTCTGATTATCGTTATCGTTTGTTTTTTTTTCTTGTCCTGGCGAGAAACCATTTGGTCACATCGTTACATACAACGCTGCTCAGTCCCAGCACTTATTTTGAAACCCGCGCGCAAGTCCCTGGATAAAGCCATATGTGGGTATCGTTGCAACCCAAATTTTGCTTCAGAATTTTTCTAAAGGAATTTAGAATCGTCTTTTGATAAAGGTAGAATGTTTATCAAAGACGAAAGCAATGATGTTATAACTGCAGTCAAACCATCAGTTCGCGATTGGAAATTTCAGCCAGAAGGTCGAAAGGATCAAGTGGTGCTGCGCCGCCTACGTATCGGCTATTCCATCCTCACACATGCATATATATATTTCAGAAGTTTGCTCCATCAATATGTGATAGATGTGAAGTTCCTATCACCACCCCCCACCTTCTAACCGAATGTCATCCTTAACCTATGCTCTAGTTTCCCTCCGGAATATCTTCCTTAGTCACTCCTATCCCAGGATTCGCCATCCGTCGCATCCCTTCTCGATCTTTTCAAATCACTATATCTATTCTATAAAATATTATAAACTTGCAGACCACGCTTCTAGCCTAGCTACTGTAAATATTAAAGGCGATATTTCTGCTTCTTGCACTACCAGCGGTGCAGGGGAAGTCTATCAGGCAGGTTAAAAATGTAAAATTTTACTCCTTTGGAACATTAATTTTTTATATTAAGTGAACTTTGCACATTTCCCATCATTAACGTTTTTGACAGCTTACACTGACCAAAATCGATAGTAGCCCATGTAAGCTGTCCGAAATGTTAAGCAGATATAATTTCTTTCTAACACAGTTGTGTCCGTAATTTATTTACAATTTGCACATTCCCGCTTCTCTATTAATATTAAGTGTACCGTGTGTCGGTAGACTGATATTCAATTCCGGACCAAATTCTTCGCATTAAGCGGCTTCCACTATATTGTTACTACTTTTCGTTCTATGTTTTAGTGTGAACTTCACGAACGTGCTTATTTTCCAGCAGTCTGTTATTCGAACGTATTCATTTTAACGTGTTTTACGTTCGTTCGGTAAGAAATATCTCTTCAATAATTCTAAACGTGAGATGATTCATTTAAAAAAAAAACTTACTACATCTTTTCTTGGTCCAGCTAACGTCGTTTGACTGGTTTTATTATATTTAGACTGAGTCCAATAAGGATTTTAATGTTTCTCATAATAAAATTTCAACAATTAAAAAAAAAAACAGAAAAAATGTTTTAATATTTTGGGGTAGATAAAATAAAATTAAGAAAAACTCGTGGATTTAATATTGTACTGGAGTTGAAGGAAATTTTCTCGAACGATTAAAAATCCGACGAAGTGATTATGAAGAAATTTTTAATGTTTTAATCATTAATAAATTAAAGGCCGCAGTTAGTTAATTAGTTAATAATATACATTTTTTGATTGATTGTGTTTTGCGTCTCTTAAGAAACTTTGACAAATTTTTTTATTTTAAAAGTACCCTTTAAAACTTTTTTAACGCTTGCTTAAGAATTCTGGTAACTGGAAAAGTATGTTTCCGCTAATATATATATATATGTATGTTTATGAAATTTTTGTGTAAACTTAAAAAAATAATCTAAAAATTTCGTAGTGTATAAGGACAATTTAAGAATTCTGAAGTTTTTGGAATATTGTCATATTTTTTATTAAGGGGTACTCCTCCCTTCATGTTTATTTCCATTCAAACGTATTGCTAAATGACCTTGATGAAAACTCGTAACAGTATATTAAAAAAAAAAAAACAACTTTTAAATAGGATCCATTAAAACCTTTTTATTCCCTCCTTTTCATTATCAGCCTACCTCATTATGAATTGTAACAAAAATCGAGAACGAAACAAAAAGAATGATTCCGTTATCATATTCCAAATAATAAATATATTTATAATTTTAAATTATATTAATCGTCTTTTCAGTTTTTTTTTTCTTCTAATTTTTATCGTACATTTTTTATTAATAATTACAATAATTACGAGGAGCCGATTTAATTTAGTTTAGCGAGCCAACATTATTGTTCAACATCAGTCGGTGAGTATCAATTCATAATGGTAAATTTCGTTTTCGTACATGTATTTCCATCTTTTTTTTTTGGAGCCAAGTTCTTTTAAACGCGGCTTGTTGGTAGGAGTATACTGGCAGAAGTCGCCAGGGAACAAAAAAGCGTTATGCGTCGTCCTTCAGGCAACCTTCATTCTCTTTCTCTTTCACTCTCGCGGTCAGCTGTATAAGTTTAATTCTAAACACGTGTAAATTTTATCGAATTTGCAAATTTTAATCGTATAGAACAAACACAAAAAACTGAAATTCCGATGTTATTAAATTAAACCAGAAGCTCAGACGATTACAAAAAATTTGCCAATTCCAAATTACAACTAAAAGGAAGGAAAAAAGTAGAATCAGGAAATAGCAGAAATGAGTTCGAATTATTTCCCTTATATAAACGAAAAAATAAAATACAAAAAAAGATCCTACAAAAAATAAACATGTATGATATATAGTTATCCTAGACTTACATGCACACGACTGCATCTCCATTTTACATTTATACCGGGAAAAAATCTGTATTGCTGGAGAACGCGCTATTACTAAAGAGGAAATAATTTACTTTCAAAAAAGTGTACTAAAAATCGTGTGTAAAATATATGAGAGACTGAATCTGAGTAAAGATATCAAAATAATCGTAAGCAGTTAACGTGACACGTATTTCTGTTTAGTAGATGTAAACGTTTGTCGCAAATTATGTATTATCTCGCGTTTACATCTATTAAATCGATAGAATTAGGATAATTGTACGATGTTACCCGTATGATAGGTTTTACGACAATTTTAATATTATTTTTTTTAAAACCGCCCCTCCTATAAACCGTTTCAATACGTGCGCTTATCATATTCAGAACTGTCACTGTTAAAATTCAATCTCTTTAGTCGTTTTTATTTCATTTATATTCTATGGCTTGTCTATTTCCAAATAACCGACAAACGTTATAATTTTATTTACACGATCCGCATCTTTTTTTTCTTTTTTTTTTTTTTTCGTTTATAATTTGTCTACAGTAAGCAGCAATAAGGACACAATAGGTTATTAAAAAAAAAAAAAAAAAAAAAAGAAATTAAGAAACAAAGAAATTAGTAGTACGATTTACTACACAGTGATTATGGGTATCGAATCGATAGTTGACACTAGTATAGTATTTTGCAATTGATTTTTTGTATCTCTTGATTGCATACGACATTGTCTGGGTTATTAACCATTAGCGGATTAATGCGTTGATTACCTGTCGGTGTATGTATTTTTCACTTAAGTCGCTGATTGTTTCTTTTATCATTGGTAATATGTAAATTCTCGTGTAAATTTAATTGAACAAATCAGTTCCCGTGCAGTTGGTAAACCATCTGTCATCACACCATAGTGCTTCGGATGTGGAAACGGATCAGTTATGGTAACCGTCATCTGCAGCGATACTTGCAAATATTACTTCTCTAAAATTTAATATTTTATATTGGTTTTTTCGGAGGAAAAAAATTCCGCGACAAACAAAATCAATAAAAACGAAGCAAAGGCTTCGAAATTTGCAAATAATAAACTAAATCCATAAAAAAATAAACAATTAATCCAGGACAAAGATGAGAAAGTGGTGTTGCACACCGCCATTATTTTCACCTCAATATTAATTTGGTTCAGCCTTCCCCAGCTGCAAACGTGAATACCTTTATTGTTATTTATTTTGTCAACATAATATTCATTCGATACTTACAGATTATTATCCGGTCTAGAACTGGATATAAGGTTAAAACGGAGTTATCGTAAAGCAGAAATGTTTAGTGAATATATATCGGATATTCGGATTTCCTCTACTGACGACAAAAAGTCTGGAGGCCCCGCATGTTATATTTTCATCGCCTTCTGTTCGCATTGCGAAATATAATTTTATTTCGCAAATAAATGATTATACTTGTAACCGAGGTGGTATCGCCGCTAATTTATTTTATTTATCGCATCATTCGTTCTAGTCGGGAATGCAGCAGTGGAAAAATAACTGAACATGTGTTTCCCCCCATTTATAGGAATTAGGGCGGATTTGAATAATCGGGGCAAGAAGCAAATGATTGTCGACAAAGAAACCGAACAAAATTTACCGTATTAACGTCAAAATTAACTGGCGTTGAATATTTTAATATTTGAATTTTCGGATGATAACAGTTTCAATAACCCCTTCAATGGTGTATGTGCATGATAAAATAGCTAGCGGAAGATTTATTTCCTTTTTATTTATCTACACATGTATAATTTATTATTTTTTGTCGCGGACGTATATTTTCATATAATAATGTACGCGCATTTTTTCAAAAAATGACCCCATCCGGGTATTTAAATAATTATTTTTATATTCGTGTAATCGCCTCGATTAGTTAATCTTGTTGAAGAGCGTTAATTCCTTTAATAAATTCTCCATTAGAATGTTCATGATATAATCGCAACCATCATTTTTGTAAATGATTACCGAGAGAGTAATCATTGCGCCCTACCCTGCAGCATCGAAGATAAGGATTACATGTGTAATCTGATGTAATCGTAATTAATTGCAAAATGCCTAATTCCAACTTGACGTGACCGATTTCAGGTTACCATGACTTATAAAAACGGCTGAATGTTGTACAACCGTGAAATTCATTTTTCTATATCCTTTTTTATCTTCGCGGTTTCCTCTCGTAATAATATTCACCATCTTCTATCGCGATATAAAAAATTAAACATTTCAAAGTCCGATTAAAACAAAAAACTGCATATTAAAATTTAAGGAAAAAACTAAATTATGGAGATCCGTTTTCGTTCTGTTTTTAAGAAATGGAAAAAAAAAAAAAGGTAAGAATGTCGAAATAAATGTTCGAAAATGTGGTGGTGGTGCTGTATAATCGAAAAAAAATTATATTTTTAATAATTTATACAAATAGAGCGGTCTCAATTTGTGTCTGTGTGTGTGTGAGCTACGTCAAGCTACTAAATAAATCTCTTAAATTACTTAGATTTCTCACCGACCATCATTTTATAAAGCTACGAAAACATTTGCAAATGTAAAACTTTCAACGTCACCGACTTTTAGTGCAGGGTGGAACCAAACACACGGACAAATTTAAAAGGTGACGCCATTATTGTCATCGCTTTTGCTGTCTTCGTCATCGTCGTCGAGGTATTTGAAATTTTAAGCACATTATCAGGACGCGTGATGCTCATTTATCAAGCAGTTATACGAGAACTAGTATCTTTCGGATTATTTTTATTCCTTCCGAACGTGTGTCGGTTGTTTTAAAATGACCAAGTCACAAAATTCCGTATTATGGGTATGTTTCCAAACTGGCTTTTTCGCGTCCAATAGGTGAAGTTGATTTTTTTTTTTTTTGGGACGGTTATAAAAATATGATATGGACATATTTTTTAATGAAATAAAATAATGAATAATTACCAAGAATATAAAATAACAAACGGTTAAAATTGTTTTTTCAAAAAAGTATCGACTTATACAAACTGAATAAAAGTGCGTTAAAAGTTAAAAATAATTGAATTTGATAAAATATAATTCATAGTAATGCACTTATTCTTAAATATAACATTCATAGCTTAATTGGAGTCTTGGAACATCAAATTCAAATTACAATTAAAAAAAGACATATTAAATGAGTAGACATTGATTTTCTCTGAGAGCGAAATATCGAACATGGGGTTTTTTGATTGTTTGAATCTGAACTCGGTATCCCGAAACCTTAATTAAGGTATGAATATATTGTTTAAGAATAACCACGATAAATCTTCAGCTACATTATACTGTGAATGATAATTATTTTTTAATTTTTAGCGCATTTTTATTAACTTTTTAGTGTTAATTTTGAAGCGGATATATTTTTTTTTCCTTTAAAGAAAAATTTTATTCCGGAGTTTTTTCAGTGTAAATTTTTTTCAGTGAAATACGCGTAGACCACCTGAAGCTACTTCCCGTACTTTGCGAAGCTGGCGTTATTGGTTGAAGAGTGTGATATTGAAATGTAATGTTTCTAATATTTCACTGCTCTATAGGTTCAAATTCGTAATCTTTATTTAAATCTACGTTTGTATAATCACCGCGGACGGGTACGCTTTCGGAGAAATAAAGAATCGTTCGAATCGGTCCACGTAGTTACATGCGAGAACAAATATTACAAAAAAAAAAAAAAAAAAAAAAAGAAAAAAAGAAAAAATACAACATATAACCCGTTTTTTTTTGATTTTTTAAAATCCTAATAGTAGTTTAATACCCCTAATTTTCAACCAGAAAGGGGATTTAAAATATATTTATTAATTTAATGTAAATTTTTATTTTATATTTACGGTGTCGACCCGAAAACGTATCGTATTCGTCAACTTCTTAAATTTGTGGGCTTTTTGGAAATCAGTTTATGTGTGGCGGGGAGACCTTCAGACGAATTCTACATTTCAGCAGAGTTGTTAGTGTTTAGAAATAGAATCTCGCTTGAAAATTCATTTAGATAATTATAATCATATTCACGGTGTAATATGAAAAAATCAAAACTATTATTATAATGCAGCAAAATCGATACAGTTTTGATTTTACACCATGAAAATAGATTAATTTCCGAAACTAGACGGTGGTTTATAAAACTTTAATTATCTGACGTGTTAAAGTTTATATTATTTAAATTAATGTTACACAATAAGTGTATGTTTTCCTGTCATATCAACCTTTGGATAATAACGGAATATAAAGAGATACCTAGCGGAATAATTAAAAGTAATAAAACTATGTTTTAAACATGTTGAAATTTACTACATCTCAATGTACCATCAAAAAAATAATGCATAAATGTTTGACGAGCCATTACGGTTGTATTTTTTTGCATAGATTTCTTATTTCAGATTTAACCGATGACATAACCGAAACTCCGGTACACTTCGAAACGCTAGTTATAGTGTGCATTGTAACATATCAAGTCTATAAGGAGCTCGTATTCTAGTGAATTTAAATTGGCTGATTTTCCGTTCAAGCTAAATAAATATACCTACTTGGTATATTATTAGGTACCTTCTCTTGAACTGTAAAGGAATTTTTTAAAGCTGTATGGGACGAGGTCTGTTACGTACTTTTCCTTGAATTTTTTAATATTGCTTTTCCTCAAGAAACTTTTTGCAAGACGGAAGCAATCGGCCGTGTTTTTTTTTTATATGCACTTTAATCAGCAGACGAGTTTCATTCCGAAAGAAGATATTTTGGCATTTGCGCCGAAAACTATGACAGCTTTTCGCGGCAACGATAGATTCATTTCGTTCAAATTGCTAAAAATATTAGACAAAATGCTAGTCTAAAAAGGTACGAGTGTTTTGGTTGATCGAAAATGCTGCTGCCTAAGAAAGTAATCTCATCAACCGTGTTACCGTTTTTTTCCAAGCTTACCTCATTGTGCAGCAAAAGCGACGTATGACCGCCGTTCATATTTTATGTCAGTTTTGATGAGTATACTTTTCAGTTTTCGATTTTTTTGTACAAATTAGTATTATTTTTTTTTTTTTAGCAAAACCCACCTATAATTAGGTGGACATATGATGCAAAATTTTAACTTCCATAGCGTTTTTAAACTAAACACGATCTATCTGAAATTTAATTGGAAATGCAGCACGGGACCAAACATAAGGGGGGCTAATCTTGGCTAGCTGGTATTTGAGGATTGATGCAAGTAGTAGTTAGGCACTAGATTTGAGAAAATAGGAAAATTAATTTTCGTTTGCATAATATATCGTATGTTAATTTAGCAACTATTCGGAGAAAAAATGTTTCAAGGAAAAAACTTTTCAAAATTAAATCGGAACGATTGAAATAATTATTTATAAAAAATATTATTAATTTAAAAATTACTTAAATAACTTACCTCTTAATTGTGTCCAAAATATTCTCGGTCACTAAAACAAAAAAGAAAAAAATACGATTAGTTTTTACCGCCTTTCAAAAAAAAAAAACGGTGTCATACGTTCGTCGCTTATGGTCAAAAGTGTAGCCTCGTGTGGATCGGGTTTTTAAGATTCTTTGCTCATTTGGGAGCCTACTTTCAAGGGTGGTGGTACCATGAAAGTATACCGTTGAATATCTAGCACAGATACCGAATAGTCATCGAAAAATGGGGAAAATTTAGATCATTTTTTTTATTAATATAACAGACGCGATTATTCAGCTACCATAGCGCAGTTGGTTAGGCAGTAGTGTTTCTTTTTTTATTTTTTTATTTTTATTATTATTATCTTATTTTACATATAAAAATTTAATGTGGTCAGCGGTGGAAACAATCCAATTAAGTTTTGGATTCTTCCACTCCACATTGTACAATCATTAATCTTAAAATACTATAATATTAATATAAATTGATATTGGACCACTTCCGATATTCCAATTCCTTTTTGGTCAATTTATTGAAAATATTCATTTTTCCTCGTACCTATTCACCACAGTCTTCCGCTATATGTTTAGAATGTTGCATCCATTCAGGATATTATGCTATACACTGTCCTGCTCGTTGCATCTAATGCAATTTTCAGTTTCCGCTATATTAAACATTTTGAGATAGATTTTGAGAAATTTCCATGTCCTGATATGAATTGTACGTTGTAAATATTCGGAGTATAGTACGTGTTATTAAATCACTCCTTAATTGTTGGAAAAAAAAAAAAAACTTTTCGTTGTCATGACACTTATCTACACTGTTGCAAACTTTTCTATATATTGTTCGCTGATATATTTTTTGAATTGTCTAGCTGTTATTAAAATTTTATTCTCTACCATATATATCTATTGTTTGTATATGTGATATTTTCGAAAGTTTGTTCTACCTTCAATTCATTTTTGATTGCAAAAATATTGACATATGTTTTTCTATTTCTAAGTATGAATATTCTCGCTTATAATTAATGCATTTGTATAATTTATTGTTTTGTCAGCTTCAGGTAGGATATCTCGCAGCCGTATATTGACACTTTCAAAAACTTCACTTGCGCGCTCGGTTAATGTCCATAATCGACGCGCCCCCAGAAATTAAAAAAAAACAACAAACTACTATCAATATTAAGCATGAAAAGGTAATTTGAAAAAATTACAAATATTAACATTGGTTAATTATCACGGAGTTAAATTTAGATTCGAATAAAGAAAACAAATTTTAAACACTGCCAAGCGCTACATGCAAATTTGTCATTTTTTTTAAAAAAAGTTGATTTTTAGCAAGACCCAAAAATTTAAGTATTACGCTAAAAATTGTGGAATAATTTATTTTGATTATTTTTAAAAATGCCAATACTTGAAAATTTTCTAAAAAAATTTAATAAAAATGCATTAAAAAGTAAGAAATAATTATTTGATAATAAAAGTTTAACAAAAATATATTAAAAACTAAAAAAATAATTATTCGATAATAAAAATTTAACAAAAATATATTAAAAACTAAAAAAATAATTATTCGATAAAAAGATAGTGTATTTTACAATGAAATATGTAACTTAAAGGAGGGATGATATTATGATAATTCTTAAACAACATTATTATCTACTTATTAAAGTTTCGGTACACTGAATTCAAATTGCAATAATAATTAAAAACCGCCATTAAATATTCATTAAATTGTTTCTAGATATTGTAATTTTAATTTGGTGCCTACTCCAAAAATTTAATTTATAAGAATTATCATAATATCCTTCCTTTAAGTTATATATTTCATTGTAAAATATATTATTTTGTATCGAATAATTATTATTTTTGATGGAATAATTATTTTTTAATTTTTAGTACATTTTTGTTAAACTTTTATTAATGAATAATTGTTTTTTACTATTTATAGTGCATTTTTATTAAATTTTTGTAGTAAATCTTCAAGTATCGGCATTTTTTCAAAAAACTAAAAACAGTTTAAAAGGTATTTTCTTACTCTGTTCTGGTAAAGTATAATTGAAATTTCTGATTGTATTATTCCCGGCTATTAATGTTGTTGGTTTCTTTATATTAATTTTTTGTTCTTCATAACATTTCGATTACAAACGTTTTCTGGTATTTATTAACTAAACGGAAGAGAAAAAAGTGCAAAATCCACTTATTAGTTCTTCACACCTTACAATTATGCTCGCGCAGAATTCGCGCTTATGTCCTGATGTAGGTGTAATGAAAATCAGAAAGAATTCAGGTTATCAACGTGAGTTGTTTCCCTTTTTTTCATTTATCATCGGAATAGTTAGTAGTTGGCCTCAATATTGTTGAATTACCACCAAAAAATGCGCTCTTTTTGAAGTGCGATGAAGTGATTATTAAAAGTTTTATTACTTTTTTATAAAAATCGGTAAAATTATTTTTCAAAAAAAAAAAAAAACCAATAACAATTTTTTTTTTTTTTTTTTTTTTTTTTGGGATTACCGTGAAGACTATGGAAAGTACGCGTGGAACCCTTAGCGGGATAAAGGTTAAGAATCGCTGCACTGAAGGTATTTTTTCCCTATAAATACGGATAATTTTGTTCTAACCATTTTTCTGAGCACTATTCCGGGAAAACTGCGCAATATACATAGAATTTTAACTAATTCTTTAATAAAAACACAAAATTTTTAATGTTTGTGAAAGTAAATTTTCGGATTGGACGATTTTCAATTTGTAGTTTATCAATCGTAATAAGCGGTACGCTCTTCAGATTCATTCAATTTTCATACATTATAGACATTTTTTTGCTTCACGACGTCAAAATTATCTTCGTCTTAGTGTGTAATTTCGTAAAAAGCACCCAAATGATGGAAACATTCAATCTGTATGTTTTTACACAGATCGAATTTTACTGTTTATATTTGCCGTTCGTACAGGAGGGTCTTTTTCACTCTCGATCTCTTTACGCAATCTGTTCGCGGTCGATATGTTTTGTTATCGGATTTCGGAAAATAATTCTCGAATTTCCTTTATCTTTCATTCTAGTCTCGACGATAGGCCGTAAAATCAAACAAACTTGACCCACATGACAAATTTGGATCGAATTACTGGAATTATTCTGCCGCTTTATACTCGTTATGAATACAAATATGTACATGCACACAAGCGCGAACACTGCATCAGCTAAAACCAGAAACCTCTTGCAGAGGCAGTTTCATTGACCTTCGTCGACGTCGTTGTCTCTTTGTAAAGAGAGATCGATAGCGTTCGATAACGTAAAAAGTGTGTAAAATGCTGTAAAGGTCATCGAGTAATTAAAATGCGTTGCAAATAGAACATTGTTACCGCGACAGAGCAATTACCCCTTTACCCTTCCCTGTATATTATGCAGTTGTCGCGATGCTAAATTTCACGTGATTTGTACGATTATTTTTTTCAAATTATTCGAAAATATTTCCATTTATACCTCTATTAAAATCGGCAAACCATCAATAAATAAAAGTAAACGGTAAAGTGAGTTCCATAGCCTTGACAGGGCGTTGAGAAAAAATTGTTATTTTTAAACACTTTACAATAGTGACTTATTAGGACATATTTAATTTCGATAACTATATATATATAATAAAAAATATAAAAAAAAGGAACTCCAAAAATCTACTAAGAAGTGCAACCGCCGCGTCCAACAACTGTAACCGGGGGACCTATCGAACTAAAAAGTGATTTCCTATATCCGGTGGCGGGGGTGTGATACTGTATTTTTTTCAAATATTGGTAACATTAATCATCAGTAGAATCAATCTATTGAGTGGTTGATTGATAGAAGCAAATAAAATCCGCAATATTTTCTTCCATTCCTAACCCTTCTTCTGCTTAGTTATTTTTACTTCCTTGCTTCTATATCCTCCATAACTTATTTCATCTGTCGATGGGTTGGTTTTTCGACGCCCAAAAAAAAGAAAAAAAAAACAAATTGTTCCATGAATTTTCTTTTTGATCTTCCTCTTGCCGCGTTTACCTTCTAACTTTCCTTCCATTAATTTTGTTTGTAACTCATTATGTCTTAGAGCATGACCGAGATAATCTATTTGTTTCTCTTCGTTGGAAGGTAGTTTTAATAATATGTTATTCTTCTTCATTCGGATTATAAACTTCTTCGTTTGTATCCATTTTATTCTAAGCAATCTTCTCCAACACCAGGTTTCAAAATCCTCCAGCTTTGCGATGTCTGCTTTCAGTAATGTCCAGGTCTCCAGCACCATATAGACAAACCGACTACGCAAACGTTTTTACAAATTTCTTTTGCTAAGGCTAAAGCGAGTTTTTTTTTGATGTTAGTAATTTTCTTTTCTCATTAAATACTGTTTTTGCTTGTACTATTCGACATCTCACATCTGTCGAATATTTTCCATCTCAGTGAAGAATATTATCAAAAAAAAAAAGAAGCAAACAGCTCATTTAAAAAGTGCGCAACCACCTAGTCCAACAGTCGTAACCGGAGTTTATCGAACGAAAAAAATTATTCCCCCTCATGTGAAACCAGGTGTTACACGCTTTCGGAACTGATCACGTTACTTCTTCCAAAGGGAATTTCGATTTTACAAATATTACTTTCCTTTGTCTTTAAACGTTTAAGTGTTTAAGAATATAACGTTGTTCTCCTTCTTAGAATTTCTTCGGCTAATGACCTCGTTGATAAACCCATTAAAAAAAAAAAAAAAAAAAAAAAAAATCGCCTTCATCACTGTAAATTTTTTTTTTGATTAATTTTTTTTAACACTGCCGCATTTTCCCCCGTGATCTATAAGAATTCCAAATCTCTCAGGGCTTAAATTTTTTCGAATTGCTCTAATCAGAGAAATCATCTCGAAAGACTGTTACGTCAAACGAAATGGCGGATGCACATAAGCACAAAATTCCGCGAAAAACATTAATTTTTACTGACTTCCAAAAAGAAGGAGGTTTTCATAGTGTTTATTATTATTATTTTTTAATGTTTGTTCGCGTATAGTTCTCATATTTATATGGACCAATTTTACTAATTATTATTGGTCTATTAGAAAATGTACCACTCGGACTACATGATTACTGCTGAAAATCGGTGAATATAAACTGAGTATTTGTCAAAAAACGTGAAAAAATGTGGGCACTCTTTAGGTAATTTTTTCTTTTCTTTATATTTTTTTGGTTAGTATAACAGCAAAGACGATTGACTTAAAATACAATCTATTTGCGAAAATTACCATGGTGATGTTTATACTGTGGAAATTCAGTTCAAAATGAAGAAATCGATTTTTTTTTTGATTTTTTAAGCATAAAATACAGATAATAACGTGACAAAAAAGTTGATTTTTAGCAAGAAAAAAATTCTAATATAATGCTAAAAATTGTAAAATAAAATGTTTTAAAAAAAAAAAAAATACCAACTTCAAAATTTATTATAAAAGTATTAAATAAAAATGCACTAAAAAGTAAAAAATAATTTTACTCCTGATATAAGAAAATATATTTCAAAGTGATTTAACTTAGACTGATATTATCCTAATAACTTTAATTTTTTTTTTTTTTAAATTATAATTAAACACTGTTTTAAATATTCCTTAAATTGTTCTTAGATATTATGAATTTGACGCCGACTCTAATAAGTGTATTAACGTTGCATAAAAATTACCATAATACACTCGAGTATATTTTTTACCGAATAAAAAGTCAGTGTTGTGTATAAGAATTACAATAATATTACATTATTTTGAAATATATTTTCTTATCGGGAGTAATATTTTTTTACTTTTTAGCGCATTTTTATAATACATCTTGAAGTCGTTTTTTTTTTTTTAAAATCATTTCGGAATTTTATTGTATTTACGTTACATTATTCTATTGGTTGGCGTTTTTTTTTTTTTTTTTTTGGTTTTTATTTAATTTTAACCTTTATTGTGGACCGATGTTTGCGTTCGAGTGTCGCAGTTCGCTTCTGATGATGGTCAGTATAAGCTGACCGAAACGTTAAGCGCTGCGATTATTGAGTTAAATACGTTAAATTTTTTACGCAGTTGTCCGTAAATTTATTTCACTATGATTTTTAAACGTTTCATATCTTTTTTTTTTTTTTTTTAATTTATTGAAGTCTGCCCATTTTTACTTATTTATATAAATTTTTCTTATCGGACGTTCGAAATTACAATTTCCATGTAATAGTATAAAACTGCATTTCGGTTAAAATTTATTTAGCAGACACACATTTCGAAAAACTTTCCGATCAACATTTTCAAGGATGGTGCCTATATTAGGCACGTATTAACCGATTTGCAATTTTCTTTTTCGATTAAAACAATTGAAAAAATTATAATAATTTTATAGCGCTAAAATATAGTAGTAGCGAAATTGTAGTACTTCAGATTTAGTAGCAACGTGCTGTCTCAATGAAATCAACGATCATTGTAGTATGCGAACGAATCTTTAGAATTTTGTTACGAATAGTAATGTTCTTAATTCGTTTTTCGTTTTATTAAAACTTTTTCTTTCTAAAAGGATGTAGAAATATTTAAACGGTATTTAGGCCAAAGAAAAACATTTTCACTCATTACTTTTTTCGGTCACTAGTATGCAGCCCAACCTACTTCCAAAAATATTAATATTCCATTCTACAATAAGTCCAAAAAAATCCGTATACCCTAATCAATGATACAGAACGCTCCTACTACTACAGCAGAGCACTGTCGCAGAAATTACGATGGTTCGGGGAAATTAAATCGATACATCTGACAATACCCGATATAATTTTCAAAGAATTCCGAATTCAGTCTGATTAGAAAAATTATTACACAAGACTTTACAAGCGATAAAAAGCGTTTAGTATAATAGCAATAACTAAATCACTTTCCCATATTGGTGTAAGCGCAAAAGTAAGGACGCGCCGTCAGATCATAAAACGCCCAAGCACCCGGAGATGACGCAGAAACGACCACGCTCGGTATATAATAAACGGTATATTATAATAAACCATCACCGTATTTATCTAGATTACGTTCTAATCTACACGTGCTTCAAATAAAGTTAAACACGGTCGATGGAAATGGAAGAAAAAAAGGTAATAATTTTTTCGATTGCACTAGTGGTTGTTTTAAATATTCTTTTTGGAGCCATTGGATTTTCCGAATGTAGTAAAATCGTAGTTTTTATCTCATTTAAATAAAAAAATTAATACGCCACGGTTTAATTGATGTCGTTTAATAAAACTCTTAAAATGACGATTGCGTTTTATCTTCACGCTGATGTAATATAAAAGATCATCACGTTAAACGTGTTGTTATCAATTAAAAGAGACTCTTCCATAAGACTCTTGTTTCGTAACTTTTTTTTTTTTTTTTGTAAATTTGTTAAATTTTTTATATGACCAAGTTCTGTTCTAAGCACGTCGATTAGTGAATTTGGTACAGTTTTATAGTTTTCGGTAAAATCGCTAAATGTAAATTCAAAGCCGAATATTATTTTTCATGAAAAAACACGAAACGTTTACATTTATCATAAACAAATAACGAAAAATATTTAAGCGTAAGAGATAGCTGTAATGTATCAGGCAGTGACGGATCCACGGGGGGAGGGGATAGGGAATATCCCCCTCAAACAACCAAAGCCTCTATGAAAAAATTTGTTATAACATAGAAACGTAATTTACGATATAAAAGATTTGTATATAACTAATATTTAATACTATTTTCTACTAAAACTATAAATGTTTTTCATTTTTTATTCTGTTTTAAATTGTCGTCGATCTCTCGCCATTTTTATTTATTTTTAATTTTTATTTTGTAATTTTAGTTAAAAGTAGTTCAATGAGAAATATATATATATATATATTAAACTTGCTCATTAAAAAAGAATTCGTATCGGATTACTAACAAAAATAAAAAAGAAGTGAAGTGTCCAATTAATCTTTCTTACTATTTCGCATCTTTTAGGTATAATTTTATAATTTCGTTTTATTTTTCACCCCTAAATGTAAAATAAAAGTTAAATTAAAAATTGTAATGATTATAGGTATTTTTAAAACACATTTTTATGAATTTCTATAAAGGTATCTGATTTTCTTTATGAAAAACAAGGGGTATTTCCCAAATCTGCCGTAGAAGATTTTACGTAATTATATACTTTTCCCTCACAAAATGTCCTTTGGGAATTACAGTCTAGGAAAAAAGAATTTTTTGCGTACTGGCAAGGATGTGTTGTTTCGACTAAAGAACACCATTAAGTTCTACGAATAACTCTATTAAGAACGACACAATCCATGAAGCTCGTCCGCACCAAATCTAAAGGGAGTATTTGTCGCAGATTTTTTTTGTTTTATTTATTTAGTTTTTGGGTTTGTCCTTGGCTTTGACCGAAACCACTTGAATGTATTATGCTAGAAAATTAAATTCCGAGGCGATAGGAGACACAGATTTTTTTATTCCGCTATCGTCGCGCCGGTTTTCCTGTACAGTAAGTACGCCTACACGGGTGTATAGCAAAGATACACGTGCAAAACATGTACGTAAAGGTATGGCGCTCAACGATCATCAATCGTTTTGTACTAATTAATTTCATAGTGTTATTTTTCCATCACGATCAGATCATAGGTATATAGTTTGTATAAAGCATGTATTTTATCTGTACTGATTTTATGGCTATCTGATGTATCTAAATTAGCGTCTTTTTTTTAAATATATTCGTGCATTTTAGGGAAAAGGGAGATTAAATTTTGCAGTTGTGCTTGTCAACTACGGACATTAATCCAGTAAAAAAACATCAATTCGTTTTTAATTTTTTTACTTGATCGAATTTGTGTTTTACTTCCATTTTGTTTTTACAACTCCACCATTCTCCTTTTTATTTTCTTATTATACCTATTTATCTATTTGTAATATATATATATATATATTATATATAACAAAATAAATACTTGACTCCTGTGACTTGGCCACAAGAAGACACTCCCTGGATCTGGTAAGTGTAGTATTTTATAGTTTATATTAAAGAGTCGTTTTTAATTAACCATGCCATTTTTAAACGTTATATACAGTACACATAACGTACAAATGTTACACTAATCAATAAAAAAATATTATACAAATTTTTTACTACTTTCAGCGTAAAAATGGCATAATTTGATATATATATATATATATATATACGTATGTTTGTATGAATGTATGTATTGTGCTAGATGGACTTACAATACGAAGATCCCTCTCTGTTACTAATTTATAATGTACTCTTCAAGAAATTGAGATATTTACTAATTACATACGAATTCCTCTTTATAATTATTTCCTGTTTTATGCAACACTAAGCTTATGGGCAGTGCGACTTTGGATGCTTCCGGAATTATTATATTAACAATTAACGCACGGTATGTGAAGAAAGTATTTGTTAAATCGGTATCTAGTGTAGCTCCTGTAGCTAGTAGGCACGAATACACCATGAATATGTTCTCTCGCTTAGTATCTACATCATTTGATTACTGAGTTGTTTAATTTCTTAATATTTTTTATGATTTATTTCTAATCATTTTTCAACTTTAGCCATTTACTTGTTTTGTTTCCTTTT
This sequence comes from Icerya purchasi, assembly GCA_039619475.1. NCBI lineage: Eukaryota > Metazoa > Arthropoda > Insecta > Hemiptera > Monophlebidae > Icerya > Icerya purchasi. The sequence goes on from CM077115.1 coordinate 55,274,784, forward strand.
CTAGTTCTTCATTTTTATCATTTCATACTGTTTAATTTTTCTCTGCTAGTTTATTTTATTTTGAATTTTATTCACTACCTCTAATGCTAATTTTACTTAGTTCTTTTTACATGTTACTCAAGTCTTCGTTTCCTTTCGATGCTTTTTATTCATTTACTTATTCAACCTTTCGGTATAATCATACAAAAATCCGAGTTTAAATTATCATAAACTCCTTTTATATCAATGTATACTGTAATGATGTATTAATCATTAGATGTACTTATTTGTAAATTATCCTAAATAAATATCCCCCGTAATAAAAAATTATGTCATTTTTAATTTCTTTATAAAAATTTTGCTACAAGTAAACTTGACAGTTTTTTTTACAAAAATTAGAAATTAAGATAAGTTTATTGGCTTCCAAATATCTAAAATAAACGATTAAATTATTATAAACTTAATAAATCTACGTTAACTTTAATTTCTGTTTGTTAATTTTTCAAATACGCTTTTCGCTTCTTTTTGGGATTCGAAAGAGTACATATATAAAAAATTAATTTCCTGAGCTCCCAAAAAAATTAAGAAATAGAACAAAAATATTATTCTCTTTTGGTTTTTAATAAGGAGTTTACAAGTATGCCTGTGCACTATTTTTGAATTTGTAAGTAGAAACATTTGTTCGCCAATAAATTGCTTTTTATCTAAAGTGTTTTTCTTTTTCTTCTGAAACCCCGTATTTTCTTGTACATACTAAATATCAGTAAGGCTTCCTATATACTGACAAATGAGCGTGGAATTTCAGGGAACTTCGAATGGAATAACTTGTAATTATTTATAGTTCGCGTTCGTTTTCTTGTGTGTATACATTAAATGTTTTTAACAGCACTTTTTCACTTTTGTATTTCATATGATTCCACTGTAAAACGTTTTAGTTGTTTATCCGAAAAAAAAAAAAACAAAAAAAAAAAATCTTTAATAGTGGAATAAAATACATGTTGGGCCTAGTCTTTATAGCTTCCTACTGTTCATGACTGCGGAACCCAATTTAGGATTACCTTTTTCGATGTCAGTCTGAATTTCCACAACTATTGAATCGTTGTTGCTAATCATCCGTATATTTATCTGTTTTTTTTTTTTTTTTATGTTGCAGAACAAAGGACTAAATTTAGGCCAAATGGATCTAAATCTTTTCGAACTACATTGTGGCAGGAGGTTATTTTTAGGTGTACTAGCACTTCCATTTCTATCGGCCATTTCAATTTTTTTCCATCATTTACTTTTAAAAGTACGTAAATTACACATTTTTTTTAAAGCGGAAGATACACAAAGAAAAGATTAAAACATATTTATTTATGCAACCACAAATGTGTTCAGCCTTCAAAAAAATATCTAAATTTCGAAGGAAAAACAAAAATCCGAATTACAGTGATCATTTGGTAACTATATATACGAGAAAAAGATAGTTTCATTGCTTATGCTTATTCAGGATAATTCTAAAAGTTTAATTCGTAACTGACAGTACTGTCGCCATAATCATCATAATTCATTTCTACTTTTGGAACGATCTCGCCGAGTTAATAAATATGGAAAATAAATTGTTAATTCGTTTAATTCGCGTAAAATTAAAAATATTAACGTTCCATGAGATAACTTGTGCATATTTATCAATTGCAAAAATCCTACAGTCGGAGAAAATCTCTTCCAATAAGCAGTTAATGAAATACACGAATGGACTCGACGCAATGAATTGCAATTTCACAAGCTAAATCAACTGCAATCCAATTCTGCAAACACGATGTTTTCGAATCGATAATATACCTATTTCAGTTAGAGTCAGATACCTAAGTGTAATTTTTGATAATACCTCGTCCTGAACTCCGCAGCTCATAAATCTTTTAAAGCAAAATGCTTTAAAAAAATTAATTACTAAAAAAAAATTGGCTCACACTTCGTATGGATCGGACAAACGTATACTTCTGAAACTTTATCGAACCCTTATCCGTCCAGTAATGGACTATAGAGCACCTCTTTACGGTTTCGCTACTGAAACACGTCTAGACTCTTTGAATACAATTTATAATACATGCCTGAGGTTAATTACAGGCGATTTTCGTACTACACCAATCGATAGTCTCCTAAACGAATCCTTAGAACCTTCAAAGGCATCTTGCTTCCACAAAAGCCATTTTCAACATTCTAAACTTTAACTCATCTCCTCACTTTATGATCCCACCCAACTCTCTTTCCCATAATAACGATGATCTCCTTAAAGCAGTCTTTCAAAAAAAGTACCAATCTTCTAAATTTTTCTTTATAAATCCACCACGGCTAGAGATTTTGCTTCAAATATAGATTTATCTCTTAGTGACTAGAATAAGTCTCAAACTAATCCCGCTGCTTATCATTAAAACTACAATAACCTCATAAATAAGTATCAATACTTCGTTAGAATATACGACGGTCCTAAAACACCAGACAAAGCTGGGTGTTCGATCGTTCACGAAAACAATATGTTTTCTGTTTTCCCACTATCACCGGAGTTCTCCGTTCAGTCAACCGAACTCTGTTTCAAATTTATTTCCTGCATACTTTTAGTTGATTTTTTTCATTATTTTTATTAGGAAACTCGGTATAATGTAATTGATCTTTTTTCTTTTAAAAAACTTTCTTATTAGCTGGTTAAAAAGATGATAAATTGTTTTTCATCGTTTTAGTCATATAGGAAAATAAACTTAATGTTCGCAATGAAAATTTTGGAACACTAGTCTTTGCTGTATTGTACGATTATTTTTATATATTAATGTTTTACATACGATTGTTTGGTTCGTTGAATGTTTTTGATCCGGTACTATATCAATCCAGTCATTTTGAAATTTAATAAACCTCTAAAACTACGGATGAACTACATTGCTTATATTGAAAAACACGGTCGCGGATCACTTAAAATTGAGGTCCAAAATTTTTCTATTTTCACTTCTTTTCGTCATTTATCGGTTCACTATTTTTTTGACTACAATAAGCAGACCAAAAAAAAAAAAAAAAAGGTAAAATAATATCTAAAACGGGGTGTGTTTTGATGAGAAATCGTCCACTGTTAATAAGCCAAATACAATAAAGAAAAAAAAAGGTGTTTCCTTTCAGTTAGAGAGGAAGTGATCGAATATTGTCTCGCAATCGATAAAGAATAATGTGAGAATTTATATCAGGAACGGAAGATTGTAAGGTTAACTTTATAGGTCATTGACGGAATTTTATTGCAATTTGCGTTTCAACAAATGGCGGGCTCTCTATTTTGCTGGTTCATGATATGCGTATTAGCGTGGAAAATTCTTATTAAGTTTTTTGAGGAAACTTAAAGAGAGTACACAGGTGAAGGCGACAAACTATTTTCTAAACAATACTTTTTCTTTTACCTTGATTAAAACTTATCCCGTTTTTGTTTTTTTTTTTTTTTTTTAAAAATCGGATTACAAATATAACCCGACTGACCAATTGTGATAACTGATCAAGATTAGTGTTTATGATTTTCATTAATTTCTTAATTTTTTTCAAAAACCTGATGATCTGGAATTTTTCACATCAATACGTGATCTAATGGCACGAAGTAAAAAGTAAAGAGCACCATACCTAAAGCGTAATTGTGTAACAGAGTTCTGTCTACGACCTATATGCATATATATTTACATCAACTACGCGTAGAGAAACAGTGACAGTGTGGGAATTTTTTTTTTTTTTTTAAATGATTTTTAATAAAAGAGTATATTATTTTCAATTAAGATTTTTCAACTGATTGAATGTTCATCTTTAGAGAGTTAAAATATTCGAAAGAATTACCCCTGGCATTATCATTTAATCTTTATTACAGCAAAAATAAATCTTCCCCTTTTTGAAAATTTTTTTAATCTACCACTGTCGACATTAAGCTCAAATACAAAATTCGGCTACTTATCACGTCTAGTTCTACTTCCTATGTGTCCCTCGTGTTGAAACAACGAAATAGGTTTTTTAAAGGAATTGAATATAAAAGCTTTGACTTACTTTCCGTGCTAGGATCGAAGCGGAAATGGGGAGCAATCGCAATATATTAAATTTATCAAATTATCGTTATAATTTTTTTTTTCTTTTTGGAGGGGGGATCGGAAATAAAGCTTTTATTGCATTTATCGTTATTTAAGAAATGCTAAAAAAAAAATGGAAAAAAAGGGGAAAAAAAAAAGAAAGACGTATATATTATAAAATAAAATAGTGAATAATTGAAAAACCTTTAAACATCTTAAGAACGAACATTGGAGATAATATATATGCCAGAAACGTCGTTTGGGGGAATATCGCATCTTTAGTAGCGGAAAAGAGAGAAGAAAGGCCATGTATCAGTACGTAAATAAATATATACTATATGTTAAGAGCCGGAGAAAAACTGAGTTATCGCCTATCAGATATTTTCTACATATGCGATATGCATTTATTTATTTACACGTTTTCGAATCCTTATCATCATCTTTACTCATAATAATTATTTACTAAAGAAGAAAATAAATTTAGAAGCTTTGAAAATTTTTATTTGCTTAAATTTTAAAATTTCATCGCTTATACATTTGTTGAGGCGAATTAACGAAATTTTCTCGTCTGTTAGTTAGGCGGTGACGAACGAAACGATTGTATTTCCGAACGAAGCGAGTGCTTTGTGATCTTTTCATTATTGCCGAAATAGCGCGCGACCATGTCTCATGATAATGTCGAATTATTGAATTTCGCGTCCGTCGAAGAATGTGCGCTCTATTGATTGTGCTCTATTTATCATAAATCAATCTTTGCGAATGATCATGAACTTGACCTTGTCAGTGTCTATGAGTACCGTACGATTGTCTGTTTGATCGTTACAAATCACACTTGGTTTACCGCAGGGAAGGTTCTCCTCATCGTAAGACAATGCGGTTGAATGATCTTTTATTTTCTGTCTTCTATTAAAATAAGCCGGCTACCGCGACGTATTTGGTTAAGCGATCGTTCGTATCTCGCTCAAGCACATTGAAAATAAACGAAAATTTCACTTGCGCCGAGTTGACCTGCCCACCGCTCCTCATAAAATAATTTCCTCTGTCGAAATTTATATCATTTCCGTCAAATGTTCACTCTGATCGGAAGTGACTTGCATTCCCAGCCAGAATGAGATTTTCAAAAATGTGAATTCTACGTAATTTTTGGGTGTTTTTTTTTGTTTAGATTATAAAAAAGACAAAGAAAAAATATGAAAGGAAGCTCATTTATGTAATTTATATTTAGGTAAATTGAAACATTTCTTAGCGGGGAAATATCATTTAGATTCAGAGACTAATTCAGAAAAAAAAAAAAAAAAAATAAACAAATGGAGTTTTTTTACATAATGCTACTATTGAAACAGAACCACACATATAATTTCGTTTCTGATCTGGTATAATTCGCTATTCAATAAATTCTTTGAAAATAGGGTTCCACAGAATGCTTGAAATTTTCTTCTTCGGTCGCTACTGCTGCAGTGTTAATCTATCGGGAAGCAAATCATTTAACGATTAAAGTTGAACAGTGTGTAGTAGTGTAGTACATTTCTCAGATGCGGACTTTGCCTAATCCCAGTACGGGGTGCAATCAAATATATTAAAAAAAAAAAAAAAAAAAAAAAAAACAACTTATCAATGGGATTTAATAAATGTACAAAAAAAAACCTTAAAATAAAGTGAGTCCCATACCCTTGATAGGGCGTCGGGGATCGTAAAGTTAAGGTTCACAATGTACTAAGCCTAACGGCACTAATGAGAGTAGAGAGGCCTTACCCGCGAATAAAATTTTGAATTACAGCCAGATCACAAACCATTATTCTAAAAAGAAAACGAGCAGCAGAATCCATTTCGGTGGTGTATATTTCCTTTTTAACACGGGAAAAATATGACTCAGAACAACCGGTTTACACATGTTGTTGCAATATAAAAAAATTCAAAATTTCGTTTATTAAAATTTACACATTTCTTCCCCTAGATGCAAAATTCGTCTTAATATACAATTTAAGATTTTTGCTCGGCATCGAATTTTCTTAACAGATCTAAACAACCCCTCGTTCTTTTTCTTTTTTCTCTTCCACTATTATTTTTCATTGGGCACGCGCAATAGGAAAGAGAATGCAACCAAACAGCGATGCGAATGTAAAAAGATTAATTACTTCACGAATATTGCAGGCTTCTTCTAGGGTCAAAAAATTAAAAGTGATGCAGAGAAAGAATAATGGCTCTAAACTAAGTGATAATGGGATATTCTTCGAACTATCACACACTTTCATTTGAGCAATTACACACAAATTTGATATCGAAAAAAGTAAGCTAACTCTAACGGTTAACTTTGGAATAATGGGATTCTTCACTAATAATTGAACGACGAGTTGGCGATAAAAACTAAAAATCCCACGGGTCGAACAAAAATTGCAAAAAAAAAAAAAGTATAAAAAGGAAAACGTTCGTGATGATAAACGTTGTGTACTTACTTTATCGTTTGAAAATACGTCTAGAAATGATCACCGGCAGTGCGTTACGAAAAATTGAACATGTAAAAAACACTGAAAACCGAAAATAAAGAAGTTAATTAAAAATTAAAACGAACAAAAAAATAATAAATAAATATTAAATTCGATAGCGAACATGAGGTTTAAAACAACTGTCGTCGTCGAATAATAAATGACTGCGAAACGAGAAAAAAAAAGGATCGTAAGTTAAGAGGCACGCGCAACAAATCGTAGTTTATCATGAGAAGTTAGTGCGACAAGAGTCACTGCGTTACGTTTGATAATACACCGAATGTGCGGCATTGGGTCGGCGTCGGATGGCTTGTGTCTAGAGTGCGTCGGAGACGTCAGAAAGTGAAACCGTTCGCGTCCACGGGCACCTCGTTACGGCAGCGAGGTACACCGAGGCACATTGCGACAGGTAAGGGGATGGAGTGGAGCACGGTGGCTCTGTTGTCGACAGTACTGTGCAGTGCAGCGTGCGCTCTAGAGCTGTGTCGAATATCATCGATTACGGTATGCAGTTTGCATTCATTTAGCAAAACCTAGTTATACTTGGCAGAGAGTCTATTAATAATAATAATAATAATTATTAATCGTTAATAAAGCGAACACAAAGACGAAATGTAATACACGTACGTTTATTTATCGGCATCGGTGCCATATGAACTGGATGTGTAGTACGCTTCTGTGAATTGTGTGCCTAAGGGCTTAGACCACTTCCAGGCATATTGCGAATCTAGCAGCGACAGCCGAAGAACGAGCCGGTGCGTATCCCCAGTGTCTTCGTCATCTGTGAGCTGTGTTGCACCATCGTCGGTCGATGCAGCTCCATTTCCAGAAACACGAGATAAGATGTCAGGGTTAACTGTCATCCACACTTTGGCTGACCACGTCTAGTCGTATTTATTATAGCTTCCACAGTGTCTTCCAATCTTCAGATTGGATTCTCTTCGAGCACAATGTGATTTTGTTTGTTTGCCTTTTTTCGGCGGCTTTTGGCTTCTATTAGTCACCGTTGCTCAGGGTTTTTCGACTATTTCTCATTACTTCTGTAAACTGTACTATAATTCGGGTTTTAATTAAACGCTGCCAGTTTGGGCTTATAAAAAAACGTGGTAGAATAGCGGATGTGCCACTACAAACTCTTAAAAATAATCGTAGATTTTAAAAAGACTAAACTTTGATGGTATACTAACGTTTATTTTTGACGTTTTGGAAATTTTATCTGTGTTTTTCTTGAATTGCCGATGCGTTTTCATTCGGAAAATCCCTGATACATCGTTTTTTTTTTTTTTTTGGGATCGAGAGCATTACCAAGCATTAGCTTAAATTGTCGAAAGACTCGTGTGCTTTAGTCGCAGCTTTCAAAAAATTGTCTGCTCAATGGTCTAATAGCGGCGAATGATGTTCAAACAGCTTCGAGTTTTAGCGATTCGAAATAAGACACACGAATTCGAAGCTTTTGGAAAAAGGTTGGCGAGGATGAACGAACGTAACTGCGAAAAAAAATAAAAATTTCGTCAAAAACAGCGGGTTTTTTTTTTTTTTAACAGTTGGAACTATTAATATATAAAGACAAAAAGGCAGTTTTTAGATTTTGTTTTTGTTATTTTTCAACAAGAGAATTTTTGCTATTTCGACAGAGAAAGTAACACACTTTTTATTAATAAAGTAAGTTTGAAATAGATTTTTTCAATATCTACGTATTAGAGAGACTAGTGTTAACGGAAAAAAATAATATAAAATAAACATGCATTTTTTTATTATTTATCATTTTATTTTTCTTTGGGCTCACCGGCAAGGGGCATTGATCCAACAACCATAAACACGCGCAATTGCTTTTTATTGTGCGTTAATTAATTTTTTCGTTTATTTATTTGTTTTTGTTACGTATTTTTTTTTTTTTTCTTACCGGTGACTACAATTAACGACTTTCTTATTTTTTCCCGATAAATTTATTTCAGTAGACTGTATTATAATAATAAAACCCTATTACGAGTAGATGAGAATTTCTAAAGACGCATTAGTACGCGAAAAGGTCGTGTCTCAGTCGTACGCTAAGCGATTAAATATCCGATACAAACTATCCTTTAAAATCTGTTCATCTTTATATTTTACCGTTAAAAAAGAACTGGCGGAATTTAATTTCATGTTTAATTGTTTTATGTACATTTAGAACTTTGTCTTTCATTATTCAACAGAGGCACGCTTCGGATAGTCTCTTATAATTATTATGGAGGAATCGCAGTTTTAATTAACTATGATAAAAAACTGTTTTATTAATTATTCTTATTTTTTTGGGCTCAAGAGTTGTGGACATTAACCAAGTGCACGTGAAATTTTTCTATATTTTCAGTGTGAGGCGGCGTGATTTGAGTTCTACTCAAAAATCAACTGTCCTAAAAATAAATTTCGCTGCGATTTTTAACATTATAAAATCTTCATGTCACACTCGGTGTAAAATTGTCAGAAACGTTAACGCACGCACCTGTATATATTAATTACAACGTAATTCTTAGGCTACCCCCCATTCGAAAAAATGTCCCAATTTTATGTAACGCTAAATGTCCCAAAAAAATGTCCCAGAAAAATGTCCTAATTTTATGTAACGTTTGCTATATTTTGTAGGATTTTTGTTATTGTTATTTAAAAAATGTCACAATTTTATGTAATGAAATATGTAACGAAAAATGTAACGAAAAAATGTCTTAATTTTATATAACGGAAGGTAAATGTTAGAATGGGATTTTTGTGGTTATGTTATTTTTTGTGTGTGTTGATGCCAGTAAGAATTACGTTGTAAATTTTGATCATTTTATACAAAGTATAGAAGAGAAAGAGACAGAAATGAAAGCAAGAGGGGTCAAGTGGCACAGCCCCTTGCGAGGCCAAAATGGCCCAGTTATATATATGTATTTATATAAAACTCGGCCCTTCGGTAATCGGAAGGGGGCAAGCCCCCTACACAACCAGGTCTAGTTCTTCCATAATTGTTACAGAAGAGTAAACTTTTTCATTGGCTACGCCGTTCGGCAAAATTTTTTCGTTACATTTTCGTTACATAAAATTGTTATATTTTTTTGAGACAAATTTCGCGACAGGACACTTTTCCTGATGACTAAGACATTTTTCCGTTACCTTTTTTCGTTTCATTTTCGTTACATATTTCGTTACATAAAATTGTGACATTTTTTTGTAACAAATTTCGTGACAGGGCACTTTTCCTGATGACCCGCAGTGTAAAAATGGCATAGCCGTTAATATATGTGTGTAATAATTACCACTTATACAATATTTTTGAACTAAAAACAAAATGAAAAATTTATCAACATTTTTGTAGGATATAACCCGGTCGCGGAGTGTTTGAAATTTCTTTTCTTTTTACAATGTCGGTTTCATTTTCGAGAGTACTGAATATTTTTTAGTTGGATTGCATTAAAAATCTTTCAGCTAATACTGATAAGCATAAATGGAAGTTACCGAGATGTTGGTTAGCAGCATGTTGTGTAATTGAAAAATTCGACGAAATAACGTAAATAGTGCTGTATCGTTGTTACATCGTTGTTACCATTCAGTGCGGTAAAAGGATAAAAATGGAGCTATTCGACGCGTAATCCCTATTGACTGTAGCGCTAAAATTTTCTATACCGGATTTGATAATGCGTGGAAAAAGGTAAATTTGAAATTTTGTTTCCGAGAGAGAACCAAATATATTTTTAACATCTATTATAGAAGTTGAGAATAATCGAGAGAGTCGGTCGATATTAAAGAGTAACATATAAAAAAATGAATAAACATTCTTTTATGCGGTTAATTATTTATACGGTTTGATTAATTATTAATTTATGTTCACATTTTTGGATTTTCATTGTAAAATAATTTTCAGGAAGTTTTAACGTATTTGTAATGGCATGCTATTATCGACTTGATTATCATTAACGGTTTTAATTAAAACAAACTGACAAAAACCTTGACGGCGGCTGCGAATAATAAAAATGTGCTGATAGTAAATTTTCAAATTGTAATAAAAGTTTTGTTTCCCTTTATTACCGCTATTGTTTCCGGGCTGTAAGTTAAACGCCAAAATTACTCGTTTAGAATAATTTTGCATAATGGTTTAATTAAAAACCCGTATACAAATTAGTTTATACAAAAAAAACGAAATGCATTCATCTAAATAAATTACCTTTTAGGTTTTTGAGGATTTTGTTTTAGCGAAATTTTTAATAACGGACACAGGTTTTAGTTGGAAATTTGAAGAAATTAATAACGCTGACGGTTTTGTATTTATACGCATTACGAGAGAGTCAAAATTAATTACCTTATTCTTTATATTCACGTATAAATTAGTTATCTATCGAAAATAGGGCACTGTAAATAATGATTCAGCATTAAGATTGTAAAGCCTTGTAATAGAAAATTTCTAAATCAAATGATGAAAATTTTGAAATTTAAAGTATAGCGAGTTTTCTATGAAATTTTCTTTCTTTCTACTGATTGTTCTATTCTGTAAATTTGTTTTTTTTATTTCATTTTTTTTGCGGGACGGTTTGTCGACGTTGACATTGACTTAAGAGCTGAAGAAGGAAAGGAAAGTGTAATTAGACCATTGCAAAGGATACCATTTTACCCTATGATATATATACATATTCATTTACATTTACAGCTAAGTTGGCTCAGGTTTATAATCTTACATATATGTATTGATGACTAGACCATTCTTAGCCCGAAGTACACTACATTTTTGGTCCCATGATTATGTTCCCCGTTACATTATATAAGATAATAAAGGTTGCGAATTCTATGTTGTAAAATTACTAAGATTTTTTCAAAAATAAAAGACGGGAAAGAATGGCTACTCAATTGAAAATGATTTTTCTAAAAAAATTTTAGAAGAAAAACGGTTGAGGGTAAAGGGGTTTGTCCCTCTGCGAGGCCGAAGGGCTCAGTTATATATATATATATATACATACATACATAAAAAAACATATACATTTATCGAAATTAATTTTAGTAATTGGCATATATAAATTTTTTTGCTCGCGTTCAATAAATGTAAAATGACCTGCCTGTAATAATAGTAATAGTAATCAGGGGCAGATCCAGAGAGGCATTCTGGGGAGAGAAATTATATAATTGCGTAATATCTTATACGGCAGACAGTAAATTTGAGAAATACCTTGTTTCGTTAACAAAATTAAATAGCGACCTCTGTAGAAATTTAAAATTTTTTTAAAAATACATAACTATTACAATTTTTAATTTAACTTTTGTTTTAGATTTAGGTGAAGAAAATAAGACGAAATTATAAAATTATACCTAAAAAATGGTAGTTTAGAATTTGAATGGTAAGTTACTAGAAAGAATAGAACGATAGTATTTTTATTAAACTTTACTTCTATTTTATTGTTGTCAGTAATCCGATCCGAATTCTTTGCCCCCGTGAGCAAGTAATATATATATATATATATATATATATATATATATATATATATATATATATATATAAACTCGGCCATTTTGGCCTCGCAAGGGGCTGTGCCCTTTGATTCCTCTTGCTTTCATTTCTGTCTCTTTCTCTTCTATACTTTGTATAAAATGATCAAAATTTACAACGTAATTCTTACTGGCATCAACACAAAAAAAAAATAACATAACTACAAAAATCCTATTTTAACATTTAACTTTCATTATATAAAATTAAGACATTTTTTCGTTACATATTTCATTACATAAAATTGTGACATTTTTTAAATAACAATAACAAGAATTCTATAAAATATAATAAACGTTACATAAAATTGGAACATTTTTTTGGGACATTTTTTCGAATGCGGGGTAGCCTAAGAATTACGTTGTAATTAATATATATATATATATACATATATATATATATATTGTTATGTTCCATTAATTTTGCCTCGCGGTATAATGAGCAATGAGCGGACCATAACTTTTTTTTTTATATATATTACTTAATCGTTTTTTTTTTTTATATCGCGGTGTCAACTGCCATCAATGGAAATAATTACTAGATCGATTTTATATATATATATATTGACTTTCGAAAAATTATATACATAAAGAACAATTACTTTAACGACTGATTATTTACTTTGATTTCGCGGCAGACTAGATTTTTCGACGCGGGGCCCTTTAAAAATAAATACGCTGCGCACACACACACTCACACCCACATCGGTCGCACCGCACAATTCACCTGAACAATTGGTTACAAACACAATTAATATACATCGATAATATACATAACAATCGGAAAAACTTGCTATTCAATCGTCCTTGTTCCGGTTCCTGTTGGTGAATGTCACGATGACGAGTCTCGAAAATCCTAACCGGCTACCGCTTTGTTTCTTATGTTTTTTCACTTCAGGAAACGTTTCAACAATTGTTATTATCAATTACCTATTGGTGCGGGATCCCACCTTAGCTGTAAGGATTTCTTTTTTCCCGCCGAAAATGGCTATTCCAACGTGCTCTTACTTTAAGTAAATTATTACAGATTATACAAACAAAATTCACAATGCAATTTTAATAACTAGAAATTCACTCGTATTTTTTTTCCGTTGATGGTGCGTCATCGTCAACTCGGTTCATCAGCCAAAACGTTTCCTACCTGACTCTTCACAGGCAACACGAGACAAAAGCCTTTTCGCTAATCAGGTGATAACCGTTATCGCCGTTGCCGGCTCGCATTGCTCGCCGACGACTTATTATCTCAACAGTGTTGCTACCTGCGATTAATATTATTATTATCTTCTAATTTAACCTGTCCATCCCTCGTGAACGAACGCACCTCTTTGTATTCCAATCTGCTGTCACTCAAACTTCCTACTCCTTATTGTGCCTCGTATATCTTATCGTTTCCGTCGATCTCAGTTGTTCCTATCCTCAGTTCCTTTATCTTATCAATAGCTGACCGAATCTACATTTAACTGATCCTTCTTCTTCCTTTCGTTTCTGAGCGAAGATCCTTTGTTGACATGCCCAAAGGGGGGGTAAATAAATAAACCGAAACACAACAATATATATACATATATATATATATATATAACTCGGCCATTTTGGTCTCGCAAGGAGCTGTGCCCTTTGATCCCTCTTGCTTTCATTTCTGTCTTTTTCTCTTCTATACTTTGTATAAAATGATTAAAATTTACAACGTAATTCTTACTGGCATCAACACAAAAAAAATACCATAATCACAAAAATTCTATCCTAACATTTAACTTTCATTATATAAAATTAAGACATTGTTTCGTTACATTTTTCGTTACATATTTCGTTACATATTTCGTTACATATTTCGTTACATAAAATTGTGACATTTTTTAAATAACAGTAACAAAAATCCTATAAAATATAACAAATGTTGCATAAAATTGGGACATTTTTTCTAATGGGGGGTAGTCTAAGAATTACGTTATAATTGATATATATATATATATATTTCTCATTGAACTATTTTCATTTACATTACAAAATAAAAATTAAAAATAAATAAAAAAGACAAAAGGTCGGTGATTTATAAAAATCTTTTGCAGTATAAATTAAGTTTCTCCATTATAATAAATTTTTTCATCGTGTTTTTGTTTCCTTTTTTTTGGAGCGAGGAGTGTTCCATATTTCCTCCGTCGATCCGCCATTGTAATAATAATAATAATAATAATAATAATAATAATAATAATAACAATAACAGTAATAATATCAATATCAATATCAATATCAATAATAATAATAATAATAATCAAATCAAATAAAATCAAAAATAATAATAATAATAATAATGATAATGATAGTAAAGTTATTCGATTAGAAGCATCTTTCATAATTCGCTGGGGTGATTTTAATCGGCCATTGCAGGCCGGTTTTTGTCGAATTTTTATGGGTTCAACAAAAGTTTATTATTAAAAAGGTGGCATAAAAAGCGTAATAATTTATTCTTGAAAGGTAGGAAGAATAAAGTGCGTAATAATTTTAGGCGTTTTCATTAGAACGCGCGAATAGGGGGTAAGATTTTAACTGTTCCGAGAAGAGATGTAAATTTTTTTTTTTTTTTTTTTTTTTTTGGTCCCCAATTCGTATACGATAGGGTAAATATATTTAGAAAATTGATACCAATAATTTATATAAATCACAGGTCTGTGTCCTGAGCCCGTCCATTTAAGATGCAATGAAAACAATGTATTCGCTTGAATATAATACCGCCTGTTCGACATAGAATACTAGCGCGCACACACGTACATAAAAAACAATTTCTGCTCATCGAATTGATGCCCAGGGGGGTGGGGGGAGGGTCGAAAAATCCTTTTCCTCTCTACATGTGTTGATTAGTATGACGGTTCGAGTAGATGTTCGAAATATGCGCTCATCGAAATGTTGATTACCTTTGGAGGGTGACTGACATTAGTGCGACTTAATTGTCAAAAGTGGTCATCGGAATAATAATGATACCGACCAGAGGAGTCGCTGTAGTACGGATTGATGGTTTTTACGCGGTTATCTTAGCGCGATCATGTGCTGAAGCGGCCCGGTTAAAACAACATTTCGTATCTTTGCAGGACAAGATACGCGTTGAACAACAGCGGCTAATCGAGTCAAGGTTAACCAGAAAACCAGGTCTAATATTATTGCTATAAGGAGAAATAATCAGAAATAATCGACAATCGGCCGCATAAAAATCTGATCAATCACCGCGTTCGGCTAAAAGTCCTATTCGGCACATCGACCACGAAACACGTTCATTTTTTTGCAAATACCTTCATACGAATCCCGGGACTTTTTTTTATTTATTCATTTATCCGATTTCGTTTCGTTCCATTTTTTATCCAAAACCGAGACAACGCAAACAACGCCGAGGAAGATACCACCTATATTATTATTATTATTATTATTATTATTATTATTAGTAGTAGTAGTATTATTATTCCTGTCTAACCTCGACTGCTGCCGTATAAAAAGGCACCGTCGCGCAACTCGGCGTTGTTATTACATTTTTCGAGAGACGGACGCGTATTGTTGCAGTGATTTACGGATGTTGTGCAAGATGAACGAGTTAGATTGTAACAGTTTTTTTGTTAAACTGCGAAATTCGTCGTCGTACGCGAGAGATCAAATATTAGTGACACGATAAATTTTATACCTTCGCTACCGCTGATGATAGCGATGCCTTAATCTATGTACACACCAATGTAAATCTAGCACGTGTGCTGGAATTAAACAGTGGTTACTTGTGGATGAATTCGAAAGGAACGGTTTTTCAAAATTTCGTATGAGCGCTTTAGTATCAATTAATATTGCTGCTGGTATCTAGGACTGCTGCTACGTTCAGCGTAGCGACGGTTCTGTAGCAAGTTGTGCAATGTCGACGATGTTGATACTTATTGTGTATTGCGCGTGATTTTGGAAAAATAATTTTTCAATTAAAAATTTTTCTACAAATCTGTGGCCGAGGTGATTTTTAGACTTGAAGGGAGACGCTGGATTAGAATTTGTCAGCGAGGGGAGAATAATTATATGAAATTTGAAAGAATAAGAAAAATCTAAAATAATGTTTTTTTTTTTTGTTTTTATTATTATTATTATTATTTTTTTTTTTTCGGTGGGAGGGCGTCTACTATGAGCGTTAACTCAGCGCATGTGAGGTCCTACCCAAATGAAACGCCGCCGCCTGTACGCCACGTTAGTGTCTGCTCTCTAAAATAATAAAAACGTCAGTGTTCATTAATTTAATTATAACTGATGCAGGTCTTCTATTTTTTTTCTCGTTTTGCAATCAATCTACCCTTTTATCATTATTAGTATAGAATATTGCCTACAGATGAGTAGTTTTGCGGTAGCATTGCACAATATATTACAGTTTTAAGTAAAATCTAAACTAAGGAAGTTTGCTATACAAGATGTAGGAATTCCAGCAATTCCACAGGAATTCTAAAAATTCTGAAACGGTTCTTAAGAAATTTTGGGAGAAATCTATGTGAACTCTTAATTTCAATTATTATGAAGAGGGGTAAATAAGAATTACTAGGAAATATTAGGAAACAGTGGATAATTGATTGATTATGGATTATGTTCAAAACAAAAAATGAAAAAACTTTATCCTTTCATATTACCGTGCGCACACACTATCAAAGGCAAGGGGTAAACTTAAGGGGTAAACCGTTGAGGTTGGTGTACAACATGTAGGAATTCCCCATGGCAATTCCATAGCAATTCCAGGAAATAGTGTACAGCATTTACATCGATGGTTTTTACTCTTTGATAGAATTACACAGCCTTTGATAAAGTGTGTCATAAGGGTTTACAGTATTAATAAAGTTTCTGCTCTGAACGATTTATCCCGATTGATAAATTTTTACATTAATGACTACCAGCTCTCTAGAATTCACATTCTGTATTAGCTGGGGTGCCGCAAGGTTCGGTTTTGTTACCTACGCCATATTTACTATATATCGCCGATTTCCTACACGTGGTTACATTTGCTGATGATACGACTTTATTATCGTGTAACGCGCATTCTAATACTGCTAGCAGTAATATTCGTAATGCGTTAAACAAAGCGGAAGAGTGATTCAAAAAAGTAGAACATAGAAGTAAATGAAAATAAATCCATTAACGGTTCAATTTATCGACAAAAAAATATTGTCCTATTTGTTTAGATCGCTAATACTGTTATAGCAATCCGAAAAAATGCTAAATATATCTAGGGGTATGCGCACTGATACGAGGGCAAAAAAAAAAGAAAAGAAAATTAATATTAGACGATAGAAATATCGTGTTGTTACTAGATAATAACCACTTACTATATAGACCCATTTGGATATTTCGAGTGCGCAGCTTTGGGACCGCGCTAAACCGATAAACGTAAAAATAATTCAAACAGTCCAGAACAAAATCTTGAAAATGTTAACAGGCGCACCTCGGGGTATCTAACCAGTGATGCCTTGAGCGTTCCCCACACGCAGCTGACATTGTTAAGTGTTATGCTCAGAGACACGCATACCGACTGGAAAGGCACCCGAACAATTCAGCGGCATAACCGTTGAACGCCACATGTGATATGCGCAAATTAAGGCACCGTAAACCCTTGGGGGGGAACCTTTTGTAAGGTCAAGAATGTTGGGTGCAGTGGGCGCTCTTCCTTTCATGACACTTCCTTATTTTAAAAAGCGCATTATTTTTTCCACTCCATTGAAAAACATTAAATCATGGATAACTTTTTTTCTTTTGTGATAAATTGAACCCCAGCCAAAATAATAAAACACATTTCAGTGTTCAATAACTTTATTGTACAGAATTAGCCTTTTAGGTACTATATTAGTAATTGACAATAATGGACGATGACGGCTGAAGTATGAAATATACTGCTTTGCTTCGAGATTATAGCGACTGAATATTGCATCAATACAGGTACACTATTCCTCGTCGTCGATGCAGAAGAATCATTGTTCAGTTGTTATCTAAAATATTTTGCCGTAAAATTTCAATGTATGTAAGTTAATATTGAGATCTCCAAAGTAAGACATTTTTCCTCCTTGGCTGTACTCGACGAGAAATAAATATTTATCAAAATTGAATTTTTTTGCATTGATGTTCTTCACATTACTTATCTAAAAAATTGAAACTATGTCCGGCGATAAATTACGCAGCATTGCACCATCTTATTCTATATCATATGACGTAATTCACGAACTTATTGCATCATTTTTTGTAACGTTACACTTTTTGGTGTCTTTTCATACATTTCGAAATGACCCAGACTAACAACATATCCACGTTAAAATCTGCCGAATGACCATGCAAAATAATATTACATAACAAGTGATGTTTCTCATGCGCTGAGGATTCTGCATGTTAAATTAAGGGTAACTATAATTTACATTTACATAATACTAAATTCAAAACAAAGAAATCCGATTTTTTTTTACCGCAAGGGGAGGGGGCGCACCGTTTGTTTCGCTTTTTTGGACTTTTCGTCAACTTCGAAATTAAGGAAATGAAATACGGTTTCGTTTCCGATAAATAGCGATCTTTCCAACGATATAATATCACGTTCTCGGAAAAAAAATATTTTTTTCAAAACTTTCGAGATTTCGGCGCCCCGAGGAATAGAAAGTTGTAAGTTCGGTTATAGTTTTCTTATAAAACGGTCATTTATGCATATATTTCAGATACGTTTTGGTTTCCTAAACTTCTTTATTCGGATTATTGGTTACGTAAACATCCTTGTTCTTTTTTTTTTTTTTGCTGTTTTTAGCCCAAAACGGGGAGTAGTTTAAATAATTATTTAACCGCAACTTTTTGATTTTAGTCAAGAGCTTCTGCGGTTTGTTTTACATTTTGAATTCCACTTTTAAATCCGGTGATGAGTTAGGGGAATTTTTTAATGATGATTTCTGAGGTCGTTTTCAATTCCATTTTATTAGGTATTCTTGACGGATTTTTGGGTTCTTTGCCGCCCCCAAGATAATCGATTAACTTGATGTTACCGTTTTAAAGAGGATTTTAATTATCCAATTTTGAAGTATATAAGTCATACCGTTCGTGAGCTATTGCATATTTTAATTTTTGTCATTTTTGAACCATCTTATTCGGATTCCATACGTTATATATGTACGGAATCCTAAAAATCAATAGAATCTCCTATTAATACACCTATGTGAGGGACTAGCGATGGGGGCATATACTGGTATTTAAATTACCGGTAAAAGTGCGTTTTAGATTGCAAGAAATATAGGAGAGACCTCGATTTCCCACTAGTAGTGGGCGGAGAGACAGGGGTCGGATGTCAAAGAAGAAAACAAATGTTCAATAATACAGGAATATTTAAATGCAATTGAGAAAATATTAAGAAATACACAAGCTAGGAAGGAAATTCAAATATAAAAAAGCTTCTAATAACCAGAAATACGGGGAATAAATAAATTCAGCTGCAAAGGCTGTCTGATTTTCGGTGGCCTTTAAATGTATCTGCGTAACTGTGATGAAACCTATAAGGACTTTAACCGCCGATTGTGAACTTAATAATACTGCACGGGTAATGTGTTTCTTACGCAAGTTGACCGAGCCGACGCAAGTTGATGTACGTTAAATTACGAGTATATGTTGGACCAGCCGGGTGGTGAGAGGATATGGACAAAATTAACACAACTTAGTATTGGCGGAGATCTGGTAAGCAGATGGTTGTGTATTAATACTATTCTGTTCGTACGTGACTAATCCGTATGAAATCTTTTCGCTCTACATTATCCGGCAATCACCAAGGCGCGATTATCATCTTGATCTGTGCTAGGAAAGTTCCCTCCGTCGTCCTATAAAACTCGAGTTGGCGGCAAGTATCGGTACTGAGGTATACACATGTGGCTGACCTGGGGGATGCCTGGTTAACACACTCGTTCGCGAAGACCCAGATGAACATCACTAAACAATTTTTCTCTTTCAAGCAGGCTACTGAGTATTTGGTTGGAGATGGAATTTTGTTATTTAGGAATTAGTAAGAGAATGTAAGGCGACCAACCAGTCTGTACGTGCATTCATCCGTGAATAAAGAAAATACCGGATTCTGTATAAAACATGGTATGCGAGTATTATTAAGTCGGACACCTCAAATGCACATGCTGGGGATGTAATCGTGTTGAGACTAGAGCTCTTGCTCCGTTTGTGTAATGGATTAGATGAGTATATCTAACATGGTTTTAATTGATTCATGCTGTTTTCCAGTGCTCTATCAACATTCACTTGTTTGCTCGTGCTAGAACCGTTGTACACGCTGGGTGGAAGAAGACGGAAGGTCTACGCATAGTTAGAATTTAATCACTTCACCGCTTGAAGCAGTAGGTTAATTGGAGAAGTACTAAGAAAATGGGGAAGACCGCTTAAACATGGAGGGAAAAGAAGAAAGTGAAGAACTTCACGCTGTTTGCGATAATCTATGTGAACTGCTACGATTGTACAAAGAGGGTAGTAGAATGGTCGACCGAATCCAAGGATTTTTAACTGAGGAGTGGCTTGCCGAAGAACAGGCTCAACAACCGAGCCGTATATAAAATCTTAAGTAAAGGAACCCATCTATGAAACGGGTTAACGGTAGATTGAGATTTTTTTTTTTTTTTTTTTTTTTTTAAGATCCTCTCTTTGGGAACGTCAGCTAAGGACCTACACCCAGAAACAACAAACAAGAAAAGAGCCGTCAGTTAAATTTTGGTTCGGTCAGATATGGACAATATAAAGGAACTAACGGATGAGATAATGGATGGTGAAGAGAAGGACAGAATATAAGATGCACAATAAGGAGCGGGGAGCTTGAGTTTCAGCAAACAAGAATATAGGATACCGCGTTCAACAGAAAGAGATGGACATTCAAAAAAGATGTGATTGGCGTCGTAATTCGTCGCCTCATTAGGGTGAATAATGTTACTAAATATTTAAAGGATTGAAAGGTATTTAAGACATCTTGATTTTAGGTTAGTTACATGACCCGGAATAGTTTGTCATCGAAAGATAATCGTAGGAAATTGGTAACTAGAAAAGGAGTGGAGCATTGTTAATAGCGATAGAAATACAGGGTGACAAAACGACGTTTCCTAAATTGAGCCGACTGTTTTGGATGTCGCGAGCTGGGCGATTGTTCTTCGGAGAATGCGCGTTAAACGGAAGACGACTGGGGAGGATAAGGAAATATTAAAATCACCGATGTAAGCCGGGCTTCGACTGGAGGAGTGATGCAGTTATGTCGTTTATGAAAAATATATGTAAATAGCGTCGCACTCAAGGCAGAGCTGTTGTGTTGTCTTCCGCCAACTTTATTACCGAGCTGGCTGAACCGACTTTAACCTGGACATTTCTGTTTGTCAGGAACTCCTTAATTGGTCACCAGTTAATCCGGCAAACGGCCGTGTTTCTTATCGGTCCCTATCGCCATGCACGGGGATATAAATGCTTTTAGCGAAAAATATTACACGTTTTGCCGGCGATGCTGGAATGCCTTTTTAAAATTTCCCGTTTGCGCTCCCTGGCTTAAAAGAAGATTATTCTGCTCGAGAAAGAAAAGAGTAGACGTCTATTCATTATTTCTGCATGGGGTTTGAATACAACGTTTAGGAGAAATATGGGAGTCTGTAGCTTTGTCGAAGAAGTGGATATTTCTTTTGTTTTAGGTATAACGCGGGGTTTTGAATATATATTTGCTTGCAGTGGTGTGAGCATTTAAGCGCGTGCTGGGGCGCGCTATTCGAAGTGTGATACTGGGGAGCTGGAAATTCGAAGATGGTGGAATCGCAATTAAACGGAATTGTTCTGTTCGCATGGATGACTATTTTAATTCCATTTCGGATTGACGAGCATTTTAGGAGGTTGAGGTTCGTTTGAATCATTCTACGAGTAGGTAATAGTAATATACGTAACTTTTTCCACGACGGCTGAGGCCGCCTATCGATTTTATTTTGGCGGCCCACATAGAATGTGAGGATAACGCGGCGCTTTTGATTGACGGGAAACAAAGGCCGGGCAGGATTCTTATACGAATTGCTGAGCGGGGTTCGGCGCGGATTTTTTAAATTCTCTCGGTTGATTTGAATCCTTTTAATGCCGGAATGGCGCTCCGTCTTAAGTATATTTCAAACGCAGATGTCCCGATGAAGTTTCGTGTATGTAGTGAAATAAAGAGAAGGAACGGAAAAGAAAATTGATCGATAAAAATTAAATAATACAAACAGAGGAGTATGGATGGGAATCGTGATTTAAGTATGGATAATATGTGGAGCAGCGTGTTGTCAGTTATAGTTCGAAAGCAGTAATAAGTAAATAGATTTTTATGCGAAATGTAGCCTGTCGGATTGTAGTCTGCCGACAAAAGAAGCGAATCTGACGGTGCGTTGTGACGTTGAAAATATATATATAAAAAAAAGGATATTACTCTTTTTTTCGGAAATGACCTTTGTTACCGGGTCAAATAATTGTAAGATGCTCGTAGCGGGGAAGGTTTTGGTTTAGTTTTTTACTTTATCCCGATCAGTAAATCTGCCGGCAGCTTATAAAAGTTGAACTGCTGCGAGCAACCGAATGCAGCTCTGTCGCTGAAATAAACTCGAATGACAGCTGCATATGGTGCAGCGTGCACAGGTAAAACGGACGGTGATAAATGATGCCAGTCGATGCTGCTGTATGAATTTCTTTCCATTACCGGTTTCCGCAATACAACATTATTCTTTTTTGAAATGCCGACAATTTAGATTTGCAATAATATGCCATCGTATCCTCGGGTATGCTGATTATCCCGATATCCTCACGATTTTCGGGCAACACGAAGACGGTTAGGTAGCGAAGTAATTCCTCGTGATTCTTAAAACTCTGTTTTTCTCTTTCTCTTTTTTTTTTGCTTTCTTTAGTCTTTAAGACTTTTAGGCTGCCGAGCATAATACGCAGTTGATATTTTATCTCCTCAATGTATACACTCGGTTTTGAGAAGAACTACATTTGAACGTTTTTCAACGTCACTAGTTCGTGAACGAACACTAAAAAATTCCGAGCAACGGACAGGTCTCATTTTGCTAATAATCTTAAAATTAAAATGAAAAATTTTCGCGTCACGCTTCCCGCGAATCCCCTCCCCGTAATAAAGAAAATATATTTCTACGCCCGGAATGTGGAGATGCGAATTGAGAACAGTTGCGGGACAACGTTATTATTAGGTTGCTCTAATGCTGGAGCCGCGTAAAAAAAATTCGATTCAACGACTCACGATCGTGAAGGGATGAAATTTCACGAAGAGCTGGAACGCAATAAAATAACCTTTCGCTACTGTTCGAACGTGACATTTAGCACAGAGCTGACGTTACATAATCGTTCAGAAAGAACTGAATTTGTCCGACCACTCGAATCAGTCGCGTTCTCAGCAACCCCCACAGCTCTCATAATGTTAGAACAACTTTTGCTCGTTGTTCCGTACGTGGTTACTCGGCTTATTTGTTTTTTAATGGTTATTGCACAATTATTGGCAACGACTGATGGCCGACCGATATTACCTTCACAATTACCAAGCTAATTATAAACCATCCTAAACTGTGATGCATCAAGTGATTCATAGATATTTGTCATATAACCCCGACTTAAAACTAGGCAATGAAACACTTGCAAAAACACACAGTTATTTAAATATAGGCGGCTACTTCTAATACCGTGACGCTGAAAATAATTTTTCCGTTAATTATTTTTATCGAGTATATTTAATTCGGTGCATTTTTTTCCGCCTTAATTTTACCCGTGCGAATATTTTAATTACAACGTAATTCTTAGGCTACCCCCATTCGAAAAAATGTCCCAGAAAAATGTCCCAATTTTATGTAACGCTAAATGTCCCAAAAAAATGTCCCAGAAAAATGTCCTAATTTTATGTAACGTTTGCTATATTTTGTAGGATTTTTGTTATTGTTATTTAAAAAATGTCACAATTTTATGTAATGAAATATGTAACGAAAAATGTAACGAAAAAATGTGTTAATTTTATATAACGGAAGGTAAATGTTAGAATGGGATTTTTGTGGTTATGTTATTTTTTGTGTGTGTTGATGCCAGTAAGAATTACGTTGTAAATTTTGATCATTTTATACAAAGTATGGTAGAGAAAGAGATAGAAATGTAAGCAAGACTGGTCAAGGGGCACAGCCCCTTGCGAGGCCAAAGTGACCGAGTTTATTATATATATATATATATATATAACATAATTGGCCTCGAAAGGGGCTGCGCCCCTTGACCAGTCTTGCTTACATTTCTATCTCTTTCTCTACCATACTTTGTATAAAATTATCAAAATTTACAACGTAATTCTAAATCGGTCATATGAATATAATAACATAATCCCAAAAATCCTATTTAATATAATTACATAAAATTAGGACATTTTTTCTAATGGGGGTAGCCTAAGAATTACGTTGTAATTAATATATATAAATATATATATATATATATATTAGGGGCAGATCCAGAGAATTTTTTTTTTTTTTGGGGGAGGGGATTATATAATTACTTAATATCTTATATGATAGACAGTAAATTTAAGAAATACCTTGTTTTATAAAGAAAATCAAACAGCGACCTTTTTAGAAATTAAATTTTTTTTTAAAATATACATAATTATTACAATTTAATTTAAATTTTGTTTTATTTTTAGGTGAGGAAAATAAAACGAAATTATAAAATTATATCTAAAAAATGGTAGTTTAGAATTCGAATAGTAAATTACTAGAAAAAATAGACCGATACTATTTTTTATTAGACTTTAATTCGTTTTTATTTTTGTTAGTAATCCGATCTGAAATCTTCGCCACCGTGAGCGAGTTTAAATATATATATATTTCTCATTAAACTATTTTCATTTACCCATTGCGCAAAATAAAAATTAAAAATAAATAAAAAAGAAAAAAGGCATCGACAACAGTTGCATTTAAAACAGAATGAAAACGTAACATTAATACTTTTACTAGAAAACAGTATTAAATATTAGTTATAAATTAAATCCAAGAAGGTGTCGCCTACTCTGATATAAACGTATCTCATGACTCAGAGCAAACACCAATTGATCAGGGCGTATCCGGCGATCAAATTTTAACCGAATTAACTCAAGCCTCGGCTTCTTCCGAAACTCTACCGAATCAAACCAATTCGGTACCGTCTAATGCCAAGCGATTCAAACGTAATCTCTATCGGATAATTCTTCGACTTCGACCTCAGGTGGTCAGAATTAAAGCCCAATCGCAAAAAAAGAAGAAAGAAGAAAGTGACGAACTAATGGAAATTAAAAACCATTTTACTCTGAGCGAAACAATGTATAGAAAATTAGTAAAAGTCTCTTAAAGAGAGTATATCTTTGGACAAAATAGTGGTATTAATATACAGTACAACAATAAGTTTTCGTCTGCTCAAGAATTGTTTAATAAACTGAACATCCCGATTAACTCTGCCGATACGGTATTTATGCAACTGAACTCGATCCACCCGGTTATTAATGATCACTCCACTAAAATACGAATTACTAAATTAACCAACAAAATAAAAGGAAGGGTTAGTTAACAATGATGGATAACTTCGTGCTTCAATGGAACATCAACGGCTAGCAAAATAACTCATCAGAACTACAACAATTAATTGTACTTAAACAACCAATTATAATCTGTTTACAAGAAACACACCTTCGACCTATGCAATCCCCGTTGCTGAAAAACTCCCAATCATTCCGCTACGACCATATTTGCCAAGTACCGCTAACGGTCCATCACATTATTTTAACCTGCCGGAAGTATAACGATCATCGCGACAATCAACTGAGTACAGATATTCTCGATGTGAACAACCTTCGAGCTCTTACACATTTTATAATTAAAATAAAAATTATTAATAATAGTCAAGTGATTTTTAAATCGAGTAAAATAGGCATTACTACTCGTAAAATAAAAAAAAAATTAAATCCATAGGTACCATTTATGCAAATTTTTTATAGTATAAATTAAGTTTCTCTGCTGTAAACATTTTTTTCATAGAGAATTTTTATTTTTTTTTGGTGGGGGTGCCGTTGATCCGCCCCTTGACCCCTTTTGCTTACACTTCTGTCTCTTTCTTATCTATACTTTGTACAAAATTATCAAAATTTACAACGTAAATCTAAGGCCGGCCCCCATTAGATTTCATAACGAATTTATATAATAGAAAAAAAAATACAACCAATAATTTATACTATAAATTTTATTAAACCATCGAAACAGCTTAACATACTACAACACATATAAATAATACTTTTTTTGCGTTTCGATGGTATTATTAAATTAGCAATCTTTATATGTTTCTCCTTATGCTATGGTGTGGGACTTCTTATTCATCAACCTGCACAGTAATAATAAGTGTATTCATTATGTGTTTCCAAAAACGAAAGCCGTCACCGAACCAAAAACGTGAATTGCGGAAACGAAAACAAGACGACGAGCTGCTGCCACATTTATAGGTTTGGAAACGAAAACAGGACGACGAGCTGCTGCCACATTTGTAGGTTTGGAAACGAAAACAGGACGACGAGTTGCTGCCACATTTATAGGTTTGGAAACGACCGATGTAGAAAAGTTTGAGGCGTTTGGTAGCATTTAAATCAACCGCTCCTCTGTTATACTAATAAAAAATAATAAAAAAAAAATTATCTAAAGGGGCCACATTTTTTTACGTTTTTTGACGAATACTCGATTTATGCTCACCGATTTTCATCATTATTCACATGGTACTTAAGTTGAATGGTACTCTTTTTAATATACAAAGAATCAGTAAAGCCTGAAGCACAAGCACATCCTCGACAAAACTCCGCACAGGCAGTGTCTCGTATGCAATGCGAAAATGACCGTAAAACATCTCCTGCTAGAATGTCCTTCCTATTCCGTCCTCCAGCAAAAACTGAACATCAGCAGTAACATTGCTACCATCCTTCAGTATGATGACCCTAATACAATTTCCTTTATGTCCTCTTTCCTAAAATCTACTGTTTTCTTCCATTTAATATAATCCGTCATTAAATTTATTTTTTCATATAGCTATGTGGTGCGTAATCGAAGAAGATTCCTCTTCA
Organism: Icerya purchasi; assembly: GCA_039619475.1. Taxonomy (NCBI): domain Eukaryota; kingdom Metazoa; phylum Arthropoda; class Insecta; order Hemiptera; family Monophlebidae; genus Icerya; species Icerya purchasi. Next base: position 55,301,912 of record CM077115.1, read on the forward strand.
TCTGGGTGCCTTACGTCAATGATGCGTTGGCTGCTCCCAATGATCTGCATCTTGCTGCCTCAACCAGCTCCCCGAAACTACGAAGTTCTGTCCATTCCTTTACATTGTCAATCCATCCACATTTTCTTCTCCCTCTTGGTCGCTTGCCTTGCGTTCTTCCTTCTAATATGACTTGTAGTGACCGGTGCTTTTCTCCTCGGATGATATGCCCAAAATATGCCGTTTTTCTATACTTGATGGTATCCCAGAGCTCTCTTTCCACGCCGGCTCTCTGGAGCACTTCTTTGTTTGATATCTTGTCAATCCTTGGTATTTTTAGTAGACGTCTCAGGAACCAAATTTCAGCTGCTTTCAATCGATGCTCAGATTACTTTTTTATGGTCCAGGCCTCTAGTCCGTAAACTAAGACCGACCATATGTAACATTTCGCAACGCGGAGTCTTGTAGCCAAGGGGAATTTAGGTTGTAATAGGGCAATGCCAAGTTTCCTGAATACTTCCTTCGCGATTCCACACCGAATTTTAATCGCTTCATCGCGGTCTAATTTGTTATTAATCATTGATCGTAGATACTTGAAGTGTTCCACTTTTTTAACTGGCTTCCCGTCTATGTAGAGATCTTCTTTTTGAGTTGGGTTACTGGTGACTGTCATAAATTTTGTTTTATTTACATTGATTCTGATATCAAATTTCTGTCCAGTTTTATTGATTTTATTCACTAATCGCTGAAGATCTTTTAAGTTCTCGGCCAAAATTGCAGTATCATCGGCACATCCCAGATCGGTAATTATTTCTTCATTGAGTTTTATTCCGGCGGTTTTTTTGTTTAGGGCTATCTGAAAGATTCGCTGAAAATATACGTTAAACAACAGTGGTGATAAAATACGGCCCTGTCTAACTCCCTTTGCAATTTGAATGACTTCCGTCTCTAACTTTTCATTGATTCGAACTTTGGCTTCTTGTTTCCAATAAAGATTTTCAATTATTCGTAGATCTTTTCCGTCAATGCCAATTTCTTCAATAATATCCATAAGCGGTTGGTGACGTATGGTGTCAAACGCTTTCTCGAAGTCAACAAAACATACAGTAGACGTCCTGGTTGTAGTCGTAACACCGTTGAAGGAGAGTTTTCATGGCAAAAAGCGCATCTCGTGTTCCGAAACCTAGTTTAAACTCAAATTGGGTCTTTCCATATTGTTCTTCACACTTACGATATATTCTACGATGGATTATCTTCAGAAATAATTTCAGGGTGTGGCTCATCAGAGAAATCAGCTGAAATTCAGAACAGTCTTTAGCATTAGATTTTTTAAGAACTGGAATAAAAACTCGACTTAAAAGAAACGCGAGGTTTAAAATGTTTTTAGTTTGGAAAATATTCCTTCCATGTAGCAGTATAATACTGTCGGACATTAAATGATCAAGAACTCTTTTTGAAAAAATTTGAAATACAAATTTAAATTGAATAAGCGTTAAATGATACATGAAACCGGTAATGAACTACGTTGCAAAGGTTAACAGACGGAATCTGATATAAATAAATCACTGCAGATCCGAAAAACTATGGCCAGATGTATGCCGTCTACTGCTGACTCGATATTATTGAAAAAATTTAGAATCAGAAAATTCGAATACGCTTGACAATATTCCTAAAGGATTTCAAGGGAGATTCCGTGAAAATCGGAAGTTATTTTCTGTGCTTTGAACTGTTCAAAATGAACACTACGGATATTGTACGATGTCTTTCATGACATGAATACAGCGGTCCAAAAACAACTCTGCACGGTTGAACTTGCGGGTCTTATAATCATCACATATACCTGCTAAGATCTGATTCGGCTTCATTTTTCTGAACACAGTAAAGTACACCTCAGAGGTTAGGATAAAGAATGGTGTACACAAGAGAGCTCCGTACATTATCTACTTCACCATGGGTACCGCATGTTTGTCATGGTATAATATATCACTAGCAGGCCAGAAATTGCTTAGAGGTGAAATATAAAGGAATGTTAATACCGAATCAAAATTGTACAAGTTGCCGATGATGAAATTATCACGAGCAAATCAGTATCAAACTTTTCTGCATTGTTAATGTGTACCGTTTAAGTAAATTCTGAATGGTCATGATTGTTTGTGACACTTTTGAAGAGAATTCACTGCTGTTTAAACAAGATTCTCAAAAATGAAGGTAGATTTCCCGCGTTATTTCACTTAAATTCCTTGCTCTCGTTCGAAAATACGAAATTATAAATAACAAAATAAAAATAAGATGAACATTTTTCAGGTTTTTCGCAATAATCTACAGCACAGTAGCTGGAAAAGACGCGTTAACGTTTAAATCATCAGCAATCTCATCAAAAACTGAGCAACTGTAAACTGTAGTACCAAACTGCTTTCAATGGTTCCATTCTAGCACACTAGCACGTTGGGCAGTAATTTAAAAACGAGAATGCAGCATCATCCAAAGCTCTTTAAAAATCAGAAAATTGCAATAATTCAGCAATCTGCGGTAGAAGTTTTTCAAGCTGCAGAATTAACATAATCGCAATATAGCTAAAATAACAAAAATCAAAAATCGCTCAGGTAAAATAGTACGTTAGTTCGGTTACGTCATTATTTTTTTAAGACAAAATTTAAAATTATTATGCCATCATTTAGTAAAAGAAATGAAAAAGGAAAATATTTTTGGTATTTCTGCGCTTATTTTACACGGTACAAATTTTATTTCATTTACTATCCTTCTAATAATATATTTTAAAAAAGGCTTACGAGCACTCAAATTACTATTACTTAGCTATGGATTTTCTACTATGCAGTAACCGATGATCTATTGGAATACTGAAAAAGTTTTGATCTTCGTACATAATCCCAAGTGTTTTAGTATTCCTATACATTGTTCAGTCAAAATTTCCATTTTCTCCTATGGTGCTGAGTACCATACGCCGATGTAGAGCTCGGGTAACGATTTCTACTGGTCATGTACTAATGTATATGTCTATATAAATATATATATCCTCCGGGGGGTACTTATGCATCTATCTGGGGCCCGAAGCTTTAACCGGGAAGGGGCACGTCTACAGGTTGTGGATAATGGAACAGCCTACAGATATGCAGGTTAGTTGCGAATAACCAATAAATGGTCGTGAACCAAGAGCGGATACTGATGGAAAGTCTCAAGCAGACGATTCCAGTAGTGACAGGACAATGAGAAATGAAGGAGTAGAGGGGCAGCTTGGTTAATTGTCTAGCAAAACTTTACATAAGCTCAGCGATTTCTCACGCTTGATGAGTCGAGGCCGCCACAAAAGTCTCACCAGGCTATCTCCCAGTAGCAAATCGCTGCCATGTGGTCACGATTTTTATCCAAAGGCTAGGATGTCATTCCGAATAAAGTGACAAATTCTCTCCTATTTATCCTAATTTCTTTCTTTTCTCCTCTTTCTACATCAATCCTTGCTTGCATACCAGTTATAATCCAGTTGTTTTGGTTCAATCATGCCACTAAATCACTCATTATTCTAGCTCTATAGAGGCACTTTAGGAGTTGTGGGGCTTCAGCTCCTACCTTCCAATTAGCGCAACTGTACCGTCCCATTTCTGTCATATCACCAACTCTCTTCTCTTTGTAAAAAATTCCTGCGGCGATAAGTCTATAGAGATGGTAGTAGGCCTGCCGAATTACATTTTGCACGTCAGGCGGCATGTCCTCATTTTCAACTGGAATGGAGTGGATGATGATTTTGGCAGTCAGATATGCGACTGGGCAGGCTTATTCGAGATATCTCTGTCGCTCACCGTGAATTCGGAAGGGGCTAGCAAAGGTGCCAAACATTTTCAAATATCCTAGTCAGCACTCGTGGCTGGAAGGATCCCACATGTTATACGGTAAGATAAAGAAGAAGAATGAAATAAAACTTAAACTCACATGTTGGTTAGAACAGTAATATCCATAAAGGAACAAACTCTGCTGAAAAAGTACCTTAAATCCAAGTCTTATCGGAATAATTTCGATGCTTCAAGAGTACTAATACAAGTAGAGAAGTTTCATGTTTCATATGCTCTTAAGTAAGTTTTTGCAATGTTAGACTTTAATTCTATCCCGTATAGTGATCAAATTTGAATCAGCAAGGAGCGCATAACTAATCACAATTTTTTGACATAGAGAAGGCGTATGATCGAGTCTGGCGCCTGGGATTACTCTGAAAGATGGTTAAGAGCAGTATAACAATGATTATGTACTTAAAAGATTTTCTCCACGACAGATCTATCTGGGTGAGAATAAGAAATTCCCTGAAAACGGGCTACCTCAGGGCTCTGCCCTAAGCGTGACCCTTTTTAACCTATATATATATATGTATATATATATAAACGACATCGTTGAACGCATCCCCGCTCCGGTAACTGCCCGTCTTTTCATTGATGATCTGAACATTTCTCTAACATCATCGAATCCTTCCTATGCCCAACAAACTTAGAAGAATGGTCTAGCTTGTACGGGCTCTCCTTCTCTTCATCCAAAACTAAATGTGTAGACTTTAATAGGAAAAAAAACCTCCTTCTCCTCTAATCCTTTTTTTAGACAATTCTCTTCTCACATTTTCCTGCACAGCAACTTTCCTCGGGATCATAGCAAATTATCTTGCCGTCCCCAGCTGTTATCCGTTAAAAAGAAGTGCAGTAAATATATCACCACGTTGAAATATCTAGCCTACAAAAACCATAACTCTTCTCCCAAGCTTCTGCTAACACTTTTTCAATCCCTTATCCTCAGCTGGCTCTCTTATGGATGCTCATTATATACTACCGTTTCCTCATCCCTTCTTAAAATGTTGAATCCACTGCAAAATTTTTCTCTCCGATTAATACTGGGTGCGCACCACACATCCCCCGCTCATAGCCTTTAATCCTTAGCGGGTTCTCTACCCTTGCACTTTCAAAGATCCTTTCATTCCTTCCGTGATTCTCTAAGAGTTTTCCTTCTCGGACTTCGTGATCCTTACCCCCCCATCCCACCTCCTAATGGTGCTCTCTCACGTTTATCGGAAATTCTATTAGACTCCAACATCAACCCCCCAGTACTTAAAGAATATTAATATACCATCTCCTCTTCCACCCTGGACTACTTTACCGGCCGAGATTGATTATTCTTTTGTCCAATTCTCCAGGGAAAATGTTTCTCCTTCCTCCGTCTGCAACAGAAATTTCTCGACCTTACAAAGCTATTCAAACCATCAGTCGTACTATACTGATGGTTCGAAATCGTCCCCTACTGCTTATTCCTTTTACTCTGACCTGGTTTCGTCATCTTCCCGGCTCCATGACCATTGTTCCGTTCTTGATGCCGAACTTTATGGCATATTCCTAGCCCTTGAATCTATAGTTAAATCCCCTCCACACAGCAGTCGTATTTTGATCGTATCTGATTCGCGTGCAGCTTTGGACTCCTTTTACCAACAAACCCCAGTGAACTCTATATAACCACCTTAATTCAATCCCTAATCCTAAAACTGATATCATCCTCCGACCAAATTACCTTCCTGTGGGTGTCAGGCCACACTGGACTTATGGGTAATTTGTTAGCGGACTCTGCTGCTAAGTCTACCCTGATATGCCTCATGTCTGGTTCTCCTCCTCCCCCTCTGACATAATAAAGTCCATAAAATTTTTTGTGCAATCCCGTTGGAAGCAAGATTGGCTCTCCAAACAAGCTTGCTTTTTTAGAGAGATAAAAAACACGGTATTGACCCCCGTCTCCTCTCTCCGACCTTCCTAGAACCCACTTTCTCACAATGACAAGGCTCCGCATGGGACACGCTTCACTGACGCACGATCATCTTTTGTGCAACTGCGAGCCTCTTTTTGAATGCCCCTGCCCGTTCAATAAAACACCTTCTCCTGGAGTGACCTTCCTTTGCTCTTTAGCACTCTAATCACCGAATAGTGTCTCTGCAGTCATCACTAGCTAACTCCTCCTTGAATATCGCAGACACTATTCAGTTTCTCTATACAACTAATTTGTTTCGGGCCATTTAGCGTTCCTGCCGCCATAGTGTCGTAATAGCCCCCCAGCAGCTGCACACGACACTCAAAGAAACAAAAAAAAAAAAAGATTGAACCAAACTGAAGGAAATACATATTGCTTTTTAATTGTGACAAAGCGCTAATGAAATTCAAACGAAAAAATTAAGACTGGTTTAATTACCGAATTAATTGTGCGCAAGAGGCAATGTAATTACAGGATTGACTGAAGAAAGGCATTTCCTTTCGGTGACCCTGATTTTCTTTAAACACCGACGACCGAGAGAATACCGAACTTTAACCTTTTATTACAAAGGTACGCGTTAGATTTTTATTTTTTAACGTGAAAAAAGGTAAACCATTCTGTTGATTTACCATCATATTTTACATTTCGTTATTTTTATTGTAACTTTTGATCGTCATTTTTCGAGAGGACTAATTACCGAATTATTAACAAAAGGAACAAATAATGTTGCGGGTTTGTCACAAAAATGCCATTAGTTGTCGAATCCAATTTCGTCAGGTATTCTGAACGGACCCTCATTTGTTATCACAACATAAAAGTACCTTTGAGAAACATTACGCGATGAACCATCGAAGAATTTATTATTTGAACTTTGTTGTCAAACGTAGTAACCCCTGCTACTATTGCTAGTAGAGCTGTTGTACCGCTAAAACTTTCGAGATTCTTTCAGACAGTTTTCTGTACGTTCATATCTGTTCAGCCCCAGAAATAATTCAGGACTAAAGAAACCTGAACCGATGGTCCGATGTACGAAAGGAACTCTTTATCCATCTTTTGAACCACCGAACACTTGGCACACACACATGCATTCCTTCTTTGCAACGACTCTATTACTTCACCTATTTCCTGTTTGCTTCGTTTAATGAATAATAAATAATTTAATGGCTCTGTCGCAATTATCCAAGAACTGATCGTCCTTAATCTAAAGCGATTTTCTCTCTCCGCAATAGCGAAATCTTCTCGAAACCTTTGTATATGTTCATAATTGAATTTTTCTCTTCACGTTACAACCATGTGGGGCGGCCCGATTATGAAAATGGTATTCTTCTAGGGAAACTTTTGGTTACCCTGAATGCGAACTATCCTTTGCAAAAGAGGCTGAGGGTGTGGAGAATAAATGCTATAAACATCGAACAGGTTTAATAGGGCGCGTGGAATAGAGTAGCTCTGATCGTTTCTGCAATGTAGACGAATCGGGTGGGACGGTGTTTCTAAGGTGGCGATCGTGATGGGGAAGTGTATGTCTCTGTTGCGGTCTGAATTTGACTTGGAGTATTAGCGCGTTTCCACATAGCGGAGACACCGTGTGCGCGCGAAATAAAATCGTCCATTCATCGCATCGCGTCGCCGATCGATTAAAAGAACGAATGAAATTAATCGCATTACGTAAAGACAGCGGCAGTTGAATCAATCGTGTGTGCGATTACGAATCAAATCTGCGCGTTAAAGTCAAATTTAGTATCGATTTGTACTATCGAATATTAATTACCAAGTGCGTTCGATAATTAAGCGCTTTGCGAGAATTTTCGCAATTTTTTCTCGGCAACAAAGTCGAACTTTGCGTGGCGAGCAGATAAGAAAGCAGTTTCACAATTGGCATACCCGCGGTGAATTTTTACGATTACCGACCGTTCCGACGTAATAATAATAATATACAAACGCGGTTAGATCATTTTTACTGACTATTATATAATGACAATTATTACTGCCTCTCGCCGCTTTGCCTGCAACTAATTTCTCGAATATAATTCAAAAGAACCAGGTTATCCGGATAGCTGACCTTTCATCAATTCTAGCGACCTGCTTGCCGCTGAAGAAAAAACAACAGATCGTCCTATTGAAGCTTTCAATCAATCAGCCATGTTTCTACAGTTCGCCTCCAGGTTCAAGAGGCTCATAGGTCCGTCTTTTCAATGAGCTAAGCATAATGAACGCGACATTATCAGCATCGGTCGTTAAAAATGGCTTTTGTGTTTTGCGCCGTGCATTCGATGTCGCTTCAGCATTAACGCAATCCCCTCGTATTCGATTTGAAATTTTCCGAATTAGCGAGAAACCGCGCTGACGAAATTCCACACTGAGTAGCAACCCCCCGCTAAATTTCAAATAATATTAAAGAATTTTTCCTAATTTCATTCTGTAACAATCACAATAATTTGCGAGATTGCGAAAATTACCGATAGTTATAACTCAGCAGATCTGCCTGTTTATCGCGGTGAATAGCAGCTTCAGCAGAATGCCTGTTTAATTTATTTCAATTCCAGCACGAATGGGGATATTCAGAAATCGCAGGGGTTGGCAAGGAATTTTCACCTTCGGCTGTTGTTTAAATATGCGGTATATCTAACTAATTAGTTAATGAAGTAAAACAACAAATAAAAACATTGAAAAAATACGAATATTCTGGAAACGTTTTGCAGAATATTCTATCCGCAGCTGGAGAAAAAAATAAATACTAAATAAGATGTATCTGAAGCTGGCGGAAAGCTAAATCTTTAAAAAAATAATGAAATCGGTAGCTGAAGCCTTTAGCTAATGAATGGAAATTTTATTTGATATTATTAAGCCTCTCCGCAACTAGTCTTACACCGAGAAAAAAATTCCGGCATTATAAGGTCTTTTTAATCTCGCGTTTTGCTACTGTTATTGACTCACCTATACATATATGTAAACACACATATATGTGTAAGGAAATTTTCTACAATCAAGACCTTTTGTAATTAATTGTTTAATAGTTACGGAGGAGAAACTATGCATTTATAATAAATAAGGCAAGAAACGTTTTTTTTTCTTTTTTTCCGGGTTTGGCCAACCAAGGGCAGCTACCCAGGATAACTGGACTATATTAGAGATTAAATTTTAATCCGGTCAAAGATCGATGAAAAGCAAGAATAGGAACCACCTTTGAAGTCGGGGCAAAATTAAGATATAGAAGCATTATAGAGAATAGGAAAATTCAGCTTTAATAGCTGAGCGTGTAGGTTATTACGTTCGGAGGAAAGATTGGAACATTTAAACATCATGTGGTCAGGATCACAAACGAAAATACAGTCGCCAGAGTGTAAAGGACAATAAGGGAACGGGGAAAGAGCAAAACGATACCGTGAGGATGGGAGCAAAGTATTATTGAACCGCAGACGACAGATAGCAATAATGAAAAAAAAACGTTTAAGTGTAGGAAAATAATAGAACCAAGACATGGAAGGGGATCATCTAGGCTGAATGGAAAGGTAAAATTTTATAGGATTAGAAAACGAGCGAGGATATATGTACATCCGTCCAAAGTCTGACATGCATTCTTGCGAAGAGGGGAAGTATGTTGTGTCCAGGAATCTTTTTAACAAAATGTAGGGAGTGTAACGCTGAGCGTGCTAAGGAATCCACCGTCTCTTGTTGTTACCATAAATACCCGTATGACTTGGAACCAAAAGAAGGTCGAAGGAAATGGAATGAAAAACGGAAAGATTATAGATGAGAGAACGTATAGGGGAAACAATCAAGTCATGGAAATATGAGGAAAATGGAGAAGATATAACTTGAAGAGCACTTTTATGAATAGGTATCTACCAGAGTGTCGAGTTGAGGAAATATATATAGGCATAAAGTTCGGCGGAGGAGATATAGCAGAAAGCTGGCAGCCTGAAGGATTGAGCGGAATTACTAGCTGGGGAGAAAAAGGAAGCAGTTACTCCCCCTGCACTCTTGGAAGCATCAGTAAATATTAAGGAATGAAGAGGAAATGAGGAGTTAATAAGAAAATTAAATTCTTGATTGGCAGCTACAGAGCCAAAAGTTTTAAATGAAAGGAGAGAAGAAAGTTTTGGAAGGTGAAAAAACCAGAAGAAGTTAAACATAAAATACGGAAGTTTACTATGGAAAATAGTATAAGAATTTGATGACAAACAAGGGCGAAAGTACGAAATTTATTAGGAGAGGAACGCCATTTATGAAAGATAGAGAGGTATGAGAGACGAATCTTAGAAAACGAGATGGAAAGTATTTTTACAAGAAAAACTGTATCCTAAATGTGGTCAACGGATGAACAGCGGCTGAACATTAGATTCAATAAGAATAGCCAGGAGTGAAATTGAGAAGCAAAAACGAAGAACCAAATTTTGTGTTGAATCCAATTCGGAAAGTAGAGATTTGGAGGCAATGCCATATATGAAAGTACAGTAATCTAGTTTAGATAATATGATTGATTTGTAAAGCAGGATTAGGATTTGAGCATCTCTGCCCCATCTCGAATGTGAAAGGGCCTTGAACAGATTGAATCGTTTGCGGCAAGAAATATTAAGGAAATTAATGTGCTCAAAGAAGGACAAGCGACTATTTAGAAACACTCCAAGATAGCAGAAACACAGTTGACTAGGGAAATAGGAAGATTATTCGGAGAAACATTGACAGTGGTTAAATTGTAAGGTCGCAGAGAGAATACAACGCAGGCAGATTTGGAAGAAGAGACAGAGCGATGAATAGAGGAAAGAGAAAGTTCCAAGTCGGGGTTAGTGATTTGTTAAGTTCCTCGAGCAATCCATAGCTGAGGAATAAAGGAGAATATCATCTGCATAGAACAGGGAAGAGGATGAAAAACGGAGAGAGGCAACATTAAGTATATAGATATTAAATATTATTTTTTTGAAATATATATATATACATACATGAAACTTTTAGCCCTTTGGATTTTAGTACGTCACCCACACATTCTAGAGTTCCACGATACTTACGGAGGAATAGATTTAAATTTACTACGTCGTTTTTAATGAAATTTTTATAAAATTCGAAATATACTGCAGAAATATTTTTCGTATCTGTTACTATAGAAATGTAAAATATAGTCCTTGTAAACCTTAATAGAAAACTGCTGCATATTTCATTATGGTTCCTATTCGTATTACATCCGGGAAGTGATGATGTTATTAACATATAAAACATTTATTTCTTAGTCAGTTCCTGAAGTGCATTATTAAACAGTGGTGTTTTATTCGAGTAGGACCCCCGATATCTACCTGTCGTTTTATGTGCTATGTACTGCATTCTAAGCTAGGGGCACGTGTTCAGGAAAGAGTTTAGATTTGTGAGGGCAAGTTAGTTGTTTTGAGGAATGTTAAAAGGTTTTGGACGTTATTTTAGTAGTCGGAAATAATATTATGGAGGGTGAGAGGAAGATTCTGTGGGACTCGAAACATGCGCAGGTTGTGTTGTATGTTACAAGTTGAACAGATTGGGATGGTTGGTGATTGAGAAGATGACTTCTCGGCGGCATTCAGACGCAGAGGTTCTCCAGATACATGTTGAACTTCGCATTAATCGCAATTTATTGGAATCTGGGACATTGGCTGTCACATCTATATCAATTATAGGTACATAGAAAATGGGTTAATGCCCATCATAGTTTACGAGCGCAAAAAAGTAAATAAAACAACTTTCGACCTCCCAGATGACAACTTTTCTATAATATTTCTCAAAGAATACATTTTCTATCAACGACGAGGTGTAAAGAAAAAATTATAATTTGTATATAGCAGTTTATTTCGAAACGTAGCAGGCGGAAACGTTACAAATTTTATAATATCGCTTTTTCGTAACAAGCTTTTATAATGTATTTTTCATATTAGTACACTTCCAACGTTCATCTTTTTCTTTTTTTTCCTTCTCCATTTCTGACCATTAGCCATCTATAGATTATATGAAATATTTAGGACATGATAGGATTTCTATTCACCAGCGGGAGATTCTAAAAATACTTCTGTAGCGAATTAAATGAATTAACCGAGTAGTGTTTTTTAAATCTACACCGACCAATTTTTAGTGCAATAAGGAGTATACCTGCGTACTTTCTAGCTGTATTCTCAGTAACTTCGTGTGCTCGTAAGTCTCGGTGTAGCGTTTCGTGTTACTTGCATACCGTATAGTAAGCGTCGTTCTCAAGATTTCATTCCGAATTTCTGAATTATTGAAATCATTTTTAAACAGCGGTGATTGTACAGGTACGGTTCTGGTATTTATGTATCGCGGCTGTAATTTATTTTCATTTTTTATCGGATATTGCTTCCCTCGCATTTTTTCTTCTTAATTTTTGAGGCTTTCAACGGAGGTCGATTTAATTACAATGATTTCAATTAGTTTTTTTTTAACCAGATTTTCGCAGCTCCGCTCGCACATTTCCCTAGCGGCTTAAACTGTTGTTTCTCTTTTATTATGAATAGTTTAAAAATCCTTTCATTAGGCTCCCGAAAGAAAAGCCAACTGGCACAGTACTGTGACTTATATTCACTAAAAGTTTAAAGTACAATTATGAAAAGGTAAATGTTTCTTGGTGCGCCCCTTTACTATTGTGACGACAGTTTTTTGATAATTTTGATTTTATTATCTTTGAAATATTTTTTTCGCTGCCAAAGGTCTCTCCGCAATGCCGATAAATTTATACACGTAAGTGACAACGAAGTTATCTAAACGGAAATAATATCGCCAATATATTCGGTCTGTAATCAGCCATTTTGAAATTCCAGCGGACTACACAGGCTTCAATAAACTATTTGACCACCATCAAATCAGTGTAAGAATGTTGGGATTAAGAATTTTTCTATTTTTCTCCTTATTATATGTGCTGTGTGCGACTCCTATGTGTATTGTAGCACATACATGAAGGTATTTTAAATATTCCGGCGGGGGGGGGGTTAAATCACTTGTTCTGAGAACAGTTGCAGCATCTGAGAGGATTTCCTGTATGTTTCTTAGGCCAACGCAATGAACTCTAGGCAAGTTATGTGCGGGACTGACATCTGTGTCTGGTCGTACAAGGGACTTGTTGATTATCTGTTTTTACGGGAATGTTCCTGCCGCGGTAGATGGTTCAACTGTGTGCTTAATGATTTTTAAGAAAGCTATAATAGCTGTTCATTTCCGCTGGTTTTCACACGTCTTTAAAAATGCATATGTCATCGACGACGGTAGGTTCGCATCCTCCAACATTAGTGAGAACAAAACTAAGCGTGCTGCTCGACTAACACTACCAGGTACCCTGATGTGTCAAGGTGAAAATTGAGTTTTGATAAATATATAAAAAACATATTCATTATGTTTTAATTAAATTTTCCGCGCTTCCTTTGACATCTTATTATCCTAATAATTCGCTATCCGCGCGCTTTTTAATTTATGTCCATATTTTTCGTCTGTTTTTTTTCGCAGTCTAAATTTAATATAGAATCCTTTAACATACTGTCGTGTTCAAAAATATATTAAATTGTAACACATCCCCAAATACATAATAAATTTAAATGTATAATATTTCTGCCGAGTGCTCGGCTTTCTACTTCAGTTTGCTGAAACTTGGTCTTCCTACTCCATATTGCGCCTCTTATGTTCTATCTCTTCCCTCTCCACAGATTGTTCCTATTATATTGATTATTTCCTCCTAACAACATTTGATACCGTATGAAGATATAATTGATTCCTTCCTATTCTAATTGTTTCTGGGTAAAGGTCCCCCCGGTTGACAAGCACAAAAAAAAAAAAAAATAAAAAAAAAATAAATGTATAATACTAGCTGGGAAACGTTTTCGAGCATAGATGATTAGTTAAAAATGAGTAAAACCACACAAAGTATACGATCAGAACAAAATAAATCACACTCTATTTAGAATTTCTTTCGATTACATATTTCGTGTTGTTTTATAAATTTTAGCTGATGATAGGTTGTGCCCGAAACCGTTAGTTGGTATAATTGTTTATATATTTAAATTTGTTATGTACTTGGGGGCATTTGTTACAATTTAATATATTTTTAAATTTACATTCTAAAATCGGAAAGAACCAAGTTTTAAAAATGATAAAATGCTTTTTTACAAAAAATAAATACCGACTTCAAGGTTTATTATAAAAATTTAAAAATGCACTAAAAAGTAAAAAATAATTACTTTCAATAAAAAATATATATCAGAGTGGTATACCCTTAAAGGTGACATTATCGTAATTCTTATAAACACTGATACCTTAATTAGAGTAGGGATTCATATTACATATTAAAAGAATAATTAAAAACTGCATTAAATGTTCATTAAATTGTTCCTAGATATTGTAATATGAATTTGATGCCGACTCTAATTAAGGTATTAATGCTGTATAAGAATTACGATATCACCACTTAAGTGTTATATCACTCTGATATATTTTTTTTATTCGGAGTAATTACTTTTTAATTTTTAGTGCATTTTTAAATTTTTATAATAAACCTTCAAGTATCGATATTTATTTTTTGTAAAAAATCATTTTATTTTTTACTTTTTAGTGCATTTTTATTCAATTAAATTAAAACATTTTAATAAAAACAGGTATGTCCACGATAAAAACATCAAAAGCTACATTTCCATGGTAATTTGGCAAATTTACAGTATTTTAAGTCAACAAAATCTAACCCGACGGTGAAAACAATCATGAATGAAAAGCATCCAAAAAGCTTTTCGGTTACGGGTCGTTTCCAAATCTCTTTAATCTCAAGAACTCTGCCAGATTTCGCAGCAACCGCACCACCTTGGAATTAGCCAATCACAAACATCAACATATCGCTGACAAAATTTAACAAAGCGCAATACCCCCCAAACATAGCACAAATAGCAACAAATATCATAGCGAGCTATACAGACCATGCATGCTTGTACACAGACGGAGCGAAGGCAAAGCCACCGCCGGCATGCTCCTTCGAAGTCTCAGGGGCAGTAGAGTCAGTTAGACTGCACGATTGCTGTACAGCACTGGACGCTGAAATATACGCGATGGTCTTTTGCATCCAACACTACACCGATAGCAACCCCCAGTCGCAAAAGGCCCTACTCATAACTGACTCTCTAAACTCCCTTCAACTCATCTCAGAGATTAAATCTAACAACCCTTTGATAAGGAAGGTCCATTACCTATTATACCGGTTATCACATTTAAACCCCGAAATGTCCTTCCTATGGGTGCCGGCTCATGTTGGGATTCCAGGCAATGAGCGTGTCAATCGAGCAGCTCAGGCGACATTGTTCTCTCCAATGCCACACAACCCCCCTCTTCCACCTACATTAGCTCATTTATTTATGCGGCAAACTGGAGAAGAATGGCAACAGGAATGGAGATCTTCAAGTACGTTTCTCCGAAGCATAAAAACAACCACGGAGCCTTGGTGGCCCACAGACGGAGTTTCCCGCAGAGATTTTTCTGTCCTGAATCGTCTCCAAATAGGACATACAACCCTCTCGCACGGCTACATATTCACGAGCCAGGTACCCCCAAGTGTCTGCCCCTTTTTGTAGCCAATCAAGCTCCCCATCCACCTATCACCTATTTCTCGAATGTCCCTCATTTGCATTACCACGATCTTTTCACTTTACTACTTCCTCTAGTTCTAAGATACTGTCAAATGCTCCGCCCGCGGTCGCAGCTGTATTAGCTTTCATGCGGAGCAACGATCTGTACTATCGCGTTTAATTCCCTTAAGTAGGCTCCATGTGCTGTAATAGCCCTAGTAGTTGAACACGGCACATGGAAACCCTCATACACACTCTTATAAAAAAAAAAAAAAAAATCCAAAAAGCTTCAATCTCCCGCATTATTAAGGATAACCCAAAAACTACCGGTCAGATCTTGATCAAATTTAAATGGGACCGCATGAGAAACACCACCTTTCGAATAAAAGAAGAATCATCAAAATCGGTTCATCTAAAAGAAAGTTCAGGAGTAACACACATAAAAAAAAATAAATAAATAAATAAAAATAAAAATACAGTCGAATTGAATACCTCCTCCTTTTTTGAAGTCGGTTAAAAACGGTCGAACGTAAGAAACGACCGTGTATTATTTTGGGTCAATTTTGTAATTGTGTCAACAGCGTCTTACTTTTGGCGCCATTTTTTTTTTTTACAATATTCATCACAGCTCTTGATGCACTTCGTTCGTAATTGTAAGTTTTTAGCTCTTCTATTCTTTTTTTCCCCTTTTCCGGCACGCCAACAATGGAGCTTACCGAATGCATCGAATTGTGAGCTGGAAAAGATAACGAGTAAAGTACGTCTCATATATCCTTAATGGGGTATCATGGATTGTAAAGTTAAGATTCACACAGTGACTACGGCACTAATGAGAGCACCAGTTTCTATGGAAATTAAAATAATACAAGCGGCTAGCAAAGGACTACTGTAAGCGGGAGGAGTGCAAGGACGGTGTGAGCACTACGGGTAGAGAGACTAAAAGGGGTGGAATGAAGGATTTCACGTTCTGAGGAAATAAAGGAAAATTCGAATGAGACAAAATACGCATCACGAGCACACAACTACGGATGGTGAGCACAAGGGAAAAATGGAAGCTAAGAATAGACTAGTGATGAAACACTATGGAGAAAATAATAGAATGGCTAATGTTAGGGAAGAGACGCGGTACCGGGCAAGAGAAGCGGACTGCTATGGCGGAAAGAATGCGGATTAGAAAAGAAGGAAAGATAGAAATCGGTTCAGAACTCAAGGTGGTGGCGAGAAGAGGGTCGGTAAAGACTCTGAGCGGAGGGAATTTTTTCCTGAAGCGATTATCGATTACAGCCGAACTCTTCTTAATTTATACAAGTACTTTGTTTGGAACGTGACGCCCCATAAAAATAAACTCCCGCCGCGATATTTTGATCTCTTTTTGTTTATGATTTGTGATTATTTGGATACCATCAAAAGGAAAAGAAAAAAAGAAAAAAGAAAAAAGAATAGAGCTACGTTTTTTTCGAGAAATTTTGAGCACCGCTATTTGCGGGTAAACTGAAAAATTTAAATGCACCATTGTCCTAGTCACGTCGGCCGGTCAAGTACTGCTGCAGTCGATAATGTTAGCAGGCGAGGATAGCGTGTGTCTTATAATTATCAGCTGTGAGAACGTTTTAAGGAACATGCGCGCACACAATGTTCGATTATGATCATTGTTAATCGAATTACCCCTGACACTGATGATCTCTCGTCTGTAGCCGCGGAATATTGTTTACAATTAATTACACACGGTAATGATACGTCGATAAAACGTATAATTTACGTTTTTTTCTGACGTGCAGCGTTATCGAAAAATTAACGATAAAAATAAGTGTAGAAATACAAAACGAGTCTAGTGCGGGAGGAGGTCGCAACGGTAAATAGAATATAGCGGGAGTGTGTCGCGGACAGATCACATCGAATTCAGTAATTCCGAACACGATTACGCGTCCAATATGATCTTTGAGGTCGTACGAGGTCAGACTGGATATCGCACCTCGTCGAGTGTGTCTTCTCAACGGTCCATTTCTTTGAAAGACGTGGGATTTATTTCAGACCGGATCTACGGAATAGCGCCTGTACAAGGCCGGGCTTATTAGGATTTTTTCTTGTAACGAAGAAAATAAAAATATTACACGGCGTAATCGTGATCGTACTACGCGAATGTAATCGAGCCGTCTTACAAGAAAAAATGCAATTAGTATAGCTGTTATTTCCTTACTTTATTATTACCTTATCGGCCTCTATATTAATCAGTCCTTTACCCTCGAATATTATTATTCGCGATTTCTTTGTCATCCTTAAAGTTGTTATATTCTTTAAGGAGAATTTCATTTTGAGCATTTGCTCCATATTTAATATGTTAAACGCAGTCCAAATGCCACGCTCATTCACTCGAATAGAAAATCCCTCAATTCGGCATTGTAATCGTACGTTGTTTTCGATTACGTAGGTGCCACTCGTCTAATTGTAAGTGAATTGTGCCTGGTTGCGCAATAAATGCTCAGCAGACAAAAAATGATAAAAACACTCGCGATATTAGCGACCACCATTTTTAGGTTGACTAATGCGTATGTTCGATAAAGAATCGACGCAGAACTAAAACGATATTAAAAATTGATCGTTTTTATGACTCGATTTAATTAAAATTAAAATTTATAATATACGGATCACATTATACGACTGTGTGCCCAGAATTTTGAAAAGGGGGGGTTTTGAAAGTTTTCTTTGCGTATTTATTTTATAAATAACAATACATTTTTCATTAATATTCGTACTATTAATAATTTCTATCGTGAAATATCGAGCATATTTTTTCTTACTATCCTAAAAAATCATCAATATTTATTTTAAATTTTTGATTTTTTTCAGATTTTTGTGTATTCATAATAACTATTTCAGTTCTAATGGTAAAGGGGTTTACCCCCCCCCCCGGGGGGGGACACGGCCTTTTATCATTCTATTTTTATCGATAACATAATGTAGAAATAAATTAATACCGCTCTGGCATTAATAAATATTTTTAGGTCTTTCAGTTTCTCTGCTGCATACATATACCGTTAATACATGAAATTCAGACATTTCATATATTTCACTCGAATACTGAATAGTTTTAAGCAGTCTATTATTAATAGAGAAATTTATACTTTTTTCTTCGATTTGGAATGTTCATGATTTTATATAACGTGCAGAGACCTAAAGATTGTGTAATTTTACGCTTTGTTTAACAATTTGTAATATTTTAAATTTTGTAAACGAATAAAAACAGTTAGAAAAAATAGAAACGTAGCTCTTTCTGTATATTATAGAAAACTCTTTCGTATGAAGCAGCTAAGAGGGTTGTTATATTGCGCGGGTGAATTTTAATAAAATATTCCCGTTAAATAGAATAATTAGATATTATTATCAAGAGTGTTTATAAAAAACGTACACATTTCTCTTTCGCGCGATTAATACCTAAGCATTTCTGGAATCGCAATAGTCATTTCGGAACTCTTGTACAACGGCTGTTACAACTACTATATATTCGATGCAAAATTTTATTAGTTTAATAACTACAAAACAGTTACACACATCTATCTGGAACTTAACAACCGTAGGCGAAGAATAGTTCCACGATCGCTTCTCTCTTAATATTTCTGTACCGTGGCAAAAATTAAAACAGTATTGACACGTATCGAGAATTTTTATGAAAGATACAAAATGAAAAACCGAAAAAGGGGGAAAAAAAGATACACGAAAGTTCAAAAACATTTTTTTTTTTTTTTTGTATGGGCACTGACCCAGCAACAGAAAAAGCTAAGCTATAAAACTAAATAACTAGGCGGTCAGAAATGGGCGCAACAAAGTACAGCAGTGCGGGTACCACAGAAGATGGAGGAAAGGAGAGGATAAAGGAAGCGTTATAGGGAACAGAGAGACCTAATGTCGAGAGAGCTGGCCGTATAAAAGGGAGCGTTCATTATGAAGAGCAGGATACTCGAAGAAAATGCGATCAGCATCACTTATACGAAGAGGATCTCAATCGTGAAGAGAACAGTAAGGAGACGGCGGCAGTGCAAATCGAAAGCGAGAAGAGGGAAGTAGAGAATGATTGATCCGGAGATGAATTAGGGAGACGATAGAGGATGACCGAAAGGAGAATAGAATGGAGCCAAGACAGGGAAGGAGAAATTGGCTGAATAAGGTGGTAATGAGAATGGCGATTAGAAAATGGAGAAGGATAAATGTCCCGCCAAAGTCTGGCGTGATTGGTGGTGGATAGAGAAATAGTTGCGGAATGAATCAAGACGGGCAGCAGAGCGAGCTAAAGAGTTAGCTTCGTCATTGCCGTCAATTCCGGAATGACGGGGGATCCATAAAAAATCAATAAGAACAGAGCAGGATGTCTGCAAAGTGGAGGTAAGAGAACGAATTGAGAGAATAGTACCATCAAAAGAATGGGAAAAAAGAGAGGATATGGCTTAAAGGACGCCTTTAGAGTCCGGAATGATGAAGAATTGGAAAAGCCCGCTTGAAACATGTAAATTATCAACGACAAAAACGCAAAACCACAAAAACCGTTTATATTATTAAAATTCCTTTCATCTTTCGTTTTTTAGGGCAGGGGGTATACGTATTCGACTTTTTTAATCAAGTACGACGGCCAACGTAGAAAAATAATGAAGGTCGGAAACGTGCGCGGTCAACAATCAATTCCTGGAAACGGTAAATTGTATATCAAAGCAGCGTGTAGCAGAAAGAACATGGCTAATTTTAGGTGAAATCTCAGACGGTATTCGGCTTACATTCATTGATAATTTTGATCCGCTAATTTTATGCGAGACGTTCTCTCCGAATATATATATATATATACATATTTTTTAAAACTATGTGCGATACTTTAGCCCCCGCCAAGTCAATTGACTTGTCGACGGATTCCCAAAATAAATATACACGAGTGTGTTTATTTAATAAATGAATATTATATACTTAGTTTCTATAACTTATCATTATTTATCTATAACTATTTAAGTATAAACCATTTAATATCTATCTCTCACATATCATCAGGAACAAAGTAAGCCGTAAGTAGTGATGTACCCATATAAACTTTTTCAGACTAACTTATATATATATATATATATATATATATATATATATATATATATAAGTAGGATAATACATATACACCCACATATATATATATATATATATTTCTCATTGAACTATTTTCATTTGCATTACAAAATAAAAATTAAAATAAAAAAGGAACATTAATAGTTTTACTAGAAAACAGTATTTAATATTAATTATTAAAATCCGCAGGTAAAATTCATACAAATCTTTTATAGCATAAATTAAGTTTCTCTGTTATAACAAATTTTTTCATGGAGGCTTTGCTTCTTTAATGGGTGCCCTCTATTCCCCCCACGGATCCGCTGCTGACGTATGTATATATATATATATATATATATATGTGTATATATACATAAAATTCTACGCTACTTGATCGCAGCTGAAAATGAACCTCTGCATGTTACCTTTTCATTTGTTTTTATTTGTATCTTTAGTCATCCGTGTTTATATTGAAGACGAATGCGTGCGGTAAAAACAATAATAAACAGAAAACATTAGAAAAGCAAGGAGTTACCTCATTCAACCTTAACATCGAGTCATTTTGTAAGATGCGAATTCCAATTTCAGCCGAGAGGGCCAATTAACATAAACTCAAGGATAATTAGTCGCTTATCAAGGGCCACTCTGCTCTTTATTTCTTCACCTCTGCTTATCATTTACTCGCCGGAGTAATTTCATTTTTTTATTTACTTATTTTTAGTCGATAAGTAAATATGCACTGCGTCAGATCAGATCGGTTATCGGCGCGTTTAGGTGGAATTAGCGCGATTCGTGAAATTTTTTACTCGTCTACGCTAGTTTTAGAACTACATTATTAAAACAAAAACACAAGGAGACGACAGCTGTCCCGCTGAAGCAGTTGTTGAGATAGAAAAAACCAGATCACACTTATCGTTTCGGAAGCGCTGAGCCCGTGCAACCGCTTGAGATTTTCGGTCAAATTAATACGAATTCTCATAAAATGTGTTGTGTTCGTTCGAATAAAAATACTGTAACAAGAACGACATAAAATTTCTCCCATCATTGTTTAATACATATGTGTGTGTGTGTGTGTATGTTAGTACCGGCAGGTATTCTGCATTTCGAAATTCAGTGAAATGGTAAATTATTAACGTAGGATAAGCGTTAAGTGACATCAGTGAAGCGATTAAAAATAGAGAATGAGAACAAATACAGAAATCGTTCACTCCAAACAGAACGTGTGACCTTATAGTGTCAAACAGGGTTGATATTCGTTTTTCGGCTTCAGAAATGTACATGTCATATTATGCAGTCTGCACCGTTCGCCATATTTCTGGATAGATGTACACACACTGACTTTGATACTCATGTTGACCCGCCCAGCAAGAAATCCAACTTCCAATTATACGCGTACTGTAGCGTCTGCTTGATATTCAAAGCGAGAAATTACCAGGCTATTCGGGATGTGCCGATCAAGCAGCTCGATTATATATACTCCAATACCGGCACGGGAGTGGAGCAGCGAATTGATCTCCTGCGGATCAAAATATCCGCCTTGGTGGCCACCGGACAATACCGTTCGTATTAATTAGTCGCTCGTGAATAGGCCGTACACTCGTCACGCGATCGTCTACTCACCAGGTCATCGCCATTGATAATAATTTTTTTAATTCGTCCGTTTCTCTTCTCCAGTGCAACATTTAAAAATTCCATTAATTCGGCCTTCTAAACTTACCGAAATATTTTCAGATTCGCTACCGGCAGTCGCAGTCTTTTCATTTTTTTTTTTTTTAAATTCTAAAGACATACGCGTAATAAGAATCAGAAATTGCCGTTGTGTTGGCAAAAAAAGACAGTAGCAAAAAACCTAGTAGAGTCATTAATGGTCCTAAATGTCAGGGATTAAAAAAAGTTTTCCTAGACTGATGTGCGTAAATCTATCAACTGCTATCAGAAGCAGAGCTGATGAAGCTAACTTTGGTGCCACCTGTCCTTCCCATAACGAATTTGAATAATATTAAGAAAATATATTATTAGGCGCGTTAGTCTAATTCCGAGTCAAACGGAACTTAAAAATGTGTGTGCATTTTTCAGAGCGAAGGGTCTGTCTTGCATTAGCGCGCGATCGTTTTTGACGGCCTCCATTAGGCCGCTGGCTTGACCGGTCGCAGGTAGTGCAGACTCAATTTTGCGCTTATGGCTAGTTGGTTTTATTTCTTTACGCCAATCGCGATTATTTTCATTAACAGTGAAATCGATGAGCTGATTTTTGTAGGGGGTTTTGTTGCTCTCAGTGAACACACACGGTGTGTCCCGTACTACTCTAGGAAGGCGTCGGTTAAAAATGCTACCAAAAATCTTCAGTTTTGAACCGAAACACTAATGAGTATTAATGTTGTACAAGAGAAATTATACTATACCTCCTTCAACTTCTAATTCAGTAATTATCTTTAACTTTTTAGTATGTTTTTGTTACATTTTTAGAGTAAATCTTCGAGTACGCGGCTTGTCGGTAGGAGTAAACTGGCAGAAAAGACGAGGTAACGAAAATCGCGTTATACGTCGTCCAAGCGACCTTCACGCTGTCCCTTTCTATTATATACGGGTGTGTGTGTGTGCGTGCGAACGAGCGAGCGAGTATCGAGATTCGAGCAGCAAGCATCGTACGCGGTCAGCTGTATAAGCTCAATTCTAAATACGTGTACATTTTATTGAATTTGAAAATTGGCGCGCTTTTTTTGTGCGGCGTTATCACACTTCAACGAGTCTGATGATTTATTTATTGTTTTTGTTTTAATTAATTTATACGGGATTTACAGTATTGTGCCATTTTTTATTGTATACTTTATGAATGACTTTATACTTGTATATCTACCAAAAAGTGGTGAAAGGAACTTCGTTCCTACCGGGTGTCCCCCTCTAGACACCACGTCTTTTTTTTTTTTTTTTTTTATTATGTATGATCCAAGTGCTGTTTGTAATTGCCGAGATTATTAATTTAAAGGTATATTTTGATCGCTCTCATATAGTGAAAAATATCCTGGATTGTTTTTGGCTTTTTTGATAATGTAACAGTCGATAAGTTGGAGGGTGTCTCGATGCCTGCACGAGGACAATATATCAAGATGTGTTTAGCAGTTGGCGACTTACATAAGGGGCAGACGGAGGAGGAAGATGTTCTTTCTAACAAATAGTCATCGGACATTTATGTGTGGCCTATGCGGAGTCTGACAAGCCACCGCCGGCGGGGACTACTTGAGAAGATCTTCTTTAGTATCATTCATGTGCAGATGACTATAGCCGAGGAAAAGTTATATATTTTTTGCTACACACTGTGGCGCCAGTGTCACATTCTGGTTCGAGCGATAGTTCTTAAGGGTTAGAACAGTAACAATCAGCGTATCTTCCCAGGGGATTTCGTTACGCTAAAGTATAAGGTCAAAGTTCCGTTAATTTTCTTTTCCTTAAGGAGAGATAGTAAGAAAATTATTTGGAAAGAATGGTAATCGAACTATTAAATTATCGCTACGGCTTCTGCTTGGTACTAACGGAATAGATTTCTGAATTTATAAGAGTCTCGGATCACTGTTAAGGGTGGAATACGAGCTAATGAACAGATTTCCAACGATGGCGACGTCCTATGCGTTCCCAAGGTAATATGGCAGTGTAATGGATTGTGTCTAGCTATTTAAAGAGTGCCTCGTTTGCTGGGAAATACGCTTGGTACCTCCGTGGGTCAATTTACTTTTTGTAGGCTATATACAGTTAGCAGGAGCTTAGGAACTATGGTGCATTTCGGATTTGAAAGACATTTTACAGTACATTCAAAAATTTCATGCACTTATTCTTAAGATGATGAATATGACATGACTCGGACGGTTTTTCATCAAACATGAGACCTAAGAATTTCATTAAACGCGAAACCTAAGAATTTCACTGGCGGCCGTATGTAATTTGCCACGCCATTTATATATCTATATCTATCTATATATATATATATATATATATATATATATATATATATATATATAGATATAAATACATACATACATATGTACATACATGCATACATACATACATACATATGTACATACATGCATACATATATATATATATATATATATATATATATATATATATATATATAGTGTATAAATAATGTTGGGCTCAACGCTGAGCCTTGCGGTATACCGTTTTCGCTGGGGAGGAAGAAGACATCTTAGAGTCAATCTTTACTTGGATCACCCTATCCGAAAGAAAGTTTAGTATATAATTGCCCATGTTTCTGCTAGTTTTTGGCATTCCTCAGCTTAGCAAGCACAATATCGCCATACGCGGGCGAAAGCTTTTTATAGATTAAGACCGAAGTACTGCTTTCTATTTTGCACTGTAAGTATTTGTCTTTGTATTTGCTCAAAAGGTGCATAATTGTAAATTTTGATGTTTGGCCATCGACCTGGATTGCAGATTCTAAGACGGAGTAGAGACTCCTATTCACCATTTTCCCTCAGAGTTTTGGAAAGGACCGAGATTAAAGAAATTTGTCTATAACTTTGAGGGAAAAAAAGATCTTTGTTTGATTTAAGAACTTATTAAAGCAGTTTTCCGAGAGTTACGGATGAATGATGAGTACCAGATTTGATTACAAATATACAACAGAAAACTTTTAGCCGAAGTAAGAAGATGTTTCAGCACGAGTGGATGAATTGAATCAACTTCTGGAGCGCTGTTTGGAAGATTAAACGTATTGCAGCTTTCTCGGAAAGTAAAGATATTAGTTCCCCTTTCACTGATGCTTTTTGCTTAAGAAAATTAAACAAAGCAGACGAGAAAATATTTGTGAAGTTGAATAATAAATAATTTTCCGGAGAGACTCTTCCTTTTTAATGTTTTCTCATTATGATGGCTTTACTGATTATCTGTGTTCAACGATATAAGTATGCGCTATTGGTCTGGTTGGTGTACTTTCGAACGAACAAAGAAACATTAAAAAATCTTACGCGCGAACAAAATGTAAAAAAAAAAACGGAAGAAAAGAAAACGTACAATTTGATGATTTTCTTGAAAAGTCGGTAAAAGTAGTTTTAATATATGAAACAAGTCTCCGGGGAAACCGATAGTAGTAAAATGATTTCCGTCTTCTTGTAAGAAAAAAAATAAAAATAAAAATAAAAATAAACAAAACGAGACGGCGTCTAATTAACATCTAAGTGAGACAGTCCAACTAGGCCAGCGTTTGAATGAGATGATATCGTCAAAATGGGCGACATGGAACACAGTGTCCGAATTCGATATATCGACAGTCTCGTTCAACCAAACAGGAGTTTTCACACTGAAATATCGACTTTTTTTCTTTTATAGAATCTTTCGCAGACTTACAATTTTCCTCACGCCCATATTTTTTCGCGTTATAAAACTTACCCCTCCTGCACAGGCGTATGCGTTTTTTTTGAAAAAGATGCATTTCATTCGATTAAAAATTATGCGATACATTCTGGCAACGGTCCGAGTTTGTAAATGATAAATAATGTTCATTTTGAGGAGTTCGAACCCGTTTTTATGACCGCTATGAGTTGTTTTTTTTATCCGAAAATCTACTCATTCATCTGCTGGCAGAAAATGTTGTAGAGGGTACGGTTCGCATCAGGTCTTCATTTAGTCGCTGTATAAGATGTTAAGAGGTTTCTCGCTTTAAATCAGTATTGTACAGAGAGTTACATCAAGAAGAATAGTAGGAGACGACGGTATAATAAAAATCAGACAAAATGCGGTATGTGCGTGAAGTCATAAAATGCAACTGCATCACCAAATTTGCGACAACAAACAGTAAATATTTACACTCTCGCCTGTGTACCTGGTACACGATGTTGTGCAATTGCAGATATGCGTTGGCGAGTAATTTGTTCTAATATCGCTCGCGGTATTAAAGCAACCACGATAAATCTTTTTGATCGGAATATCGCGCGAAGTAAAAATAGTGTTTGAAATATACGCTGTATTTTAACCTTTTTTTTTCCTTTTTCTTTTTTCGCCTTTTTCTCCTAAGATTATCCCGGAAAAAGAAAGAAAAAGATAGTCATTGTTCACGAGACATCAACGGGGCGACCTTTACCTAAAGCGCAGACGTGATCAGTTCGTGCCCCTGGCGTCCGCGGAGGAGGAGATAATTAAACAGTAATAATAAAACAGAGTAGTATTCGGATTATAGTCGCTTGTAACGGAGGGCGATTATTCACGATCGGCCTAGATTCCAGCGTTTCGGACTCTGTTATTGAGTCCTAGTGCGAAATAATCAGTCTTAAGGAGTCACGGATAGTTGTCTGATATAAACAGAATATCGTTCAAGAGTGGTAGAAATGGCGCGTTACTATCAGCAGCGAAAGGAAGTAGAAAGAGACGTTAAAATTCTCTTTTAGAAAAAAAAGGGTAACGAAAAGACCGAGAGAGAAACCGAATATCCGACTAGGTCAAACAAAGATGTCGTTCGTCCGAGGCTTCTCACGTTCAAAGGATTAACCGAAGCATTTTCTTCTACAATTTACTTTCTCACTCGGTCCATTTATAACTTAATACACCCGTACAAACACATGCATACACACACAGACACGCCAGTATGCGTGTATACACACATTGGTCAGCACACCGACATAAAGAAAAAAGATATCAGTTGGGATTGCGTTTGACGTCTGTCAACTGAAATTACATAATGGTGGTAGTGCAATTGGCGCACCGAGAGAGTACGTGCTGCTACAGTATTGTGTTGGCGCATGCAGAGTATTTTATCGTGGTCAATTTTATCATCAATCTTTTCGTCGTCGGACAGGGCACGATCATATCGGTCGCTGGTCAGATGAGAAAATCTGTAATCAAATCGAGCCTCCGAATGGCGCACTGTTGGCGCGCATTTTGATGGATGTCGTTTGAGTAAACAATAGCGATGTTTTCGTCTGAGTTTGAACTAACTTTTTACTCGGACGCGGGGGGCTGCAAAATCGCCATGGTCTTCACAAAATCACGCTTTACCTAATCTTACCATATCGTCCGGCTTCAAACAAGGGAACGACATAATTATCATCAGTTGCGCTAATCTGCTTCATTTTTATTTACCTATTCTTATATTAATGACAACGTCACTCTTAGCCCGATCCTCATCACTTCACTTTTTTTGTTCCAAAACGTTACATGTATTGTATATATATATATATATATATATATATATATATATATATATAATAAGACAAAATATTGACAAAGATTTTTTCTTTTTTTGGAATAACGTTAATTTTTCTCGTTTTATACAAAAGACAGAAGTGACAGAGCTTGGGGTCCAAGGGTGTCTTCAGGCGGGGCCAAGAAGCGGAGCCCTTTGCGATGCATGAAGGGCCAAGTTTATACACATATATATATATATATATATATTAATTACAACGTAATTCTTAGGCTACCCCCCATTAGAAAAAATGTGTCCGAATTTTATGAACCGAAAAATGTGCCAAAAAAATGTCCCAATTTTATGTAACGTTTATTATATTTTATAGAAGTTTTGTGATTATGTTATTATTTGACAATTAGGTTGTAAATTTTGATCATTTTATACCAAGTATAGAAGAGAAAGAGACAGAAATGTATATATATAAATATTTTAGCTTTGCTTGAATTTATTCACAACTTGCAAATCAGTCAAACTGTATTCATGAGTTTCGCGAATATTTAAAAAAAGAACATGGCGTTACCTTATATTTTCCGTATTAAAAGCGTATTTTAGTTTGCGTAATATTTAACATCGTACCATGTGAAGGTCGTGAAGAAATTTATTTCATCGCGGAATTTCGATTTTATATTTAAATTAGTAAATAAGCGTATCATTCTCTTTAATCGCTCTTTATTTAAATACGAGCTTGATCACAGATACGCACACCGTTTGCCTTCATTTCGTAGAAAGTAATTTTACTTCTTAGAAAATTGTGAATTTTTTTTAAAACTTCTTACAGCCATTCCGAGAACTCCGTTACATACGAGAATTTCTCACTTAATGGATATCACATATTAACCGAGCTCTGTTCGGAAATTGCAAATCAATCAGTCGATTGTTAAACATTTTTAGCCCTACATATTTTTTTGTATATATTGCATTATTGGTTTTTATGTTGAAGTGAAAAATAAAAGCAAATAATAATAACCACCTGTACAAACTCTATAACGGTGCCCCGTATATTTGAATACGATGTTTAAATTCGTCGCGTAAACCGTGAGTAGATGTATTCCATCACGAAACAAATGCCTTCATCTATTTTTAATTAACAACGGTGTAAATGAACATGTTAATATTATTTACAGCCATCGCGGGGTAAATAATGCTTATTTTCTGAGAAACCCTGAAAATAGCAGATGATCACTAAAACGAACAGCAGTTACCCCCCCCCCCCCCCCTTTTGAAATTGGTCGTCTGCTAGAATTTTTTCGGTGAAAAGACTTGTACCAATCGATAAATCCCTAAAAACTGCTCTAATTCGTGAATTTCGTCAAAATCGTTTGAGCCGTTTTCGAGAATCCAGAGTTACATACAATATCACATATATGCTCGTATTATAGGAGATGAGATATAGTTTAATTTCAGTTGTTTGACATTTCGCTTGCAATCTAAGTGAAAATTTACCGAATTAAGGCATTCTTTAATACACCT
Organism: Icerya purchasi; assembly: GCA_039619475.1. Classification (NCBI taxonomy): domain Eukaryota; kingdom Metazoa; phylum Arthropoda; class Insecta; order Hemiptera; family Monophlebidae; genus Icerya; species Icerya purchasi. Next base: position 55,330,979 of record CM077115.1, read on the forward strand.
GAATTGCATATTGCACAGCATCCCGCGGTACCCATTTCTAACGAAGACCGTCGACGAAACCAACGTTTTGTTTTTAAAGTTTAAAACGTATTTCAATAATAGATTAATTGTAATCGGTCGGTTTAACTTTTGCATAACATTTTCGCAAGTTTAAATGAAAATTGTACCGATAATTTCGATCAAGATAATAAAATAAATAAAAAAAGCTTTTTAAAAATAGCCTTTTATTTATGCACTAAAAGGTATAACTTTATTAGTGTGCGACTACTAGATACGCATGTCTTAACATTAAAATCTGAAACTACATAATACTATTCTGAAAAATAAAAGCGGGTGCCGCAGTTGCAAAAATATTCGTTGTGTGCGGTATTGTGATGCACAACGATGGAACAACATTAAATAGTGATTGCAGTTTTGGCTTAGAATGTATTATAATATTAATATTTAATTATTAATCTGCGGCCCCACCGCTTTTATTTTTCAGAATACTTTTCAGTTTCAGATTTTAATGTTAAGATGCGTATCTGGTAGTCGCATATTAATAAATTTGTACTTTTTAGTGCATAAATAAAAAAGGCTATTTTTAAAAAGGTTTTTTTATTTTTTTTTTATTTTTTAGTCTGGACTTTTTACTATGTATTTCAATAAAAAACAATAAATTTAGATTTGTATTTTATTTTGCTTTATTTTATTCAATATCTTGGTTATAGGACATTTACAGAAATTTTCATTGAGATCGCCTTCTTTCAATTATATTGTCTTTTGTTTTTCATACAATACATATGGAATCCTCAGCACACGAAACACAATGTTTGACTAATAGCAAACTTTTCATTGATATATCCTATGACTGGAGAGAAAAAAATATTTTTTTTGGAAACTCGCGAGCTTTCGGTGCTTCAAGGGTCCGATTTTAAAGTTGAAAACCAAAATGTTCCAAAGTAAAGAAATACACAAGTATGCGCGTTTTTTTAACTTTGTTCAAAATTTTTAGCTATAAAGCTGAGCTACAAACGAGGGCTACACGTCGTTTTTTGTGTTTTTTTAAACTTTTCGTAAACTTTCAATGTTTCGTTAAGAAAATGAAATACGAGTTTGCTCCCGACATATATCACATGCCCGGAAAAAAGAAATATTTTTTCCCCAAAAGTTCGAGCTTTCGAAGCTCCGAGAGGCTATTTTTAAAATTGGAAACCTGGATGTTCCAAACCAAAAAAATATATGTGCATGTGCATATTTTCAACCTTGTTCAAAATTTTTAGCTATAAGACTCGCGTTATAAAGAGGGAGTTTTACATATTAGATCTTGCGCTTTTTTGAACTTTTCGTAAACTTCGAAAGTTTCATTAAAGAAATAAAATATGGTTTTGTTCTCGACAAATAGCGATCTTTCCATCACAATATATCACATGCCCGGGGGGAAAAAATATTTTTTTCCAAAATTTCGAGGTTTCGGCGGCCCGAGGGTCTAATTTTAAAGCTGGAAACCCAAATGTTGCATAATATTGTATTGTCATCTATAACAAGCATTTCTGCGAAAGAACACTTTTCTAATTCATCGGAAGTAGGTGAAAAATCGTTCGCAAGATTCCCCACAGAGAGACGGGGACAGACTGACAAAGCGACTTAAACAAAAGGCTATAAAAATAATGAACTATCCCTGTATGTCGGAAATTAACATAGTTTTGAGTCACATTTTTTTCTTCTTTTTTTTTTTTTTTGTGAAGAGTTTAGCTCGCTTAATGAACAAGTTAAACCGGTACACTCTTTATTTTCGAATTAAAACGAAAAACGACTGAAATCACAAATTACCCAGAATTCTCGTAAGTACATTTATTTTATAATTTAATACGGCCGTGCAAGATGGAAATCACAGCGCGATTTACTTGTTTTTGGCAGTAATATGTGTACGGTCAAAACTGGAAACGGCTGTTTTAATTTCGAGAACATACTTACGTTCGGTGTTTAGCTTTGCTAAAGATAAAAACTGTTCGACTGTCCGGAAAAGTTGTCTCGTTTAATTTTCTAGATTTAATTAAACTTGCAAAATAATAAATAGCAAAAAAACACCTCTATAAAAACAAATTTTTGCACAGAGAAGCATAGCTAGGTAAACAGTATTAAAAATAACGTCCAGGGTAACAAAACTAGTATGAAAACGAGTCTGACGCCCGAGACATCTGAGCGCGTTCTTTTACATAAATTCTTTAATACTGAAGTTCCTAATGACGTAATTAAGTGATCAGATATTTTCTCAGAATTGCAATAATAAAGTGTTCCAAAAAAGAAAAAATGGCAAATTAATAATTAATGCAAATAAAAACACACTGAAATGTTTCGTAGCAGTTCGTCATATTCACGGCGTCTATAACTAAAACTGAAATTAAGCAAACGCAAAAGTTGTTTATATTTTAACTTTACCGATAGGCATCATAAATGAGCTAGTAAAATATGCCGGTGCGTTTTTATTTGCATTACCAATTAATTATTTTTCTGCGATTTGCGTATATTTTTGCGTTTTTATCGAATGTAATAAATGCAAAACTCGTTTATATTTTAACTTCACCTATGGGCACTATAAATGAGCAGGTAAAACATGCCGGCGCGTTTTTATTTGCATTAATAATTACTTATTTTTTTGCGATTTGTGTATATTTTTTTGTTTTTTCTTGACTGTAATAAAAAAATTATTTCAATCGTAGTCTTCGTATAATTAATTCAGTTCGGTATGATGACGATACAATTTTTTTTTTTCTTTTGTGTCTAATTGATTTTACACCTTACGTAATTTTATTGCGATTAATATTTTTCGAATGCTTTGCAAATTACATCGTTTTTCGAAATTAGACTTTCAGTCCCGTTCGATCCCCGACATTTCAGTCCCGCCCAATCCTTGACATTTCAGTCCCGTCCAATCCCTGACATTTCAGACTCGTCCAATCCCTGACATTTCAGTCCCGTCCAATCTCGATGTTTTTTTTTTCGAATTTTGCGTTTGCCCTCTATCTTATCTTACTATTTCTGTCCTAAATATGCTACCGCGATAGATAATTTTTCACAATTGCAGTTATTCGCCTTTTAACCGTCAATAGTGCATTTTTTATGTTTTGTAATTTAATGAATGCGCACCTTGAAACCTTTATGATTTATCACTATTTTCCTTTTCAGTGACTCTCACGCCTAACGGGTCAAACGTAAAATCTTTTCTAGTACTTTTGAAGTTAGTGAAATTAGGCTCATTTTCATAAAGGCTGCTCCGGATACTGATCAGTCCTGTATTTAATACTTCTATTCCACGTTTATTCGAAGAAGTTCACATTTTTATTCAATTTCATATTTGCCTCGTCCGTAGAATTTTTATCGTTATTTTTATTTTCGCACTGAAATTCTCACACTGCATACAGTGGTAATGGTGACCTTTTTTTGACTAGTATCATTGACATAGTGATTCATAACTCTTAAGTAGTGAGTAAAATAAGTCTCATACCCTTGATATAGTACCATTGATTGTGAAGTTTAGCTTTCTATAAGCATAGTAGATCTAAAAAGGTGGTTTAGGGGCACTTTCCCATGGAATCCGCCTTTATTTTCTCAGATTTCTCTGGTATAACCAATATTCCAAATTGGGTATATACCACTGGGACAGCGACTTCAATCTGGAACGGGACAACTCCCGAAAACCGATGATACCTCTGCTTTGGTAGCCAAGCTCCCTAAAGATATTAACCGCGCTGCTACCTCATAATCCGGGGTAGCTCAGCAAAAAATCGGTTTGTGTACGTATTGAATAATACCGGCGACGAAATAAGGGGAACTCTATCTCAGTGTGCATTTGATTTTGATTTCGTTTTTTGTCCAAAAATTGTCTTCTCCTAGCGAGATTTTCTTTCAGACCTATATCAGCTTTGCCGGCAACAGTATCGCATATTTTAATTGACTGCGTGTTGTAAGCGGCCGAACGATTTCGTGAAATTAACGAAATAAACGTGTACATAGGATGTTTTGTAATTCTTTCATTCTATCAGCAGGACACGCATTTAGACAAAAAACAGAAGCTGGGGATCCGTGCGTTCCTTATTGATGTTGTAACACATTTAAATTGAGTGGTATTTTTTGATGTATACGGATTACCATTAAAATTGGTCGATGTAATCATGACACATATTTTCATACGTTTTTAGGCAGAATTACATGTACCGACGTCAGCCATTCTGTCCTCTGGAGATTTCTATGCACTAGGAGTTTTATTATTACATCAGAGGCAGGATCTTCTTTTAGTTTTTCTAATTTTGTATCCGGTGTTGTTCCTCATTCATTTACAAGGATCCTTAAATACACTGGATAATATCACTTTTATCCAACGACGCTTTATTTCCTTTTCATTAATTTATAATCTCTGTAGTTCGCTGGTATTCTCGTATTATGTACCAGATATTTAATTATTAATTACAGACGCAAATAACGAAACATAAAAATGTGTAAATATGTCGATCCATTGTACAAATTGTGTATACTATTTAATGTTTTGTTTGTGAAAATACGAATATATACGTCTTACAAGGGGAAGTCGCGATCTGCGGGACACCGATTTTGATGAAATTTTGCAAATCGATAGAAGAACATGACTATATGTAAAATACTATTAGAATGCAACTTTTTGATTTACGTGAGAAATTTAAATTTTTAGAAGCCGCATTTAACGGATAATGTATAGCCGTTTAGACAAAAATATGCAAAAAATTTCAGATTATGTTTATATTTATTTTATGCAAACGGTTTGGAAGACTGATTATTCCAAAATGAAGTGTATTAAACAAAAAAATTATTAAAAAACAATAAAATAATTTAAAAAACATTAATTTTTAATTTAATAAAAATTTAAATACGTCATTTATTACATTTATATACTCTAAAAACAACAATTACAACGTAATTGTTCTGTGATGTAGCGGTAAAAGTGACGTCTACACAATGGCGGGGCAAGACCTAAATTTTATGTGGGAAAGGTATATTTTGCGAGGCCCTCTGGTGGCCCAAGAAAACGGATTTTATAAAGTAAAAAACAGTTGCTACTGTCCAATTTTTGTTCATAAAAATGCGAACTACATTCTTTAACAAAAAATAAAAGAAATAGATTGAAGAAACAGAAATTCCCTACTTTTAGCCTTACCGAATTCCTTAATAATAGTATCGTAATTCAGCTTAGATGCTGTATCTGCTTCAATAATCTATTGTATACTTTATTAAAATTAAACAAAAAGAAAAGGTTTGACAGTTCGGAGAGTTGCTAATTATGTTTATCGTTTTATGATGAGTAAAATTTTTTCGTCGCGGTCATGGCTTTTAAGTACCTAATGCATAAACTTTGAACCGCGAGGCCGTAGGTGGTGGCCCACATCGCCCACGCTTTACGCCTCCTCTGCGTCTATTTGTACAAACTTGGAAATAAGGCGTATCCCCGGGTTCGAATCCCCGCGATGTCACGTCAAATTTTTGATCTTACATTTTAAATTACTAATTTTTATTATCTAATTATTTAAATTCTTTATTCATAATTACATAAATATAATAAAGCGGAAGATGAATATGTTTTATACACAACAAATTCATTATATATATATATATATGTGTGTGGGTGGGGGGTGTATATATATGTATATGTATATAAATATAAATATAAATAAAAAAATATGTATATAAACATATATACTTATCTACATATAAAATCAGAGTGTTAATGAATATTAATTATAATTAAAATGCTACAAACTTAATTTTTATTTACATAATTTAGGGTAATATAGATCATAAAAACAAATAAAACAGCAATTCCTGCGACATTTACTACAGCATATAAATGAATTATTACCACGACAGCAAAGTTCTTTTAATTTTTCATTTGAAACACAAATTTCATTTACATTTAAAAATATTTTTCGTTTATCTGAAAGTTTAAAGCCATGCCATAAAAACAGTCGTTGAATAATTTAAATGTTTAAAAATTATTATTATATTTATGTAATTATGAATAAAGAATTGAAATAATTATATAATAAAAATTAGTAATTTAAAATGTTAGATCAAAAATTTTACGTGACATCGCGGGGATTTGAACCCGGGCACACACCTTATTTCCAAGTTTCTACAAAAACAGACGTCACTTTTACCGCTACATCACAGAACAATTACGTTGTAATTGTTGTTTTTAGAATATATAAATGTAATAAATGACGTATTTAAATTTTTATTAAATTAAAAATTAATGTTTTTTAAATTATTCTATCGTTTTTTAATAATTTTTTGGTTTAAAATTCTTCATTTTGGAGTAATCAGTCTTCCAAACCGTTTGCATAAAATAAATATAAACATAATCTGAAATTTTTTGCATATTTTTGTCTAGACGGCTATACATTATCCGTTAAATGCGGCTTCTAAAAATTTTAATTTCTCACGTAAATCAAAAAGTCGCATTCTAATAATATTTTACATATAGCCATGTTCTTCTATCGATCTGCAAAATTCCATCCAAATCGGTGACCCGCAGATCGCGACCTTTCCTTGTTAGTTTATTCCATGATTACACGGTGTTGAAATTAATCGGCAATTTTTAATGCATTGTGTTTTTGTGTGGGTTTTTGTATAGATGTGTGGTACTTCTAAATATTCGTTATTTCATTAACTAATTAACAGGCGGCATTTGATCAGATATTTCTTTAGCGTGATTCAAGTCGATCAGAGTTTGATGCGCACTAAGTCTATTGGCGATAAAACACGGGAAGGATGCAAATTATGTTTAGGGTTTTTCGGATACTAGTTGCCGAATTTTATTGTTATTCTAAGGGCTGGGTTTCATTTTCTGAGTATATTTGCTGCTCTAGATTTCTGTCGTGTTCTACTGCAGACTAACCAGACCTGCGTGAGTTCGGAGTGATCTGAGTCTCGAACGGTATACTTCCGGTACCACTAGGCGACTGCTAGGCTGACGGTGGTCGGAAATTACATAATCCTATAGGTTTCTCGTATGCGAAATATTTTTTTTTTAGCCCGAGTTATCAGCCTGAATGATTATACGTTAGGGGAACAACTAATTGTTAGCCGTTTTCCGACTCGAATCACAATGACTCCAGTTATTCATAAGGTTTATACTTTCGGTCGTATTCAAAAATCGAAACAATTAGCGCTTAATTATAATCTTCAGAAGTCGGATGAATAAGAAATGAAGAAGGTCTCGCATGTCGATTACGAAGTCAATAAATCTCAACTTCTTTCCGCGAAAGTAGTAATCTAAACGCCCGTTTACTTCAAAAGTGGGCGGTTGTGAAATATATTAATCTCACCACAATGGTATCTTGGTTGTAGTAATTACTAATTAATTAGTTAAAAATATCATTCGGTAAAAGAAATTTGGTTCTTAAAAAAAAAAAAAAAAACCACATAAAGTTTAAATTGAGGAGTCTCTAAATTGTTTAAATTTTTTCGATTAAGAAAGTGGAAAAAATTACACCGATAACTTTATGCTCGCGTGAACATATTAATTTGCTTTTTAATACTTTAATAATAAACTGTGCCGCGCTGCGTAATAATGGAAAAATAAAACTTTCGGTAACAAAATAAAATTCTCACCTAATTTAAATATTTCTAACATTCGCGTAATTCGATAATTACGAATAACCAGTAATACTATCAAGTGAATGACGAACGCTTACTAGTAGGCGGGTTAGTAACTAAAAATTTCATAATCGATTATCAAGTAAATAGTGGGGAATATCTAAAAAATTTAATCTTCCATCAACTACTATATCGTTTCTTATGACCTTTGTTTTTATTACGTTTTTATTATTATTCTTTTTAGATTTCCGATTTACGGCAAGATTCGAAGCTATTATTTTTATCTTTCGACTTGTACAACAGAAGCGCGAAATTATTTAGTCGTTTAACGAACTTTAAAAGAAAATTGTGTAAAGTAAAAAGAATAAAAATAAAAAAACATAAAGCACGATGCAGCAAGTTCGACAGTAAAAAATAAGATTAGCGCAAAATTAAAACAATTATAGCCGCTGCTCTTTGGAGTAAGTCGAAGGAAAAAATAATTCCCGCTGCGTTCGGAATGTATGTTATTAAACGGCAGGTGGTTAATGTCTTCAATAAAATTAATCCGGATACGTAGTCGTTCTTCTCGGTTCGGCTTTATTATGACCATTCTCGGACAATCACCTTTTATTAGATTCATATGTTTCACATTTTCAGAAATCAGTTTTCAAATAAGCAACCTTTTTCACTGACGTAGCTCCAGCAGTTAGGTACGATTTTTTAGAAACCTTAATCTGTGATATTTAAAATTAACTACATCGTTCTATGTCCCGGAGTAATTTTCGCCTAGGTTAATTATATTCCAGTCGTCTCTAAGTGCATGGGGCATTCGTATTAATTTGCGGTAATGGATTTTTTGTTCAGTTTTTTGTATTATCGTAGTCTATTCGAGTATAAAATTCTATTCTGGGCTTTTGGAATTTTTTTAAAATAAGATTCTCGTTCTTTATTCTCTAAAAATTTAAGCATTTTCTAAATCGTCTCATAAAATAGTCTTCACTAGTTTTTGATTATTTCTTTTTAACTTATCTTCAGCCATATTTTTGGTGCACGGTAATTATTCCATTTCTCAATAACCAACAATGATAATTCTCTTTTGCTATTGAAACTAATAGAAGTTTATTCGTCATTCCACCACGTCTGGAATTGATCAGATATTGATTTGCTTAATTTTTGCTTATCATCTCGTTTTATTTCAAACAAAAAATTTCTCGGTTAAATATTTATTATTCGTCCGAAACTCTTCTATAACTTCTATTTTTATATAGGTAAGCATGGACGTCGATAGGGGGGGGGGGGGCACCCCCCTGTTGGAAAAGAAAATACACAGGAAAAGATTAAGATTTTTTTTTATGAAGTTACCGTTTGAGTAAAAATTTAAGACGTCTGGATTGCTGTCCAAATTTACTTATCACCTTGTCGATAAATTCAGTGTCCTCCTCTACTTATTTCATGTGAACACTGAGCATGCACAGGCCACTTAGCCTTGCGTCTCCCATCGTCGACCGATCCCAAGTCTTAACATGTCGTAACGTGCTAAATGTACGTTCAATGCTACATGTTGTTGCTGGAATAGTTAAACCAATTTTCATTGCCTCACATACCGCAGGGTAAAATGAGGTGACTCGGAGCAATCAAATCTGCGTATGCAACAATGGATTCATTTAAAGCCGCATCACTTGCTTCATTTGTCCTCAATATATCGTACCACGTGGTAGCTTCGACAATAAAACTATGTAGAAAACCTCTATAAAGGTTCCGTATATCTTCTGCTACATCTAAAAATGAAGATTTCTCTAATTTTCTGATATTTTCTAGGTGGAGCTGCATAAGTAATAATGCGTTTTTATGTGTTGAAGAAAATCGATTTCTCAGAGACGAAATGATAGAATTTAAATATGGGATGAAGATAGATATTCTGAAAAATTCGTTTACATTTTCAGATGGTTGATTTGATCTCTGAGCCTGCCTTGCCACTACTCGAGGACGCTTAAATTCAACATTCAATTCTTCGCAAATTTTTTGAGCTTTCTCGAAAATTACCGAAAACTGCATGAAGCATGTCCGTTAGTTTATTTACGTGATCGTGTATCGGCTTTATATTCATATTTACTTCTTGTAATTGGTTGCAGCAGACGGGTTAAAGTTTGGCAGAATAGGCAGCAATTACTACCAGTGTCACAGTGTATGTTGCAGTTGTTGCAGTCGTGTATATATGCTTTGGTTTTCCCTTTTTTTCTAATAGTTCAGTGCGTCGTGCGAAAGTTCTTCCGAAACTCGTACAATAGTTGGAAAGTTTTTAGAAAATTTTCTGATACTTTTGTACTTTGCTATGCCACAGAAGAGAGGTGGTATATTTGGGATTTTATTTCGCCGCAATGTATTCTCTCTAAGAAAATTCATGATGTCCTTTGTAGTTGCAGCAGTATTTCTTGCTTCATTGACATCGTTCAGATCATTGATGACAAGATTAAATGTATGCAGGCACGGATTAAGTGTATGATAGGCCAGGGGCTACGGAAATATTAGGGGCCCTTTTTGGAAGTGACAAAATTATCAGTTTTATAGAATAACTAAATTTTCTTTAATTTAATTTAATTATATTATTTTGAATTCACGAATTAACATATAATTATTAATGTAAACAAAACTAAATATCATACAGACAATGGGTTGAATTTTCGATGCAAAAGAATATATATATAATTTTAAACAAAGAAATTTTTTTTTTGTTTTTTTTTCTGAAAATTCTTCTATAATATCGTTAAAATCTACCGAATGGAGAAAATCTGTTTCAATCGTTAATCTTGATAATGCCGGTAATCTATCATCTAGCATGGTTGATCTGTACATATTTTTAATTCTTTTTAATGTCGAAAAAGATCTTTCCGTCTCACAATTTGCAATCGGTATATTCTATATGCAATATAGATGTTTCAGAAAACATCTATTATTGCACGTTTAACCATCCATGTCGGAGGTGAGAGCTTTTTGGGGGCCCCTTAACAAGACGAGGCCCGGGGCTGCAGATCCCTCTAGACCCAGGGCTGAATATATGGCTTCCACAGTGGAAAAATAGAGCTGAAGGATATTTGTCATTAATAATTATTGATACAATAGATCGAAGTTTTATACAATTTTCTTCAACTTCTTTGTGATATGCCGTATTTAAAGTTTCAAAAACACTTAGTCCCCTTCTATCCATGATTTTTTCAAATGTTTTTGAAAAAGCGAATGCGTTACAATGCCACTTATTGGGACTTCCCGAGCAATAATGCGATCCATCAACCACAAAGATATGTCATCGATGTGCGAAACATATTCAAATAATCGCGCCATTTGAATTTGACATTAACTTAACTGATGTACCTAACATAAATGTATAATTACATATAAATTATATTTTATTAGTTATTAGTATAGTGTGTAGATTTTAAACGTACAGTAAATCTCAACACACATTTTTGTAGGAAATTGACCGTTCTACAAAAGAGTTACACTTTTTCCACTAATTTAACCATTTAAAAGATATTAAGGGTCAAAATTTGAAGAACTGAGGAAATTTTTTTTTTTTCTTCTTAATTTTATAACTCGCTAATTAATGAAATTCATAAAATGAACAATACACATTTTTGTAGGAAATTAATTGATCTACAAAAATGGTCTCTCCTGAATATGTATTGATTCATTTTATGAGTTTTATTAATTAGCCAGTTATAAAATTAAGAAGAAAAAAAAATTTCCTCAATTATTCAAACTTTGACCTTCAATACGTTTTAAATGGTTAGATTAGTGGAAAAAGTGTAAGATACCTCTTTTGTAGAGCCTTCAATTTTCTACAAAAATATGTGTTAAGATTTGCTGTACATTTAATTAATGGCAAGATATGAATTTTTTCATATTGGACTGAGGTAAAAATGAAAAATTTTGATGAGGAAGACCTTCCTATTAATATTAAGAGCTCATATTTCGAGATCATTTTCTAGAGGTGCATAGCAACCAATTTTTCAGTACCGTAAGTAAAAAAAGATTGTTTTGATCCCCACCTTCGGGGTAAATGCAGATGCACCTCCCTGAATGTTATCCTGGCGGCTCCCAGGTAGGTAAGTAAGTAAAGTAAGTCCTATACTCTTGATAAGGTATCATGGATTGGCCATAAAAAAAAAAAAAAAAAATGGTTCATAATATACTCAGCCTAATGAATCTAAAAAGAATACTGGGGCCAGTTCCTTTCTCTCGGCTGCATTTACCTTCCCAGATTTCTCTGGTACCCAATCATTTCTGGCTGGGTAAACCTGGAAGGAACTTCGATCTGGAACGAGGCAAGTTTCACCCGTGGCCTCTGGTTTGGTAGCCAAGTGCCATAGGCGGCACGCATATTATATTAATTAAACTAATTTTTAGGCCGGCCCCTATTAGAAAAAATGCCAAAATTTTATGTAACGAATGTTGTTTTTTTTTTTTTTTTGTGTCAATTCCGGTAAGAATGACGTAAATTTTGATCATTTTATACAAAGTGTAGAATAAAATAGGGTAGAAATGTAAACAAGAGGGGTCAAGGGGCGTAGCCCCTGCGAGGCTAAAATGGCCGATTTATAATATATATATATATATATATATATATATACATATGTATACATATACAATTATATATAAATACGGACCTCGTCGTAGGGATAGGGACCTGGAGATGATAGTTCTTATAAAAATAACCGTAGAAAAGTAAATTTCAACTAAATACGTAATTATTTACAAAAAAAAAAAACAATAATAATTTAGAGTTTGAATTTATATTTCAACTTCTGCAACAAAAAAAACGTTATTCCGTAACACTTTTTTATATTATCTATAGCAAGCAAAGTGCCAAAGAGTAGTTGACGCGTAAAATATTGAGGCACCAAAACCCTATTTAGCTTGTGACGATCCTTGCACGCTTCAACTCTGAGTGAACGGTTAAGTAACTAATTTCAGTGCTGTAAGAGCTTGAGGAACTGCGACAAACAAGGAAGCTGACAAGCGGGATAACAACCTCGGCATGTGCGACAGTATTATTCTTAACTCGGCTCCTAGTGCTTTTTCTTTTTAGTCTTTTTTTTTTGTTTTTTGCATCTACTAGCAGTACTGGGAACTCCTTTATCCCTAATTTACATACAGGAAACTATATCAAAGCTTGTAAACTAATTGTTTCGGCCTGCCGTAACAAATTCACGCATTTGGGAAGGCAATAAATATCGCATATAAATACGCACATTGCGCCTTTGCTGTTTCATAACAGCTCTTTTACTAGAGTTCAGTTGTGCTTTTAATATTGTGATTATTAATTCGTTTGAGCGATTTTCCACCATATTCTCCGGTGTGCAAGATGATCGTATAAAAGGATTCTGCTTGCAATATTCGAAAGCTGATTGTACGCAGTGTATTTCCTAATTCGATAGGAATATAGCAGTAAGTAAACAGTTGTAAATAATCGACAGATCACTTCATTAGTCGGTAGCCGTGGTAATTTGTCATCTCACTGATCGTTCATATGTATATATAGTTTTTTTTCTTGTAATGTAAACAAACGAGGTCAGCAGATTTATTGAAACCCACATTTTAGGTTATCGAGTAGAGTGGAACAATAAATTCTTTTAACGGTTCCTGGAACAGAATTAAGAAAAAAAAATCGGCAGTATCAAATTTAAATAAAATATGGAAAAATCGAAACATTAAAGACATCCGGAAATGCCATGACCCGTATTTTAACGAATATTCTGTTGATCGATACAATTAAATGAATTCGCGAATACTGATTAGCAGCTGGTCAGATTGTTCAGATGGATTTGATAATTAGCTCCGATGGTTAAATAAGAAGGATGTCCATGTTGAAACTTAATAAGAGGGCGAAGTGGTAACATTGAACAGGATACTCGGGTAATCGAGATATTTAGAATGTGGCGAACGTGAAGTAATTAGATCGCAAAAGAGCAACTTCCGGATCTGAGATGAAGAATGTACTTCTGTCCGTGGGGAAATCGATGATGGCAACGAAGCTTTAAAAGAAATCGAAATTTGTTTCGACTTTTTAACAAAAAAATAATAAACAAAATAAAATAGACGACTGGATTCAAGGGTAAACTTGCTGTCGTAGGTCCGCGTAGTTGACGGCAGCCGGCTGGATTACGTGCCAGAGATCATCGGAGACGTCATATATCACGCGAGTCCGATTAAATCTGGCCCAGTCATATCACCTGCTAACCTTCTCTGACTGATTTTCGTTGCCCAACTAATGGCCTTATTCGTCTGCTTTGTTTTCCGTAAAATCTGGAAACCGGCGCTTGTCATCGGTGCGAGTTTACTTCTGAAACGGTTAGCATCGCACGCGAAACACACCTATTTGCCCGAGATCACTGATTCGGACAAATGCTATATATACATGTATATATGTATATCGCTGAACAGAGAGGCGCGTCTAGGTTTTTGCTGTACCTGGTCTAAATTAAATCGGAATACAAGGTGAGAAGGTGCAAGAACTAAGATAATGCCATTGGAACGCGGGTAACCATGAAAATACATAAATCAGTTTGTGTTTGTTGGTTGGTCCCGGTGATGATTGCCAAGTTTATAAACGGGTAAATAATAAAGGAGGCCGATGAAAAAACTCGAATTCCAGTTACCTTTTTCGTATCGGTTTTTTCCTCTATTCTCACCTATCCGCCTATTCTCTGGCATTATTTATTATTCGTATTTCATCTCGACTACTTCTGAGCCCGGTCGCAATTTATTACGGTAAAAACTGCACCGTGTATTATCCTTGAAATTCTTCCTTTATATTACGTAATTGTTCACCTTATATGCGAACCTTAGAATGTTGCATGCACATTTTATCGAAACGCATCCGTCTATGTGCCTAATTCGGTGTGTTGTGCGCGCGTGTAAATGCCTTTTTTCGTCCTCGGGTTCCGGTATGTGTTCCCGCACGCGCGTATACATTTACATAATTGTCGGGTATAAAAAAAATATCTTCAAACGCGTTAATTAGCTTTAATCACTTACATTTTTTTAACACTTTGTTAAGCTCATAGGACTAATGCCTTCATTAGCAACAGTTGCCAACTTCAAAAAAATATTGCAACCCCTATGTATTGCTTTTTTTTTTTTTTCGAAACTATGACATGGATTTTTCATTTTGAAACTGAAAAGGAAGTATTTTTTTGGGTTCAGAATAAGGGGAGAGTTTAATGCACCATTAGAAATAGAAACATGAAAAATCTGGAAAATTTTTCACAATTCCTGACCAGAATGAATTCTATAAGGATGTCGACTCTCTCAGCCAACAAGTACTATCTAGAATTTTTAGAGATGTCTACCCTGCTAACTGTCTTTGTTCCGCGCTTTTATTTTCTTGTAAGTTTTTAGGTGTGCGCATTGATTTCCGATATATTCACTTCCTATCTTTATTCGGAAAAAAACCCTGTATTTCCGAATCGAGGTTCTCGAAATATACTACTACTAACGAACAGGAATAATTTTAAAACTGTATCGTGTCGGCATCGGATGCTTCGGATACGTATATTGAACTGTGTCTAGTTTTGAGGCATAATCACTTTTTCCGGTCCGTTTATTAAAAAAAGCAATGCTGAGCAGATAGCTCGCTGGACGAGTTGTGTATTGCTAGATAAATATCGATCATTTTCTTCATCTGGAGATACGTTTAATTTTCCTACTCGAAAAATATTAACTATTTATACACTGCGTGGAAATTTCTACGAAAAAATAAGACACTATAAAATGATGCCATATTCTCGCACGTTTATTTTAATACTATAGTGAGACTGAGTTTCATTTGAAATTGAGTTTCACCCCGTCTAATTGGGAGGTTACCAAACTGATATTTATAAGAATTTCAATTGTTCTCTTTTCTTCATCCTATTGACTGCTTTTATTCTTCTGTTCCTCCTAAACCTATTCTTTATCATGTTGTTAGAGCAGAATTTCTACAGAATCTAAGCTTTTCTTTCTCTGGCCATTTTTCGATCTTCACTGATGGCTCCAGCTAATAGTGTTGTTAGCACAACTTTTTTCTGACCTCCTTTAAATTACGTTGAATCCTTTAAATTTCCCTCCTTTTGCTTAATCTTTTATGCTGAGTCCTCTGCTATCTTCTTTTTATTAGGTCCTCACCTGTCTCTCGCAATATCCTTATCCTGTCGAGTGCTCAAAACATGTTTCAGGCTATCGCAACTCTTCTTTTTTTTCACTCAATCCGAACTGATTTCTTTTGGGGATTCTTGGTCAGCCGGAATCGAGGGAAATGAGCTAGTTGACTCATTCGCTAGGTTATCTTCCTCTTCTGGTAGGTTTCTTTCTATTTTCTCATTTTCCTAATCTCTCCCTGTCTGCAACTGCTCACTTCCAACTTACGTCTCTTCATTCTTCAACCCAGATTCTTTTTTGTTTTGTCCACTCAACCTTCCCTTCTTCGCTTCCCTTGGTTTTTTGACTTTTCTTCTACGCGTCGCTCTAACCTCTCGCTGATTTGCAGTCTGCATGTTGGGTACTTCCGTTTTTCTCTCGTACAATAGTTGGAAACTATTTAACGAGTACAACTATATCACAATATTAAATATTTTTGTTTGTTTTTCGAAACTAGGCTTAAAAAAAACTAACGAAAATATTGTTACATTTATTAAATTTAAGATTAGAAGTAAAAAATAGCATAAAAAAAAATAAAAAATTATTAAATGGTTTTTTATTTGTTGCAACTTAGAATTTACACCTTAAGAATTATTAATGTCTAGAATAATCACAATATGTGACATATTTTATATTTTACTGTGAAATATATTATCTCCTTATTAAGCAATTGTTTTTTTTTTTTATTTTTGTTTTTTTTTATTTTTTTTTTTAAATTTTCATTGCAAATTTTGAAGTTGGTACTTGAAAAAAAAGAAAAGAGAATTTTATTAAATAAACGCTCCTCGTCTTTTAAATAAAACTTCATTAAAAGAAAAGAAAAAAATCATGAAAAGAATCGGTTTTGATTAGTTGAAAAATTCGAGACAATAAAAAAACTATACCGGATAAACGATTGCTTTGCCATTAAATCGTAAAGAACAGTGGCCAGGTTTCTTACACAAACTTCATTGTTACGTAATATAAGGTTCATATGTGTACGACGGAGTTCACATCGTTATAATGATAGGCTTCTTTCGGAAGAATAATATTTAGACACGGGGAGTGAAGCAATCGGCACATTTGCCTAAAAACGGTCAGATATAAATGCTAAATTTACTGTGACAAATCGTACCAGATGATGTACTTTCTAATTTTGGGAAGACTACCTTACAAATCCTGCTGTAATTATTTAATAATTAAGTCTCTCGTAAATGATACAGCATTTCTTCAATCATTAACTCGCTGTCTGTCAACAAATTATTCTTAAAATGAACGACCGCAGAACAACAACCGCGTTTGGTTTCGTTCGATATTTCTATCGTCAAGAACCTTCTAACATATTCGCGTTTATCAGCACTGTTCTAGTACCTATTCTATTTGGATTTGTAACCGACTATGTTGTTCCACAGATAGTCTACTGCAAATAAATCCGTATCGACTGAATCCGTTTTAAACGCTATTTCCAGCGCACTCATCTTAAATACTACTATATTACTTTATCATTGTACGACTTTAAACTTAATTGTCTAATACTATTTACGGAATACAATGTTGTAATTCGTTTGAATTTTGGTGTTACAATCGCCGCGATCCTTTTAAAATTCTAGTAAAAAGAGATTGCGAACGTAAGAAAAATAATTTTATTTCTCGCATAATGCAGTATTTTCTGTAATTAAATTTAACTAGTATTCAAAAACAGTTGGATCTTATAAACGTCTGTTACTGATTCAATGTAAGCTCGCAGTTGAAGATTATGATGATATTAATGTTACAGGCAAATGCCTAATGTTATAAATATATATTATATGCGTGCGGCATATGATAAAGTCGACTTAAGCATTCCAGCCAAAAAAATTAATTAACACACAGAAATTTCGTACAAAATTATTAAATGGATATTGAATTGCTCCAAAAATGGAATATTTAGTCAACCGGATGTACTTTCGCCGGCGTTTTCCTCTGAAAATTTAATTGATGTAAAAATAATGTACGCTGCTGCCCGGGGGGGGGGGGGGGCTTCCAGTAGTAATAAGCAGAATAAACAAGGCAATATCTCAGATTACTGATATTAAATGAAAACATTAAATATTCGTATAAACAAAAGGCGAGGAATGATTCTTTCACGAAAACGCATCCGAATTCTTTAATAAACACGAATCCCGTTAATCAATAATACTGAATGGCACCTGAACACTCATAAGTTTGATTCTAACTTTCCAGGGGGAACAAACATTAAACATAATGTTGTACAAAGGGTTTAATCAGGTTGTATTCTGATTTTGTGTTCACTCTTTCTTAGAGTCAATTTTAATTTAATATAAAAAGTTTAGAAAAATTCACGCAGTACAGAACAGAGCGGTAACATTGTGCTGTTTACGGGCCACCAGCCAGCGTACACCGTTTATTTGTTGAAGGTAACGAACTACCGTTACAGCTGCACGTTAGATGAGAACTTTTTAAAAGTTCTAAAAAAAAGGTATCATTAGTGAACGAATGAATTTGTTGGAATACGCTCTGAACAAATATTAGTTTCGTAGACATTAATGTTCATTTTCACTTGAATTTGGTCTTCGATCTGTGAATGTATAACGGATGAATGTTGGTTTCTCTGAAAGTACTGCAGGAATGGGAGAAGATTTCAAAACACCAAGACAAAGACGAGGACATGAATTCTGGACTTTATCGAGATTGGAAAGAAGATGTTTAGGAGCTTTTCCAAGAACAATAATCAAGCTTGAAACAAATAATAGATTTATACAGAATAAGAAGAACATGGGGGTCGCCACCCCATTTGTGTGGAGAAAGCGACTTTAATAAATTAGTTCCTTTAAGACAGGAAGTATATAAGTAAGAAATATGCTCGCAGAAGGATAATCGATTGTCTAGAAAAAAGCCAAGATAGCAAAAAGACCTAACCAATGAGATAAGTTGTTTAAAGAGATATTAATCAAGGAAATATTGTATGGATGAAAGGAGAAAACCATACAAGCAGATTTAGAGGAAGAAATGGTTAGATAGATGTTGGATAGAGCGGATTGTTCAGCGAATTATTGAGTTCATCATTGGCAGAGGTAATAGAATTTAAGGAGTAATAAACGAGAATATCGTCCGCGGAAAAGAGTGTGGTGGCTGAGACGGGAAGAGAAGCTAATTCAAGCAAGTAGATATAAAAAAGAGTAGGACTCAAACATGACCCTTGAGGAAAACCACTGAATACACATCTAGAGCCAGAGAAGGAAGGAGCAGAAAGATGAATGGTTCTGCTTTGAAAGAGCTGAATTATCAGGGAGAAAAGTTGAACAGGAATGCCAATAGAAATCATCTTATTTTAAGGGATGGAAGATGAACATTATCGAAAGTAGAGATTACATCGACAAAGGCAACGACCTTGTATTTTCTTTCCAGAAGAACTTCGTATATATCAGAAAGAAGGAGACTAATGCAATCAGAAGAGTACCAAGACCAGGACGAAAACCGAACATATTGTTGGAGACCAGATTATTATGCTCCAGCGACCAAACAAGGTGTCGGTTAAGCATACTATCGAACAGTTTTCTTAAGCAAGAAGCCAAAGAAAATTTGTCGTAGAGAATTTAGCATTTTCTTAGGAAGAGGGATAATTATAAATGAGTTCCAAATAGGAGGCGTAAGTCCAGAGAGAAGAAAAGAATTGAAAATTTCGTGAATGAGAAATTAGAAAGATTTTTAAGAATAAGGTAAAAAATTTTATCGATTCCTGGAGTCGAAATGGAGGATTTTTGCAATGAAAAGAGGAGTTTAGAGTAAAATGGAAATTAGAAGTGAAGAAGTGAGATGAACCTGCGAGAGAAAGAGAAGGAGAACTTACTTCATCGAAAAACATAATTAGGAGCCAGAGTGTCAATAAAGGATTCAAGTATGTCAGAAAAGATGTTAAGATAAGAAGGGTGTTCGGATTTGAGCGATTTGAAGGCCTCGGCCATTCTCCAAATTTCGGAGATAGGAATAGTCCGGGAAAAGAAAGAGCAAAAATTTCTCCAAGATTCTTTCTTGGCTTATTTTAGAATGTACCTGGCTCTAGCGTTAGCTTTCCTATGGTCAATAAAATTTGAAAAAGAGGATGAAAGTTCTAAAAGTAGCGATGTTAGCCTCAAAAGCCACCCTGCAGTTATCGTTCCGCCATAAAGATGAAGCTGTATGACGGCGAGGTTTTGAAGGCACTGGAACAGAAGAGGATGAGGAAGAAAAGGAAGTAAGATGGAATCAGTAAAGTAATTGTGCTTTAAGATAGGATCTAAGTTATGGTGCAAAAGGGAAAGAGAAGAGTCAACAGAACGGTTAAACTGTTCCTAATTAGTTTTGGGGATACACAGTTTGGAGGCATAGAGAGGAATGAAGTAGAAAGATGATGGGGGAAGACTGTTGGACGATCCAATGATACGGACATGGTCGCTTCTAAAAGTACCATCAAGAGTTTTCCAGGAACAGTTAAGAGCAAGATTAGGAGAAGAAAAGGAGAGATCGATTGCGCTAAAAATGGAAAAACTTTTGTTTAAAGTAGGAGATTGGTCATTAAGCAAGCAAGATTATTACACAATTTTTGTTTTATTCAATTTTTTTCTCCCCAATAATTATATTATTTTGTTAATATAGACGGCTAATTTTATTTTATTCTATTCTTTATTTATTTATTCATCCTTTTTTAATCTTTTTTTTCTTTCTTTCTTTGTTTTGTACTTTATTTTATTTCGCTATTATTTACTGTAGGAATTACTGTCCAGTGAACTATACTAGTGCGGTTTAGGCCAAAGAAGAAGTCTATTATTGTTGAATTATTAATAAATCGCAATATATATATATATATATATATATATTCATATTTTATATATATATATATATATTCATATTTTATATATATATATATATATATTCATATTTTATATATATATATATATATATATTCATATTTTATATATATATATATATATATACATATTTTATGTATATATATATATATAATAAATATGCGCGCACGAATTTTTACAACAGTATATTACAAAACGATAAATAACTTAACGACTGACATGTTTCGGAGTAATGGATATGCCGAGAAATCTTCTTCGCAGTACATGTAATAAATAATAAAATAACTTAAAAAGTAATATTATACAAGACCTTGATATATGAAAAAAATAAATGATAATTGCAAAATACAAAAAAATCACACTGAACCTTAATATTTTAATAAATTTAAAAATAACCTTGTGGTTTGAAATGAATGTGTCAGTAATAAATATAATCTTTTATTTTAAATTAATTTATAATTATCACTGCTTTATTTTGTTTTATTTGATTATTATAATTTATACATCAACCGTTAACATCGATTTCTTTCTAAGCATATTCGTTGGATTAATTTTTATTTTAGTACGAAACATGTCGCCTATTAATTTATTTATAATATGTGTGTTATAGTGTCGTCGCGATAGCTTAGTTGTTACAGTACTTGATTTCCGTCACGAAGGTTCTGAGTTTGATCTCAGGTGACAACAGAAATTTTCTACAAATAATTAAGATAGTCGATAATGGCCACGTGGAAGTGGCAAACCACACCATATGTATACCCCGTTGCATGCACGCTGGTTGGTGTATAGTAGGCGGACACCCTTAGACGACTACTGCATGATAAATCAATTATCAGTGTCAAGTGTAGTCTTTTACGTGTACACTAGCGTTGCATATTTGCCATGAAACTATACAACTAGAATGCACAAGTAGGGAGTTTGCTTGATTACGACTTAAGAGTGTGTATTATAGACTAAAAAAAAAGGTTGTTATGCAACCTCTAAATGTCTTTCCGAGAAACCTTTTAGGTCACATACCACAGTGGTAGTAAGAAGTGTTTAATCAGTTCTTGTAGGGGTTTCGATTGTTTAACGGACATTATCCAATCACCCCCGTTACTTGTTCTCAATTCGGATGAAAGTGAATATTATCGCAAAATGCAGAAAGAAACTGGCACTGATTCGCTTCGGATCTGTCAAGTCTTTAAGTACACTTTATACGATGAGCTTAATTCCACAATTTCTCGTGCCCTGTCAAGAGACTTACTTTTAACGAACGTCTGCTTACTGAGAATAGTTTATCTTTTTTCAGTGTTTTAATTTAATTTAATCGTACAAAAGAGTTGAAGTTAAAAATTAGACTCGACCTGAAGTAGTAGGCTGAATCAAGCAGAACGATGAGTGAAAGGAAGGTAGACGAAGAATATAGGAAATGCCGGATGCAATGAGAGGTCGCATACAAATACGCATCGACAAAGTGTAGAACTTGCACTATTACGAAAATCGAATAAACTTGCGATGTACAAATTAAAATGAAAAAAAAAAAAACGATCCTCGACTCGAGGATTATAAAGGTCGCACCGGTTAATCTACTAGGAAAAAATGATCGAAATCTATATCAGTTTAAAACAGTCTGACACTAGTCTAGTCTGTCGGATGTTTAGGACGCAGTGTGCTTAAACAGGAACATAAAATTAATGAAAACATTAAGTTGGTAGGTTGATTGGTCACTGCGGTTTACCGTTGATATTGTTTTTCTTCATTAATATCGTAACAATAAATTAATCGACTCTTTCGGAACGATTCAACGAGCCCGTGAATTCACCGACCCGACACTGATAAAAAATCCGAAAAATTTGTCCTCATATAAGGAAATTCGAAATGTACCGCCGGAACGAATACTTTCTATTTCATCTGCAGGCATCGCGGCTGGCAGAGTTTTTCTCAATTAATTCATTAAACGATATTTCTTTTAGTCGGCTGTCACTTGTGAGCCGTTAATTTCTCCGTTGCGGTTGGGAAAGATAACCGCAAACTCTGTTTCGTTTTATTCACCATGCCCCCCCCCCTCTCATGAAAGAGAACAAAGTATCTTCGTATTCATCAGCATCCGTATAAAGAGCCGAAATATACGCTCTTTATTTATCGACGACGACGGAAATGATTGACCGAGATACAGACGCTCGACGGGATAAAAAGACCATTTCGTAAGATCTACATTAGCGCTGAGAGTGTGTTCAAAAAAAAAAAACAAAAAAAAAAACCAACTCGCACATGTATACGAAATGGTAGATAATCAATGTAATAAAATGCCGCGAAAAAATAATAGAGATTTCCATTGAAAGTAAATAATGAATGTTCGCCTAATTTTTGCACGCTACAAAGAAACCAAAAGTGCACGGCGGACGGGACGCGGGAAATACACATAATATCGAATCGATTACGCAATATTTTAAATGATAATTGCTCAGACAATCTCGCGTCGTAAGTGTACAGCTGTGTGTGGAAGTTTGATCAGCGGTTAAATCTCGATGGTGAAGCAATTACACGTGTGCTATTGTACGCGAACATTTGTGGGTCATTAACAAAATTAAATCCTATAACACGCGTATAATCTATTCGAACGAGTCAAACGTACCGAACTCGTGTTTTGATACTCTGATTAGGAGAAATTGAGCTGGTCGTTGAAGCTGCTTCGTTCGGTTTGTCGACTGCTTCGGCGCGGCATGCTTCATCTCCTGTTCTCCGCCGGATAATAGACGACTCGGGAAAATTTTGTTCCTTCGTTGAATTTCTCATCTAGCCGCTAGCCACATCCCATCTTTACTCAAAATCGTATCTGATGAGAAAGCGATAACCCAAATAAGATCTTCGAATGAACAGAGGACAGATTTTGGATTCAGATAGAATGGCTGGGATAGGAGATGACCTCAGAGCTCCGAGACAAAGTCATTTCTCTTATACCCTAAAGGGCGGTGTAAGTAGAAATGTTATCGAGAAGCGAGCGGTTTATTTCTGAAAAAAAATGCTATACAACTTGTTAATCAGACTGCGTTTTGATCACTCCCTTCTACCCTCTTCACGTTTCCGTTTTTTCCTGTCTTCTTTACCTGATTGTTCCCTTCATAGTTCCATCTCTCCTCTCATATGTGATGCAAACCACACCTTCTTTGAATGCCTTGCCCTTGATTCTGAGCGCTCTGTTTTGTACTCTAAAATCTTAGCACTAGGTCTTCCTGCTCCTTATAATTTTTCCTTTGTCCTTTCCTGTCCACTTCCAGATATAATCCATGTACTTCACTCTTTCCTAAGCTCTATTTCTAATCGTCTCTCTATTTAACCCTTTCCATGATTTCCGCAGTTGCTGGGTCAAAGCCGCTAGCGCGCCTAAAATATAATATATAAAATAATAATATTATTTTATATTTTAAAAAAAAAAGAAAAAAAAAAAGAAAAAGAAAATGTATTTGCGTAAATTAATGTAAAATGTTAGTTGTATTTAAATAGGTTTCAGTTGAAAAAATATGGGAGATGTTTCTTTAAATTATGAAACTTGACCAGAGGTTAACGCATTCATTTTTCTCGATAGAACAGCATGTAATTGAATACAATAAAAGACATTCAAATCAAATCAAATCTCAAATCAAAATGTATTTATGATTCGGTACAAAGCGGTATATAATTATCAAAGTCGCTCGAGAATATGAAATTACACACATGGGGGTCTCCCCCGTTTATGTTTCTTTTTTTCTAAAGTGAATAAATAAATTAAATTTATTTCATTAACAATAATTTAACCTCCTCACACAGCGATCCATCTTCCACCGCGGGTTTATACTCTTATCTGAATTTCATTTAAAGTGTTACATTATTAAGGAATAATATTGGATACTGAAAATATTTACGCTTAACGTTAACCAAGCTTAGAGGCAACTAAACTTTCGAACTTCAATTATGTATATAATAGGTGTACATTAAAATTTAAATTAAACCGAAATAAAGAGGAATACTAAAGTAAAATTTTAACGAAACTGAAAACTAAAAAACCTAAAAACGTTAGAATTAAAATAATATTCAAATATTAAAATAAACAAAATTGTCAAGTATAATATTATCTTATATTTTTATTAATAATTGACTTTTGTAGCGATGCCAAAATTAATTATATCGTATGGTTGAATTTTAAAATGTAATTTTAATGGTAATGCGTTACAAATTTTACATCTATATATCTTTTTTTTAAATAAACAAATAATAATTTTATCAACAGTAATACTAATTACAAAAAAAAAAAGAAAGAAATTGAATATAATTATAGTTCGATATATATATATATAATATATATATGTTTTCTAATCAATGTAAAATTTATAAATATGCTAAAATAATACTCTACATTCGGTATTTCATACTTTTATTTAAACGGAACTAATGCGTGTATTTAAACTTGTTTCGAAATGGAAGTCGAAAAATTCCGCGACCTATATTCTAAAATATAATTATAACACAGTTTTATACGAAGTATGGTAGCGCGGTTAGTATAGTTAAGGTGCGCTCTCGGCTAAGGTTTTCGAGAGTTATCTCGTTTCGGATCCCAGTCGCTCTGAGGTATAAACCGAATTTGAAATTAAATTGAGTAGCAACTGGAAATCTAAAAATTTAAAGGCGCTGCCCGAAAGGCCCCAACGGTATTCTCTTCAACTCCATTTTAGTACTATCATGAAAAGCTTAACTTCGTAATGATACTGGTATCAAGGGTATATGCGACTTATTTTACTTACTATTTAATATGAAATATGACAACATTCATGTTTTAACTTTATAAGAACTTTACTTATCTAAACCGGCGTACTTGTATTACGAAATTACTGTTTTAAGTATTTTACGTTATTATTATAATATTTGCTACATTTGCGCTACATTTGCACCTTTTCGCCTCTTTTTTTTTTAATACTGGAATTTTTATTTACATGTTAATTATGCAAGATTTAAATTTTTTACGATTATATTTACAAATGAAATACAGAATGTACAATTGATAAAATTGACGTTTTTTTTTTGAAAATTCGATTTACAAGTGTTGTGTAATAATATGAAGTACAGGAAATACAGATGTATGGTGTAGTGTAAATGTAAAAATTGTAATTATAAAACCGGAGGAGATGGGGGGGGGGGGTATTCTCTGAAATGATTATAAGACTGTGAACTTTTTCCAGCACGATCTAGGTAAAAAATGTGGTTTATCGGTAACGTTTAATTTAGTTCTGTTACTACATATTATTCCCCGAACTGGACAAATATGAGAGACACTTAATCGTCTGTCGGGATTTGCTTCTTAAATACAACTAGCAGTAGCTCCTGATGACTTAATGAAAGTTGTTATTTAGCTTATCCCCTCCGGTCAACAGTATTCCTTGTAATTCGCGAAACTTTATAGACAACTTCTCACGTTTTGCTCTTGGTTTAAATCCGTTCCATTCAAAAACGCGGAGGGACAGTAACAAGAGCGCGGATCCAGGGAGATATCTTATACGGTAGACGGTAGATTTAAGGAATACCTTGTTTCATAAAGAAAATCAAATGCTTTAGAAATTTTTAAAAGATAATTTAAAAATGCATAATTATTACAATTTAATTTAAATTTTGTTTTATTTTCAGGTGAAGAAAATAAAACGAAATTTATAAAATTGTAGCTAAAATGGTAGTTTAGAATTTGAATAGTAAATTACCAGAAAGATTAGAAAGACTTCAATTCTATTTTCGTTAGTAATCCGATCCAAATAAAAAAAAAAAAAAATATACATATATATTTCTCATTGAACAATTTTTAATTAAAATTACAAAATAAAAATAGTAAATGAAAAAGACAAAAAAATGACGACAGTTGCGTTTAAAACAGAATAAAAACGTAACATTAATAGTTTTACTAGAAATTTAAATATTAGTTATAATTAAATCCATACGTTGTAACATTTACACAAATCTTCTATAGCATATAAATTAAGTTTATCTGTTGTAATAAATTTTTTCACTGAGGTTTTGGTTCTAAGGATCAGCCACTGGACGGTATAAGCTTATATCTCTATCCTATGCTATCTAGGTAGAGAGACAGATTCGACTTTAAACGATCGAGAAGAGTAATCATGCTGCAATGTCACGTTTCCTTGAAAGCCGAACGTTGTTTAAGATTAGAAACGCGCAAATGCTTACTAGAAAAATTTTGGACTTACGAAAAATTAATAAAGGTGATCTAACTGGAGTTTTGGCGATTTTTTCACCAGAGAAATTAATTTAACAATTAAAGGAAAAGTTGTTGTGCACTGCATTGTTGCCGTGCATGTTAAGGTAGCCCCCCCCCCATATTGTCTGCGTATTTAGTAAAGTTACGGAGTGTACGACAAGTCGCGGCGGCGGGTTCACCTCCGGGAAAACTACTTATTTCGACGGTCAAAAACCAAAAAATCTAGGTCGCGCGCAATCGGAGAACTGGTCGAAATCGAAAACTGGTAATCGACACTGAGAACGGAACCGATGAAATAAGAACCGGACAGTGTAAAATCTTATGCGTGATACTCGAAAGGTTAATTAAAAACATGTATCTTTAAAGAATTAGATGAAGAAATGTTTTTCTTCAAAGTGTTAATAGGAATAGTCGGATCGGAACCGTAGAATAAAGCGGAAATATAAAACATACTCGTATGTATATAGCATGAAAGGATACAAATTGGTTACGCTGGACGGATTCGGGACGTAATTTTGTAATTTTTGTAAATGTACAATTATGGGAAAGTCGTTATCGTGTTATGTTCGGCAAACGACTGCGCGAATCAGGTGAATAGCACAGCTATTAGTTCAAGGTCAATATGTTTTTGCCACACGAATTTAGCAACTACACTTATATTAATAAATAGCCGTAGTACTATATAGAAATTTTCACTTCTCCCAAATAAATAATTCTATCTTTACCACCTTTCTCTTTCCAATGCATCCTTTGTAATTATCATTCCGCTGCATTCTGCCTGAATTGTCTAAATTTTAATGTACAGCTGGGCCCCCAAGTCATTACGCATAAGAATCGTCACACACACGGCTAACCTGCCCTATAGATCGTCCCCTGCTCGTAATCTGTGTAGAGTTACACATAGCGTGAAAAAAAATGTACCGACACTGTACTCCATCATCTTATTTCTGTATCGATTTACTATTTCCTGGAAGGATAACTGATTTAAGTGTCCACAGCAAAAGTGTATTTGGATTAGCGCCCCTTAGAAAAAAAAAAAAAAAGCAACAAAAAACAAACAATAATAATAAAAGTAAAGTCTTACGGGAAACAGGAAACAATGTTTACCAGTTTTGTTTTTTCGTTTATGAGCAAACGGTAGGCGCGCACAATAATGTGGGTGCGGTGACCTAATTAACGGTACGATAAAAATTGGCGTCGAAGGAATTCCGCGAATTGTCCTTTCGATATATCCGTCTCGATAAAAAATTAGCCTACGCCGATTATAATCGGAACACGCATGTATGTGTGGGAGAGTTCTCGATCTGAAAATTAACCTGTGTCTCCAGACCGGTCTGTCGGGCATACTTTTTTCCGGTAGTTCCGCCACGAATATATATGGTCCCATTTCCGGTTCAAAAAAAAAAGCGTTTCTGTTGTAATCGACAAATGTCAACAAGTGTGTAATGAAGATATTCTCCGATGTGTGTGTACCCGTCAGAGCAACCGTACGTGTGTACCCGTTAGCCGTGTGTGTTTGGCCGTATGTGTGTACGTTACATTTTGCATACGTAATGTATTTTAGCGCACAGCCATTTATATAATCGTTATCAAACCGAGTTAATTTCTAACAGTCGCTTACGAAAGTTATACAGAGAGAATTTCTCTTTCATCTCGCGAAACGTAGAACAACTTTTTTCTTTCATTTCAAACACACGAGACCGCCGATTCCACCGTATTCGATATTGAATTACCCAGCTGAATGGAATTCTACATCATCGAGGGATATTTCAGGCGAGGAATTTCTGCCCCAAGGTTAAGGTCAAAAGGACGCTTTTTTCAGTTCTACATTTAACCCCAAGACCGCTTATCAAACACCATATAATATAGTTTAAGCACAATTAAAAATATTTTTATTTTGCCATCATTTTTTTTCTCTTCAAGTTAATCGAAATGGCGTGTTAATGATTTTCTTTCGATATTTATTTATTTTTATTTTTTTGATACTTTTGGTTGTTTTCTTTTTTAAAAGCATAGGGATACTACCTGTTGGTGGGACCAGGATGAAAATGTTCTTTCATACACTAAACTATTTCTGGAGATGGTTTCCTTCCTACATAGAAGTATGAAAGAACATTTTCATCCTGGTCTCAACAAGTAACCCCTTTCTAAGGAATATTAAACTGGAACCTCGCGATGGCGACCGATCCAAATGTCCAAAAAAGAATTCTCTATTTTTAATAGGTTGAGACTAGGATACACATTAATTATATCCTACTTTTTTTTTTTTTTTTTTTATCTTGGGCGCGTCAACTCAGGACATTTACCCAGCACAAAGGACTAACAAATAATAAAACGTAGGGACTTGAAAATTAAATCAGGAAGCGATTAGAAACAGAAGAAATAAAGATAGCCAATATAGGAACAACAGAAAGAGAAGGAATAGCAAGAATATAGTGGGCACAGTAAGTGGTCGGGAGGCCAAGGCCAAGCAAATTAGAATAAAGGACTGCGCGTTCTGAGGAGATAGATGAGCATTCGAATAGGAGGTGATTTACATCACAGGTCAAATTTAAGATAGGAGGATGGAAGGGACACAAGGGAGACTGAACAATATTAAAACGAAAGAGGGAAGCAGGAAGCAGACTGTGATTAAATCCTTCAGAGAGTCCCTCCGCCAATTTCTTGCCCCTTTTGCAATGCAGCAGTGGTACCTTCTGTCGAGCACATCCTAAAACAATGTAAACAATTAAGGAGAAATAAGGACGAACTGCTACACATTCTCTTAGCCAATCGCCCAGAACGCAGTGCTAATTTTACTCAATAACCTTTTAGGTAAACTATAATAATTCCTATGCTCACCGTGCCGTAATGACCCTGGGACAGAGTTATACACGGCAAGCGAGTAGATAGTAAAAAAAAAAAAAAAAAACCAGCTAAAAAACAAAATTTAACGATGAACGCACGCAATTTTCAAAATTAGCTTAGCTTGAACAATTCTGTCAAGCTTACCTGATCGAGAAGAATAAACACGTTTGTTGCATGGAAAAGAAGACATTAATGCACCGTGTTGGTACGAACAACGCGGTACATCACCGGTAGTAAAAGTAGTATTTCCCTTTAGCAGAAATCTATTCCGTTTTGTGTTTTTTTCGTTAATCTCTTTAGTTTTTTTTTGTTTTTTTTTTTCTAATTGGTTCGTCAACGAGGAAACCAAGAAATGGGAAGAAGACGAAAATAAAAAAGTTCTATTTTTAAACGTTTTAAAACTAATCGAAGGAATTGACTCGATGATGGCTAAACATTTAACGCCTAATACACCGCAACATCGTACTTGGAGCGGACACGGATTAGGTAAAAGCGGAAATGAAAATAAAATGTAGCATAGCGCAGGTGAAACGATCGAGATGCGACGCAAACGAAGCACAGGCCAGCGAGAAAGGGAAGAGGCTACTTTCTCGAATGGAACAGGAAAAAATATTAACGATCTGGAAGGGTTCTTATAAGAGGGAGGAAAAAAGTTGCTAAATCGGTCGCATTATGGAGATCGTTCTCGATGTTTGTTGGAATACGGCAATGATTACCAGTTTTGCCTCGACGTGTCAGCACCGAGGACAACGGATCCTCATTTTTGTTTCGAAGGATAACTGACAGATTTCCGTGCGATTGAACGAGTGAACGAACGAACGAATGAACGAGGTGGTAATAATGAATGTGCGTGAATCGCTCAGACCGGTTGCAAAAATTACGCATTTTTATTGCCTCATTCACGTTTGATTGTTAGCCCGCGTTCTCTCTGTTATTCCGCCATACTGAAACATCTGAAACTCTGCCAATTTATTCGCGTTTGACCTTTCATTCCAAATGATTAGACTAAAATAGGAATCTCTCAATCTCTGCCCCGTTTGTGTAGATTTTCATTTACGAATCTTGATGTAACCCTTAAAATTTCGCCGTACCGATGCTTTTCACACGGTCAAACAACGTTATATGTTGACGTTTTAGCAATTCTTGTTGTTCCGATTTCCTTCGGTCGAAACAACAATGACGACTTGTCGATTTGTCGTCATACGGCTTCGAACGTTATTAATTTCCGCGTGTTTATATTTTTTTATAGAGTCGGGAAAAAATTCGTACGACTAGCTGGTTGACACTCTTTTGGTAAAAGCGCGGCTCGAAAACAGTTTTCACACGCGGCCGTTCCTTCGAACTAGTTACGAGAATTCACGGTTGCTGCGTGTCCGTTTACGAGCTCTCATTGTTTGCCAATTGTCGACTGGCCACTCGCGATTCCTCCTGCAGCAGTTTAGTTGCGTAACGAAAAATTCGTTTATTATTATTTAATACGTTACACGGGCCGCATATGGGAGCTACGACGCGGTACCCGCGGTCCATTGGCAGCAAGCATAGTTCGCGCTGGTGCTTATCAGAGCGGAAGAACAGTCTCACATCCAGAGTGGTTAATACGCTCCAGAAGCACTCGTATGACCGGTGCCGCATATTTTCCGCCACACGTTCGAATCCTCTTCCTGGTGCGAATCGGGCAACGACGGGCACAGTCGCGCGAAGGGTGCGAGTATCGGGAAGGTAGTTTCGCGATCTTTTTATTATTATTCGGACGGCGACTGCTTTGGGCGAAGACGGCTGCAGACGTGGAACGGTGTGCGTAAGAAGCGCAAATTAAACGAACTGAATCGGCCAGCAAATAGGGAAGTAGGATGCACTAATAACCCAGTTCTTCCTCAGCCTGTGCTATCGGTCGTTGGTATCGATATTACCTCAAACGCAACATCAGCGTACACCATTGTCATTATATTGTTTAATTGATTCGGCGCGTATTGTTCGTCTCTTTCTCTTATATAATTCCATTATTATCGACGTTAGCATCTGCAGCCTGCATTTATGAGCATTGCGAGAACTCTATGCAACGCAATACTCTAATGCGCTTAGCCGTTATCATCGCTGTCGCAGCTTCGTTCTATTAGCACTGCGGTTAGATAACCGCCAGTAAACACATCATCCGATCACACACGCATTGGTCCGCTATTTTGTCAACTTGCTCGCGCTGTACGGATTAATTCGTTTTGTGCCGATGGGTCATTTCTTTATCACCGTGCCGCTATTATTCTCGATTGCTAAAGCTAATCGTAGTTGTTGCCAAAGCAGGAAATACGCATCGCCTCTATGCACCAGCTCCGTCTGATATCCGAAAGTTCGGCTTTAAACACGGTTATTGCGTATATTAGGACGCTATTTTGACACCTCCAAATGCAGACTTTGTTAACTGAAATGTGTCAATCGGACACATCAATCAGAGTGCAGCATCATCGAAATTGAACGACATAACCGGTTCTCCGATGCTAAAGAACATCTCTCTTGAGGTTTTATTAAAAGAAGTAGTACTATTCTTTCAATTATTACCGTTTACTTCTTTTCTTCTCCTCCCTAAATCAAACCATCCGGATGTTATTTTAATCAAATTTTTGTCAATTTCATCATTCAAGTGTATGCACATAATACCGTTCTTAAGGCTATTAGCTTTTTTTCTACTTCTACTGTAATGTTCTGATATGCCGCTGGGAAGTTACTGACCCTATCGGTGGATTGCCATTGGTGCCGAAACGAAAAAACCACGCGTAGTCTTGCTGTTAAGGAGGAAGCAGAAGCAATATTTCAAGTTAAAACGGTGAGGTGATATGCTTTTTTTTTTTTTTTTGTTTTATCATCGTTAGAAAGAAGTTGACAGTTATATTTTTGGCGAAAAGATTAGAAATGGAATAACTCCGTAAGAAAAGGAAGTGTATAAGGAATGAGGCCAAGACTCAAAACATTTGAATAGAGGAAATAAAAGAACACATTCGAACAAAACGTAGTTCGCATCGCAGGTGAAGTTTGCGTGTTCGAAGGATGAAAAACGAAAGAGTGAAGAGCGAAAAGCCGACTGTGAAATTAAACTGAAGGCGAAAAACATTAAGGAAATAATTGAACGACTAACGTTGGAATTATTCCAGAATCGTGGAAAACGGAGAAGGGAGATGACGGAAAAACGGCTTATGAAGAGACCATTGATGATTACAGCTGAACGAGTTAAAGAGTCGGTAAACTCGTTCACCGCAATATTGGAATCCATAGCAGATCAGTTCTTCTTATCGTATAATCGTCGGTTATATAAGAAATGCGGTAAATAAATAGGTAATTCTTATTATAATTCTAGTTTCAATTAACCAGTCTCTATGGCTCCGTCTCTTAGATCATTAATATGCTCCAGCGTTAAATATTAAAGTTTCAAATTCATTACAGTCATCCCCAGGATATGTTGCATTGTCTGTTTAGAATTTCCGCACTGGCATGCACTTGTCGTCATCGTACCCCATTTTTGCATTAAATAGCCGCATCGTCCCCGATTCTAGTTTTGTTAAGGGTCTTCCACTCTTTTCTAGGAAAGTATACTCCCGCAATTTGTTTCCTTGGGTCGACTACTAAATGGGAATTTTTTGTATATTCTAGGTTCTTTTCCTACGTCGTTTTCCATTTACTAAAATCTTTCAAGTCTTCTAATAATCATTTGTCTGATGTCCAAGGTGATCTTCGGGATCTTAATATCCTGTGCAGACCTTATCTCTTCAAAGATTGGCAGCTGGGGATAAATCTTAAATTTACTTTTATCCCTAAAGCTACCTCCTGTCTAATTGTATATACATAATACAGGTAGCCACATAAGCGGCGTAGACTGGAGCGTTCCTGATATGATGCGGAGGGTTTCCTTTAATTTAACAGTTATTGC
The DNA here is from genome assembly GCA_039619475.1 of Icerya purchasi. Lineage (NCBI taxonomy): Eukaryota > Metazoa > Arthropoda > Insecta > Hemiptera > Monophlebidae > Icerya > Icerya purchasi. The sequence continues at coordinate 55,364,553 of CM077115.1, forward strand.
ACCAGACTGATGAACGGTATTCGGCTGTCGACTATACACAAGCGCCAGGGTAGAGATTCTGAGTGTTTTTGCACCAGCATCCTAAAACTAAAACCAGCAAGTCCTCTGATGAGATTTCCAACTTTTTGGATAAACGAGTTGTTAGATGCTCGTGTTATATGACAAGGCACGATCTAACGTCATGCCCAGGTATATTATGGGTATTTTGGGTTTCCTAGTTTTGAATTTCACTATAGATTCGATTTTTGACATCCGGCTGTTGAGAAATCTGTCTTATTCGGCCGAAATTTCCATTTATGCAACTGTTCACTCGTTCGTGTTAGGTCGTTTCCCATAGTTGATATGCTGCAGGTCTTTCCCTTGTGCACGGTCATGGCTATGTAGTCTGCATATTGGAACTGTTTACTAGATGTGCCAGGGACATCACTAACGTAGATATTAAAAAGTAGCGGCGCCAATATCGATCCTTGTGGAAGATCATGCCGACGCCATTTTCTTCTAAGAAGACACGAAAATACCTATCCGACAGCATACTATTTACAAGTGGCAAGATTCGGGAGCATGGAATAATAGAAGCCAGCTTTAATAATAATAAACAATATGGTAAGGGAAAGTCAGGTCTACAGCTAATGTCTTCTCACTTTTTTTCAGAACCATTTTCTATTGTGTGATGGCAGCGACCTGTGTGGTCTATGCAGAATCTTTCTGTTCGAACATCAGCCTGGAATACTGGTAAAATGACTGTCCACTTTGGCAATTCTATTAGAAATTCGTTCCAACACCTTGTATCCCACGCTAAGAAGCAAATCAGTAAGGATCGAGACTGAGAAGCGAATAGATAAAAAATTCACAGGACCGAATGCAAAGTATAATTGGATCGGCCGAGTGTGTTTTTGGGAAAAGGAATATCACTTGTAAAACGTCTTTCGAATCGGAAAATAGAAGATACGTTGCTAGTAGAAGATATAAAGAGGAATGCATACAGATAGCGATATATATATATATATATATATATATATATATATATATATATATATATATATATATATATATATATATATAGAATAGCCATGGATTCGGCTAGGAATATGGACGAAAAAGAAGGAAGTTTAAATGTGTTACGGAAAAGACGGCTTCAATGCCAACGATCGACTTACAATTAGAGCCAAATTTGCGAAAATTACGATATATATAGAGGAATAATTTAATTCATTATGAGCAGCGGGAAATTGATGAAATTTAACGTTCGGAGGAAGGGAAAAATAGATCGGAAAATATAGTTAAAAAAAAATATCCGTTCTAAGGGATAGAACAAAAAAAGGAAAAGGGTATAAGTCGCGAAGCGGTCAGGGAGAAGATGGGAGTTTTGCGAGGGGAGAAATGCCAGTTATTGGAAATGTACATGTAGGAGTTAAGAAGACACGTGAGAATTAGTAATATGGAGACGTTTGAAATCTTAAAGTGTTCGAATAAGTAAAAAATAAAAGCCGGTTTCCATCAAAATGTCTGCAATCGGAAAGGAGTTCAAAGTGCCGATATAAAAAAAACGGAGACACACAAGGAGTTTCGATCAAGCTTGAAGAGAATTAAGAGCACATAAAGGAATGAACAGTAATCGAATTTGGAAAAGATAATATAGCGATCTCCCATTTCCGGAGAGACAGAGCAAATTGATTTTTTCTTTTTTTTCAGAGTTGAAGTACAGGATGTGACCGCGGAAGGATGAGGTACTATTAAGAATAATGCCGAGATAAGAGAAGAAACTCGGAGGAAGGTGGCGAAAAGTGAAAACCATAGAGGCAGATTTTTCTGGAGCAATGGAAAGATGAAGATCGGATACAGCACTTTCCAGAATGAAAGGTGAGTTATTACGTTTATCATTAGCGAGGATTGTCAGAGGTAAAGCAGATGGGAATATTATTGACAAAGAATAGAGAAGCCAAAGAAATTTGCAAAGTAGCGAGACTGTGAAGGTTGACATAGGATTTATTAAACTGACCAAAGGCCGAAAGTCGGGGGGAAAAAAATGAAGACAGGAACAGAGTGAGAAAAATTTTAATTAAAAGGGGACGATATTTATAGGAAGGCTTAGTTTTTTGATATTCCTTTGTTCAGACCGTTCGAGGCAACTGCGGTCATTGAAATAGTAGGATTTATCGCAGAGTTACAAGGCGGGGGGGGGGATTACTGGCGCATTCATTAGAGGGTATTTTAGGGAGCAGTGAATGATGCGAATATAACAGGAGTTACTCCGCAGTATCTTGCAGCGTGACTGAAGAGGAGGAAACACCTGGGGAACACCGAGTAGGCGGTTTAATGCTAAGAGAAAACTTGAAATCCGGAAGGAAATTTTTTGTGAACTCAAGTGCCGAAGAGGACGACGTCTCATCTTAAGAAAATGCCATTAGCCTTCAATTGCGAAATAAACTGAATTCCTCCGTAAGTTGCAATGCACGTTCTGCTCCGGAATCATCTTGTTCCGGATGAGTGGGCGAGTTTCCAGCGCCCTAAATTCTAAAAATCATAAAGCGCCGGAGGGCCGTCCCGTCATTATAATATTTCCAAGGAATTATGAATAATAAGAACATAACGATCCGCTTATGTCTCAAAATAAGACGGTCAAATGACGAAGATTCACATTTTAAAGTAAGTTCAGAAAACACATTTGTCTGCATAGAGGCAGGCGCCGTCTGCTGAAAGGAGAAGTCGATAAGAAAAACATTTCGAACGTGAGAAATATTTAATAGAGAAATTTTAAAAATTAGCCTCATTTTGGTCTGCCAGTTTTTCATAAATTTTGTTCTCAAATCGTCTGCTGCTGAATATATATTGTTATTAAATGAACATTGGTTAAAATTAAACATACAGGATAGAAATAATAATAAAATACATTAATAATAATAATTTACTTAATAGTGCCGAAACATATTATTATTAATAAATTTAAAGGTATTTTAATTAATAATAATCGAATTACGAATAATAGGCTACTATTTAAGATTAACATTTAATTATAACGATACATCTCGAATGATCAATTACTGTAAATAAGACGGCTATGTTATCATTTATTTTTCATTAACTTTATTTTATTATTGCCGCATGATTGTATGTAACTCCGAAACACGGTCGGCTCTTTTATATATTCTTTAAATAATTTTTTTTAAATTATTTTCAATGTGTTTTCAATAAAGAATAATGCAGAAAACCATGGGCGCCGGGAAGAGGGTGCAAGGAGGTGCACTTGCACCCCACCCCCCCTGTCGGGAAAGAAAATACACAGGAAAAGATTAAGAATTTTTTTTTATGAAGTTACCGTTTGAATAACAATTTAGGGTATCTGGATTGCTGTCCAAATTTACTTATCACCTTGTCGATAAATTCAGTGTCCTCCTCTACTTATTTCATGTGAACACTGAGCATGCACAGGCCGCTTAGCCTTGCGTCTCCCATCGTTGATCGATTCCAAATGTTGACACGTCGGAACATGCTAAATGTACGTTTAATGCTACATGTTGTTGCTGGAATAGTTAAACCAATTTTCATTGCCTCACATATCGCAGAGCAAGCAAATCTGCGTATTCAACAATGGATTCATTTAAAGCCGCACCACTTGCTTCATTTGTCTTCAATATCTCGTACCACGTGGTAGCCTCGGAAATAAAATTATGTAGAAAACCTCCATAAAGTTGTTCTCTCTCGATATCTTCTGCTATACATCTAAAAATGAAAATTTATTTAATTTTCTGATTTTGGTATCGGAAGTAAAAAAAAGAGAAAAAAATAGTCGATTGTTTTGACCCACCCTAGTGTAGATGCAAATGCACCTCCCTGAATGTAATCCTAGCGGCGCTAATGCAGGAAACGGATTCGAACATTTATATTTTAAATTCTCATTCGAATGTAAATTTTCAATAAAGCGTCAAATTTGGTCAAAATGCTAATTGTTTATTATTATAAATCTATTTAACGATCTCAAATTCTTGTTGACATCCCCCTCCCCGCTGGTTTTACAAGATTCCGCGAGAACATTACCGCGCGGGGGAGGGGACTTGTTCAATTCCGAAGAAATATAAATATTTCAGGAAAGTTTTGACACGGGGATTTTCGGTTCAGGGTCGTTCCGGGAAATTCCTACGTCATTCGGAAGTGTTACTACCCTCTTATTCGCTGTATTTACACCGTGTACCGGTAAAATATTTTACTCAATTTCCGATCAACAACAGTTCGCATTCGTATTTTTACTAAAACGAAACCGAGTCTTGCACTATTATGCATCACTCGAAAGACGCGTGTCGTCTAAAAACTTTCCCTATATGTGTACTACATATGCAACGCATACGAAAGGCATAGTGCAATTTGTGCACATATAAAACGATTTCGTTGTACTTTTGGCTGCTCGAATGTAAAATTACATGCTACATCCCTTACGTCTCTAATTCAACAACGTTTTTTAATGACTTAACGTGCCTATTATACAATGGCGTAGATTTCTTTTTGCTGAAAAATGTGACGATCTAGAGGCGAATTTTAATCATTCGATTTCCGAAATTCAGGGGGGAAAATTTCGCATTATTAAACTGGAAATTCTTAGCGATGATACCTTACATCGTTGTAAATATATCGATTTATTTCTCGATAACATCGCTGCCAGAGGAAATTTTTCCGCTTTTCCGGGAGGGGCGGCGCGCGTATGTATTTTGCTAATTGCAGCAACTTTTATAAGAGAATAATGTAAAACTTCGAGTGTTAGCGAACAATTCGTAATAATAAGTGTTATTACGCACGCCGCGCCTGAAAATTGATTGGATTAAAAAATGGTCAAAAACTGACAAAGGGGACTCTCGTGATTTTTTTTCGGTAATGAATTTTGAGGCGCGGTGTGCGCTTCGTGCAAGGCCTCACCGCAACGAAAAGAACCACTTCGCACTGTCTGCAGTTCGGGTTTCGGCAGTGTTGGCGTTCAATGAAAAAGTTCGTGCGCTTTTGAATGGATGCTCGACGCTGTTTCTGCGATAATGTATTACGTCGCGAGTTAATTATTACGTAATTACGACTGGTAATTAGAGGGTGTGTAAGGCGTGCGCTGTTGCAGACTCGGTCGGATAGCTCATGAAGTTTATTGCGATGTAATCTTAAAATAACAATTGCTTAAGTGCTAGAGAAATGACGGGCGTCGGTAAATAAAGTCTATATTTACACTTTCTCTTTCGAAGATAAACAGAAATCTAAAAATCCGAGATGACCAAGGCGCTGGTCTGAGCCAGCGCCATTTTTCACTGTCGTCAAAAGCGGCAATAGAACCGCGCGCCGCTCGACAATTGTTGACCAATCGGAATTGTCGTTATTGGAACAGCGATACAATTCACAGTAACGGACAGTTATTATTATTGTTCTTCTGCAACTGGTTAATCTCGGACGAAGCGATACATTAGTAGTTCCGGTTAAAAGGTGCGACGTACTTAATATCCGTACGGCAGACTAGGAACGTGTGTGTCTGCTGGTAAATAAACAGTGATTTTTTTAAAAACGATACGCCTGCGCTGCTACATTAAGGCGATCGTAAACTAATTTTGTCTGCTCCCGATAATTTCAAACTGCTTAATCGATACAGTATGTACGACCAGTTTTACACGTATTCTCGATTACTTTGAAAGTGTCGGTGTGCTTTTAAAATAAATTCTAAATCTCATATCATCGGAATTTGTAAACACTTTGCAGCAAGCTCGTTGTGATTATTAAAAATTATCGGTTAGCTAGATTTTTTTTTCTTCTCCATATTTTTCTCTTTTTGAGAATTTGAAAAACGCATTGATAGATTAATTAACGTATCTTCTATGGGTTCTTGGTCATCTGCTTGACACATATATCGACTGATTACCAAATTCTCTGCCAGCTAATATTAACTTTCTTTCTATACGAATTTTCAATTCTTTTTTTCACTTCTCCATGGTAGCATGATTTCCTCCCTCTCATAGTAGTTCTTGTCATTTCGTTGTCGTCTTTGTTTTTTTTAACTTAATTCCCGTTTTTTTTTGTTTTTTTTGGACTTTTGATTTTTCCTTACCAACGTTTGCTCACATTTTCTTGGAATATTTCACTTTTTCCGCTGAGCGTCTGCGTTTCTACTTTATGATATGTCTTTCATTCTTACGCTTTCTTCATCCATTATAGAGTTTCTATTCTCCTTCTTTTTCTCAATTCGCAATCGTGTTAGGTTCTAATTTGTCCGCTTCCATTCGTTACTTTGAATTGGGTTTGATGCCTTCAGTTGACGAGCCCAAATAATAATTTGGAATGTTTATCGAATGATTTTTTATAATAAAATAATAAGCGTGTGCAAATAACTCTTTCGTGGCGCAATTTTATTTGAGGATGAAAATGTTTAATATAGCCATAGACGTTAGAGAAAGATTTTATCCTTTTTTTTTCTTTATCTTTTTTGTTTCGAACGTTTTCGTATTGAGCAAAGTGTTTGAACTGAATTTTATCTACTGAGCGTATTAGCCTGAATCTACCGGAAAATGTCCTTCAAGCAATTTAATCTTCTTTTCCTTCCCCCCTGCTGATTATATAATCCTTCTCATACGCTCTCTCATCTAGAGCATTTTACTTTTTCACTCTATCCAAATTGGTCTCTACTGTGAATTTCTGGACTCTCGGCAATCGAAGGTAATGACTCAGCCGATGTACTAGCTTGTTCATCCTCTTCTCTACCGGTAGATTTTTCAGTGTTTTTTCATGCCACAATATTAATCTCCTCTCCTCAATAGCTCATTCCAAACTATGGTTGAACTCGTATTCCTCCTCATTCTGAAATCCGGATTTCTTTTAAATCTTTATCTAGCCTAACTTACCCTCTTATCCCTGTATCTCCCCAGTTGCTCATTTCAAACTATAGTTGAACACGTATTCCTCCTCATTCTTAAATCCGGATTCCTTTTATCTCTTTATCCAGCTTAATCTACCGTGTCTTATCCCTAATTCTTCAATTCTCCTCCCACATGCCGTTCAACTCTCCCTCTCTGGAATCTGTTTTCCACGCTTCGGACACAGTTTGCTTCATGCATCTCTTTTTCGCTTTCCTCTAGCCTTCTCTCCTTTCTGTCCCCTTCACCCTTCCTCTTACAACTTTATAGGTGACGGTATATTTTATTTGAGTCCACCTGTATCGATTCCGAACGTTCTTCTTTCTATTCTTCTCTTTTATCAATTGCTCTTCCATTTCCTAATTGTGCATTTTTTATTCTCTTCTTTTCATCACCTTCGATTTTTCCGGCACTTGAGTCTTTTTGTCCTCTATATCCTTATCCTTTTTCATTTTTTTGGGCCAATGTCCATTTCGACGAGCTCATTAACAAACAAAGGAAAAGAAATCACTTGTGCAGAATTCATAGTTGACGATCTCGAAAAAAATAATGAACAAAACAACTAATTCTAAACACTACTGCCTAACTAACTGTGTTATGATAGCGTATTTAAAACATTTTTGTCTTATACGAAATGAAGGAAAAATGCTAAATAAAATACAAGCAAAAATTGTACATATGTTACGTATTACTGGGTTTTCGGAAATGGTTCTAACGATTCTGATAAAATTCACGGATTAAAGATTCTTAGAGATTCAGATAAATCGATTGATCGTGATTCTTATCGTCGAAAAAATTCTACGAAACAAGAAATTTCAAAGGTGGGAGGAGGGAACCAGTGTTCAAGTGTGATCATCGTACTTTTAGGGTTTATTAAAAAGGAAATGATTAGCATACCGCACGGCGGTGTAAAAAGTAATAAATGTATTTACACCAAGATAAAATTGATAATAAAGCTGTCTTTATTTCTTGGTGAAATATATGTATCTATACCGAACATAAATATCATGCCAATTCGAATATGATGCGGGATGTCGTTATGGAGATGATAATTTTTGTAATAATATTTCCGGCTTGCGAATATTTGTGTTTTATTTTTCGCAACGCGAGAATACTTCGATGTAAAAACGAAGTATATAAATTAGTGTGGCTTTTACGTCTAACTGCTAAATGTTTGACTTCTTGTGAAACTTATTAATCCATTTCTTGAGCTGCAAGTTAAGATCCGAGCAAAGCTCGGTTAATTTGTATGTTACTAAATGAGCAATTCACGCGTATACATATGCACGCGATTGGTTCCGGGGCTTTAACGATTTTGATGAAATTCACGAATTAGTAGGCTGGTTCAAGGTCTAGAAATCGACCGATCTAGGAAATGGCCACAAATAATGTTCATATTAGTGATCAAACGTGTAGTAAATTTTACAAAAAAGGAATAATTGCTTATTTACTAATATGGATAGAAAATTGAAATTTCGTGATGAAATAAGTTTGTTCGCGATATTTACACGGGGCGACTTTAAATATTACGCAAAACTAAAATGCACTTTTAATATTGAAAAAAACCGAGTAATGCAATTGTGTTTCTATTAATGTTATATTTTTAAATGTTTATGAAAATCACGAATACTTCAATTGATCTAGAAGTTCGAAATAAATCTGAGCAAAGCTACCAGGTACTGTTAATGAAATAACCGAATAATAATAATAATGCTAATAATAATAATAATAATAATAATAATAATAATAATAATAATAATGATAATGATAATGATAATAATAATAATAATAATGATAATGATAATGATAATAATAATAATAAGTTATTTTAATGTGTAAAATGAATTTCAAGACTATTTTCTTTACTAAATCTATATTAATGTTATAAAACTAGTAGCGCTACTATTTTGTACAGAAGTAGTGCGGATACGGCTACTGTTTCGTTTTGGTAAAAGCACGAACTGAAATTGTTGATCACAAATTGAATAAAATGTTTATTATGGAAAATATGTATTCCCTCTTCGGCTGGTTGGTCATTACAGAATGAAGGGATTTTTCAAAATTTAACGGTAAAGTTCACTAACATAATAAATGAAAGAAATAATATAAAAGAGGACTTGAAAAACAAAAAATTAACTTTTAAAAATCTTTAAAATTATCAGCACGTCTATTTGCGTTCGAAGCCGCGTCAGAAATATTCGAAAGAAAGGTTAATTTTAGTTAGGGTATGAGATTAAAAATGAGGTTAGTAATGAGTAGGAGAAGTGAATAATTACATAGTAATTAAGTATGTGGTTGAATTATTAGACTTGCATAGCAAGAGGGGAACTAGTGGTTGAGCATAGCCATAGACTTTGATATACAGCTTTAAGGACTTAGACCTCTTGAAATTTACACTGGGTTTGGGTGTGCATGTATGTAAGAAGTGTAGTATGCACTTTTTTATGCAGGTACACAAATCACTGAATATGGTTCGAGAGCAATAACTGTGACATCTGTCGAAGATAATTCTATATATTAGTGTAATACCAGTATAATATAAGGGTAAAAATAGGGTTTGCAAAGAGTAATTTCTTGGTTTTACTACCAGGTTTACCCAGCCTGAAATAATTGGGTACCAGAAAAATCTGAGGAAATAAAGGCGGCTGAGAGAAAGGAAGTGGCCTCCCTGCTGACATTTGTGCCTTTGGCTTAATATATTATGCCTCTTAACTTCACAATCCTTGACACCCTGTCAAGGGTATGGGACTTGCTTTACTTAAGGAGCAATAGGGAGGGCAGACGAATATTTCAATAAAAAATGAATTATGTGACCCTAGTAATTGGGACTTGTGCAGTAGGTAAGGAGGGAGGTTGATATTCTTTTGGCGGCTGGTCACAGAAGACAAGAGGTTAATTTAGGGGTTTGAAGTGGTATAATTTGGTGAATTTTGTCCCTATCGTTCCGATTTAAAGTTAATTTTAATCACTGTAATATCATTTTAAAGTGTGACACAAACACTTCTACATTCCTTAGTGGCTACGATTGTAACTAGTGTCCCAGAAGTTCATTTTCCAGACTACTAATACCATTTAATGTAACTTTAAATTAATATTCTGTTGATCAGTCACAAAACACATCAGAATGAAAATGTAATAATCAATGGGATCGCGACAGAAAAAGTTATAAAGTACAAATATCTTGGCAGTTACATCACGAATACGTTAGATTCGAATGTGGAAGAAAAGAGAAGCTGCATATATACCTTAAAACTGCTTTTGGAACAATTCGGAAATTACTCACAGCTTTCAATAAAGCAAAACGCAAATTTAACGTCTTGCGGCTAATGGTTGTTTTAGTAGCTATAGATGAAAATTATATTAGATAAGTAGTGTGTAATTTTATAAAAAGTCAAAAAAATTATGGTATTAAACAAATTTATGATCCCTTAATTTTTTATTTAAATGCGTATGTCCGACTTTAAGCAACAAATCTTAAATATAAAGTGTAGTATAAAAGCCGTTCAATATAAAATTTAGAGGATCACTAGTAACATCTCATTTAATTCGTTTTATACTGTAGCAACCAGTTTTGAATCCTAATTTTTTCCTTAGTACTTCTCTAAGACAGAAAAATGTTGAACAATCACACACTACTATATAAGCAAAAGCAAATCTAAGCCACTTTTTAAAATGAGCAAAAAATCAAAAATTTATTTATTTAAGAGAAAATTGATATCCAAATTTAGATAAATGAAATTAACAAATCTATTAAAAAATAATAAATCATTTTAAATTGTTTCATGTAAAATTCACTAAGACTAAACCAGAAATGAAATTTTAATTTGGACATGCTTGCAGATAATGTTAAATTGCTTTATGTAAAGTTATATTGTGCTAAGAAGAATAAAAGAAGTAGAGAAATAAGACACCGAGAATCAAGCTAGATAAATTACAGGCCAAAGCTAGTGTTTGTTATTGCAATAACGTTTCGCTGTTTATTGAAGTGCTACACCACTCACTGAAACAGGCATTAAAGCTTATGCTAGTCACTTAGATGTAGTACTTTTTATTACCAACTTATGGCTCTTCAATAGCGACAAATTGAGTCTAGCTTTATATAAAATGCAATTGTGCAGATTAATGCGTCTGGACTAGTTCAGTAGATGCTCAATGATAGTCTGTTTACACTATTGTTGTATGCATGTGTATGCTTCTTAGTTCATTTCTACTGATTTGGTAATGTCAGAGAAGTAGTCACAGTGGCTATCAAAACGAAACATGGATCATAATCAGATCATCAAATTGGAATTCAACTATTAATCAACACTGAGAGAGCTATTTTACACATTAAGCAAATTTCTTTGCATATTCAAATAGCAACTTCTCAGATTTCCCTAGGCAAGTTAAAATCTATTTCTTTAGCCAAGTTAATCTCTGCTGCTAGAGAAATACTGGCAGATTTCTTTCTTTTTAAATTTGCTTTCATACTCACTACATAGTTAGAAGTGCTAGAGTATTTGCCACTGACAGCAATTCTACCTATTAAAAACTGAGTTACACTTTACAATAATAAAAAGTTCTACCAGATTGTTGTTGGTAACAATATTAGAAAGTATTTTACCAAGTACTGTATATAATTTATTATATTTCAATTTAATATATTCTGTTAGATTTGTCCTCATAAATTCCTGGTAATTATTTCAAAAAATGTTATCAGCGAAAAAAATAATAAAATATATGGATTAAACACATAAAGAAATAAAATAATATTTGTAGCAAATATTTTCAAATTATATTACTGCTTATGTTATCTTTTTGTTTGATGCCTCCCCATACAAACACAGTTTTGTACAGATACCCTATAAATTGACTTGTTTTACATAACATCAACGTTTGATATATTTAAGGTAAACTTATAATAATCAAACAAAATTTACTGCTTGTATACACTTGTGTATATTTCAGTTAATTATGACACTACTAGGAGAGAAAGTTATAAATCAGTAGGGAGAATATGAGGGTTCTGGCACAGTGGATTGGGTAATCAAAGGAGAAGGGGTAAGAGCTAACAAGCACCATGCCATCAAGCCATAATCTGACATCACCCATGCTCACACCATTATTCGGGCATTTTTATCTTTGTGTGACCGCCCAGCTGTCCGGTTTTGTCTCAGCCACCTCTAGCCACCCCCTGCAACCTCCAGCCAGACCGCCCGCGCCGCTCAGTGGCAAAAACCTTATCAGTAGCCAGGTACATGTGTTTGTCACACAATGGTGCATTTACCATACATTTCCGACAGTTGAAAACTCCTTTGTGGTCTCTTATCGTCTCCCCACGTTCAACCAACCAATCAGGAGCCAGTATTTAGGCATACGATCGCACAATGGTAAAGTAACCAATCGGGAGCTAGTATTCGACATATTTTTGCATAGAGATAGCCTAGTGAGGTGTATAAAAGAGCATGCTATCCAGTCAAAGGCAGTAGTCTCAAAATGAGTAATGAATCAGTAAACGCCTCCGAATTTATTCAACAATTCGGTAAAGATTCGCTCATAGATGCTGTAATGTTGTCCAAGCTGGAGTCGATATCGCTAATATCACCTACAAGTCGAATTTATCACTCCATACACATATTTTCTTATAACGATAGAAACACCTTATCAGAACAGGAAAAAGAAGTCGCCATAAAACGTTGTCATATATTCAATGTGCACAGCCACCACCTTAATTGCTGAAAGAAATTATTAATTGTCATGCAGTAATCTAGGTCAAGGATCCTTCCGATCCAGAAAATAAAAATACTTTTCTGTTCACAGTCCTAGCCAAGTTTGCCAAAAACCCTTTCAGTATGTGGCAGTATGGAATTCGGTAGAAAATATATACGATTTTAATTGCATGTGACTACCGATCCATTCGATTCAGGACAGCAATGCATTCGAAAAAGTCAACAGGTTAATGTAAATTTATATAAACTGGTAGAAACCAATGAAGCTACCCCAGATAGAAACCGGTATAAAATAAAAGTTATTTCAGCATTTCAAAAGAAACTGTATGATAACAATTTTCGTAATCACGCTAATATTTCGTATTAGGGAATGGACGGCGAGTTTTAGTTTGCTTAGATTCGAAACTTTAGCAGGATCGCAAGGATGAAGATGCCGGAAGAAAAATTGATATGTTGGTCATGCGCTGGTAGCTGAGGAGAACCATAACAAAAGCCTACGGTGCGAATAGTTTTTACAATTTCTGAATAAAAAACCCAACATCATTTTTGCCTTACTAATCTCGTATGTATTAAATGAGCATTGAAAGTGAGTTTGGAATCAGAAATTACCCCCCTAAATCCCGAATTTCATTTTTAGTTTCCAGGAAAATTACACTTTAGGTTGATGCAATTGTCTTAAATTTCCGCGTGAAAATAATATGACAACACTTTGATGTATTTACCGGGAGTCTATTTTTTATACTCCAACTCTCAAAATTTTCGATATCTATTTGTAGTAGTGATACATCATTCCTGTTTTTTATTTCTTTAAATATTTTCGTATTATCTGCCTACAACAATATAATATTAGAGTGTTGTATTACTCGGGGTAAATCATTGATGTACAATAAAAACAGGAGAGGTCCTACAAATTAACCTTTATGGAACTCCCGATGTACAATAGAAGCACACAGATTTCGCATTATTTAATTGGACGTCTCGGGAAAACCTGAATTTGTTAAGTTTGTTTATTAAAATATTGCGGTCGACTTTATCGAACGCTTTCTCAAAATCTGTATGAATCACATCTACTTGAGAAGACAAGTGCATCTTTTAAAGCCAATAAAACTCCTCCACCTCTGGCTGCTTTCGTGTTACTGTAATCACTATCCTTCCTGTAGACTGTGTATCTGTTATCAATAAGTTCACAGTTAATGTGTTAGCCAAGTTTTAGATAGAGCAATTATATCGAAATTATATTACATAAAACTGCTAAGTGTAATTAGGAGACTCTTTTCCTTAAGCCTCTTACATTTTGATAAAGACATCTTAACTTACTGACATTTACGTTAGACATCAAATTATCTTCTGCAAAGTACGTGTTGAAGCCGACTTTATTTTGCAAACGTACCGAATAATAACAGAAGGGCCAAAAAAAGAGAGAAAGAAATTAAATAATTATAAAACGTATCATAACCTCGTAAATCGTGATCCAAAGTCGGTAACCGGTCACCTATAGTCGCGATGCTAAGCGCGAGGTTGATAATAATTTTATTCTATTCGATATATAAATATTTTTCTTTTATTAGGGGAAGAAGAGGAAACTTTAATTTTAATAAGGCAGATATTATTGCATCTAATCGGAGAAAAAAAATTCTTTCATTTCGGACGTATTAATGACCGATGTGAGGGAATTACTTAATTAAAGAAAATGATATGTAGCCTTCTAATAAAAAGATCGAACGATAGTACAAAAGAAAAAACCATCCCAAATAATTTCATGACCAAGACATAATTGTAAAAAATTAACATACATCTCCAACCGGAAATATTTGCGTGAAAATAAAATTCGACGGGGGAAGAGGGGCGAATATTTGAAATAGTAAAAACTATCCGCAGCATTCTAAGTGAAAATCGAAAGATATTAAAAAGGGAATAAAATAGAGGATGATTATGTAAAAAGCACTCGAAATAATTACCCGACGAAAACATAAGTTTAAAAAAAAATTTTAAACATACATCTCCAACTGGAAATAGTTGTGTGACATTAAAGTTCGATAAAGGGCGAATATATTTAAAAAAGCATTACCCAACGAAAACATAAGTTTTTTTTTTTTTTTATTTGGGCTCGCTGACAAAGATCATTGTGATCCATGTTCGACAAGAAAGAAAAGTATTGCTGAATTAATTATTTAGGATTCGTATGCAGTCAGATATCGCATCAATGAAGGATATAAGGGGGGCGACAACAGTTAACGACGGAAAGGAGAGAACAGATGCAGCACTATAGGGAGCAGGAATATTAAGTGTCTCGAAAGTTGAGAGTAGAGAAGTAAACGTTCAGACGACAGAACATTCGAAAAGAATGTGATTGGAATTACATTCGTGGATATCATTTGGAGGATGTAGCAGACAGTAAGGAGAGTCTGAAACTCGATAGCGAGATCTAGCAAGCTATGATCGAAACGCAACCGACATAAAGAGGAAATAAAATAGCGCTGCAAAGACGGGAATTTATGAAACTAAGGATTAACTGGCATATACGGTTAGATAGAAAAATTTAAAAGGAACATTGGTTAGAAAAGGAGGAAGGTTATATGAGTTTGACCAAAACCTATAGTGGAATTTTTTTAGATAATACAAGTAAATTATTAGCAGTGAACTTATTAATGGGGAGTGTCCATGAACAGCTGCACCACGAGGCAACTGATCAACTCTTTTATTTCCATCTATACCAACATGGCCTGGAATCCAAAGGAACTCAATCTGAATGTGGTAAGTTTGGAAAAGGTTATGGATAATCGAGCGAATACAAAGAATGATAGGATCAAAGGAGAAATGAGGAAAAACAGATGATATAGTTTGTAAAACACCTTTAGCATCAGAGATAATTCAGAATTTATTATTGCCTCGTACTAAGGATATGGTAAAGAATGTCTCTTAAAATCGCAACCGACTCTGTAAAGAAAATAGAGCAAGTTGGAGGAAGTCTATAACTTTCAAAGTAGTTGTAAACCGAATATAGGAGTAATGCTCCAACGCCGTGAGGACCCTTCGATCCGTCAGTATAAAGAAAAAATTGAAAAGGAAATAGAGAGTTAATAGTATTAAGGAGAAATGTTGATTAGGTTGTGGAAGGGATTTAGAGTAAGGGGACAACAAAGGTAAATTAGGAGGAAAGAGAAAATCTGTAAAATGAAAGGTAAAGTAAGGAAGTTCGTTGCGGGTTATAATTTGTGGAAGAAATTTAGCAAGTCGATTTAAGATATGAGAAAGAAGGGGAATTTTTTTGGAAGTGAATCGCGAATTCTGAAGTACGGTGGAGTAGGATGAAATAAGTTTTGCAGAAGAAACTGGAAGGCGCTTTAAAAGGAAGTGATATCCCTCAAGTGAGATCTACGGATTGGTAAAGGGGGAACATTACATTCAGCATGTATTGCAGGAATGGGAGTTGATTTAAGGGCTCCTAGACGTAAACGAAGGAAGCAATTCTGGACCCGATCAAAAATATTAAACATACATCTCCCCAACTGGAAAAAAAACCGAAAATAGTTGTGAAATTAGAATAGAGGAAAAATATTTAAAGTAAAAATTACACGCAACAATCGAATAAAGTAAGACATAGCCTAATCGAAATAAAAAAAAAAAACAGATCGATAGTAGAATATTTTTTAATTCCCCCGCTCGGACTAAAATGAGAAAATTACGCGTGACCGAGTATAGAACTTACACATCGGGAATAGTTAAAAAAGATATTTGTATGACGCGAAGCCTTACAGGATCGCTGGAAAAGGTGCACCGGCGAGCATATTCATTTCTTTTGTACTCACTATATTATCGTAATTATATTTCTGTCGTACAAAAAATGAATTAATGCGGCTTGTAACGGTTCATTAGGCAAGTGCGTTGCAACAAAGACAAGGCATTTGTGGGAAGCAAGTTGCAGTCATATCTGTTTCTTATCAATTAATTGATGCACTCGGTGATCGCGAAATCCCAACCACACTAAACTGCAACCAAATAAAGTGCAACTTAGCATTTTCTTCGCCTGGTTTCGGAGAATTACGTTAGTTAACTTCCTCACGTGGGAAAAATAATCATATTTTAACATACCATTAATTTAAATTTTTCATTAATGCTTTTTTTTTTTTTTTTTTGTTTGTTTTTATGATTATTCCGGATATTATCGTTACCAGTGAGGAGTCACCGGTATTAAGTTGTTTAATGTAACTACAAATTCCTTTAGACGTGGATAGTTTCCTTTTGTAAGAAATTATAGGGGCGGGCTGAAAATATATGAGAAACGAAGAATAAGAAGTAAAAATAGACTGCATAAAAACTTACATGAAAAGAATGTTGATTACGAAAATATAAAGGATACAAGTCTGACTGAAATTTTGAATAGAATTTCTTAGACAGTATGAAATTGGCAGTGCATACGTTATCGGAGAATCCGTCAATATATACCTACAAGATCGACCCTTTCCTTCTTGAATTTCGACGTAATTTGTTTTCAACGCGCTTCACTTTTTTTTTTTTTTTACCGATACAATTAAAAATTAAAATATTATAAGCAAAAAAAAAATCGTTAAAAATAAAACAAAAAATCTTTAACCAACGATTATTACAGAAAATTAAATAATTAAAATCCCTTAAATCATACATTAAAAAAAAAAAAAAAAGTATGTATCTCTTTTGGTAAGTATATAATAATTTTAACTTGTGAAAGAAAAAAGAAAAAAAAAAAAAAACTCGTGAAATGTTCTTTGAAATTGTTTTTATTTCTTTTTATTTAACGGCACTCGGAATTATGATTTTCTTTGTAATCTTTGCAAGCACATTCTGCAAAAAAAGAAAATCAAAATAAAAAATACAACCGATAGATTTCTCTTAGTAATTATAGTTTATCATTAAAAGGAAGAAAAAAGATATTTACAGGAGGAAGTCGTTATAAAAGGTATCCAGTAAATATACGTCATACAGTTATTACCGAAATGTAATGATAAATGATTTTTCTTAGTCGTGATTATCTCTGTATGAATAATATTATAAAATTCAAAAGCTTATTTGTTTATTTACCCATTACATTTTCGTGACGTAGCTCTAAACCGATTTCCGTGTAATCTGCTAACTCGAAACTCGGAGCGAATGTGACGTGTATTCTTTTGGCCGAGAAAATTAACCAGTTTCCTTAGGAAGTTAATTTAATAAAAAATGAAGTCGGTTGCTTTCAAAATAGTATTTGCAGGCTTGCTTTGTTTCTACTTATCTCCATTTATGCCCTAATCATTTTCCCATAGCCTGGTATATGGTAACGCGATCTTCTGTGTTTTTATATCGTCTTGTCATATAAACGAAACTGTTGGTTATGTATAAATACCAAGCAAATAAAATATAGGCCGAATCATTCATTAATTAGAGGTATATACTATATTAGGTTGGTATTAAAATTTTTGAACCTAATCAAGAATACAATAAGCGTCTATAAAAGTACAATATTGAAGTTCGGTTTGTCCGAGTCGTAAAAGGATGATATGAATAAAATTTTACGAGGAAATTTCGAAGCATTCGATGACATGTCATATCATCAAAAGCGGTCTAGTTGAAAATAAATTTTGCAGCATGTGGCCAAATAAAAAACATTTTACTGCTGCGGTAAAGTAACTTTCAATCTCTTGAGTATTTTACAACGTGTCGTCCGCCATATTCATTTTCTGTCCAGCACAAAAACAGGAATATAACTTTATACTTATTATTCCATTTTCGATCGTGAAATGTATCAATTCTATATACGTTTCTGGCCATTGTAAATGTGTGTCAATTTTTCAAAATGACCGAAGTGTGAGAAGTGAGGTGGTAACGGATCACGGCAATTCGGAGATATGATCCAAGTTTAGAGACAATCGTTTATAAATAAAATGTTTTTTTACCAAAAATAAATACCGACTTCAAGGTTTATTATAAAAAGGAAGAAATAGCGTTTTAAGTATTGATAATAAACGTTTAATATACACAAGTATCTTGAAGTCTATTTGGACCTACGGACTACAGCTTTGGGGTTGTGCTAAACCTACAAATCTGAAGATAATACAGACCGCGCAGAATAAAATCCTCAGGCTCGTAACCAAGACGCCATGGTGTATGTATCAAATCAAACTTTGCATCAAGATTTAGGCGATAGAGTATGTGGCAGATGTTATTAAAACTCATGCCCGAAGACACGCAGAAAGACACTTGGAAAGTCATCCGAATAAACTTGCTGCTGGACTGCTACATACTGCTAATGATAGGAGGCGGCTGAAGCGTAAGAAACCTCATGACCTTGTTTAAGGTAAAGTTTATCGGGTAGGTACTATTGGGTACTTCTCTCTTCATGCTAAATATTTCTCTGTTAAGAATATTGCTAAATGGCCTAGATGGCCAGTTTATAATACAATAACAATTTAAAAAAAAAAAAAAAAAAAAAAATTGTTTACTGTCTAGTGCATTTGTAAACACATTCAATGTTTTTAACGTTATACTACTGGTATATTTAAATCTTGTGTTTGTTATTGAACAGACTTATTAATCGGATTTTATAATATATTTTTTTATTTATAAATTTTCTCGAGTTTTTGCGAAAAAGCATATGTTTTACTGTCTACATCTAAAATTTTTTAAACAATTATTAAGTTCGATGAAAACATTAGCTCGGTAATTCAATTTTACATATATATATATATATATATATATATATATATATATATATATATATATATATATATATATATATTTATACTTCGTAAATTTTTATCTAGAGCCCTTTATCATTTATGCTGTTAATATTAAATATAAATATAAAAAAATTATATGTCTTGGAGAACCAGTTCCGTATTCGCGGTTATCGCCAATTTGATACTAATCTGAAAAATAAAAAAAAAAAAAACGTTTTTATTTGACATTTATAATATTCGCAGTTATTCATGGAAAAGCAATTTGCAGGTTTTAATGAATTAATGAAAACTATTTAACTAAATGGATTTTTTTTTTTTCGGATGATAATTTAAAAGGGAGTTGGTAAAGTCTATATAGTGTAGGAGAGTGAGACACTTTAGTACTCATATGTTTACCGTTCCACGCTTTTATACTATAGTATATTTCTTATTTCTTAGTAACTCATTTAAAGGATATACACATTTTTGTTTTAAAAAAAAAAAAAAAAAATTAGTTTAATCGCAGTTCATTAATTTATTAAAAACGGAAGTTATTTTTTCGCGAGTAAAGTAATATTGTAAATGTTAAATAAAAATGTTTCTTTTTTCAAATTTGTTTATTTTATTTTATTTTAAAGAGTTGAAGGACCGTTCGAATGTTTTTGAAATTACTACTTTAACCTTTAACTCTACAAATTTGAAGGCTTTATGTTAGTATTGCAACTACATCGGTGGACGACGTGCAACAGATCACGCAAGTTAATTGACCTTCTTCTTAAACAGAATAAATAATTGCCTCCGGCCTAGTGATCCTGTGCGAAGTATTTTTTTTGATTACCTAATAGTAATTTTTCGATGAATTTAAATGTCCCATCAAGGCACAATTCCTTTTTCCAAACGCCTTGTGGTAGTTATTAAAAATCTAAAAAGAGAAAACGACGATATTTATTATTATTATTATTTTGAAAGGATACGTTTTCATCGGGAATTTACTCTTCCTGCTGATTTGCAAATTAATTTTTCTCTCTTTATATCCTTAATTATTATTATGCCGATTTGTTAATCCAAAATTTCTGTAACCAAATGGCAAGTATGCTCTTCACGTCAGTCTTTTAATTTCCAAGTTATTATTTAAACAGATCTTATTAAAGTCGCTCATGTTATATGGCTGTATATCCTAAATTTTGTTTTATTTAAATTTACCGCTAGTCTATTAGCTTTAAACCAATTTATTTGACATCTCTGTGAGCCAGCTGTTGTAAAATGTGACTTGAACTCATTACAATTACTGTAGCATCTGCATATGCAAAGATTTTTCCAGATATCCTTAAATACATAATTCATTGATATACTATATATAAGAAATAGAATGGGACCCAATATATTGCCCTGAGGCATTCCAAACTGTTATACTTTAATATCGCTGTGCACTCCATTAATTTTTTTAATATATTTGTTTTCAGTCAAATATGATTCGAACCAGTTATAGATATTTCCTATAGAACCAGAAGAATTCTATTTAACTAGAGCAGTTTGTGATCAACTATATCGAATGCTTTTCTTATATCAAAGTACACAGTTGGACAAGATTTACCGCTATCAAGATGTTCAGTGATATAAGATATATGTTTGAATAATGCGACATCTGTTCCTCTTTGCCTTCTAATAAAATTCATACTGATTTATACTGAAGAAATTTTTACTATATAAAAAAAACTTATTATCCGCTTTTTAACACATTTCTCAAAAATTCTAGAGATCGTAAGTAATACACGTATGGATCTATAATTGATTAATTAATCATTTCACACTTGCTCCCTTTTTTATATAGCGGGGTGATTATATATACTTAATTTTAAAATACTAGGAAATATATTCCTATATATTTTTATAGATTCATTAAAGAGTTGTGTTGAAGGTTTCACAAAAAATTCCATATTTTTCTCTATTAACGATATTGATAAACCATCCGCTCTAAACGAAACTCTGTTCGGGAAAGACATTATTACATTCTTTACTTTATCATACAGAAAATCTATGAAGCCAAAAGATTCAGAGATTGATAAACATGTAACGGAATAAGTAACAAAAAAAAACAACATGCGACCACCTCGTATTCATTATCATGTACAATTAATATTTTATCATTATTTACCTTTAATTCTCGTATCTTGTACTCTCTATTACCTAATATATGTACTTTTCACGCCGATAATTATTTCTATTCTGTTTACAATTACTTAATAAAGACAAATAATATTCTTTTTTCGCTATTTTGGATAGCCTTTGAATTCGTTTTGAAGTCAATTTGTATTCTGAGAAAATTCTATCATTACCGTTAAAAGATTTGATTAATGTATACAAATTATATCTTCTCTGGGATCGACTTCTTATTTCTCGAGTAACCCACGGTGTTCGTTTGAGTGTCTGCGTTTGCGGTTTCCTTCCTCGTTTATATTTCTGTATGATTTTAGTAATCAACTGAATAAAGTTGTTAAATTAATTCTCGATATGATCTTGTGTGTTGTACACAAAGTCTAAATTTTCCTCAACAATAATAATAATAATAATAATAATAATAATAATAATAATACCGATAATATCAAAAAATATACCTATTTAATTCAACTGATACCGTAAAATATCAGTAAACACTATTGTTGCTTGCCTTTCGTTATTCATTCGTACGTAGACAAGAACTGTTCGCTCTTTATGCGTCATACATTATACCGAAAACTGTATAAATTCAGCAAGACTTGATTACGTTCGTTCTCGCCTCACCGGCATAACGAGGAAGGAGATTATAGTCTCTATTATTATCACGAGTCCAGAAAGAGGATGAATCAATTAGCTTCATATATAATTGACCTTCGAAAATACGCATTGAATTAGTCAGCAAATCAAAATTCAATAGCCGATGATGAATTTTTAACTATTACAGTTTATTCGTGGTATTTATAGTGACGATGTTTTCTCAACTGTAGGCAGTGGTGTTATTAATAATCGATATTCCGAAAACCAATGGAAACCTGATGAGATGAATATCGTCAATGGAACAAGAAAAAGCAAAATTTAAAAAAAACAATCATCGCGCGAAAAATCGCCGTACGGAAAAATACCATTCAAGGATGATCGTTATTCCGGGAAAAATGAGGCCTATACGGAAACGCCCTGGTTACAAAGAAGCACCGAGGATTGATGGATTATGTTTGCGCTGTGGGGCTCCAACAACTAGTAAAATGCCGTACAGAGAATAAGAAAACTTTTTGTCAGAAACAGGGTCATAGTTCAACAGTTTGTATGACGCTAACAGCCAAGTCACGGTGCATCGAAAATTATCGAATCATCCGTTAAAGAAAACATTATTTATAAGATAAGCATAAATGAAACTTTACCATTAGCACACTGATACAGACATTTTGAAACATTTAACTAACGTTTATTAAATTACGTTAATATATATGTTAATATTTTAATTTGTTTACAATTTCTTTTACCGACTGCGTGTCATGAAATATGTCGTATTGAGAATAATGCACATACATATATTCTCGTTTTTTAATTACGTCACTTTATCAGTTATCGTTTAAATTTAATTACATACATATCTAAAATATTAATAATTGTTTAAATAAATATTATTTAGCAAGGATGACATGATAACTGCCAAGTTAAGAGAAATTATAAAAAAGTCACTTCAACAACTGTAAAGACAAATTTTGTGCAATTGTACCCAGAGTTTCAGACAATACCGGCTAAGTAAGGTGATGCGGTTGCTTCGATAAACTTGTGTAACTCGCGATGATCGTGTGGTTTAGTTGTTACTATCGATGTCACTGAACCATTTGCGGTACCTAAGCGGAGAAAATGTCTAGCAAATCGCGTGGAGTGACAATTGAGTTGTATGTAGAATGAGATACTGGTCGCTCGAAATCGCGCGTATCAATTCTGGTATGATCATATTTTTATAAAAAAGTTAATGTTATTTATTTGATTTAATTATTTTTCAGATTTGAATCGGATGCGTAAGATGGAGAGTATTGGACGTTTCAAGAGAACTGATTTTTCTTAAAAGTTTAGTGAAAAAAAAATTTTCGTAAAACATTTAAATAAAGTAAAATAAGTCCCCCATGGATCCTTGATAAGGTATTATGGATTGTGAAGTTAAGCTCTCCGTAATAGTACTAAGCCTACTATAATGGATCTGAAGAGAGTATCGGCTGGGCTAGTTCATTTCTACTTTTGGATTATTTGACTTTACTTTCGCAGATTTCTCTCCTATTTCAGTTTCAGATTAGGTATATATCTGGAGGCGACTTGGATCCGAAATGAGCTGGTTTGGTAGCGAAGAACCCTAATTAGACTTAAAAAATTTAAACACATATAATAAAAATACTTTTTTTTTTTTTTGAGTCGGTTCGAATGATTTCGATGCTCCAATAAAAAAGATAATTTAGACTCAGTTAATATTCTAAAGTCCAAGGAATTAGTATCAAAATATCATCTCGATTAGGGACAGTTGCATTTTTACCAATCTCATTAGTTCCCAATGATGAAAATTGTTTAATTCTTTTCCATTAATTAAACATTTAAAACTTGCACGGTGCATATAATTAGGAAAACCCATGTTTAAAAAATTAATATTAAAACTCTTAAAATTTAATCTTAAAACCTTAACGTTTCGGAAAACATACACACCATCATTAGAAACAAGATGATGGGAAGTGTAAGCTTTCCGAAACGTTACGGTTTTGAGATTAATTTTTTAAACAATTTTTTTTTTTTTCATTTTTTTTAAAATGGGTTCGGTGCCAGCACACTGACCCAACTACATGAGCTTAGATCGCCTACTCAGATTCTGAGGCGATCCGAGATAGAGAGTGTAAGGGAGAGTAGGAGGGGAATAACGGCTAGAGATGGGAAGGAAAAGATAAAGGAAGCGTTGAAAGGGGTAGGAAGATCCAACGCCAAGAGTTCGGCGTATAGTTGAGAGCACTCGGGAAAAAGAGTAGGACATTCAAAAAGGATATGGTTGGGGTCGCATATAAAGGGACGATCAATAGAGTGGAGGGGGCAAAAGGGAGCAGGTGAAAGAGAAAAAGAAAAACGAGAAAAGGGAAGGAGAGAATGACCAAGTCTTAGTCTCATTAAGGAAACAATAGCCGAGCGCCGAGAAAAAGGAAGCAATTGGAACCAGGGCTATGAGTTGGGAATAGGCTGTAGGAGGGGGTACATAGAAGGAGGAACGATTGGCCAAAAAAGAAGGGTAGATGTGTCAATCCATAGTCTGGCATGGAGACTTGAGGAGAGAAAAAGAATGTCTGGGGCAGGAAAATGGGGGAGGAGGAAGTTAGTTGCTTCGTTGCCCCTCAATGCCACAGTGGCCAGGAACCCATAAAAAGTCAATAAGGATAGAATGTTCTAAGCGCAAATTGGAAACAGAGGCACGAACAGAAAGAATAATATCATTAGACGAGTGGGAAGGAGGAGAAGAAATAGCTTGCAGCACAGATTTTTTAATCAGTAATAATGAGAAATTTTCAGATCCCTCTTGAAGAGGAAATAAAGGAGACAGCACAGAGAATGGATATTGCTTCAGCAGAAAAAATGAAACAAAAGGAAGGAAGTTTGAAGGATTCCGAGTGATTAAGCGAGGGGCCGTGAAAGCACCGCCCACCGCGTTATCATTTTTGGAACCATCGGTGAAGATTTTTACATGACTGGGAAATGAAGAATTTAAGATGTGAAGATATTCACTGACCACTGTACTCTGGGGAGTGGTGTTAACGCGGAGAGGAAGAGAGGAGAATGAGATGGGGAGGCATATTCTATTGAAATCAAAAGAAAAGTAAGGAAGCTTATTATTGCGGTTAAAGACATAAGGAGAAAACTTACGAGACCCGAGCAGCTATGTGCGCAAGAACCGGGATTTTGTGAGGAACGAAGCGCCAGTGGTCATTGATATACAGATAGGAAGAAATAAGTTCAGATGAAGAGATCGGGGGAGGCGTTTAATCAAAAAACGATAGCCAAGTAGAGATCTGCGGATAAACGGGAGTTTAATATTAGATTTGGACAAAATAGCAGGGATGGGAGAAGATTTTAGGTCCCCAATGCGGAGCCGAAGACAGGAGTTTAGGATCTTATCAAGTTTGCGAAGGAGAGAGTTTGAGGCATTGCCGTACAAGAAGGAGCAGTAATCCAGTTTGGAATGAATGATGGATTTATAGTAGATTAGGAGAATATATGGATCACCGCCCCACTTGAGAGGGCTTAAGGTTTACGAAAGATGATATTAGGCGGGGATGAAATGAACGATTAAAAGAAGCGTTATAAGACGTGGACACACCAAGATTTAAGAATTCTAAATAAAAGTGGGAACTTTCTTCGGGTATAATACTTGAAAAAGATCATTTGTGAAACGCTGAATCATTAGGACGAGAAGAACAAAAGGATAAAAAAAAAAAATCCCGGAAGCTGATTAAAACGAAGCCGATAAATGACGGAGATAAGAGAGCTAGCGGTGAGGAAAGTTGTAGTGTGAGACGGAAGGACAGGTAGTGCAATAAAAGAACTTCGGAATTCGGATAAAAGAACGATTTCATTAGGAATTTATTTTTAATTTCTCTTTTTTCTGGTAAATAAATCGATCGTACTAATAGAATATTTCTTTTCGGCCAAAAAAGAAAAAAAAAAAACAACAAAAAAACACTAATAAATACCGATTAAATATTATATATAGGCCACTGATTTTTATTCTTTATTTTCTATCAGGTGTGAAGCAATGTTTCCGAAACATGCCGGTTTTTTGTTAATGCGAGAAATAATAAATTTTCGCGACAATAACTCTAATCGAATTTTTAGTGTAACGTTAGCGTAATTTATAGAGTAATATATTTATAGTCGAAAAAGAAAGTATCGATTTGTTTTTGTACGTTATTCAACAAATGGCTCAGCATTATATAAAAGATCACCTAGATGTTACTATTGTGGATTTTACAAGGAAATTTTTCGAAGTCACCCTCTGAGTTTAGAGCAGTGCTTTAATGTATTAGTAATGAACTCGACTTACTAAAATCAGCTTTTTTCCCCCCATTATAATCGCTAATTTGTTTATTTTATTTTTTTCCGAATAAAAGAATCAGAAAAAAGAAAAAAAAAAGATAAAATAATACAAGCAATTCACTGACTAGAAAACAATTAATTTATTTAAAAAAAAGGTTACGGTATAAAAAAATTTTAATATATATTAATTGTTTTTTCTAGTCAGTGAATTTCTTATATTATTTTATTAATCTGGAAAACATGCGTGTAAATAACCCCACTTTATGAAACAAAAAAAGAAGAAGAGATGAATGAAAGATTATAACAAAGAGTTTCGTCGTCGGAAGATATGTTGAAAGAGATCTGTGTTTCCCAAATGTTGCACGTATTTGTGCGACCGTCGGCTGTACCGAGCAACATACTTCCAAGGTTATTTGGAGAAGATCGCGAGAGATTTTTAGATCGCGCCGATGAATATGCAACGCACAGACATAGAAAATAATTATGCAACATTTCCTCAAGTTTGCCATACAACGTATGTGAGCATAATCGTCGTTGCAAATATATATATATATACACATATACAAATATACATATATACATATACATATATGTATAAAATACGTGAATTTATATGGAGAGGGTATATATTAATATATTATATTTATTTAGCTGAAATTGTTTGTAACCTATTATTGGAGGCTCGTTGAAAAATCACGCTATATTTCCAATCGGGCCCGGTTTCATTTTATTTCACAATACACACGAGAGCAGTCGGAGTCGGTTCTCAATGTCAAGGTGCCTCTCCTCGAACATTCTCTGCCGCTTGTTATCCACATATCAGACGTTATCGCGTATTTGTCATTATTACGCCTTTATTATTGCTGCCGTTGCCGTGTTATCATTAACTAGAATAAAGAGCTACACAAATTGTAATCCTTCTTTGGCCTCTCCCAGCCTGCCGATCGGTCTACGTGCATGCTGCTGCACAGTCTGAGGAGCCACACTGGTATACGTAAAAAGGCGACCAGCGAGCGCTGGCGATGAGCGGTTTTTCTAGAGCAGTGCAACATAATCGTTAGAGGTAGTCCCGGTCTAGCGATGGATATTCCGTACTGTAGCTGCGGGCAACTATGTAATCCTTTCACTGATTTATCCCCGGCTCCCAGCACGCGCGCTGGTCTCTCTTGCATCGCTCTGTTTTCAAACTCGATAGTTTATCTATCCTCAGTTTTACCTGTAATAAATTTCTTATTTACCTGCGCGAGCTATTATTATAATTGAAATTACAGCGAGCAAGCGATTTATCGCGATTAAAGTAAATAAATGAAAAACGCTATTTATGCGTAGCTCTTCTCGTCTTGCTGCGTAGTTTGAAATATACACTTGTATCTGTGTATAAGAAAAAATTATAATAATTAAGGAAAATGTGAATTTGTAATATTTACCGCTGCGAAATTTTTTTATTGATGATAACCTTCTTGCATTTTGTGTGCATAAAAAACCAGATCCTTCGAAAGGACGATCCCCGGACCTCGTTCACATAGAGTAATCTTTTACAAAGAGGAGTCGGGTTTAATTATGCAGCTTTTATTTATTTATTTTTTTTTTCTTGTATTACCCTTCGCGTGAAACTGGTGTAACTATTAATATATAAAACTCGATCCTTCGAATATCGAAGCCTGGGATGCTAATTTTCTGTAATTCTCGCGGAAGAGTCTGAGCTTCAGTTAGGAGATTGCGTCATTCTTCGTAAAACGAAATATGTAAATCTCTCTTTTTTCTTTATTTGTCGCGAAGTCATTAATATGGAAACACAGAAATCCTTTCACAGTTACAGAAACGTTCGATTTTTCTAATGCATTCCTGAAAGTTATCCGATACGCAGTAAATAGTCCGACTAAACACAATCAAACATTTAAATATTAATGGTTCTCCAAAATTACGATTTGCTCAGCTCCCCACGGTGCTACGCAAAAATCAGGAAAATCATACGTTGCCAAATACGTTTCCGGCACTTTGGCCCGAATTGTGTCTAAGCCGCGTCGACGTTCCTACTTGGGAGATTTTTCCCCTTCACATTATCACTTTTAGCCATTGCTGCTACAATTTTCATCTGAAATCTCCTCTTTTATCTTTAAGCCGATCACCTTTAAATTTGCCGAAAAATTCGGCGATTTTTCGGGTGAAAATTCTAAGTGGTTACAAAATGAGACTTTTATTTTCTTCTTATTCTCTGCATGGTGCATCCCGGACTAGGACGAATATTAAAATTATCCATGATAAAATAATTAAAGCGCTTATTCTGCTATAAAATAAGAAAATAAAAACAAAACTTTCAACAAAAAGAAGACATATATATGAGTGCAGTTCAGTTAAAAATATAGAGTGTAAAAAAATTAAACGGTTTTAAAAACTTGGAATTAAAGATTGTAAGCAATAATAATCGAATAGAGTTATATTTGATTTTTAAGCATTTTTCATACACAAATTCATTGACAAAGCGAGATAAAATTTGTTTAGAATTAAAATACGTTAACTATATCCGATATTCAGAAAAAAAAAACAAAACACAAACCCTTAGTCTAAAAAATTCCCTTAATAATAGTAAATTTTACTCATTTTTGTTACGTCTTTTTTCCTTAACTTTTTTTCGTCATTTTATATGTGTACGAATAAATAGCGATGATTCCGCGGGAAATATTCACTAAAGCTTCTCTTTCGCAGTTAAAGTCGTGACTATTGTTATCATTAGAGTTAGTTTGAATGATTTGCACCAAATTTATTATAGGAATATTTCAGTATCGGTCCACCTATAAAAAAGATTGTTAGATATCTAATACACATGTACAATGTGTAATTTTCAGATTTGGAAATTTTAAATTTAAAAAAACATGAGACGAACTAAACATCTTAAAGTAGTTTTTGAGCGTAAGCATTGTTGCCCACTCTTTGTTTCTGGTCTAATGATTTTTCTCCAAAATTTGTTACAAAATATTACTTCCCAAAGTTTTACATTTAGGTAAACGTTCCTCATATGCTGAACGTTATTGAAGTACCTTTATTTTCAAAAATAAACCAACACGTGTTTACAAATTCTATTTCAACTGATTACTAGCGACAAAAATAATTCCCAGTTTTACAGGTTTCTAAGTTTAATAGGTTTTTTTTTGGGGGGGGGGGATTTAGGTACACGTCGCTTTACTAAACCTTATTACAAAACAAAATAATAAAATAATTATAAATAAAATCAATTGCATTCAAGCCCTTTTTCCAGTTTGCGATGTAAACTCCACCGGGAAAGCTGCTGAAAACTTTCGGTGTTAATTGTAATTACGTTCATCTTTTGTGAATCGGTCTTTTGTCGTTTTAAAGAACTGATGGAAAAAATAATTCGATTATCGCGTACTTGAAATGCGACAGAAAAGTGTTTGTTGTTATGGCATACGAAGTAAAACGGAAATAGCTTGTTACGATCGCTTCTGGCATAATTTCCAACTGGATATTTCGTTTCCATTAGCCATTTCGGTCGTGCAAACTTCCCCATCATCGTTGCCTGGTTTCGTTTCAGCTGGTCATCAGGCTGCCACAAGAACGGTAAATCTTGCGAGTGCCGTCGAATTCGTAACAATCATTGATGGGGAAATTTACCCGCTCGCTCCATCGGACGGTCGCGTGTGCTTCGTCACGTATTGGTCTAGCTCCGTTTGACGACAAGTGGCGCTATAACGTAGCCCGGCAAGAAGCGGAACTAAAATCGTTTTTACTCCGTTTTACAATTTTAAATATGTCCTAAACACGGACGCTTCCCCGGGGCTTTTTTCTCAAGTAAGCTCTGAGGTACTTTTTGACTACTTCACTACTACAATAAAACTGGGAAATTCGCTTTTTAATTAATCTGAGATGCATTTTTAAAGAATTTTTAGCGCGCAGAATTCATAATAAAAATATTAAAAATTGCACTTATAATTCGCGTGGAATTAGTTAGGAATAATTTTATTTCCATCAAAATTCAACATTCGCGATTTTTTCAATTAAAAAAAAAAAAAAAAAAAAGGTTATTACGTATGAAAATATTTTTAAATTTCCGCTCTGTCGTCAGATTTTATCGCTGAATCAAATCGATCTTGATTTGCACCAGTAACCCGCTTCGATTTGTTACCCCTTTTCGAATTCTCGCGGAAGGAAGGGCTGTGGCCCTCTCTACGAGCATGCTCGTAAACGTTTGGATTTGCTTTCATCTGTTCAAAATTAGACGGAATTTGAAGTACTTTTAAAAAATGCCACCGTCAGTAATGGGGAAAAAACATTTATTACGATTAACATTTGAGTGAAACAAATAAACGAGAGCCTATTATTAACGGAGTCACTGTAAAAATTCTCCGATAAACCTAGAAAAAATAATTATTTTTTTTCATCCCTACTTTTCTCTCGGAATCAATTGGTGAGGAGTAAGTAAAAGACGATGAGGTGAGAAATATGAGAGGTGTCATAGGAACTGTATGTGTCATCAATTGGAAATACAGGCAATAGTTACGAGGAAGAGATGAACACTTAAAGAACACATGATTAGCGAAACAACTCTGCCTGTCGTTGGATAGGAGATGGTGATGTAAAAAAAAAAGCGACAATGACGAGGGATTTTTTTTTTTTTTTTTTTTTTTTTTTTGAAATAACTGTAAAGGGTTCCACGAGGCAATGCCCGTATTAGTTAAAAAGGTAGGAGAGTAATGGAGACGATAAGAAAACGGAAAAAATAATAATAATAATAATCTTTCAAATATTTCTCTCATTCTGAGATTTCCTACGGAAACGATCGTGATAATAAATCCGCGAAGTGTACAAATATTACCTAAAATTAAAATGTACACATTTCCAGTTTTTATAATCGTTTGTTTCCTGCATACCTTAACATATTCAAAATCGAACATTATCTTAAAATTAGGAAGAATTTCGCGCGGACAAAGTCAGAGACCGGCGAAGACTTATCTCATTTTATTTATACGTCCATTTCGAATTTCTCGCTATCGATGAAGTTTATTTCATCGTATACCGCGAAATAACTACTATTGATCTATACATTTTCGGTTTTGAACTGTTAATTTTGAGTAGGATTATACCGTTCTTTATCCGTGAGAGACAACTCCGCGAATATCAGATATTTGTAGTTATAAAAAAACACACACCCAACGTGACGATACATTATTTAGAAATGCACGCTTCCTCCTTATAGCGTGATTAACGCAGGCCCGGATTAAGTGTAATACAGGCCCAGGGTTACGGAAATATTAGGGGCCCTTTTCGGGAGTGATAAAATTATCAGTTTTATTGAATAACTAAATTTTCTTTAATTTAATTTAATTATATTATTCTGAATTCACGAATTAACATATAATTATTAATGTAAACTAAATATCATACAGACACAATGGGTAGAATTTTCGATGCCAAAAAGAAAATATATATATAGATTAATTACAACGTAATTCTTAGGCTACCCCTATTAGAAAAAATGTCCCAAAAAATGTCCAAATTTTATGTAACGCAAAATGTTCCAAAAAATGCCCCAATTTTATGTAACGTTTGTTATATTTTATAGGATTATTGTTATTGTTATTTTAAAAATGTCACAATTTTATGTAACGAAATATGTAATGAAAAATATAACGAAAAAATGTTTTAATTTTATATAATGGAAGTTAAATGTTAGGATAGGATTTTTGTGATTATGTTATTTTGTTTATGTTGATGCCAGTAAGAATTACGTTGTATTTTTTTTTTTTTTTTTTTTTTGGGCTCGTCAACCAAGGACCTTTACCCAGTTGTAAATTTTAATCATTTTATACGAAGTATAGAAGAGAAAGAGACAGAAAGGAAAGCAAGAGGGGTCAAGGGGCACGGCCCCTTGCGGGACCAAAATGGCCGTTTATATATATATATACATATTAATTACAACGTAATTCTTAGGCTACCCCCCATTCGAAAAAATGTCCCAAAAAAATGTCCCGATTTTATGTAACGCAGAATGTCCTAATTTTATGTAACGTTTGTTATATTTTATAGGATTTTTGTTATTGTTATTTAAAAAATGTCACAATTTTATGTAACGAAAAATGTAATGAAACAATATCTTAATTTTATATAATGGAAGTTGAATGTTAGGATAGGATTTTTGTGATAATGTTTTGTTTTTCTTTTTGTGTTAATGCCAATAAGAATTACGTTGTAAATTTTGATTATTTTATACAAAGTATAGAAGAGAAAGAGACAGAAATGAAAGCAAGAGGGGTCAAGGGGCACAGCCCCTTGGGAGGCCAAAATGGCCGAGTTTATATATATATATACATGTATATATACATATATATATACGTATATAATTTTAAACAATGAGTTTTTATTCGTTTTTTTTTCTGAAAATTCTTTTATAATATGGTTAAAATCTACTGAACGAAGAAAATTTGTTCCGATCGTTAATCTTCTTCTTCTTCTTCTTCTTCATTTACGTGCCATGAACTGCAACAAAGGCCAGAGGAACGGAAAGTTAGGATTCTATAGTTGTGATAGAAGGTTAGTGGAGTTGAGATAAGCGAATCGTTAATCTTGATAATGCCGATAATCGAACATTTGGGGCATGGTTATTTATTCTTTCTAATATCGAAAAAGATCTTTCCGTCTAACAATTTGTAATCGGTATAGTTACAAATATTCTATATGCAATATAAATGTTTCGAAAAACATCTGTTATTTCACGTTTAACCATCTACGTCGGCGGTGGGAGTCTCTTAGGGGCCTCTTTATAAGGCGGGGCCCGGGGCTGCTGCCCCCTAGCCCTCCTCTAAATCCAGGCCAGGATTAACGTAGTTAACGAACGCTTTACATTTATATAAGAACCCGTTTACATCGCTAATAATAATTGCACTGCCACCGAGGAAATCGGATTTATGATAAAATTCCGAACGTTATGAGGATCGCGAGACGTTTACCTATTGGACGTGTAACAATTTTTGTAAAATCCCACCTTTATTATATAGTATAATAATTCCTAAGTGGTAAGACAATATTTTGAATATTTCGTCTCCCTTACTCTGGATTAGTTTACTGGGTTTTTTTGAAATTTTTACTCTTTCCGAAAAATATTCTGTAATTTTTCTGCGTATTTCTTATTAAATTGTTTTCCACCGTTCACGAGCAATTTTTGTATTCTGCTAATAAAACAGCTTGGCAGGTAATTCGGCCAACAGTATATTCTAGTAACAACTGGCGCTTCAGTTCTTTATAAAGAGTCAGTACTCGAGGGACCAGCAGTTTTCTCTTCTGTGGAGTTACCAAAGTTTTTTATCCGTTACTGTGTGTCTTTGAAATATTTTTTAATGTGTATGCGCTTGAAGAGTAGTTAAAAATTGCCCGAATGAAACCATTAAACATTTTATGACTGTTGTCGTAATTCACACCAGCCGTATTAGGTTGAATTTTTAATAACATATAAAAGATTTGCTCAACTTTGAGCTGTTCAGTAATCTAATTAAATTTATAGAACTATGATACTTATTAAGAACAGCAACATTATCGTATAACAGTTTAAAAGCCTTTCCTATAACTTCGCTGTGATCTGTTGATTGCTGATTATTACCATTTCGGTGTCTTTTCAGTAGAAAATTCAAGTGCCAGGCCGCCGAAAAATATGTTGTTTTTTTTTTATCCAGTTTTACAGTTAAATACAATTTCGCGATGATGGTTTTAAATTTAACGATGGAAAGTCATCAGCGGAGCTCTCAAATTCTGCATCATACTTCTGCTCCTGAATTATAATAGCATATTTTAGAGTGTTTTCGATCGACGAGGCTAGAGGTGCTGGCAGCAAGTTGAATTTCGCTGGAAAATCAATTGTCGGATTTAGTCAATAAAGTTCTGTACTTACCGGTAAAAGCTATAAACCGCGTGGCATCTAGATAGCATTACCCTATTCATTATTCTTAGGAGGTCAAACATACATAGAACGGGAACATATACCGAAACACAATACGTAACAGAACAGATCGTTGTTTCCGAGCTTCAGATTGGTTTTTTTGGGGGGGGGGGGTTGAACTATCTTTTATTTTTCCACAACGGCAGTTACGAGAAAGACCGTTATCTGTATTGAAGTTTTAACATTTTTCAAATCGCTTCTCCTATTAAACGTTTGCTTCTACGTTTCCCGGTTCCGGCTAGAATCGTATTAAAACCCTTAAACGTCCTATGTGCATTATAAGGAACATCAACTTTGAAGTCATTTTTAAATACTTCTATGTTAAATTGATACAAAAAAAATTATAGTGATGTATAATACCGTATTTTGTTTTAAATATATCCAAATTTGGGGTTTCTGTGCGTTTTCAAAAGCTTCCTATATAACGATGAATACTTGACATTTTCATAAATTTCAGTTTACTAAAATGATAAAATTTCTCCGTTGTAAAATATGGCTTGAAAGAATGTTATTTCAGTAACTTTTTTTGTCAGTACACAAAATAAAGTGTAAAAATTCAAATGATGTTATTATTTAAAATAATAAGTGTATTTTTTTCGCTGTGTAAGCATTTAAAAATCATGTTCCTTATAATGCACACCGGCCGTGATGTAGAAATTTGATGTTAGTAAAGAATGTTCTCTGTAATGCACACCGGCCGTGATGTAGAAATTTGATGTTAGTAAAGAATGTTCTCTGTAATGCACACCGGCCGTGATATGGAAACATCGCTTTATTTAAAGGAAATATTGTACAGTTCAGATGTCAGCCATAGAATGAAGGAATCATCACTTTTTTCCTATGCGGGGTGGTGTTGGTAGTAAATATACGCGCATTTACAACTGCAAAGAAATTTATTTTCCAAGCGTTTTTATTTATTAGCGTATAATAGGACTCCCGTCGCCAGAAAATGAACACTGCCTGATATATATATATATATATATATATATATATATATACATGAGCATATATAAATACATATACACACATATACATATATTTATATGTCCGTAACAAACAAAACCAATGCGGGATGATAATTATTGTCGAAGAACGGTCAAACTGAAAAACAGACTGGAGCGCAGTAAAATTCTTCGATTTGTTTTGTGAATATTAGTTGGTTTTTGTGTCGTGCGATAATTTTTTCAAAATGTCGCGATATCAGTCAAGAACAGAAAAAATGATGAATGCTGTTCTTCCGCCTGCTCAGTCAGATATAGAAGGCGATGCCTCTGTATATTCTGAGGATGAAATTCTGAATAAAAATTCAGACTGTGAATCGGAAGCACCGTCTTTTGATTCCGGAATGAGAGAACTAGTTGAAATAATAGACATGTCAGGTGAGTAAAAATGAATCACTTTAAGTTGTATCATACGAATGAACACGATGTTTAATTGAAATTATAATGAACTAAAAACATTATCGACATAATTGCTTTTCATTTTTTTTACCTTTTGTATTCAAATTCTCAATTATGTTTGCATAAGAATTAAGCACGTAGGTATGGGGTGGTTCAACGGATTCTTACATGTAATATACACAAAATTTGTACTAAATACTCTGTAGTTTTTTTAAAAAAATTAAAAATCAAATAAGTATAAAAAATTATAAATTTGAAAATTTAAAGTTAAATTAAATATTCTATTCAGCGGTGAGTAGTTGGTAGGAAAATTACTGAAGAAAAGCTTATAAACGTGGGGCCCCTGTGAAAAATGTATACCTACGTGCCTGATAAGAATATTGACTGTATGAAATCAATAAAAATAGAATGACTAGTAAATTTATGTTTTTCCTTATCTGATGTATTTTTACCTGAATTTTATTCAAATTAGACAATGAAGATGAAGAATCAGTGGTTGAAGTGACATCAATAAAAAAATCGCTTACAGAGAATATTACAATTCCAAATAAAATTTCCTCATTTGCTCAACGGCTTACAGAAGTAGATTTTCAGGAGCCTAAAGTAAATGTGTGGCATCTTTAGACAATATTAAAAACACTGGAATAGAAACAAATAGACGTTCTTGCAGAATACTGAAAAGAAAAGCAATACAAATTGCTACTCTACCGGGTGATATTGCTGTGGAAATAAAGAAAAGAAAGTTAATTAAAAAAGTTAAAATGGATTTTAACTGGAAATAAAGTTATTTCAGGTTTGGCGCTAATATTACTGACAGAGAACTTACTTATAATGCAGAAGAACTTACTCCATACGATTACTTTTCGATGTTTATGAATGAAGAATGTTATCAATTAATAAGTATAATGAAACTAATTTGTATAGCGTCCAAAATATGTCTAAATCAGTCGACACAAATTTTCATGAAATTCAAAACTTTATTGCGGTGCTACTTATAATGGGAATAATAAATCTACCATCAGTTAGAGATTATTGGTCTCAAAACTTCCGTATTGAGAGCATAGCAAATGGTAATGTCACGGAAACGTTTTGAAATGATAAAACGAAATTTACATTTTGTAAATAATGAAAATATCGACCAATACGAAAATGATCGGTACTTCAAAATAAGACCTATTTTGGAGCATGTTAGGAGAAATTGTCTCAAAGTGAACCATGAAACCCGCTTTTCAATAGATGAAATGATGATACCTTATAAAGGTACAAAAGCTAATAACAGAAAACAGTACATAAAAAATAAACCTAAAAAATGGGGCTTTAAACTACATATTTGTAAGAGCAGGTGCTAGTGGAATCATTTATGACTTTTTACCATATGGTGGTGAAACAACATTTATGGGTTACACGTTTACTAGTGAAGAAGAGAAATACTTCGGTTTAGGACAAAAAGCGGTATTGGCGCTTTGTAAATCAATTCCAAAGATGCAACAACCCTATGTTGTTTATTTTGATAACTGGTTTACCTCTTTAGAATTAGTCTATTTTTTAAGAGAAGAATATGGAATGTTTTTCATCTGGTACAGTACTAAATAATCGACTAAGAAATTGTAAATTAAAGGAAGATAAACAGTTAAAGAAATTAGGTCGCGGTAGTTTTGATTACAATACAGATAACGAGAAAAAAAAGTTAATGTTACAATACAGAATGGTATGATAATAGATGTGTATCATCTTTAGTTAGTTCGTATGTCGGTGCAGAACCTCCTTTAGACTATAGTAAAAAGCTATAGTAAAGAAAACAGCACAAAAGTTTCAGTGCCGTGCCCGAAAATTGTAAAACATTATAATAACCGATATATTATGGATGATGAAGCCGATATGCTTGTCGCATTATACAGAACTGCAATGAAATCTCATCGATGGTATTTATCATGATTTTCACACAAATGATATCGATATCTGTATGAATATAATGTGCTTGGTTATTATTATATAAGCGTGACTTTGAACATCAACAAGTAAAAACATGTTTACCTCTGAAGGAATTTATATTATATAGGTATACTATTGGCAATATTCTAAATACTAAGAATAAACTTAGAATTGGAAGGCCGTTAAATGTAGCCGAGCACTATTCCGCTACGAAAAAGAAGCGTCTGAAAAAGAACAAACAACCTCTTCCAGCAAGTGATTCAACCTTTGCGGACAACTTAGATCATTTTCCCATTTTCACAACTGTCGGACGATGTAGATCACGTACAGAGAATAAAAGCACAATACTGTGTTCAAAGTGTAACATAAGATTATGTATTTTAAAAGACCGTAATTGTTTCTTTAAATATCACAAAGAAAAATAACGATAACGTACACAGATGCGCACACAATACAAATGCACTTCAATATTACACATATACACAGCATAATTTCTTTTTTGTTTCGCACCTTTAAAAGTAGTAAACGTAATAACAAATTTGTTATTCGCTAAATTCTGTGAAATTATATATTTTAGTAAGGTGTAATGTTGTGCAAAGTAATATATGCAATTGAAGCAGGTAAGAATAATCAATATTTCTGTTAATTTGTTGTGATTTACATTTTATTAGTGGTTTCATGTTTTTCTCAGTGCACATTATTATCTATCAGTACTTCTCTATGTAACACTCATAGCCAATTATTTTGGGGGTGAGGATCACTCAATTTTCCGCATGACCGAATGAAATATAAATAAATAAAAAAAGAAAATTATTCGTAGGCTACAATAACCAAAAGATACTTCCAATTTTGCCGAATTAACCGAATATTTTCTGATTTTGACGAATAATTCGCAATTTAAAATTATTAAGTGGTGTCACACCCCCATATCCACCCTCCCCATAGTTTTGTCCTTAATTATAATGCACATTTCTAAATGTTGGTGGTTTTCAGTAAAGCGCTCAGTGTGCACTATAAAGAACATTTCTAAACGTCAATGGTTTTCCGTAAAGCGCTCAGTGTGCATTATAAAGAACATGACGTAATTTAGTTTCTATGGGATCGCGGAACTGAAATATTAAGTTTTATTGTTAAATGTATCCCAAATAGCAAAATAAAGTATACAAAATAATTTTCACTTTGATTTTTCTATGTGGGGGCATTTAAGGGTTAAATTTAGTTTCGTGTTTTCCGACACGATACCTTTACTCGTTTGTACAGTCATCTCTTATATAGGCCTACCAGCTTTTAGTCCGACATCGTAAAAATATTATTGTCAAAATGGAACTCGCGGATAGGTCGTTATTGTTAGCTTTTTTTTTTTTTTTTTATTTTTATCTGTTTGTTTCCTGATTCCATTCTTCCTTAAAATTTATCCGATATTATCTTTGATTGCAACAGAAAAACCGTTGAATTTTTGTTGATAATTTTCATTTCATTTCTTTTTTTTTGTTGTTATTTTTCTACATTTACTATTTACATTTCGATTTACGCTCCATCGCGTATCTTTCTAAGCAATATGCTAAATGTCCTGTGTGCTTGCCTAAGGCGCCAATGTTAATCTCTTTACGTAGATATTTGTTCGTATGACTTGGTAATTCTTGCGGTCTCACTTCTTCATCTTAAGACACAACTAAAAATGAAGTTTATTTAACGATTTAACTTTGATAATGAAACAATTGAAGTAGGAGGTTGTCGGAAAAAATGTTGAATCTTTTGCAAATATATCATTGTAACCGCGATATTACATAGTTTACCTGATGCGGAGCCTTTCGAGTATTTGTTTTATTTCAATTAACATATCACGACTGAACGTATTCGTTCATTTACCGATATTTTTCACACGTGAACTTACGAGTACATATATAATAGAGCCCATATGCACGCCTACACCGCATAATATAACATACATGGAATAATAGACGGTCGCTGCCGACATTTCAATAAAACTTTCTTCAAATATAGATACACATACCTGTTTGTTGATATTTATAAAATAATGCTAAATAAAATGCCGGAAGAAATAATAAAGGAAAAAATGGAGAGGAAGCTGAAAGAGGGTGTTAGAAAGTGGTTACAAATAGAAAAAAATATAAACAAAATAATAAAATAAACGAAAGGGAAAATTAAATAAAGAAAACTATGTGGAAATGAAGTGGATGGATGGATAAAAATGCTGGATGATTGAGCGCTTATATACTTTTTTTTTTTTTTTGTTTGGGTTTTTCCCTGGGCTTGTCAGTAACGGACGATTACCCATCAACATGTGTACATAGCAGCAATTAGGAGTAACATTAAAAACCTATAATAAGATAAATTATAAGAACTCCGTCGACAAGCGCAAGTTTGACGGACGTAAATAATATAAGATTGTTAAATGTTACAATTGAAATATACGTTTTTAAAAAAAAAAATAAATAGATACTCCTTATTAACAAAAACAAAATTAGTATTAGATAATTTATATTTAGATAAATTAAAATAAATACCTCAATTTAAAGAAACGTTTTCAGGCATAATCGCCCGTACACTCCGATAAAACTATTTGATTAAGTTTTATCTCTGAGTGTATTCTAGAATATTAGCTGATAATGAGCTATTATGCCTGAAAACGTTTCTTTAAATTGAGGTATTTATTTCAATTTATTTAAATATAAATTATCTAATACTAATTTTATTTGTTAATAAGGGCTATTTATTTATTTTATTTTATAAAACTTTCTTTAAATTGAGCGCCAGCATAAATAACGAGACAATAGCATATACTGTAAAGGCACAAATAATTAATTCATTGTATTAAATCGCGCGGTTTCTAATGGTTCGGCTGTGCCTCAATTGATCCAACCGCAATTCCGAATTCACAAGTTGACGCAGGCGATATTAGCAAGTCGAACAACTACTTCTCATCGTCTGTTTTGATTGACAGTTGCGATGTAGGGTACCATTCCGTGTATACCACGGGCAGCACGTAACAACAATTTGTTCTACATTATTTCCAGTCAGTTCGCTTAAGTTTACATAGGTCTAATTAAAGAGATACGTGCAAAAGTCTCATTTATCTACCGAGTTAAACT
Source organism: Icerya purchasi (assembly GCA_039619475.1). Classification (NCBI taxonomy): domain Eukaryota; kingdom Metazoa; phylum Arthropoda; class Insecta; order Hemiptera; family Monophlebidae; genus Icerya; species Icerya purchasi. Next base: position 55,405,256 of record CM077115.1, read on the forward strand.
GTTACTTCATGCAGCCAGTTTGAACTGTATTTCTTTTGCTTTCAGTTTTACTACTATGCGGCTTACAGGTGAGTCAAGTGTACCCCTAGCCATATCGGATTGGAGAATCGCTTGACCGTCCATCGTCACAAGAACGCGCGTGACTTTTCCTAATGGTTTAATATAAACAAGTTCATTGCTACTGATAGCAACGCTGTTGTCGTCATTATAAGTGTGTGTAATCTACCTTCTAATCTAATTTATTCTTAATTAGCGGCGCAAAGAAGTATTCAAGAAATACGCTGTACGTTTTTTTCTGGTTTAGAGTCGGTAATACCTCGCCATTTAATATCAAAAGTAATAAATAAATATACATATATATATATATATTAAAAAACGAAATAATCGATTAGTATTCTTAAACATGCATATATTGGCGCATTATTATGCGCGCGAATAATTCCAATGCGCATGGTCATATCGAATCTTGTCGTGAGCGTGCTGCATACCTTCTTCTTTTTGCTGTCCCAACCGATCTCGGTCATGGGTGGCCATCTAGCGAAGTCTTATCGATATTCTGGTACCGCTCTCTGTCGTATTCAGAGTGTACCAACCACTCTGTATTTAATCCTGTCCACGTATTGATATCACAGAACCAGGTACGAAATCCGTCCAACTCTTTTTTTTACCTTCACTTTTTCCCATCAAAATGGTTTGTAGCAAGGTGTATCTTGTCCCACGGATCAAGTGTCAAAAAATATTTCAATTTTCGAATTTTCATTAAATTAACCGATTCGCGTTGTTTTTTCATAACCCTGAGTATCTCCTGGTTGGTTTTCTTAATTGTCTAGGGTACGCTCAAAATTCTTCGGTAGCACCACAATTCAAAAGCTTGTAATCGATTCAGGGTATTTTTCTTCAAAGTCCACGTTTCACAGCCATGTAGTAAGATGGACCATATATAACACTTTAAAATTAGAAACCCTTAATCCCAAGCTAAGATAGTAGGCTGTCAAGGTTTTTTTCATCTTGTTGAATGCACCTCTCGATTGTTCAACCCCGACTTACTTCAGATCCGCCTGTAATGTTCAGCTGCGCACCTAGGTATTTAAACGATTCAACTTTCTCCAGGTTATCTCCATTAACGTGTATTCTGGCGCTGGCATTATTTCCAATGACCATTATCCTTGTTTTCTTTGCATTTAATGATATTCCATACTTCCGACTAATCTCATCTACTTTTTCTATGATCAATTTCAGTTCTTTGGCACTACCAGCTATTCCGCCTAACGAATATTATTGATATAGTGCGACATAAAAAAACAGATAAGTTGGATATAGGTTGGATGAATCAATTAATAATGAAATATTATTAGCTTCCATGCTATATAACATACTAACGAGTAAATATATGAAACATTTTCTATATGCTGACGATTTGACAATTACAGCACAAGGAGAAACACATTTCAATGTTCAGGATAAACTGTAAAACAACGAACTAGACGAATGCTATAAGGCTCTAATGGTTTAAACGAAAAAACCGGGGAAAACCCAGGTCTTCACGTTTCACCTGAAGAATGCTAAAGCGAAATGCAGGCTAAGGCTAATACGGCGCGGCCAATCTTTGAACTACTATGATCATCATCTAGGCGTAATCCTTGACCCTTTTATAAGAGGCAATACGGAAGTTTAAAGAAGAAAGTGGCAGTTCGTAACAACGTCACCTGGAAGCTGATCTCGTCAAAATGCTAGACTGGAAGTCATCAGAACAACTGCGTTTGTGCTTCTCAGCAGAAGAAATATGGATGTTCATCTGGGGCGCGATCAGCACATGTAAGGAAAGTTAATGTAGCCCTAAATTACACGTGCCGCATTATGACTGAATGTCTCCGACCAACAAAAATTGAGTCATTGTATCTAGACGACGGTATTGCTCCCCCGCCCTTAAGAAAACCTATTATCGCGGGCGCTGATAGAACGAAAATTAAAACAGATCCTCGTCATCCAATATTTGGCAAACAGTATTAGACCAAACAGGTTAAAATCTCGGGAAAACCTTCGTGCATAATAGCATTATGTTTGATCGGCAATCCAACCACCATACGGAAAAGTAGATGCAAGAATAGTGGTACAGAACCTATGTCTCCAGTCAAGTATAAACTGGCCACAGTTGAGAACATTAAACAGACTACTCACTGGCTGTAGCTGAACACACGTAGATCGCGTTTTGTGGAAAGCGGACACCGATGATAGATGTCAATGCGGCGAAAGGCAAGATCACAAGTATTTGTTCAAATGTACGCGCGTGGCACCGACAGTTGGTATGAAGGACCGGTGGAACACTGCTAGTAATTATCAAACTAACAGATGCGTGGAATTTGTGTATATATAGAGCGTTTCAGTGAGCTGCTTTCTGTGGTTCAGAAATGAAAAAAGAAACGCGAAAAAGTTAATTGATGGAAATTCCGGTTACATAATTATTTTTCACGCTTCAATCACCTTTTCGTACAGACGTGATCAGACGTTATAAATCGTTTACCTAGATGATTCATCAAAATGGAGCTTCAGTTAATGGTCGTTTTAGATGCATTGCGTTAAATAGTAAGACGAAAGACGATAGCCGGTAATCATTAATAATCGTTTATTGAGAGGTTAAATTAAGAACCGAAAAATGAATGAGGATTTTTAAACACATTAGTCGCAATGGCTAAAAGTCGTCAGAAAATAACCTCACTTTTTGAGGCTTGCACTCTAATGTAAGAGTAGCATCAGCTGAAAACTTTGACTTAGTCATCCGATGTTCTTGCACTTATTTTTATACCAATTTAGTGACGTAGCTGTGAATTTCGCGACGCCGGTATTTTTCATCCAATATTATTAATATTATTGCGCTTTTGAGTGTTATTTCTTTCAAAAAAAATATAGCATATAGATGTTCTCGGATTGTTGTACGGTAGTTATTCGTTCTTAAATCCCCACCAATTATCGAAAGTTCCTTTTAACTTTATTTTCGAAAACCTTTATTAAAAATATTATCCAAAAACATGGGTATTATAGAAAATTATATACTTTAAAAAATATTAAAAATAGCCAACGTGTTTCGGAGTTACGTACTCCATAATTATGTTGTTTTAAAGCCCGATATCACGACTGGGATGTTTGGATGAGGCTACATAGTTGCTGCCTTTTTTGCTGCTTTATTCGCGGATTTATTCAAAGAAAATCCCGTATGTGCTGGTATCCGTAAAAATCGTAACTTATAGCAAAGGATTCTGAGGAAAAATATTTAAGATGTGAGCGGCAGTAGCATAAAGTGATGTAGAACTGTTTGTGAAGGATTCAATTGAGTTCAGCGAGTCTAAACATATTAAAAAAAATCGTCGGGATCCGTGGAGACCGCTACACAGCTAATTAGAGCTCGGCCGCGTTAACTGAATAATAATTTCTAGTACACCGCGCACGACTTTTCATGATCGCACTACATCCACAGAGGTTGTTGTATTTAGAAGTATCGGTGTATATTATTTTATGATCTGAATATTTTACGATTTCTTGATCAATTTTTTGACTTGATTTTCTCTAGTGAAATGCTAATACATCTCTATAGCTGACGAGTTCAAATAAAAAAGGGGAAAAAGATAAAATAAATGGCTTGGTTTAGTTTTTTTTTTTTTTTTAAATTTTAAAATAAGTTGTGGGTCCAGCAAGGCATACTGCCCGTCTGCGGGTTCCCAACACTCTTATTATCGTTTATTCGACAAATATGTTACATATGTTATAATATTTTATTACAATTAGTTTTCATAATTAGACAAGGTGTGTAATGAAACAAAATAATAATAATAATAATAATAATAATAATAATAATAATAATAAGTACAAACAAAAAAGAACTACTTATTGTTATACAACAATTCCATACTACATTTTTGACAACTGCGAATGGTCGATTCTCCGCTACAGCCAGCTCCCATTTTGTCTATTTTAATGTCACTCATTAATATTGTGTCAACTAACCATTGTTTAATTATTACTTTCCAGGTTCCTATCTCTTTTTGCATTATATTTTCGGGGATTCGTTCTAGCAGCTTAATCAAAACTATTTCATCAATATTATCAATCTTACTATTCATTTCGGTCGAATAAAATATACCTCCCTATTTCTCCTTGTTGTCCTACTTTTTATCATTGCAGCTAATATTTCTGGTCTTTTATTCAAGCAATCGGTGATAAAAATAGCACATCCTTGGAGACATTTCATTTCTCTCTCTCCACCAGCTAATGTTAACCTGATCTTTATTAGGTAATCTTTAGTCATTTCTTTTGCTGTCTACTGATCTTTTTGATTATCGTCCGTTTTTGCTTCCCCCCAAATTGAAATCCCATACACGATTCTAGACAATACTATAGCATTATAATATATGCGTAAGTGGCCGCACGGTATTGAAAGAGTCAATTTATAAAGTACCGGTAGTATTTGTCTAATTTTATTAGATAAATTTATTACATGCTTGTCCCAAGATAGTGTTCCGTCGATGATTAATCTTAAATATTTAACCTCTTCCATTGATTCCAGTTGTGTGCATCCACAGTTCGAAGTAGAGATCAAGCGGTTATGTAAACAGTTATTGTTGTGCATTGTAATAGATGGTTTGTATGTTCTATATCTACTGGATGTTCTTATATGCAAAGCCTTCGATTTTTTTATGTTAATAGTTAGATGTTTATCATGTGCCCACCTGCACATACTATTCACATCCTCTTGCAAGAGTTTTTCGGCTTCATGGATGTCTCGATGCTCGATAACGAGTGCTATGTCATCCGCATAAGTAAAAACTGTCCAGTTTTTAATATATTTATGTAGGGAGTTGGTATAAATCAAAAATAATAACGGAGCCAGAATAGTTCCTTGCCCCGCCCCTGTTGATGCAATTCTCTCTCTACTTAGTTCTTCATTGATTTTTACTACGCTTTTTCTATTATTCAAATAACTTTCAAACCATTTATTTTGCCTATTTATAATTCCCATTTGTTTCATATCTCTCAATAATATTTGATGGCTTACCGTATCGAATGCTTTACTAATATCTATAAAAATTATAATAAATTGTCCACCGTTTGCCAACCCCCCTTATTTAACTTACTTGTTAGTGCTTTTAACAAAGATATTGTTGACTTCCCTTCTCTAAAACCAAATTGGTTATTATGCAACAGTTCGTTTTTCTCCCGATAATTTCTTCCTTTCAGCACTGGATTTTTTTTTCTTCAAACTTTTATACCTAGAGATAAACACAGATGTACTACTCTAAATGTAAGATTTCGAAGAATAAATAGTGGTCGACTCCCCAAGGCTTAACGTGGAAACGACGATCACCGAAAATCTGCTTAACATACTGGCTACTGTTTTCACCATGTTTTCCAGCGTCGAGTACTCTCAGCGTGGCGAGAAAAGTGCACCTTTAACTCGAGATCTGACCTACGGAACGTAATCTAATCTTCTTGACGAATGCCTTTTCACTTACAAAGTCTTCCGAAATATCTTTACCTGTGTAATATTTTTAGGCACCGGTAGTTTTTGTTTGTTTCCTTAGCTCTACCCGAATCTGCCGAACTGCAACAGTGTTCCACAACATTCTCATCAGCGTGTGCTGAATTGGAAAAACCAAAAAATTAATATAACGCATCATCAGTTGTAACAACTTAGCCTGCGGTGGCAAGTCAGCTTTTATTAAACTCGCAGTGTTCTTCTCTCTCAACCCCGTGGTGTTATATCTGCGCAAGTTAAATTTTTATAACTCCGCTATAGTGCACCTAATGTGAAAATAATATTCTAGTAAGACCTTGGTGTTTCCAGTCCCTGTCATTACGAATAAGATGATGATAATGACACTGGTTAATTCCATTTTTCCCAGTCCATGCTAAGAAAGACATTGCAATTTTGAACCATTTAATGTTCTATTATAGGAACGCGGCGAATATTACAGACGTTCAGCTTGATTTGTTCGCAAAAATATTATTATTCTCCAGATAGGGGGGTTTAATATCCGTTGGTGATGTATTGAAGTCTGTCAAATTTTACCATTCTAAATTTACGTGTTCGGGTTTAAGACAAATTAAATAGCTGCTAGTGCGGCTAAAATCTGAAAACAAATTTAAAATATCGGTGCATTAAATATCATTATTACACCTGTAAATTTCATTGAGGTGTAAGTGATTAAATTGATGAAATCGCGGTAATGTATAAAGCCGTTTTGTTATCTTTATGTGCAGTAATTTTAGACTTCCGATTCTATTAGTGAGCGACGACGCTTTGTGATAATATATATATAAAGGGTTTTGTTACTCGACAGGTCAAAGAATATTATAATAAACTATTGGTGCTGTTCATGTTTTTTTTTTTTTTTTTTTTAGATCCCTCCTTTGGGCACGTCAGCTGCTAAGGACCTACACCCAGAAACAACAAGAAAGAAAAGAGCCGTCAGTTAAATTTTGATTCGGTCAGATATGGACAATATAAAGGAACTATTAACGGATGAAATAATGGATGGCGAGGAAAAGGACAAAATATAAGATGCACAATAAGGAGTAGGTTGAGTTTCAGCGGACAAGAATATAGAATACAACGTTCAATAGAAAGGAATGGACATTCAAAAAAGATGTGCTGTTCATGTGTTTCGGGCCAAGTGCACGGCTGTTGTAAAAAAAAATAAAATCAATTATTATTATTAGGGAATTTTGAATGATACAATATTTACATTATTCGAAAATAGTTTACGGTTTCTTGAATATTTAAAAGTATTTAATGAAAAAATAATTGCATGTAGAAGAATCTTAAACGGGTGAATACATTTATTTACGATATATTATGATGACAGATTTCTCCTCTAATGATAAAAAAAAAAACGGAACTTTTTATAAAACACAAAAATAATAATTAAAAAATATAAAAAACCAGAGAGTATCTGTTGTGTCCCCACCACTGCTGTTTTAAATCCATGTAAATGACTTTTTTTTTTCTTTTTTTTTGGCTCCCGTTTTAACGAACTGCATAGGGCATAATCTAAAAATATAATTGAGATGCAATGTATAATATTCTATTATTGCCGGATTTCGTCCTAAAGTGAAATTTTTGATATTGCCCCATTTTTTAAAATTTGAACGGGTTGTTATTTTACATGTTACAAAACTATAGGAAAATCTGAATTTTATGGACCAGAGATACATATATGTATATAAGAGTTTTTTATCGATCTTTTTCTATTTCCAATGTAATCATAAATCAACTAAATATATTAACTTTTAGTATTTATTAAAAATAGGTACATATTTGTTTTTTGTTTTTTTTTTTGATAAATTTAATAAATAAAAGCGAAACAACGATAAACAAAGTAAAGTTCGACGCCGTTTGTATGCCGATTAAAATTCAATTATTCTGTTAATTTTTTTTCATATTAAAATACGCGTACAATTAGAAAGGGAAAAAAGTGATCAACGGACTTTTCCTATCGGACACATTTCAAAGAACCTTTTTTTAATGATAATAATCGATTTATATAGCCGACAAACGAATATTGGTTGCGTGAAATTTACAGCTGGTCTCCTCAATATCTATCGTCGACGATTGATTTAATTTTTTTTGTGCTAATGCCGCATAAAGAGATCGGAACACACAGTTGAGCACCAGGATTGCAGCGCTATCGTCGAGTGTTGGCCGTTATGACGGATGGATCAATACCAAGTGAAATGGTACACAAACATCATAGTCGACTTTGGACCGGCTCGAAAGCTTCCCAATCTATTTTATTTATTATAAAAAGTTTTTTCTCTTACCGTAATCTGCTTCCTGTTACATAATATACAATCGAAACTTACGCGCATCTAGATCTTTGTTATTAGCGGAACTTTCACTTAAATAAATCACATTTTTATGTATATATATATATATATATTAACGAATAAACTGAAAAAGTAATTAATCATTTAGTAAAATATTCGCGATAATTAATAATGTTTAAATAATTATCGGACCAGTTTGAAACAAAACCAATAAATTTAATCGATGAGGAGAATGCTTCGAAAGACGAAACCAGTTTGGGATAAGTTTTTTAAAACATTATTAAAATTGCTAATAGTTTACGAAAAATTATTTTAATATAATTTTTAACTAAGACCTTTTCTTATACGCTAATACATATTAAAATGCGATTCATTTGTGAATATGTTTCGCCTAACAAACAGAAATTAAGCCGCATAAGATTCTCGATTCATTTTATTTCGATGTAGATTCTCGGTTTTGGCAAGCTGCTCATAGTCACGACCGGAGCACGAACTCTCGACAAAACACGGTCCTGGTAGCGCTACATGTCCTTCGGTAGTACCGGAAAAAATCTACATGTAATACTGTCTGAAAGGGTGCGGATCTTCGTCCGTAAAACAGTCGTAAGTGCTGATATTGTTCAATTGTATGTATCTATTAACGTCCAAGATGACATTTATAAATGTCCCGAAAACGGAAGGGTTTGACTGGAGCAGGTGCACGATGAACGCTCTGACGAAATCGATAGTTTTTTTTGCATCGCCATCCAACTTGTACGGCACATCCTCCATCAGAGAATCCAAGTCATCTATGAGGACGATGACCGTGCTTCCAAAATGGACTTGCAAATATTCAGTCAGGTATCTTCCGCTGTCTATCAACTCTTCGTCGTTTAGTTCGCGCAAAGTCTTCAATTCGTGAAATCGTTTAAATGTACCTTTTTCCGGCTCGCCTAATTTATTACTGCGCAACAGATACTTGTGGTGCTCGTGGGCCCGATGTATCGTTCGTTTGAAAGTATTCACGAAATCGGAATAGTTGCTACTCGTCAGTCCCTTGAAGTCTAAAAATAAAACCGGATATTGCCCGAAGTGTCGCTCGAAAAAACTTTCGTTCCGGTAAATTTTCAGTTTATTGTCCGAAAAAATTTTGTAGTTGTCCGTCTGGTTTTTCGGCATCCTCTTGCCGTCCTGGTCTACGGTTATTTCGCAGAAAGTCTTCAGCATGTCCATGTTTATCGATTTCCCGGAACAAGGTCCGCTTTTAATTAAGGCACGTCTGTGCCGGAAAAATAGTTCGATTAATTCACTGTTGTCTGTAAAATCTTCTGACTTTACGATACTTTTAAACGTATCGAATCCGGCCAGGTAGTCGTTAATCATAATTTCCTAAACACAGACGCGCAATTTTCGAAAATTTTTACTTTAGAAACTAACGAAAAAAAATTGAAGAAGAATCTTCAAAAAAAAAAAAAATGTAATGATTTGACTAGAAAAATAATTTTCGGTTTTTTTTTTACTTTGAAAAATCTGTAATTAAAAGTTAATTTTCGGAATTATATCATTCGAATTATAACATACAAGGATCAAAAAAGTGTTGGAAAATTAAAAACCTAATTCCGTTATCGTTTCTTTAATTTTGCAAAAAAATCCGGCATCTCAACCGCGGCAATTTTTTTTCCCTTAGCTTTGACCTAACCGCTTGAATGTATTATGCTGGTCTATAGGATATGGAAAGGAATAAAGGATTGAAGTAAGGGAATTATAGATGGCGATGGGAAAGAAAGGATGAAGGTCAAAAGACAAGATTTTCGAATGCAAAAGAGAACGCGTTCGCTAGTAAGAGCCGAAAATTAGAAGAAAACATGGTTTACGTCGCATTCAAAAGAGAATCAGAGTTGTTTCGGAGAGGACAGTAGAAGAAGAGGAGATAGAAAGAAACGAAAGTGCGAAGCGGGGAGAAGAGAATGATTAATTGTCTTAATCAGCTACAGAAACCGCAGATCTTCATAAACTGTTGTGCTTACTGATGCTTTCGGTCTATTGACCTATTAATTGAGAGAGAAAAATGAAAAGAAAAATGAAAAGAAAAATGAAAAGAAAAAAGTTCCGCATTATTTTCAATTTCTCCTAAAAAAATACTTGCACGTGTTAAAAAATGATTGAATTCCTCTTTTCCTACTCATGTATTGATCCGTTTACTGCCACGTCGCTTCGGCATTCTGAGTCCTTCCGGCTTCCTTCCTTCTGCACTATTTTTTCTGCCGAGTCGATCGCCATCCTTCAGGCTATCTCTTTTATTTCCTCTTTAAACGATCTTTCCGAATTCCTCATTATTTCGGACTCTAAAGGCGTCCTTCAAACCCTATCCTCTCCTCCTTCACATTCCTATCATTAGTATTATTCTCTCAATTCGTTCTCTTACCTCCACTCTGCACTCATCCCGCTTTATTCGTATTGATTTTTTGTAGATCCTCAGTCATTCCGGAATTGATGGAAATGACGTAGCCGATTCTTTGGCTCGTTCTGCTGGTCACCTTGATTCATTCCTCAACCATTTCCCTTCTTCAGATATCCTTTCTTTATCCACCTCCAATCACGCCAGACTTTGGCGGGATATTTATCCCTCCCTATTTTCCAATCGTCATTCCCATTACCGTTTTATTCGGCCGACTCCTCGTTCCCTGTCTTGGTTCAATATTCTCTGTCGTCTTCTCCTTATTGTTCTCTTCACGATTCTGATCCTCCTTGTATATGTGATAGTGCCCTGCTCTTTGTAACGAACAAGCCTTTTATACAGTCAGCTCTTGCCTACTCCCTATAACTCTTTCTTTATCCTCTTCTTTCCTTCATCTTCTGTGGTGTCTGCACTGCTGTCCTTTGTTGCGTCAATTTCGGACCGCCTAGCTATTTAGTTTTTCAGCTTAGCTTTTCCTGTTGTTAATGCCGTTGGCGCGCCCACAAAATAAAAAAAAATGTACGTGACTACGAAAATTTTCATAAATATATATTTAGATTGTAAGATAATTTTCGGTTTCCGCCTATGTCGTGGGTTTTCACGGCCGAGCTGCTAGCTATCGATGAAGAATTAGGAGCTATACTCAACACATGTATTACAGGCCAAAATTATTTAGTATGTACCGACAGTTTAAGTTCACTTAAGACCCGTTGGATAACAGTGATTTTAATTATAAATGTCATCCTTAAAAACGCGCCAATCTACTCATCAAGGGTATACACAAGTAAGTTTCTGCTGGGTGCCTGGTCATTGTGGTGTTGGAATGAATGGGACTGTCGATGCTGCAGCGAACGTTGCTACATTGGAGGGTGAACTGTCACCGTTTATTCTTTCAGCAGACCTTTATTCTAAAGTTAAAGTTGACAGTAGAATGGATTGAGTTTATAAATAGTCAGAACCAAGGCAAATACTACCACATGGTTCAGTCAGGCCTCTAGCCCTTGGTATTATTCCATTCCGGAATCTATCACGGATCGACTCATTCGTAAATATGTGATTACTATTTGCCAACTGCATATGAGTGTCATTAGCGGATAATTCTGAATTTTTTTGACCAAGGTGACGGTGCAGAATGCAATGATCATCACACATCAAATTTCTTGCAGGGCATTAATCACTCGCACTCCAAAATCTTAACACTGGGTCTTCTTGCTCCTTATAATTCTTCCTTTGTCCTTTCCTTTCCATCTCCAGATATAATTTCTGTACTTTTTAATCTTTCCTAAGCTCTATTTCTAATCGTCTCTCTATTTAACCCTTTCTATAATTTCTGTAGTTGTTGGGCCAAAGCCGCTGGCGCGCCTAAAAGATAATATATAAAATGATATTATTATTTTATATTTTAAAAAAAAAAAAAAAATGTATGTGTATTTGTTTGAGCGCAGATGTGTGTGTAGCTATCTGAAAGAAAAACAGAATTAACGAGTTGGTTGGAATATCTGTATAGTATGTTATCAAGAGTCAGTAGCAAGTAGTTTATATGATTTGCAGCTCTATGTTTGAGTCGTTGGTTGTTTGTATTACGACTCTAAAGATGAATTTGTAAGGCTAACTGAAAATTAAACGTCGACTCTACACTAGCCGAGTCGATTCTATAGTCGACATGTATAGTATTACATAAATTACAGTCGGCCATACATAAGATAACGTTATTGCGTAATTTTAATATTTAGTACATTGTGACCGAATCTGGTAGTGATTTATTTTTAATATTAAATATTATATTGCGTATTTTCTTTTTTAATACATCTATCGTTATATGAAAAAGGTTTCATTTAAAGAAATATCTAGATTTTGTTTATTTACTGTTAACAAAGGACGTTATTTCGTTGGCGTTGAAGAGTGTAATAAGAAAATTATGGTGAAAATTAATAAATTAAAATTTTAAATATTTACTCGACAGTATCCTATAGAACCCAGGAAAAAAACGAATATTAACCGATTCATTATCTTTTACTACATTCCCTGAAAAAATTATTTATCAGTCAACGCATAGCCTTTACACAGCATAATTAACGGCAACTGAAATGTAATTTTTAATATACATTGTCGACAAAAGAAAAACAAATTATTTTGCAACTTTATCGATGATAATTATGCCATTTTCCATTTGATAAGGTTTTTTTTTTTTTTTTTTTGAGAAAAATTATTATACCAACACAATCACTGAATGTATCGACAAATTTCTCTTGCGGATCAGTATATGAATGGCAGACATTTAAGTTAAAAATAATTGTTAAGTTACATTGCATTTACACACTCTCTCACACACACACTATATATATATATATATACACGCCGGGAAGTGCCATAATTTATTTATTTATTTATTTATTGGTTTATTTATGGTCGCTTTATAATAACTAGGTTTTTAGCGACCACTATATACATATATATATATATATATATACATTTTACAGAATTCCGAATTAGTTAATTATACATTAATTAAACAAGAGAAGACATTTAGTTAAATGAAGCTAATTGCGTTTATGTATTTAATGTATTTTAAAGGCAATTTTCTGTGCTTCCAAGTGTGTCGTTGATAGATCCCGGGATGTTGATTTAGTTGTCCTGAGGGGACGACATTCTGTTAAAATGTGACGTACATCAAGGTTTTGATCACTTGTGGCTCCTCTTTAGTTATGTGATGGATGTGCGGCGTTCTGATGTGGCCAGTTCTAAGTCTAGTAATTATACATTGATCGATTAGTTTGAATCATTGGTCTTGGTGAGTGTATATCTTGTCTTACCGAATGGAGCTTAGAGCTGATGGCTTGCCATCTCTTGTTCCAATGGTTTTTCACAGTTTCGTGGATACTTTTTTTTTTGCTTCATGGAGTTGGACTGGCATAATTATCCAGATAAAAATAAAACTTATAACAGTATACAACCAAGTTGTTTAGTCTAAAAAATTAATGTTACATAATTACCAGAGCAAAATCAGCAATTTACTAGCGAGATGTCCGAAATTAATAACTCCCTTTAGAAATCTGGAAACAAGAATATTTCTGAACCTGTATGGTGGATAGAAAATAAGAAACTACAGCGATGTATTTTTATCACAAGCTGCTAAAAGGTAAGTTGCAGGATGTGCAACTGCCATTAATAGATAAGAAGCGGAATACCAGGGTACTTAAAGAATTGTCCTTTCAATTCAGGGGGAGCGGGGAAGGGGGGTAAATAATAAAATAGATAATGTCAAAGAAAATGTATTAATGAATTTATTGTAAAGAGTACCGAAGGAAATCTGGAAAGAACAGCATTTAGCAGTTTGGAAGGAAAAAATAAAAATTTGGTTAATTGCTTGGTTGCAGGGATAGGAGTAATAATTTGCAGGTTTCTTGGTCACCCTCCAAATACGAGTACAATATAGAAGGGTATTCGGGCTTGCGTGCATTGGTGGCATAATAGAGCATAATTACATATTTGATATTTGTATAGAGAGTATTTATTATAGTTAACTATGTTGCGTTAGCCGTTATTCGGATATATTGTTCTGTTTTTAACATTAATAGCGTTAATGTATAGGATATGATTATTTCTTCTGTGTTGTACTGGTTCTGCCTGATTGTACTGTCTGGTTGCATGTATCGGTTGGAATATGTTTGCGGTGATACTGTATAATAATATTATTAGTTATAAATTTCCAGATCGGAAGTGTATACGTTTCGTTAATAGGGTAAGATATTAGCTTGATTTACGAAGATTGTTATTTTATTTCACGCGTTCGTTGTGGCTATTCCAGTAGATATGCCGATATGTACAATAATAGTAATAGCTTAGCTTATAGTCGGACGTTGATATTATATTGTACCTTATATTTATACAATAAACGATAATAAGTGTTTGGACACCCACAATGCAGTCATTGGCCTTGTGGGACCCTTTACAATTATTTCAAAAAAAAAAAAGAAAAAAAAGTTACTCGCGTTTAATGTACATCTACATCTCACAAACACACATTGTCCACTTTTACTACATACTTCATGAAACGCTAGAAAAAATATTACAATAATATTAAAAATAAATTTTTTTTGTTTCTTTATAAACGGAAAATGCTGATTTAGTTATTCTACATATCGAATAATTTTGTGTAGTTCAAGTAATATGACATTGAAAAATTAACAGCGCTGACTTGTGATCGGGAAAAAAGTACGGGGATTAACTTATTTTTAATAGTATCATATTCTTTATTTTCTATAATTTATTAAAACTGAAAAAAAGTAAAAGCGGATAATGTGCTTCAAAAAATTAATGAAATAAATATGATGCGAGTGTAAATTAAATACTAGTAATTTGACAGTTAATTTCATGCCATTTATTCCTTAGTCTACTAAATAAATTGGCTGTACACTTTTACAAGTTTCATGGTTTATTGAATTTTTTTGATCATGCTTCTAGTAATTCTTTCGTGCAATATAAAGCGATGTACACATTTTGTTGTCCGAATCGGTTTTTAATTGCTGCAGCGACGATTCAACTTATCGATACCGGGGACAAATAAAGTTTTAAAATTTTTATTGTAATTAGAGAAATTTTTGATTATGTCGCGTGATCTGTGTAGCTCTGCTTTTTTCTCCGTGTTCACAATTTTATTTATTGTATTCTAAATTTTTTTAAAATCACTACTTGTGTTTTGTGATCGAGTGTATTACATTGTGCTTCTTTTATCTCATATTTGACTTATTTTTGTATAATTTTTTAAAGTTTCTAAAGTTTCAAGTTGTACTTTTTGTTTTACATTGTTTAGAGCGCAGCTCTCTAATGAAGAAAAAATTAATCATGAATTTGTAAGAAAAAATCCAAATGATAAAATTATAAATTATTTCTCATTAATAATATTTTACTACAACTTAACACGATTTACAAGAAGGAAATTTCCAAAGCCAGAATCGCGTGTTGGAAGGACACTTTGTGAATAAAAGCACAGCCGGGGTGCGGGTGTGGGGGGGGGGGGGTTGTAGCCTTACAAATTATTGGATAAAGAAAGAACGGAGCTGGTTATTCCTGACACGAGGTCTAATCATTAACTGCGCTCTGTTCTGACATACGTGCGGACTTTTTTTCCTAGGTCATCTCTTTCCAATAAAGTTGTCAGAACTTTTAAATTGATTACCTCTAAATCGTTGCTTTTGCGTAATTCTCTAACCATTGGACAGGTCAGTGCTGGGAGATGCAATCAGATCTCCCGTTAGCTGAGGGTGGTAATTTTAGATTAGCAGCTATGTCATCCTTGCAGGAGTCGTACACGCCCTCCAGGGCTCTACCGTTTTTTGTACAATTCTGGCCGCGAATTATTCAGACATTCGGTCGGCGGTAGTTATAGCCAATCCGCACATCGAGGTGTTGAGGACACCGTTCGTATCGTCTCACCTGGTATGTGTGGGTTTGCGGTACCAGTCGTAGGAGGTGGTCGGTAAACATCATCCTGACTTATATTTGGTCCTCAACGAACTTCAAAAAAAAAAAACGAATTAAGGTTTTTTGTTCATCTTCAAAAAAAAAACAACCTTCAAATAAATAGTTCCGGAGAGCCCGCACTGATGAGTAGTATGAGACCGATTCGTCATTTTTTTTTTTTTTTTGGAAACTATTTTTCTCTTCTCGAAAATTCTTCGTCTGCTTCGGTTCTATTGCAATTTGCACTCAACAGATCAATTTAAACGTTCGCGATTAGTTTAACATGGTTGTAATTTTAGCTCCAATGCTCAACAACACAGAAAGCTCAGTTAAATCGTACGAAACAAAGTTGTATTAAACGGAGATGAACATCGCGAAGAAGTTAGCTCCTTCTTATGATCTTAGGGGACCTTTCGATGAAGGCGAAG
Organism: Icerya purchasi; assembly: GCA_039619475.1. Taxonomy (NCBI): domain Eukaryota; kingdom Metazoa; phylum Arthropoda; class Insecta; order Hemiptera; family Monophlebidae; genus Icerya; species Icerya purchasi. The sequence goes on from CM077115.1 coordinate 55,421,402, forward strand.
ACAGACTGCGGCTTTTCTTATGCAGTTTAGTGAATAAAAATATTCTTTCAATTCAAAACGATAAAGAGTTTATCGCTTAAAAATACGATCACCTCTTTGCGAAGTCGCGAAGAAGCACTCCTTTTTTAACTACACTAAATTCCTATATATCATACATATATTCCTACTGAGCTCCAAACTTTTTCTCTTATCTCGCCTAACTCATTTCCCTCAACCAAACCCGACAACAAACTTTATCGGTTTTTCTTTTTTTTTTTATCCTTGAATATTTTTACAACAAAAAGGAAGTAAAAAATCCATCTTGAAATTCCGAAATTCTACTTCATCATTATCCTAATTAGAATCTTTACCGACAGTTCACAATTATAGAACGATACAGGATGCGTTCCTGTTTCACCGCACAAAGATCTTTTCCGATTTTCTTTATCACCTTACTTTGCAGGATTATCAGCTACTGCATTCTTCGCAATGAAATCAGTAATTATCCTTTCGAACAGTGCTGATTGTTACTTTCCGTGCGTTCTGTTGCAAAATAAGGTGATCCACGGAATACTTTTTTTGTGTCAAACGCTCACATTGTATTAATACTATGGCTGTTTTTTCATTCTTCGGGATAGACTCGATCTTTCACCTAATACCAAACATCAAAGAGTGTTTTTACACTACCTCAGAATGAATTAACATCATAACCACTTCCGCAAGAGCGAAAAGTGGATTTGTTCCTTTTTATGGGGTTTGTTTTTTTGTCAAAAATTGATTTCTTATACTGTTGTAATGATATTCTTTCCTCGAGCCAAAAGCTTGCCACAGTGAATTATTTCATTACATCTTGTTGTATGATGTAGATTTAAAATTAACTCTGTGTATGCCGCGCAATCTAAAAGTAGTCTCTTAAAATAGTTGAATTTTTATTACTTTTTTATACATTGTTTGTTCGTTCATTTTCATCTTATGTTTATCGTTTTTTAAATATTTTCTTTTCTCGTTACCTTTAATTTTCTGTTTTGTCGCTGTTCTTATTTTCTCTACTGTACTATTTCTCCTCAGATGTATTATCATCTCCGTTTCAATCTTGTTTTCTAATTAGCAACAATTTTTTCCTTAAATGTTTTATTCGTGTCTTTTTTTCCTTTAATCTGTGTTTCTTTTCCGCTGTCCTAATTAAATATTTTCCTTGGTTTCAAAAGTCTAACTTTCGTGTCTCTATACAGAGTAATCCACTAAAAAGAAGGGTACATATCATCATTCGTTGACTAATTTTAAATGCTGTGTACATATATGTATGTAAAGTAGGATAATAATATGAAAATAAATACTGATTTATAAATTTAATATATTACTACTATACTTATGTCGCGGTGAGGGTGCATGTTTAACATATGCGAAACTCTAGTACTTTACACATTGCGATGCAACATTTTCCTTGAGTGTATCGTGCTGTTTGGTTAAATATGAAAAATTCGGTTTCGGGATTTAAGTGCTTTTCGATTTATCCTTGCTGCTCGAATTATTATATAATTTTAAAAATATAGTCCGAAGTGGGTATTTTATCCGACCGATCTTTAAGTTATTATCGTTGATTGTTTCAGAATAAACTACGTAATTTAGTCGATGGAGAGCGGAATTTTCACCATCTTACGAAGCCCGCAAATTATTTGAAAAAATTAAACAAAAAAAAAATTGAAATAAAAAGAAGTAGATAATTTTACGCATTACGCGAGAAACAATTTGAAAAAATAATTTAATTTTTTTGCTCAGATAATTATCGTTTTTAAAAATGGCGAAAAAAAATAATCGATACCGATGTATAATATATTTCCTGTTTATCCTTTCGCGAAAAATAACCTGGAATGTTGGGTGTATAATAGGCAATGTGTATCGAACGATTCTGATCTGGCGTGTTCGGTAGCTGCAATATATCGCGCTAGACTACCTTGATGGCTAATAACATAAACTGGTTGTAGTATCATTCCGTGAGACATTCCTTTGTGAAATAAACGAAAACCGATAAAATAGGCAAAAAAGAACAAACTCGATTTATTAACCTACATATACAATCAACTACGGCTAATTACTTAGCGTTCCACGCACGGATGCAAACACACCGTCGACCTTGAACCAGACGCAAATAACCCCATATTAATAAATTCCGTTATGCTGTTTACGTTGCGGTGATTCGTTCGCAGCAGCAAACACCCGCCAACAAACTAGACTGGCCACGGTTAATCCACAAACAGTATTTTCGAAGTTTACCCTCTGCGCAGAGAGATGCAAGTTTAGCGGCATTAAGCAACGTGAATAATTAAATTAAAATCGATTACATCTTTAGCGAAGAAACGATAGCGAATAATGATCATTTGCGTTGCTGTTCAGCCAGCTTTATCATATTGTCGTTCTCGATTAACTGAGCAAGTTCCTTAAAAAGAGTTTTATTCACAATGCCATTCTGACGGCCAAAAGCTAAAACGACCTTTACCCAAGCATGGTAGTTTTGTAAATTTCATTCCAAGTGACATTAAGAGAAATATTCGTAAAAGTCGCCTAATCGTACCCACCCCTTTTAAGTGTAAGCTGGTTAGTACGCACTTGTATAATTGCATTCCATTCAGGTAGCCATCATGCGTACGTTGATCGGTGTTATTGACTTTATTATTATGTTGGTAATCTTTAACTTTATTACATCCCCCCTTGATGCTTATTTGTACGAGGCGAATGTCTCCTCATTTCAGCTAACTGTACAGTACGGTTTCTGGTGCTAACGACTAAAAATATTTACAATAAACGTCCAGCACATGATTTCCTATATGTTAAAAAAAAAATAAAATGAAATATTTTCTCCCGTTTAAAAAATAAAAATATACTTGTTTTTCGTATTAAAATATAAATTTATAATAAAAGTGTAGAAATGCTTCACAAAACTGATAATTAGTGCAAATACGATAGCATACACATATATATATGTGTGTGTAAAACTAGACAGACGGATAATTAGTGTGACCGTTTGTGAATATCAACAAATCGTTTCATTTAATAATTTTTACTTCGTGCATGCCACTTAAATTTTACTGATTTAATTGCATTAATTAGTTTAAATATCAATTTATGGTATAGAAGTTTTATTTTAATCGTATACCTAAATGAATAAAACATCCTATCTTTACTTTTTCAAGAAAAAACATAATTAATTCTCAGTTCTGTTTAGATTTTTTTTTTAAAAAAAAAATGGAAAGGCTCTCTACGTTAATTAAGGTTCTTCATTTTGGAATTCAAATATGTCTGAAATCAATCTTATTTTTTACTGTGTTGCCTTTAAAACATGAACACTAGTTTCGTGACTCCCTAAACTTCCCAAAATTATCAACCGATTATCTTTTCCTTTTATTCCTCACAATCAAAAAGATTCTATTTGATAGCGTAAATAGTTTTGTGGCATTTTACCACATTTGCCTTTTATCTCATCATTCGGGAATCGGAAGCTTCTGAATTGTTTTTCTGTTTTAATAGAACTCAAAAACTTCTGTCCCTGTAATCTCGCTCTAGTATAAAATTCCGCCAACTATTGCATACGTGGTAGCAGAAATAAGGTTTTCTTCTAGATCTAAAATTTCATAAAGTTTACTACCATTTATGGAACCTACAGTTTCTAATTGATTACCGCATTTTTCAGTCAATTTCAGTACTTTGAGATTCCTTCTCTCGTATTATTATCGGTAATTTGTTTCTACTTTTATTGTTACTTTTACTATTTCGTTTTCGTAGTCACAAAATACTTAGATAATATTTTATCGATTAGTTGTTTATTTTTAAGGGTAAAAATCAGATTATTCAAAAGCATGTTTCCGATAAAGTTTTTCAACATATCTTATTGGAATGATAGGCTGAATTTGGCGGTGGTATTAAAAAAATTGGGCGGACAGTTTCGCATTTGTTAATTTTTTTCAGTAATCCTTTTTTTTTTATTTCATTTATATCTTTTTCATCCAAACTAATAATTAATCCAATATTTTTCAATAAAACATTTGAAATTCAGTAAATAGAAATAATTTAATTTTTCAATAAAAAAAAGTATTTAATATAAAGTGATTTTGATGTATATACGAGTATGTATTTATATATACATACATATATATATATATAAAAACTCGGCCATTTTAGCCTCGCAAGGAGCTGCGCCCCTTGACCTCTGATGTTTAAGTTTCTATCTCTTTCTCTTCTATACTTTGTATAAAATGATACTAATTTACAATGTAATTCTTACTGGCATCAACACAAAAAAAAAAACAAACAAAATCACAAAAATCCTATCCTAACATTTAACTTTCATTACATTAAATTAAGACTTTTTTTCGTTACATTTTTTCGTTACATTTTTTCGTTACATTCTTTCGTTGCATTTTTTCGTTACATTTTTTCGTTACATATTTCGTTACATAAAATTGTGACCTTTTTTAAATAACATAATCACAAAAATCTTATAAAATGTAACAAACGTCACATAAAATTGCGACATTTTTTGGGACATTTTTTCGAATATGGGTAGCCTAAGAATTACGTAGTAATTAATATGTATAGTAAACGATATCAATTTTATTTAGACAGAGAAAAACAAGTTAGATGCGGTTTTGACGGCGTTTAAACTGGCTTCTTTTGTTGATTATAACACCGGTTTTTGAGAAACATTTAGGAGCATTCATCATTCAGTATTCATTTAAATATTCCTTTTATGCCGCATAAGAATAATATTAGGCCTCTTGGTAACTGCTACATTTGTTGACGTCTCCTCTGCGTTTGATAATGTCCACCTTCCTACTCTATGCGCCAAGCTTCTTGGGCTTAATGTTCCATCTAATTTCATCTTTCTGATCCTAAATTTGTTCCAAAATAGATCCCTCTTCCTCTCTACTCCCTCCCGTGTCATTTCCAGATGCATCCACCGGGGACTTCCTCAGGGATCATGTCTTAGCCCCACTCTTTTCAATATCTATCTCCTTAATATTGCTTCCCTCCCTACAATTTCCTGCTCTCTCCTTTTCGCAGACGATATCCTCATCTACTCCAGTTGTAATGATGTGGCCGCCGCCAACGAAGAGATTAATAACTCTTTATCTATCCTTAGTATCTCCCTCGCCTCAATTCACCTCTCTCTCTCTCCTTCTAAGTCCTCTTCTATGGTGTTCTCCCTCCGCCCCTACAATCAAGCTTTGGTAAATATTATTTCATCTAACATTCCGATTCCGCTCGTCAGCTCCTTCTGCTATCTTGGTGTTATTCTCAACAGCCGACTCACTTTCTATGAACACATCAACTATCTCTACAATTCTTCCCTCAAAAGACTCAATCTCCTGAAAGCCCTTTCGCCATCCAAATGGGGTGGTGACCCTTCCATTCTCCTAATCCTTTACAAGGCTATAATTCGTTCTAGAATCGATTACTGCTCCTTCATCTATGGAAACTCCTCTAAATCTCTCCTCACCAAACTGGACAAAGTTCAAAACTGCTGCCTTCGGTTGTGCATTGGAGCGCTAAAATCTTCTCCCATTTCTGCTATCCTGTCTGAATCTGCTATGCAACCACTGTTTATCCGCAGATCGCAGCTTGGTTATAATTTTCTAATTAAACGGCTTTCTGTGTCCTCATCTAATCTTATCTCTTCCTATCTTAGTATTAAAAACCAATGGCGATTTGCTCCTCACAAAATCCCAATCCTTTCTCTCGTAGCAGCTCGAGTCTCCAATTTTTCGCCTTATGTCTTTTCTTATTCCAAGCTTTCTTACTTTTCCCATGACTTTTCCAGCATTTGGCAGACTATTAATCTCTTCTCTCTCCCTCTCCAAACCAGCTCCACCGCACATTCTTCAATCCAAGCCGAATTCCTCCACATGCTGGACACATCTTTCCCTTCTCATCTAACATTCTTCACTGACGGTTCTAAAAACGAAAATGGGGTGGGCGGCGCGTTTACCTCCCTCTCACTTAATCACTCTGAGTCCTTCAAGCTCCCTTCCTTCTGTTCTATCTTCACAGCGGAGTCTATCGCCATTTTACGCACAGTCTCGTTCATTCCATCCATAAGAGAGATCAGTAAATGTCTGATTGTCTCCGATTCCAAAAGTGTTCTTCAAGCCATCTCTTCTCCTCCTTCTCATTCCTCCAATTCTATCATTCTTTTAATTCGTTTTCTTATATCCACTTTACTTTCATCCCGTTCCATTACTATTGACCTTTTGTGGGTTCCTAGTCACTCTGGCATCGAGGGCAACGAGTTAGCTGACTTTTTAGCCCGTTCGGCCGCCCGCGATGGTCATTTATTCTGCAAAATTCCTACCTCGGACATCCTCCTTCTTTCCTCAGCTAATCATTCCCGACTATGGTCGGACATCTATCCTTCCCTATTTTCTAATCCCGCCTCTCATTATCTTCAAATTCAACCGGTTCCCTCTTCCCAGCCGTGGTTTCAATCCTATTCTTATCAACGCTCCGCGATCATTTCCTTAATCAGACTGCGTATTAATCACTCACTTCTACCCTCTTCACGTTTTCGTTTTTCCGTGTCCCCTTCTCCCGATTGTCCCCTTCATAATTACATCTCTCCTCTCATATGTGATGCAAACCACATCTTCTTTGAATGCCCTGCCCTTGATTCCGAGCGCTCTGTTTTGTACTCGAAAATCTTGGCACTGGGTCTTCCTGCTCCGTATAATTCTTCTTTTGTCCTTTCCTTTCCATCCCCAGATATAATCCCTGTACTCCAATCTTTCCTAAGCTCTATTTCTAATCGTCTTTTTATTTAACCCCTTCCTTAATTTCTATTGTTGTTGGGTCAATGCCGCTGGCGCGCCCAAAAACAAAAAAAAAAAAAAAAAACCTTAAGAGAAGAATGAATCTGATAAATCGGTTAAAATGCAATGAACATTTTCTGATCGGATCACTACCGTTTTTTCCTTTTCATAATTGAACATTCTGATATATGCTGAAACTAAACAATCAACGATCTAAGGAGAAATCCCATATCTCCGATAGGATTTCCAGAGGTAGAAAATCGGCCTTGTAAATATTCAAGGAAAATACGTTTGTGCATAATTATACATAATGTATGAAAAAAATATCAAACAAGAGCAAAAAAGGCTCCAAGTAATGGTGCATGACAAAAATCTGATAATAATATAGGCTCGCGCATATCAAAGTGCAAAGGATTTATATGACAAGAAAATTTATTTATTTTTTTTTATTAATTTAACGTGCCGTATACAGCGACTAGGCTAGAGGCACGGAAAGATGTATTATAGTAACTGTAGCAGATCTGATTCTTTGAGAAATCCGAAAAGTCTGGAAATTATCCTTTCATCGTCACCAAGAAGTTCTGTAAGTGATGAAGGCAGAGCGAATTTTTCTCGTGCCGTTTTGAATTTCGTACAATCGATAAGCAGGTGTTGAACGGTCGGCGGAACAGTGCCAGTAATCACATTGAGGAGGAACATCCTTATTTAGAAGGAATGAATGTGTGATAGCAGTATGGCCAATGCGAACCCGACAAAGGGCCGTTTCCTCTCTTCGGCTGCATCTAGTTGAGGTTAACCATGGCACTGAACGATGTTTAATTCTTTTTAATTTATTTGTTGATGGAACTTCCAGCCACGTGTCATGGAATTTTTTATCTAGACAACGAGTAACATGTTTCTTAAAATCCGCCGTCGGTATTGGAATGTCTGGAACAGGGTTGAAATAGGTTGCTTCTTTGGCAGCTTGGTCCACTAATTCGTTGCCTGGAATTCCTCTATGACTTGGAGACCATACGAAGACTATTTGGAAGCGAGTTTTTTGCAGGGCCGAGATAATTTCTTTTGCTATGGGATGTTGTTGACGATCATGGTACTTAAGTAAGCTTTGTAGTGCTCCTAAAGAATCTGTACAAATTAAATTTTTGTCTGAAGAAATATTAAGCACAGCCATGAGAATAGCATAAAGCTCAGCCGACTGGATGGAATAGAGTGCAGGTAGCGAGCATCGTATTGTATCGAGCTGATCTGATATTATTGCGCAGCCGGTGCGATTTTCCATTTTGGATCCATCAGTGAACATTATTTTGTAATCTGGATATTTTGAAAGTAGTTGCTGGAAGGTGCATGCAGCATTCTTGGTGAGATCTTTTCCTAATTCTAATAAGGTTAAATCACATTGGATTTGAAGATCTGACCAAGGTGGTAGCACTTGTTTTAGGTTGCTGTATAAATTTGGTTGAACTATATTAAGCGAGTGGAGCAGTTTCGATATCTGAGTCAAGAAATGCATATCTGTAAGCGAAGATCTGGCAACTGTAATAGTTCCGTGGGCTGGAGAGTAAGATGAAGCCTTAATATGTGTATACAGATTCAGCAGGAGTTGTTCTCTACGCAAGGAGAGTGGTTTTTCGTTGGACTCGTATAACATGCTGATTATTGGTGAGGTACGAAAAGCGCCGAGTGCCAGCCGGACGGCTGAATTTTCGATCGTGTTTAGTCTGTTTAAAATATGGTTTTTAGCGGAAAAGTAGATTCCTGCGCCATAATCCCATTTTGAACGAATTAGAGTGCGGTAGATTCTTAATAATGACGTTCTATCTGGACCATAGCAAGTATGGGCAAGCTTCTTCATCAAATTAAGTTTTTTTAATCCAGATCTTTTAAGAGTGTTGATGTGGGAAGACCACGTCAGTTTATTATCAAAAATTATACCGAGGTATTTGACTTCATCTACTTTCGAAATCTTTTTTCCATTTAGTTGAATACAGATGTCGTGTTGGCAATTTCTGATTTTACAAAAATGGATACTGGTCGTTTTAGAGTCGGAAAATTTCAGTCCTTTGTGCAATGCCCATGTTTGTAATTTGTCCACTGTTTTTCGTAAAATTTGTTGACCTATTGCTGGGTCTGTGCAAGATGTGAATATCGTGAAGTCATCCGCAAACGGGTACAGTTGACTGGTGCTTCAATTTCTTTAACTATATCGTTTATAATTAAGTTGAAAAGTGTGGGACTAAGTACCGATCCCTGAGGAACACCGTTCTGTAATTCGAATATTTTTGAAGTTGCTCCACCAATTTGGACAGTAAAGTATTGTTTAGTGAGAAATTCCCGAATAATTTTAGGTAAATTTCCTCGGAAATTGAAGCCATGTAGAGTCTGAAGGATTTTATTGCGCCATACTGTATCAAATGCCTTTGACATATCGAAAAATATAGCCAGTAAATGTCTTTTTGTGGCAAAAGCGTTGATGATGGAATTTTGAAGTAGTAGCAATTGATCTTGCGTGGATCTTCCTGCTCGAAAACCACACTGTTTACTAGTAAGAAGGTTGTTGGATTCGAGCTCCCAACAGAGCCGATTTTTCACTATTCGTTCAAATACTTTGCAGAGAACTGATGTTAGTGATATTGGGCGATAGCTGTCCACAAGAGTGGGGTTTTTGTTTGGTTTTAGCACGGGGATAATGATTGCAGATCTCCATTTGTCTGGAAAAGCATTGGTAGCCCAGATATAGTTGAAGATTTGTAATAACTGAATTATGACTTTGTCTGGCGCTTTTTGCAGTAGAAAAATGTGAAAATGGTCAGATCCTACTCTGGCCGGTTTTGTGGTTCTTATGGCATTTTCTAGTTCCTGAAGTGAAATGTTTTGATTATATGTCTCTGAATTTAGGCTTTCAAATTCGAAATCCGATAGGTATTTATTCTCTTTTATGGCGATAAATGCTGGGTTACAGTTTGAATCACTAGACATGTTCGCAAAATGGGAAGCGAAACAACTGAGGATTTTGTCTTGATCGGTTGTTATTTGATCTCTGGTTAGAATGGCCGTTGGAACATGGAAAGCTGAGGATTTTTCTATCGATCTGATTGTTTGCCATACTTGTTTTGTTGGCGTATCAGTATTGATCGAAGAAATATACTTTAACCAAGATTGACGTTTTGATTGTTTTAGGATCCACTTAGCTTTGGCTCGTTAATTCCTGTAGTCGAGATGGTTTTCCATAGAAGGAAATGCTTTCAAATTTTTTAGGGCCTTGCGTCTGTTTCTAATTGCTTTAGAGCATTCATCCGTCCACCAGGGGACGTGACGGAGTTTGAAATTAGTGTTGTTAGTTATTTTTGTAGGCGGTGAAAATTTTTCAGCCGTAGAAGTGAGTAATTCAGTAAATGAGTTCACTGTCTCATTTATATGACCGAAAATTTTGCTTTCGAAATATCTATCATAGTATAATTTATACGAGTTCCAATCGGTTTTTTTATAGTTTATCTCTTTTTTGAGATGAAGGATATTTCTGAGTGTGAAATTGGTGTTGAATAATTATTGGGGAATGATCACTGCCGGCCAGATCTGAGTGGGTGTGTACTAACGTGGAACTGCTAAGGTGAGGAGAAGTGATTACCAAATCTAAGTTCGACCATTTTCGGTAAGAAAAGTTATAGTGTGTGACTGTGTTACAGTTTAAAATGGTCAAGTTCTGATTCGCAATGACCGATTCGATGATCTTGCCATTTTTATTGTATTTCGAACTTCCCCAGGACGGACTATGTGAGCGTTGAAGTCTCCACAAAAAATAATTGGCTTTGGTAGGAACTGAATTAGGCTTGTAAGCTGATCTTCCGAAGTGCTTTCCCCAGGCGGTAGATAGACGGTGCAGATTGTTATAGGGTTTTTTATGAAGAGTTTTGCGGCTACTATTTGTAGATTTGTTAGAAGATTAAGTCTTTGAAAATAAATATCTGATCGAATGGCTAGTAGTACCCCACCTTGAGCTGAGGTTGCGGGAACTTTGGTTAGACTGATTACGTTATATGATGGTAAAGAGAAGTTTTGATCTGCTTTCAAATGCGTCTCTTGGAGGCAAATTGCTGCCGGTGTGTATTGGGAGATTAGGAGTTTAAGGTCTTCGAAGTGGAGGTAGACTCCATTGCAATTCCAAGATATAATGTTACTTAAGTCCATGATTTAATTTTCAGATTTGAAAACAATTTAGGAGACTGGAGGCCGAGCATTTAGCTCATCTTCTAAATGCCGAATAATTCGAGTGAATTTATTCTTCATCTTTGAGTTTTGTAATAGTTTATAATTATAAGCATGAAGGCTAGGGCTTTAAGGTCGGGTTGTAAACTCTTTTGCGATAGTTGCCGCTTGACTATTATCTTTACACATATTTACCGTATGCTTTGTATTCTCGCGTCTATTCTAAATAATAAAGTTGTCGAACAGGCAAACAGCTGAACTTGTTGTAGAAAAAAAATGTGAAAATTGATTTTGAAATTAAAAGCGGGGTCCGTCAAGGATTAATCTTTATGCAGATAAAATTTTCAAAGTGGCTCTGAAAGATGTCAAGGATTAATGTGGCAGGGTAATCAATAATATCAGATATGCCGATGGTATACAGTCTTAATTTCTGATTCTATAAAAAGACCTTAGAAAAGTTATTAGAGAAAAATAATATTTCTGGGAAACAATACGGACTAAAACAATAAACGAAAATAAATCGAAATGGATAGTTATAAGAGAAACAAATAATACTTATGGAAAACTGAGGGTAAATGGAGAAAAGAAGTGGAACGTGTTGAAAGATTCATGTATCTAGGCTGTCACATAACAGAGACCTTAGATCCTGATTTTGAGGTAAAACAAAGATGTGCTTACGCAAAAACAGCATTTACAAATATGAAGAATCTGCTATGCAACGACACTGTGAGCTTGTCAATCAGGCGAAATATGGTCAAATGTTATATCTATTCAATTCTACTTTATGGGATAGAGGCAGCAACCCTTAACAAAAAGCAACTGGATAGGTATGCAGCACTAGAAATGTGGACACTTAGAAGAATGTTGAAAATACCTTGGACAGCAAAGATGACAAGCGAAGAAGAAGTACGGAAACGAGTCGATACTGAAAGGACATTGTGTAAAACGATTAAACAACGCAAAATTGAATATCTCGGACACCTAATTAGAGGGAAAAGAAAATATGCCATCTTACGTTTGGTCATAGAAGGGAAAATTCAAGGTAAAAGAGGGCCAGGAAGAAGAAAAACCGAATGGTTGGACAATATTAAGAACTGGACTGGACTCACGAATCTCAATGAACTAATTAGAAAAGCGGAGAAGAAAACGCTGTAATGATAGTGATCGTCAACGCTCAGGGACTGAGTATGACGACACTCTTAAGAAGAAGAAGTCGAACGGACTTGAGTTCACCGTTTTTTAAGACAATGGTAAATTAGAAGTACGTCTACTAATCTCTGTCGGGAATTTTAAATCGAGCATCTTACAAGAGCCGGGGCCATTCATTTGTTTTCAACGTACATGTATGTGCGGCTTAGAAAAACACTTGGGCAATCATTTTTGTCAGAACTTTTCCCCGTGTATAGTTGAGAAGGATTTTGACCCTTTTATATTTCTCGGATTTTTTTCATTTTATTTAACCTTGACTCGATATTGATTATCGAATAACAAATTCACCGGTTATTAACTGAGCAATATGGCGGTTTCGGCTAGTTCTCTAGGCTCTAGTGATGAGCAATCTATCCTTAATCGATAATTTATCGATTTGATACGATAGGACGCAGAAGCTGGCGCGGAATCAGTGCGCGGCGGTGAATGTAATTCAATTTTGCGGGGTTCTAAATTTAATTTTCGCATAAAAAGCTCGAGATAATTTTCAAAAAGTTCTCTATACGATTACTAGTAGTTTCGATTTCCAAACTGATCTTATTTTCGTTGCGAAGAAATTATCGAATCAATCTTAAAATGGCGCCGCATTCAGAACTACACTGTAACGATTTCCCAATTTCTTTCCTCGTCAAGTTAGGGTAATCGGCGATTTTGAAGTGAAATTTCCGAAATGTAGTTGTGTTTTTTTTTTTTTTTGTTTGTTGTTATAAGAAAGTTTTACGCAAACTTGTTTTAGGATTTTATATGCAGAATGGGATCTTGTCGAGAAGTTAAATAACACGGCGATTCTGCCCGCCTCGCTCCAAAGCAAGTCGAAATGGACATAACCGGCATTCGAGATGACTCGTCCGTTTCACCTAAACCCGACAGAATCCAAACTAAAGCAAATTAGGTACCGGTATTCCGAGTAACATTGAAGGGGTAATTGTGGTCTTACCCCAAACAGTTGAAGAACTGAAAAGCTTTGTCAAGTCCGCAAGACTGGAAGCCTGGAGAACTAGAACTAAAGATGATACAAAGGTAAATATGAAGCTCTTCCAACCGGTTACGATTTAGACTACATTCTGTGGCGAACCTTAAACAGAATAAGAAGCGGAATGACACGAACTAAATAAAATTTGAAGAAATGGCGAATAGCGAACGACGACACGCGTGAAATGGCTAATACAAGATGACGAACACATATTTAGGTGTAATTTAAATTTATTCGGCACATTCGACGCAGATAAATTATTTCGTAATATTGACAAAGAAAAGGTTTCTGATCTATTGGTCGAAGATGGGAATATAATTTAAAACGTTCGACCGGATACGATATAATAATAGTAATAATAATAGTCGAAAATTTAGGGTAAAAAAAACGTAGCTCAACTTTATCGATGTCTCTGGTTAAAATGTTTTACAAAAAAGTTAGCGGGATAATTACTCGCTGAGGAAAGAGATTAAACTTTTTTCCTCTTGCAGAGTTATTTCTACTTTCTTGCAACATGCACGAAGAACTTAAAATGCGATTATTATTTCGTTTTGAAATAGATCGTGCTGATTGATTTGTTTAATCGAGGAACTTCTCTCACAAACTGCTTCTCTGAGGTGTCAATCTCGAATATCCGAGGGCTACGGAAAAGTATTTCTGAAAATTCTTTTACGTCGATTTGCCGTTATCGAGATTGAATTCCCGAGCTCAAACTGTTCCGTCTTTTGTTAACTTCTACACGATGCTTCCCGAGCCAACGTTATTCGTAGACTTAAACCGCACCGTAATCTTTTGTTCTGATGTCATGTTTCTTCTGAATGAATTATATATCGGCTAACAAAATAATTCATCTAGTTTTCATTGTGTTCATTGTGGCGATAATCATTTTACCCTTGACCCTCTCTGTCAGGTACATAACGAGCAAGTAAAAATACATACGAGTCTCCAAAATATTTCGTACTCCGAAGTTAAGAAGTCACGCGAAGCTGGTCTAATAATTTTTCCGCGTCATACAGACCCTTCTAATATCGGAAAAAGGAAGCGGCAAAATTATTTCGGCAGTTCCTTCTCTTCGTACATTAAACCATCTTCTGAAAAATATCTTTCCTAACTGAAACCACGAAATACTTTTAACAAATATTATTCCAATCCGATGATTAATCCGCCGGCTGCAAAGGTCTCCCCGATCGGTAATTTCTGATTATATTCGAAAATCCCGTCAAAGATTTCACCGCACTTCTCCGATCATTAATAATTCTGCTTACACTGACTCCGTATCCCGCCCTACCAAAAATGACTTCATTTCTACTTTACCATCTGCTCTTAGTAAGTTCGGAATCCCTAATTTTTTTTATTTTTTTTTTTTATATAAATAAATAAGTTGTGGGTCTCACATGGTTAATTTTGCCCGTTGCGTGAGTGCCCAACACTCTTATTATCGTGTATTCTAGTAAACAAAATTACAATTAATCATTCTTACTACTTAGATCGAACGTATTAAACCACAAAAAATAAAATATATCAATCGACGCAAATATACGAGTATATATATATGTATATATGAATTACACAATAATACACCCATACACAGGAGCCGCTTATATATTGGACATTGCATACATTAATGTACAGGAAAGAAAAAATGAAAAGGAAACTGGTAAATAGATGGTCTAAAAGAGCCCTAAAAAATGCAGCAATAAAAATAAAGGGAAAAGAGGATGTAGAAAAATTCCTTAATCTTTGCACCATTCTTTTAACCACTTCCCCACTTGCCTCTTCCATACACCAATTTGTTTTTCGTTTATTATGTGACTATAGTACTCATTAATTTAATTAGAACTCGGTAATCATCTGTATTGTTGATTCGTAGATTTACCCCTCTAGGATGAATAGGTATTACTTTGATTCCTTGTTAGTCGAGTTTTTGGTCTGGAAGGTAACTTTACGTTATTGCATTTAAATTCAAGTAATCTGTAATAATAATAATGCATTTTGGGAGACATTTCATTATTTTTCTTCCACCAGGTTGATGTAGTATCACTCCGCTTCCAATGGGGTAGTAGTATAAGTTTCAAACACCTTTTCTGAATTTTACCTATCTTATTGATTTCCATTTTCTTAGCCTCACATAATATATTCGGATCCCATATAAAATTCTAGACATTATTAATGCATTAAAGTATATCCGTAATGTCCCATATGAAAGAACCGTCTTCAGTTTATACAACGCTGGAATTGACTCTTACTTTCGAATTTAAGTTTTGTATCTGCTTTTTCCAGTTCAATGATTTATCGATATACATATATATATATATATATATATATATATATATATATATATATATATATATATATATTACTAGGTATTTAAAATCTGTTACATTCACTAGAGGTGGACATGGACATGGGTGAGTGATTTTATTCCCATAGTGTTCGTGTAAGCATTCATTATTATGTATACTGATTCGCGGGTGGTGACTCATATGTTTATAGAGATATTACGAATATGGAGTAGTTTTGATTTATTTACATTTATACATAACCTCCTGTCATGCGCCCATTTACTAAGATTATCGACATCCTGCTGCAGTAATTTTTCGGCGCCATCTCTATATTTTTATGTTCCATTAATAATGCGATGTCATCGGCAAATACATAAACCTTTGCATTTTTGATGTGCTTATATAATGAGTTCGTGTATATAAGAAATAGAATAGGAGCCAGTATTGTACCCTGGCCTACTCCACATATCGATTCACCTTTTCATTACTAATATTACCTGTAATTTTTGCTTCTCCTGTTTTGTAAATAATTCTTAAACCACAATAGTTGATTATTTACAATGCCCATATCTTCTAAATCTTTAATAAGCGGATCATGGTCAACTAGATCAAAAGCTTTAGCTGGGTCTATAAAGGTAATTATAAATTGGTTCCCCCTCGATAGTCCTGTGTTTATCTCATTTATAAACGTTCTTAGTAAAGTAACGGTGGATCTTTTTTCTCTAAATCCGTGTTGGTTTTCATAGAGCAGATTGTTTTTTTCCTTATTATTCTCCTGTTATCCTGCTAGCTCACGTTTGCTTTCCATTATTTTATTTTTTATATTTCTGAATTCTTTTCTCATTATGCCTTGTCAGCTTAGAATATTACAGTGGAATTGCCATTAGAGCGAATAGAAATTCTCTTATGAGCTGGTTGGATCAATATAAGTATTGCGTTGCTCTCAGAAACTTGACTAAAAGATTCCTCTGCCTTTAACATTCGTGGTTTTTCTGTAATCAGATTTGATCGCAGTAATGGATTTGTGGTGGCTCAGCTATTTCAATGAGAAATGATATCTATTTTCTAATTAACATCTATTCTTCTACTTCATCTAATCCGATTAATCCAAATGTTTGTTCTACATCTCAATAATTAATAACTCTTCGAAATTATTTAACCTCACCTTAGCTTACATTCCTCCTAACTGCAGTCTACATAACTTCCCTTTTCAATCATTCATCAATTCTCTCCCTTGTCCCTTTATCATAGTCGGTGATTGGTATGCTCACTGACCTCTTCGGGTCTGGAGTGGCTTTCAGTTCTATTAACCTTCAGTCACCTCTCTCCTAATCTTAGTCTCAAGTGTTTCAATTCTAAATGGCACCTTTATGGAAATGATCGTGTACATCTTTCATAATTTCTTTTAACGATTTTTCTTCTTCTGCTTCTTATAAACCTCTTCACTCTCCTAAATATAGGCCATCTTTCGCTCTCTCGTTAACTATTTTTCAGTTCCTTCTAATTTAAACCTGGTTTCCCAATATAATTTACTCACTGTATAAATCTCTTCTACCTTAACTCGTTTTTCTCCTCTTGTTCGACCAGTCTTTTTCAATAAATCCAAAATATTTTCCTGCTGATTGTGATCGAATGATGAGAATGTCCATATATAGAGCTTTTCGCTCCTGCCCTTATCTTTCCAACTTTATTGCTCGTAGAAATGCCAATGCTAAAGACAGATTTGTTCTTGAAGCAGTACAGAAAAACTCGTAGAAAAGCTTCTGCTGCTCTTTTTCTCGATCCACTCCTACCTCTCATGCGTGGAAAGTGACTAGAATGTTCTTCTTAGCATAATATTCCTCCTGAAAAACCAATCCTGTTTATGGATTCTTGGCTCCCTAGTTACGTTTATCGTTCCCGCTTAGTTCCTCGCATCTTCTTAACCTTTTACCATATTAAAACCGCATTCTATTATCTAGCAATATGTTTGGTTTTCCTCCTGGAATTAGTCCACCGGACTTCTATCGGACGTTTTACATTGTTTATCAATAAAAAATTCTTAATTATCGTTTTCATTGACGTATCAGCTGCATTTGATGACATTCACCTTTGCGCTGTTTTTACGTGATGCTCGCGTTTAATATCCCCTTGTCCACTTTGCTTCACTTATTATTACTCTCTTTTAATGCAATACTTTCTTTCTTCTCCTTTCTATTCTGCTGCGAAGGTTAATATTTCGGGGTTTACTTAATGATTCCTATCACGGAACCTGCGCTCTTTAATATTTACTTTAGAAAAATTGCCTCTCTCTATCTCTCACTACTTCCCTTTGCTAAAGATGTAATTATCCTACCCCTTCGATCGTAATATTTTTTTAGTTAACTCCCATCTTCGAAATTCTTTAATGTTACTAGAAAATACTTTCCTTGATAGTCTTCTTTTTATTTCTTCCTTTAAATCTTCGTCCGCTGTTTTTAGAACTTTTTAATTCTTTTTCGATTATTTATTTATTTTTTCTTTTTAAATGGGCTCGGTGTTATGACCCAACTACATGGACTTAGATTACCTACTCAGATTCTGAGGCGATCGGAGATAGAAAGTATAAAGGAAAGAAGGAGAGGTTCTTTTTCGATTAGTTTTACCTTAAACGGAAATCCAGTCTCTCTTATAAACTCTTATCGTTATTCAAGAATTTTCCTTGACAACCGTTTCTTCTTTTGTAATCACAATTATTTATATCTATCCTCTCTCAAAAAACTCAATTTGTTAAAGTCCTCTCGTATTAATTAAGGAGGTGATCCCTGTATCTTATTCATATTCTAAAAATCCTTCATTAGCTCTACACTAGATTATTGCTGCTTTATTTACGGAAATTTCTCTCCAGATGCCTCCTTTCAAAACTAGATCGCCTTCAAAATACGTGCCTCCGTCTTCTTCTCACATCAATATGTATTTTATTTTCATTTTAAGCTCGTCCAGAGCTATTGATTTGAATTTCAGTTTGACGAAAATTATCTTTATAAGGAGATAGTAGTACCATTTTAATTAACCTTTTTTCACGATATTTTTTTTGAGATGCCCATTTTTCTTCACAGTATAAATTTAGTAATACATCAAAATTTTTCAATCGATAATTTGCGGGTCTAATAATTCTTAATAAAACTTTTCGATGTTTTCGAGTCAAGCTTTTGCATTTCCCTAGCATCGCCTATGATACTATTATATTTTTTGTCTTCTCTGGTTTATAAATAATCCAAATTTTTCGGCATTATTATTCTTACGCGGCAAAATTTTTAATTCGTAATGTTCCTGCATGTGTATATACATAGTTTTATTCGTAAGAAAAAATAAAATTCAAGCGCGTATAATTGTATGCGCACGATTAACGAAACTTTTTATAGTGCCCCCCGGTTAGAATTTGGTTAATCTTTTTCTAAAAATTTGATTAATTTCCCTCCAAAGAGAAAGAGTGTATTAACCTTATTTTGGGTTAAATCAATAATTAAAGTTTTACATAAGCTCCCCATTTTGACGGGATAATTATTGTTATTTTGGTGTCTCTCTCCTTTTTCTTTTGTTTTAAATTTTCATTCTACACAACAGCACAAAATAAAGAAATAAAGATTAACTGTTTCGAAGAGAAATCCGTAAAAATAAAATATTTATAATTGACCGATGATATGAAAAATGAATTGGTTTTTTCTTAATTCTTCTTATCGGTGACAGGCCCGTGTCAAGAATTTCGGAAAGGAGGGGGGTTTTGAAAATTTTCTTCACATATTTATTTTATAAATAACAATAAATTTTTCGCTAATATTCATACTATTAATAATTTCCATCATTTTGATTTATATATTAATAATTTACATAAATGAATTACCGCTTAAACATTAATAAAAATTACATATGTTATTGATTATACTTGTAATAAAAAAAAAAAAAAAAAACCTAAAAATATGCAGCATATTTTTTTCTTTTTCTTTCAAAACCCCTTAAAATCATCACAATATTTATTTTAAATTTTTGACTTTTTTCAGATTTTTGTGTATTTATAATAACATTTTAATTCTAATGGAGGGAGTTAACCCCTCATTCCCCTCGTGGACGCGGCCTTGATCGGACATTTAATATTTAAATACTGCGAACTCTTATTAAAAGTTTCACTTTAAAAAATATTGGTCGAATTAAATTAACCGCGAAATGGTAAATCGTGCTAGTGTGTAAAGTTTACGTATTTTTATTGTATAACGTTTAATCGAATGCAGTTCGTGTTACAACAACACATTGATTTGCGCAAATGAACATAAAAGAAAAATCGAATTACCCTTTTAGTGAGAATTTTTAAGTTTCGGAATATTCCGTTCTTTGCTGTTCCATAAAGATTGATGAGATGGAGTGTGTAGCAGAGTGAGACGGGCGATTTCACATGGTATTTTGAGCACATTCAATTCTTCAGAACTTTTTGTTTTTTTAGAAGAGTTTAAAAAGGGGCATATGTTTAACAATTTTTCTTTTCGCAAATCCCCCCCCCCCCGACATTAATGAGAAATTTCAAAAAGTTCCAGTTAAATTACGTTCGGAAAACTGAACGCAGTAATCGGGCAGTCGGGTGATGATAGTCACGAACTGCGACAATTCCAATGTGGGCGGATTTTCTTAGTCAAAGTTTAGTAAAGTAGTTTCACTCTGATTATTACGAAGTATTTTCCAGTTATTTCTCAGGTGCATTCGATAAAATGGAACCACAAAAAAAAACAAAACAATGCTCAGTGAAAAACGTGAATTCACACGCAATTCGCGCTAACCGATTTTACCGCATACATGTCCTCCCATCACCCGTATCTCATCAAAGACAGAAATGTCACAATCGGTACATTATACGTTTTCTTAATTAGAAAATTACAATTAGTCTTTAATTAAGTCACCTGTATTTTAATCACACGCACACAATGCAGCTGAGTTAGCTCGAAAAAACGGATTAAACTCGTGCAAAACTCTTATTAAAATTAAAGAAAGAAAGGTTAGAAGACAAGCGCCAATATAAAATGCAGCGAGTCTTTTCCTCGATTAATTAATGATAGCGCAAAAACATATTATAAATATCGATATATTTTATGTCGGCCCTTCTTCGATATATCTTTTCGGCTTATTACGAAAAAAAAATCCTCCAGAAGTGCGAAGCTAATTTACTCGATTGCGTTAATATCGATTTGAAACACCTCAGGTTTTTATGCGCGTGTTTGTCAGAATAATCTGTAATGAGGTAGCACAAAGTCTTTAGAGGGTAATCTTCGAATTTCTCGTGATCTTATAGTTTTAACCGTAAAATGATTTGCGGAAATCGAGGACTTTCCTCCGTTGTTGAGAGTGCATCAAGAACCATCTTAGTCGCATACTACCCTGGTGTGTTTAAAGAGGAAAGGAAACGTACATTAAGTATGCGCCAATCTCAAGTTCAGTCGTTGATAGAGAGTTATCATTAAAAAGTTGCCGGAAACCTTATCATCGGTTACCGAGATTATGCGAAAGTATTACGATGGTTCACTCTATGATAACGATTCTACGAACTATTTGGTTTTTTTGAGTCGGCTATCTATTTCGGGCAGTTTTCAGGGATTTTATGGTTCTGCACAGCCTATCGAAACTTGGTTCGAAAATATATTCTCTCCTCAAATCGTGTAGTCGCCACTCTCCCATCACTGTCGCAGTAATCTTAATCGCTGTTGTATTTTTTTTTGTTGAAAATCATCGACTTTATTGATTTTATCGTAATTTTAGTCAGCGATCGCTTCCGAAAACGAATCAAATTTACCAAAAAAAAAAATTAACATCATTTAAAAAAGCATCTATATTATTTTTAATGGTTTCAAAATCGAATTTTAGTACGAAATATAAGTGAATTTCTATGAAAATCTAAATGTAGCTCATGTGGAATACGCAAGAAGATCCATAATAACCCGGACCAGGCAGCCATTGCTAGGACGACGCGTTATCTGTGAAAATATTTACCCTGATTGAGGTACAGTTTGACTTATCTATTCGCAGGTAATGAATCTGAAATTTAATATTGGTGTTTCACTGAAATCATCCGGATGAAAGCAAACAAAGCAACTGGCGCATCTAGTATTTTCTTTCCAGCATTTATTAGTCGTTTAAGTGCATTATTAAAAGATCTTAATTCGATAATACCTCATCACAAGGATGTGCAGGATTCACTTTACATAATGCTTTGATCCGAGTATGTCGAGGAAGCCAAAACGTATCTCAAATCCATGCATAAAGGACCACCGCTTTAGATTAAAAAAAACTATAACCGAGCTTACAAGTTTATATTTAGGCCCCCGGGGTACCGAAAGCACGAAAGTCTTGAAAAAAATAATAACATTTTTTTCCGGGCATGTTGATATATTGTTTTTGTTTTTTTACTTATATATGTGTCGAGAACGAAATTGCATTTCATTTCCTTGACGAAACTTTCGTAGTTGACGAAAAGTTCAAAAAAGCGCGAAAAATTACGTGTCTCCTTGTGGCGCAAGTATTATAGCTATAAATTGTGAATAGCGTTAAAAACACACACACGTACACACGTGTATTTCTCTAGAATTGAACGTCCGGGTTTATTAAAATTAGGCCTTCGGGGTGCCGAAAGCGTGAAATTGTTGGAAAAAATACTTTCTTTTCCGGTCACGTGATAAAATCGCTATTTGTCCGGAACGAAGGCATATTTCATTCCTTTAACGACACTTTCGAATTCGGCGAAAAGTCCACAATAGTGTAAAAAATGGCGTGCTCCCCTTACAGCGTGAGTATTATAGTTAAAAATTTTGAACAGCGTTAAAAATGTGCGCATCCCTGTATATTTTTCGAGTTTGGAACATCCGGGTTTCTAACTTAAAATTAGGCCCCTGGGACAATGCTCAAAATATTGGAAGAATAAATTTTTTTTTTCCGGCATGTGATATATCGATCGAAAAATCGCTGTTTGTCAGGAGCGAAACCGTATTTCATTTCCTAGATGAAAGTTTTGAGGTTAACGAAAAGTTCAAAAAATCACGAAAAATGGACAAAAAATCAGATTTCATTGTTTTTTGAACTTGGAGTATTATATAAAAATGTACATTACAGTTATTTTTTAAAGTTAGCATACGAAATCCGCAGCGCATGAAACATCATGACTGAACTTGTTTTTTCTATTATTATTTCCAGTTAGTTCACTTAGTCGAATAGATGGAAGGCTTTTAAATTTCCGTCGAGTTTTGAATATTGCAGTTTGATTAGAGAAAAAAAGCAGAGATTTTTAACGTTTTTTTTTTTTCGGAGTAGGTTCTATATACTTTTTTCGAATTAATTTTGAAATAAAAATTTGAAATAGTGTATTCTTCAACATCACCAAACCGACTGCGGGTGATAGATTCAGTACATCATTTAGCATTGTGTATTGCATTAGAAGCATTCCCTACGAGTTCATGCTGGAAGCTATACAGTGTGTTAGCGGAGAACCACCATCTTCTGCTCGCCAAAAACTCCTGATATCGAATTACAGTGCGTCGTCAGTGTTACAAAATTTTATCCGCCCTAACGCTAAATTATATTCACCAGCCATACTACGTAACAACATAGCATCTAGATTCCGTTAACATCCTCCAGTCGTACAACATTGACATTGCCCGTAAAAACATCATCATCCGCAGAAGTACTCCGATATATGGCTTGCGTATGTATAAAGTACACGTAATCTGAGACCTTACAGGAATCCAAAAAGAAGACCGATGTCAAAAAGTGTCTTAAAGAGATATCTTGGCTCGATTCCGTCATCACAATATCTGCTACACAGACGGATCTGCATATGAAGATAGGGCAGGAGAGGAGCCTTTTCCATTAATGATTGTCTGAAATATTTTTCTCTACAAAGCTCTTTTTCTCTCCATTATCCTCAAAATTAATCGCTATCCTTCTCTGTTTGCTGCACATCCACAAAAGTAAATCTTTGAAAAGTGTCCCGGTTTTAACAGATTACCAGCAGTCACTTCTCAACACTTTAAATCACACCCCTTTGCGTTATCCACCTTCTAATGCATTTAGATATAAAAAGCGTTGTTAAGATCATCTAGTGTTTCTTCCTGAACTAAAATATCGCATCTTCTAGAATAAAGAAGAATAAAATACGCGCGTTTTTTTTTTTCTTTTAATTAAACAAAGTGAAGAAATCAGAGAACCTCACAGAAAATGAAAAGAATACAATTGGAGCGAATATATGTAAAATTAACTAATCATATTAATAATGAGAAACTAAATAAATAAACAAACAGCCGGAGGGAAACATTTTAATTCGACACCTCAGAGCGGGGAAATTATATATACATTATTAGTGTATGGGGTAAATGGGAAAAATTAATTTTAACACTTGTCTTGTGTATATTTTTCTCAATCAAAATTGAATTCTATATGGTTTATAAAAAAAAAAAAAGCAAGGCGTGTATACGAGATTTAGCGGATATATGTAATAAGTGGACCCAAGTTTACAATAGTGTATGTAAAAGAGGGAACCGGGGTCAACCCCATCACCTAGAATTTAAAAATCGGTCCAATTATGTATCTACACTTTTTATGATAACAACGGTCGTTCTAGGGAGGTGCACTGAATTTAGAGCTACTGCTAGATTGTCGGTTCTGTCAGAGCACATCTTTAGCCTGGCAGATAATACTAATTTCCGAAATGATATCTTATAAAAAAATTTAACAGCAACAACGGTAATTAGAGGAATCAAAAAAAAAAAAAAAACGAAACAGAAAATCAAAACAAAAAAAATCGCTCTATAGCAGTGCATATAAAACGTACGGGATAATTACAATATGTGCGTACATTTTTCTATAGATGTGTTCAATCATTCCGATACGACATTTCCAATTCGGTCATGGTCAACGTTCCTGAAGCAGCACAAATGTGTTCGGACAAACGGAGCCGCGATGTCATAGTCGATCGCGCTAGCGTTGGCCGATATGTGCAAAACATAAAAAAAAATATCCACGTCAAACAGGATGTTCCCGGTGGTTCGTTTCGATTTTATCATCGAAGCGGCGCCTACAGAATTATGATGTAAAGGGCTCCGAGACTGACCTTGTCTTGCAGATTTATACCTTAAAATATTTCTCGTATCTAACGGATGAAACTGGATGGACGACGTGACGCCACCGATCTACGCGCAATTACTCTCTCATCTTCCTTTCGTGTAGACGCGGACTAAGACAAATGACCACTAGACAAGAAGAATGTGTAAACAAGAATCGCCGTTAAGGTCAGCCCGTGGACAGTTCCAGTGAAAGAGGGCTACCTGCTTAAAAGTTTTTCTGTTTACTCCGCGGAAAGGTGTCATCTCCGAAACACGCGTGTTTTATTTTATCGATTTATCATAATCGCGCTTTTATATTAATTACAACCGGTCGAATAACTTCATCTATCGGCGCTAAAAGGCAAAGAAATGTGAAGCGAACATCCGCTAAATGGCGTCACGATACATTTACTAAACGTTACGAAATAAGTCGCGCTATAATATGTTTAGACAAATATGAGACCCCGTGAAAATGTGAAAATGTGAAAATGTGAAAATAGGCACATACCCCCCCCGTGCTTTAAAAGTTTTTTCTTGCATGAATTATCGGGGGTGGGGAAGGGGTAAATAAAAGTTATAGACAGACTTTATTGCTTTTATTTTTAATTTTTGGTTTTATATTAAAATCATCAGACGCGGTCAAACACAAACACGGTTAACTTCCTTATTTCTCCAGTCCAGCAACACGCAACTGATAATAATTTCCGATATTTCCATTTAAGTAGAACACGGGACAGGTGGCCGTACGATAGCTAAGAAATATATGTCGCAAAAAAATTATCTGTTCGATGTTTAGCGGATCTCACGAAACGAAATAACTAGAAGATCCCGAATAAAAAAAAAAAAACGCTGTTTGTAACAGTTTACTTTTAAGCGGTCTAATCCTCCACCTGCAAACGGCTAATGAAATCTAAATCCTCGAATGCTGTGTACCTTTTCGAATAATCGGTCTTATAGTAAATTTACGAAATGCCGATTAGCTAAACAATCTTATGATAAAAAAAAAAAAAACCTAATAAATTTTGGATTTTCTCTTTTTTTTTTTTTTTTTTTTTTTGGATTTTAGTAGTGTTAACGATTTCCAGGTTTATTCAACGCGGGATGGGGCATTTATTTTAAAATTCGTAGCGGAAAAAGAGCATCCTCCAATTTGATATTTTTTACTATGTCGCTTTTAAATTTTATTACCCGGACAATTAGAAGCGCCGTCTGTTGTAAGAGAAAAATGCCATGAAAATATGAAATATTAATAGAGGGAAATAGAAGGATGAGATTGCGATCGGTTCAAATGAAATTCCACGAACAAAATGATTAGAAATATAGGAATGAACAGGACCGAATGGAATAAAGCAAATGAAAAGTGAAAAAACGATCCGGGGGCAACTAGAAACAGTCAAAACTGCGATCATTGCTCTTGGTTGGCGTTCCCAAAAAAAAAAAAAAAAACTGCGATAAAGAGCGTAAATAAAGAAAGTCCCATACCCTTGATAAAATATCATGTATTGTGAAATTAAGCTTTTCATAATGTACAAAAGCCTAATGGATCTGATGAGAATACTGGTACCAGCTCCTTTCTACTTGGGATCCGCCTTTACTTTCCCAGACTTCTCCGGTATAACCAATTCAATTTCAGATTGGATACCTGCGAGTGACTTGGATCCGGAATGAGACAAGTCTCGATTATGACACTCCTGATTCGGTAGCCAAGCACTTTAACCACTAGGCTACCGCGCTGCCGATAAGAAGTGTAGGATTTCTAAAAAAAAAAAAACCAAAAAAAAACCGTAAAAATATAGATTACGAGTAACAAACATTTTTTTTTATTATTCATTATTTTGTTATGTATCACCATTGCGTACTGCTTTTATCGCGACTTCGCTAAAGCGTTAGATTCGCTAATAAATTTACTATCGAATGAGGGTCAGAGAGAGTTGAAATATCCAGCCCTGTGAGGTTAAGTACGCTCCGTGATAAACTGTCGGAGATCACTGAGTACATGTCGATACTCGTGTTGGCGCCGCTGTGTTTCCAAAACAAAACGAATCATATCATCGGCCAGGCCACACACTTTAACATGTAATTGTGTGAGATAGAGTTGTAGAATCAAGACTCCGAAATCCCTCCGAGATGATTCCTCTGTCAGCCAGCAAGGTTGACGATTTTATTTTTCGCCGAATAACGTAGTAGATTGTTCCACCTGTTCGACCAATTAAGACGTTTACGGTGACATCATTGATGGACGCGTCGCATTTACAGCCCCGTTGGTCTACATTTCTGATTATGTAGTTCTCGCTTTTTCATTGCCAACTCTATGGTCGCGTAAGTGACAATCTACGAAAATGGAGGTAAATTGAAAAAAAGGTAACTCTTTCATTTCCACTAATAACAGGTGGTTCATTGACCAGATGCAAGTTATAAGGATTTACCGGAGTAGTAGTTCACAACTATCAGCACCTTCGTTCATCTGTCCCTCATGTTCAGTAAATACGCGAGTCCATACTTTACGGCGAATAGTTTCGCGTCTTGTATAGAATCTATAATCTGCCGCCCTGTATTGTTTACTATAAAATCATAAGAAATTGATACTTCTAAGCGTCAGCAAAAACTACGACCAGAGTATCTGCGTGATTACTTTGGAATTTCCAAAATTTTAACGAATAAATAAATACGCACCGCGGTAAAAAACGCGGGGCGCATTTTTAATGAGATCCTAGAAATAATGCGCTCAGTATTTTCAGAGAAACCGTTTAAACTGTCTACTGCAAATTCCAGTGCAGCGATCGTTTTTTTTTCTCTTCAGTTTCCACTATTAGTTTTTCTTAATTTTTACTGAGCCTTTCTTTCCTGTGTCATGTACGAGCGATTCTATCATTCCATCTTGCGCACTATTTTCAGGTATCAGCACGCAGGTCTCCGAACACGTTTTACGTTTAATAATCAGGGAGCATTTAACGGCATCAGTTGAAGTTCACGGATATGTCTTACACCTTTTCCTATATCATACACCGCTCGATGTACGCTCAGAGACGATATCTTAACCGTGTTTTACCATCATCACACCTATTTCCGCCATAGTATCTCATGCCGTTTCATTGAGCCGAAATTTCATTCCTCCGATTCGGCCGTTTCAGTGGATGTTTTTTAGCCCGGGAAATCTTCTCGAAAAGAAAACTGCGAAGACGGACATCAAAATTCAAATTCTCAAAAGTGAATTTGAACGTATTTCTAAAGTTATTCTGCAAACTTAAACAACAGGCCAGAAGATCTCACTCAGCAACAAAAAAGCAAATTACGAGAGCCAATTTTATCGAGTACAATGTCTCAAACAAAATCTCGGCTTGTTTCCTTCGTGACTATAACTTCGCGGAGTTGAATTAACTGCTCATTAGACGTCTCTTTTTATCTTTTTAATTTTTAAATAATTTTCGGGTCCTACAAGGCCGTGTCTGTAGATTCCCAATATATTATAATTATATCGTTTATTCGTAAAAGTTTACATACTCTTAAATCTAACTACTTCTAATACAACACTATACGCTGTAAAATTTATAATAAGCCAGTATTATAATACAATATTTATATATGTACTTACGAAGAAACCGACGACACTCTTTCGGCCAACTACCTAAATCTCAAGTTAACCAGAAAAATTACGCAACATTCAATTCAACAAGCCCAAAAGGAATCCCAAATCAAAATAAAATGCCCAAAACACGGTGTTACAGCGAGCAACAAAACCAACATTCACTATTTGATAGCAGGATGGCCACGTGTACGGAAGGAATCCGGAAACTTTTTGTAAAAACGTTTCATTCAAAAAAATTATAAAACGAAGAATGTGAATTACGAAAAGCTTGAGATCAGCATAGAACTATGTGTTGGAAAAATGAGACCCTGTTACAGGTTGATATAATAATACAAGATTATTATTCAAAGCGTTTCCTATGATACATTGGAAAATTGCCGAGTTTGGGTTTTTTTTCACTTTTAAATATCCAATTATTCGCTTTTTTTTTTTTTTTATTGAATTTTTTTTATTTTCACCGGAGGACACAAATAAAATGAAATGAATAATATTGAGGCTTTTTTCCGGGGAGTCAGTCGTTCCTCTTTCATTAGCAGAATTCAGTCCTCTTCTGCTTCCGACTATAGCGATGTTGCAAGTAGCGTAACTGGTCCTAGCTGGCAGGATGAAAAGTTTCCGCAATTTAACGCAGTTATCGCTATTTTCGTCCGTATTTCCACGCGGCCAGTTAATTTACAATTCTCACGTTTCCTTAAAATAGAGTGCGCGCGTTTAATTCAGCGTCGAAGCGTCAGTCCGATAGAAGTTATTAATGGTTATATCAGTTTCATTTCGAGATCGGTATAATGGAAAGGGGTAATAAAGGAATGAAGAAGTGATGGAAAAACTCAGAACGGTGGAAATGCTGCCAGCAGCGGGAAATTTAAAGTTGCGAACAAAAGCATGCTCGAAAAAGAGGATAAGGGGATGCATCCTCGATTGTGAAAGTGCAAAAGAGAAGTGGTTCCGTAATAGTTGTGAAATCAGAAATAATTATTTAAAGAACCGGTCGAATAGAAAGACGAAGAATTAGAAAACAGCAGACGCACACGGGGGACCGCATTCGTATGTATATCGATAAATGAAACAATCACAATATCAGTTGCAAGGTATACTCACAGTACATAATAACAATTGTCATGAACGCTATTACGCCTCTGTGCCTGTACAACTAAAATGTACGAATAGGTGTAGTCACGGGAATTAAGTATGGAACTATAATGAATGAATGAATAGTTTTTAACTATAACTTTTAAAGTTGGTTTTACTTCTCTATGGCTGAGAATATATTGTGATTGCGTAATATGCGAAAACGCGACAAATTTTCCTTAAAAACCAGTTGTATATAAACTTTAAAATGAAACAAATACAGGTGAGAAGATCGTATAGACATCGAGAGACCTTTTAAAAGACTGCTGAGTTTGAAAAATTCGGGTTAACAACTTCCTTCGTATCATTCGAATAGGAACACGCTCGACTACTCGGTTTTTCGGAAAATATGAAATTGAAAATTAATAGCTTAAAAAGTATACTGATACCTTTATTAGAACGACCTACATCGGAATTTGTCTCTTCCTAATTGTGCTGCCCTTAGAGGTACGGCGTCGCCTCACTGAAATTTGTTCCTGGAGGCACTGAGGCCGGCACTGATCAGTGTGTATATTGTTTACTCAGAGAGCGAAATGAAATACCAGCGAACGCTTTCAAAAATATGCGGATAATAGTGATACAGCTGATATCCTATTGGCTTTTACTTCCGATCGTCATTTAAAAAAAAAAAAAAGTTCTCGTTAATAGGTAAACAGATAGACATTGAGAGGCCAGAAGAAGAGACAACTGTTCAACCTTCGGCATAGCGCGTAAGATGCCTACAAGAATGTTCTTTTCGGCTCGATAATGTGTTTCTTGCATAGAAGACAGCGACGGTACGCTGCGTGATCATGCGCCAAGCCTAATTGATGCTAGACGCGCATACGTATAGATGTAAATGAATGTAAGTTTAATTGTGCAACAGCGATGCAGGCAAAAACCGAAATGGAACTCTCTACCTTCGCAGCGACTGCCGAACCGTCCTTGCGTAATTCCTCCGGATCGTGTTAATTCGAATTTATCTGTTCCGAGGAGGTGCACACTGCCGTAGAGTAGAACACAATTACGCTTGTCGTGAGTTCAGATACGGATCTGACGCGTAATAATTGCAGGTGCCTAGGATAGAAACAGTTGGAGCGACGCTGATCCGACTTGGATTGTAAGTCGCTGGCTGATGAAGAGAAAAAAAGAGCGTAATTTATCGCGTTCGGGGCTTGTCATTGTCGGCGATGAACAAGCCGAATTTGCTCGCGATGAGCACATAGGCCGGCTCGGATCACGACGCCACTGTTCAAATGCTAATAAATAAAGCCACTCAGAGAGCAGCGAGACGACCTTTTAGTACGGCGAATCGTCGATTTCCGTTAATCTCCGCGCAGGACGCCGCCTGGTCTATATTTTTTTTTATGTGTAGCGCGGATTTCGTGATAATCGAAATAATAATAAATTATAATAATAACGAATTAGCCGTGATGACGCTGATAACGAATCCTTGACTTTTCCGCGCAATTCGAGCAGTCGCTACCGAGAGGATTTTCGGTTCATCTCTCGCGACAACATCAATTACAACGTTTAGCCGTCCTTGTCCCATAGTCGGACGAGACCTTATCTGTCTGTTAGCGCGCTATCGGCAGGTGCCAGAGAAATGACTATCTTCGGAGTGCCGATGAAATATCAGCAATTAATATTCCCTTTCCCCCTGTTTCCCCGTGTCATCCTTTAGCGTGAACGACGGGGCAAAAAAAAATATCGGGCAGCCGCGCCAGCTAGGTCAATGACACTGTTGCCGCTGGTCGCGAGCTTGCCGGTAAGTGAGAACGCGCCGACTGAATAATTGCCGTCGTGCTAAGGTAATAACATGTTTGTCGGCAGGTAACCGATACGGGTCAGAAGGTGATGCGACTAAAAACTAACGAGTGTGAGATTTATCGGATATGTTTCTAACGGTTCTAACAGCCCCGACCGATTATTTACACGAGCCGGTATAAATTGATAAAGTCAAAGGCGACTTTTGTGAAATTCGTAAATTCGCCGAAAAACAGTGGTTGTTCCGGTTATTTTTATGTGGACTTATCACACAATTTTTGACCATTCTACAGTCTTGCTCCAACTAAGCGAAATCGCTTCAATTCATTAAAAAAATTACACCTTACAACTCTATTAACTAGGAAGACTTATATTACAACACGTATTATTATGCATTATACAAGTTTGAGATTGATAAGGATTTCTCAATTATTCCTTTTTTTTCTTTTTTCAATATGTTTTCCTTTCGGAATATCTCTTAGAGTATGAGCTCTGTGTCGTTACGTATGGATTCAGCTTAACGTTGTTTGTTGCAGCTTTCCGAGTCTACATTCCATAGCGGAAAATTTCTACATGGACGATTTGTTGACCGCGGTGGCGCGCTGATTCAATTACAGAAATCATATAAAGGCAAGAAAAATTCATGTCCATTCGGCTAGCGCAGGCTTTTTGACGCTGCAGGAGGATCCTCTCTTCAGTTGGAGGTTATTTGTGAAGTAGTAGGTGCATTAGAAGCATGATGGCAGAAAATCTCCGTACTATTATTCATTGTTTATTTAACTTAACTAAAGTGTGGGTTTCTATCGACCATGGCTGCGAAAAAACATCATTATTTAACGTATAGAAATTTTTCTGGTAGATTGGAAAATGTGCAGAAGGTGTTTCCAATAAATGAAATTGATCGAACAGCTAAAGGCTAATGCGAGCAATTTTTCCATTCCGCCGTACCGCGAAGACCAATGACTTTTCTATTACAAGACGCGAAAAAATACAAAATAGGTTAAATCAAATCTCTGTAATTACAAATTAAAGAATTCCGTAGCGAAGATGTAATAGAGAAAGAGTATTTAAGTTTAGAACCCGGGGCATCACGATGACAAATCACGCAACGGCCGTGTCTAGTTAAAGATATAATTTAAGTAATTCTTCCTTTGTCCTTTCCTTTCCATCTCCAGATATAATACCTGTACTCCAATATCTTTCCTAAGCTCTATTTCTAATCGTCTCTTTATTTAACCCCCTCCTTAATTTCTGTTGTTGTTGGGTCAATGCCGCTGGCGCGCCCAAAAAAAAAAAAAAAAAAAAAAGTAAGGAACCAACATTATTGTTTATATTTAAAGTTTTCATCAACCATTTCTGTGTTTACTAAAAACAATAAATTATAAAAGTTACAAAAATAGCCGACTAAATCACGGCTTATTAACTTTTATTAACATAAAATGAAAACGGAACCAAACAAAACAAACGCAAACGAAATCATAAAGTCAATAAGTTTCAATGTAAAAATCGAATTTAAAAGTTTTAAAAAGTTTTAAAAAGTTTAAAAAATCAATATAAAAATATATGAAGAAATTAAAAAAAATCTAAAAAAATTTAATAAATTAAAAAAGAATTTAAACAAATATAAAAAAACATAAAAGTATAAAAAATTTTACTAAATTACTATTAATTATGATAAATATTTAATAAAGGATTATTGTCCAGAAATTGGGTGTTTAATATTTTGTTGTTGTTGAATTTTTTAATGCAAAAAATTATTCCGAAAAATCCAATTGATTTATATCTTTTATTATTTTTAAAACGGTCATGTCTATATTAATATCATTGCATATGTGATGCTTTTCTAAAATTATATGTTTCCCCAAACGTCGATTTATCAATATGTTCGTACTTTATTGCATAAACACATTCTTTATATCTTACATTGAATGATCTTTTTCTTTTCCCGACATAGAATTTATCACAACAATTACAGTTCAATTTATTATATTTTCCTGCACAACTATGTATATATATTTTTTATTCTTATTTTCAGAATAATTATATATATATATATATATATATATTTAGTAATTTATTAAATAGATTATTGTTTGTTTTAAAAGATATGTTAGTTTTAGTGTTATTAAATAATTTTTTTTTTTTTTTTTTTTTAATTTAATTTAACGTGCCGTATACAGCGACTAGGCTAGAGGCACGTTTTTTTTTTTTTTTTGTTTATTTATTTATTAGTGAATAATAACATAAATACATAGTAATTGAAACATAGCCATGAGTATCTCAGTTGAATGAACACCTCATGGATTGGAAACAACAAAAAGAAAATGAAAAAGACAAAAATTAACCGATATAAAAATTAAAATAAAATTATATATTAAATGAAAAATCTTCAAGATCCGAATATTTGGAAGCCATGATAAAATTCGCCGCGTGCAGGAATTTTGGTAAATTATCGTTGTTTAATGGAAAACAATTTACGTCTTTAAACAAGAATTTCCATTTGGCGCACTCATTAACGATATGGTGACAGTTTCAGGAGCATCTCCACAGGAACACAAATCGGTGTCTGCTAGATGGAAACGGTGCAGATAACTTTGAAATCTACCATGTCCAGTGAGAAATTGCGTCACATACGTATTAATATTATTAATTTTGATTGGATTGGTTTTAACCTCGGGGACAAAACTAAATGTTAATCTTCCAGTTGAGCTATTGTTCCAGCTATTTTGCATTTCAATAAATCTATTGTTTAGATCCAACTCCAAATTGAGATTATTTAACCCTTTGAAATACAAGATTTTATGCTGCAATACGGAATGCAGTGGCAATTGTCCTGCTATTGTTCGCAACGCATCACCGAAAGTAGTTCTATGCACGCGGAGAATAAACAAAAGAAATTTCCTTTTGGGATTTAACTAGTACTTCCTGAATGCTTTTACGCTTTAAAGCCTCTTCAAACATAAATACGCAGTACGTGAATAATGGAACAACTAGCATATTATAAATTATTAAACGGTGTTTAGTGCTCATCCCATACGTGCGTCCAGACACGGAGTGCAATTTATTTAGAACCGTTGTAGCTTTACTGGACAAATTTTTGAAATGTTGATTAAAACTGTAGCGACAGTCTAATGTAATACCAAGATATTTCAGTGATTCGACGATATTCATTTTAAAGTTCGGTATAGAGAGATGTAGCGAATTGTAGTAGTCCTTTTTTCGTTTCCTGTGCATGATTAATAAATTAGTCTTGTTTTCGTCCAACTGTAGAAGATGTTTTTCCATATAGGTTAAAATATTGTTGATTGTAATCTTGAAGTATTTACAAATGGAGGGACGATGGTTAGAAGTGACCGCGAATGCTAGATCATCTGCATAGAAATATCTGGTTACTGCCGACGGGAACTCCATCAACGATAAGTCTGAAATATACAAATTCCAAAAAATCGGGCCCAAAATCGATCCTTGCGGGCATCCGCGAGTAACATTTCGAAAATATGTTTGATGTTCGTAAATAAATTGAATAGTTCTGGAATCTAAGTATTGTCTTAAAATTGAGATTATTCTATAATCAAGCCTGAGTGCTCTAATTTTGTGGAATAAGACTGGCCACGAACAGTTATCAAAGGCGCCTTTAATATCCAACGTCAGCAGGCCGATCGCAGTCTTTTTACTTAACGCACGCTCAATTTGCTTAGATAATTCGCCAAAAAGCGTTGCCGTGGAACGGGACTTAGTAAATCCAAATTGCCGGTGATCGTGAGGTAAAACCGGCAGTATACGATTCAACAAAACATATTCAAACACCTTGGCTAAATCGCTTAACAAGACAATCGGTCTGTACGAAGATGGAAGACTAGGACTACGTCCGGGTTTTAGCACAAAAACTGTCCTTTCTGCTCGCCAGGCTTCCGGGAAGACTCCGAACCTCAACAGAGCGATGAATAAGCTCTGAAGTAAATTAGGATAGTGGAAATTCAAGATCTTCAAACATTTATTCGTCAGCTGGTCTAAGCCAGGAGCTTTATTTTTAGTCCGGCGAAGAATATCCTTAATTTCCGCTTTGGAAATAAATAGTTCGCTGTTAAAACTAAAGCCGCTAAGGTTAAATCTCTGGAATTCTTGCAACTTGTATGGGAAGGTTTCGTCCCCATTTGTGTTTGAGTTTACTTGATAAAAATGATCAAGAAGGGCCTTTATCTTTGAATCCTTATCGAAAATTTTTTGATTATTCTGGTCTAAAAAATACGAAGGAATCTGTAACTGGCGTTTATTTTTGAAAATAGTCTTGTAAGGAAGGCCCCATAGTTTCGAATCGGAACAAAATTTTTTCCAATTTTTGGTTTTCGCGTTTCGCATTTCTTTATTAAAAATTTTTCGTACCAAATTCATAACCAGGCGCGCATTGTGATCATTAGCTCCCCGCTTGTGTGAGCGTTGAACCCGTTTGCGCAATTTCCTTAGAATTATTCGTAAAATCTCTAAATTAATATTCCACCACGAATTCCTATTTAATTGAATCGTTTCAGTGCTGCTACTAATAGTATCATGAAGTGTGTTACGGAAATTTTCTAACATTATTTTCAGTTGGTGGGAATCATTAGCAGTTTTAAAATCATAGTTTAAGTGCGAATGTTCTACAACGATTTTATTGAATTTCTTATAATTTATAATGCGATGCGTTAAGCTATTAGTAATATTCATTTTTACTGATAATTTAAACTGAATCGGACTGTGGTCTGAATAAATTGCTTTATTATCTACCTTCCAGTCACTGATTACGTTAGGTCGACCGTGGATCAAAGTCAAGTCAATAACGCTGAAACCATTGGCGTTAGAAAAAGTAATTTCATCTCGTTCATTGGCGACAAAAAGATTATTACTAAGAATAAATTGTTCAAAAATGTTAGATCTTCTCGAGTGAAAAGCCCGACTGTCCCAGATCTTATTTCGGACATTAAAGTCACCGCATAAGATAATCGATTTCTTCTGGTGGAAAGTAATAAATTGCGATAACAAATCTAAGAAGTTAGTTAGATCTTGTGAAGGCGGAAAGTAACAGGAGATAATAAAAATTTCTTCCAATTGAACTGCCACGATATATTCGCAACGTTCGAAGAATTCTACCTCTTTAAATGGTAATGCTGAGTTAACTAAAATTGACACGAACTGCTTTGTAGTTTGAGTATAAGCATTGGTAATATCTGGGATTACCTTTTGAATAAGATACGGTTCTGAGATACACACAATATCTTTGTTATCCTTCAATAAATCGAAGTGTAGCAAATTATTACCAGCACGTGAATGATGTAGGTTTAATTGCATTACAGAGAGGAAATCGAAATTATTATTCTCCATAACAAGTGTTGTTATCTAAAATTGAATGAATTCTTTTCGCAGTTTCGCATTTGTAAAGCTGGTAATACTTATGGTCCAGACTGAAGTTCGTTTTTCTTTCTACATTTGAAAAGTGACAGTTTGGACAATGTCCACGATCAATGATTTCCTTAATTTTACCTCTTTCTTCATTATCCAGTTTGCAATGCCGAGCTCTATGCCCGAAGCCTTCACATGAATAACATTGGGTAATATCAATATGTTTGTAGACCCGACATAAGCGCCATTCTACAGGAACAAATCCATCTTTAATTAGATAATTGTATACATCCGGTGATACCTGAACAATCGCTTCCAAGTAAGTATTTTCTTTCCTTTGCTTCTTGATAATTTTGACGTAAGCGTTCCGATCGATTGAGAGGTTAGTATATTGGTGAATTGAAGTAAGAATTTCGTTTTTGACTTGGTCAGAATCATAAGAACGAAAGGAAAAAGGTAACCCTGTTATTTTAATGTAAGGCATTCTTTTTGCCGGTTCTGAAAAGGTAAATGTATCTTTATCAGCAATATTATTCAAGCGGTTTATAATTGTTTCCTTGTCTTCGTTAGTGGTTTTTATCATCAAACTATCCTTTTTACGTGTGAAAATAGGCATGTCTTTAAGATCCTTAGGCTTGATAGCTTGTTTAAATACCTTTTCTACTAATTCAGAAGAGGTTTTACTACCCGGAGCGATATTATTCAGTTTATCTAATTTCTTAGAATCATCGGAAATGGAGATTTTAATAGTTTTGTCCAGTTTCGATTTCTGAATTGAAGTAATATTTTTTTTGGTATCATTTTTAGTTATTTGCGAATAACTCGGTTTATTTTTTGTTTCGAATCTTTTTAAAACGGGATAAATTGTTTCATGAATTACTTTAGTAATTTCATTCATGTCTATGCTCGAACTAACTGGGTTGACGTCTTCAGCTAACGCTGTGTTAATTTCTGACACAAGGTCCGTAATCGTTTTCTTAATTCCATCATATTTTGTGCCTTTAGCTCCAAGTTTAGGTCTTAAGTCTACCAAAAAAGGTAAAATAGTGGAACCTAATAACTGTCGGATAGCCATTGAAACCCGTATCCTAGCCAGTTACGATAGAAGTCCGAAAATTTAACATTTCCTAACTGGTAACACCGTTAAGTACGACAGCTAAGAATTCGATTCTATTCGGAGGTGATTAGTGTAACGTAAATCGAAGATAAATAAATAAGACAGACTAACCAGAGACAATTGTAATCGGATTCTTATCAGCGAGCGAGTGTTACTTTACTATTAGTTTGGAATGTCCACAGCACCGGCAGAACCGTTGTAGCGAATACGATACGAGACCGGATGCGATGCGAACCGACTATCTTAATAATTTTCGACCGGCTAGAATTTCGAGACGTGTGAAACGAACATCAAAAAACCGATATTGTTTTCTCATCACTTTATCAACGATGTTTATAGACGTACTTTTATTAACTGAACACTACAGACACAACTGAACACTATAAACACAACTTCCGACCTCTCTAGAGGCACGGTAAAGATGTATTATAGTAACTGTAGCAGATGTGATTCTTTGAGAAATCCGAAAAGCCTGGAAATTATCCTTTCATCGTCACCAAGAAGTTCTGTGAGTGATGAAGGCAGAGCGAATTTTTCTCGTGCCGTTTTGAATTTCGTACAATCGATAAGCAGGTGTTGAACGGTCAGCGGAACAGTGCAGTAATCACATTGAGGAGCAACATCCTTATTTAGAAGGAATGAATGTGTGATAGCGCAGTATGGCCAATGCGAACCCGACAAAGGGCCGTTTCCTCCCTTCGGCTGCATCTAGTTGAGGTTAACCATGGCACTGAACGATGTTTAATTCTTTTTGATTTATTTGTTGATGGAACTTCCAGCCACGCGTCATGGAATTTTTTATCTAGACAGATAATTTTGTTATTTTATATATTTCAGAGTTTATATAATTTGACCTATTTATTGTTTTCTTTATTTACTTTCTTGTATTTTCTTTTCCTTTTATATTGAAGATTTCATTTATCTACAATATGGGGCGCTATACCC
This sequence comes from Icerya purchasi, assembly GCA_039619475.1. Taxonomy (NCBI): domain Eukaryota; kingdom Metazoa; phylum Arthropoda; class Insecta; order Hemiptera; family Monophlebidae; genus Icerya; species Icerya purchasi. Next base: position 55,459,838 of record CM077115.1, read on the forward strand.
GGTTATTGAATGCTATATTCTTAATAGTATTTAATTCTTCTTTGTAATTTTTATAATTTAATTTAGTATTATTCAGTCTGTATATGTATGAAGTTAAAGCTAACTTCTTATGTGTATAATACGGGTGGTGGTTGGAATGCTTATTAATAATAGAATCGATTTGTGTTTGTTTTTGAAATATATAGTGTATTGTAATCCATTATTGGTTATATTAATATTTATGTCTAGGTAGTTTATCGTTACCAACTTCTATAGTATATCGTAAATTTGAATTAATAAAGTTAAGAGGTATGTAAGGAAATTAAAATCATTATTGAAAATGCATAATAATACATCATCTACATATCTGCAGTGGAATGATATATTATACTCGTATTCTGTCGATTTATTTTTGATGTTATTTTTTTCATAGTGTTGTAATATGATTTCACTCACAATCAGTAGAGATGATAATGGAGACTCCATTGGAAGACTATTATTTCTGTTAAACGTGAAATAATTTCAATTACATTTCATAGTTGAATAGTGTACAAAACATTCTTACAAATTAATAACTACTATCAAGAATGTATTAATTCAGTTTAGTAAAATTTTTAATATTTTTATGTTTTTTTTGTATTTGGGTTTTAAATTTTTTGAATTTTTTCATATATTTTTATATTGATTTTTTAAACTTTTTTAAACTTCTAAATTATATTTCTATATTGAAACTTATCGACTTTATGATTTCGTTTGCGTTTGTATTGTTTGGTTCCGTTTTCGCTTTATGTTATTAAAAGTTAATAAGCCACGATTATGGATTGTTGATAAACTAGTCGGCTATTTTTGTAATTTTTATAATTTTTTTTTTTTTTTTTTCTACTCTGGGCGCGCCAGCGGCCTTGACCCAACAACATGAAAAATTAACAGTTATAACTAAATAACCAGGCGGTCAGAAATGGAGAGGACAAAGGACAGTAGCAATGGGATAACTGAAGGCAATGGGAAGGAAAGAATATAGGTAGCGTTAAAGGGAGTAGGAAGACCCAAAACTAAAAGTTCGGCGTAAAGAATAGAGCGTTCGTTAGAGAGTGCTGAACATTCCAATAGGATGTGATTTGAATCACAAATACAAGAAGGCTCAGAAGCGTGAAGAGAGCAGAAAGGAGAAGGGGCCAAAGCGAATCGAAAGCGAGAAGAGGGGAGAAGAGAATGATTGATTCTAAGCCTAATTAAGGAAACAACAGTGGAACGACGACAGGTAGGAATAGATTGAAACCAAGGCAGGAAAAACCGGTTGGATAGGACGGTACTGAGAAAAGCGATTTGAGAATATAGATGGATACATGTCAGACCAAAGTCTGGAATGATTAGAGCGTGATAGAGAAAGAATGTCTGAGGAAGGGAAAGAGTCGAGGAAAGGACCAATGCGGGCAGCTGAACGAGCTAAAGAGTCAGCTGAGTCATTGCCCTCAATATTGGAATGACTAGGGACCCAGAGAAAATCTATAAGGATGGAACTGGACCAGAGTAAAGTAGAGATAGGAGATCGAATGGAGAGAATGATACCGTCAGAAGAATGAGAAGGAGGAGCGGAGATGGCTTGAAGAACGCCTTTGGAATCAGAGACAATCAGGAATTTGTGAACTCCACTCGTAGAGGATATGAAATGAATTGCACGAAGAATTGAGATCGACTCGGCCGAGAAGATAGAGCAGAAGGAAGGAAGTCTGAAGGACTCAGAGTGTAGGAACGTAGGAGACGTATACGCACCACCCACGCCCCCATCACTCTTGGAGCCATCCGAGAAGATTAAGGCATGGGAAGGAAAAGAAGAGTTCAGCAGCTGAAAGAATTCGAAGTTGACTACATTGTGAGAGGAACAATTAGCTCGGACCGGAAGAGAGGAGAAATTGATGGGGTGCCATATGCTATTAAAGTCGAAAGAAAAGTAAGGAAGACTGTTATAAGAGAAAACGTAGGGAGAAAAATTGGAAACACGAGCAGCTATATGTGATAAAATCGGAATTCTATGAGGCGCCAAGCGCCAGTGATTTTTGATATAAAGATAGGAAGGGATAATATTGGATGACAAAATGGGTAGGCGTTTTATTAAAAATCGATAACCGAGGAGTGAACGACGAATGGAAAGAGGTTGAGTGGAAGATTCGGATAGAATCGCAGGAATAGGAGAAGATCTTAAAGCGCCAATGCATAGGCGAAGGCAGGAATTCTGAATTGCGTCAAGTTTCGAAAGGAGAGACTTGGAGGCACTGCCATAAATGAAAGAACAATAGTCGAGTTTGGACCGAATAATCGATTTATATAGAATTAATAGAATGCACGGGTCTCCACCCCATCTGAGCGGTGATAAAGATTTGAGGAGATTAAGTCTTTTGATCGAGGAATTATAGATATAATTAATATGTTCATGAAATGTAAGGCGACTATTTAAGAAAATACTTAGATAACATATGGAATTAACAGTGGGAATAGGCGTACCATATACGCTGATGTTTATAAAAGCACGATTAAAGGGGCGGAGAGCAAAAATTATACAGGAAGACTTGGAAGGGGAAAGAGAGAGGTGGAGTGTAGATAGAGCATTGCTAAGATGGGACAATGAATGGTTTAACTCGCTGGTGGCAGAGGACAGATCATCTGAGGTGGAATAAACTAAAATGTCATCAGCAAAAAGGAGAGAGAAAGAGGGAATAGGAAGCGAAGCAATATCGAAAGAGTAAATATTAAAAAGAGTGGGGCTAAGGCAGGATCCCTGGGGAAGCCCACGATAGACGCATCTAGAGGTGGAAAGAGAAGGAGAAGATAGATAAAGAGTTCTATGTTTATAATTCATTATTTATTGTAAATATTTTTAAGTGCTTTTTTCAATTTATTATTTTTGTATATACTGCCCGTGATGTAGCGAGCTAGAAGGTTTGAATATTTTTTTATCGTTAAAGTTCGGTGACAATTGTGCCATTAAATGTGATAAGGAACAACGACCCGTTTTTCCCCTTTTTAGTTTTCAACTCGGCTTATTCTATTAATGCGCGTGTTCTACTCATTCTCGGATTTGTATTTTAATCCCCCCCCCCCCCTCAAAAAAGAAAAAAACTCTTTTTCTTTTCACCACTTGAATAAGGCGATACGCAGAGTTCGTACTTTATAACTGAGTTCATTGTAATTGACTACTGCTGCAGTCTTCGCATCTACCTGAGATTGCTTCCACCAGTATATTGACTACACTTCCGTATCGATTATTGAATAGAGGTAGATGTTTTCGAATTTAAATTCTGCCTGAACTTTTTTCCTGCTGCAGAAGATACTTAGCACGTGCGTAGGTTTCCAAAAGAAATTCACACAACGTGATAACGATATCTGCAGTGACGGATTTGATGGCAATTGCGCCCTAAGCCCGTGTTGACATGCCGCTTTTTTTTTGGGCGCGCCAGCGGCATTGACCCAACAACAATAGAAATTAAGGAAAAAAAGTATACCTATATCTATGTATCTATGTATATATGTATGTATGTATGTAGGAAATATATTGTAACGTAATGATAAAATTTTATTGGAATAATTCTCTACATATTAGAGTTATTTTCCCACAGTTGACAGCGAAAGACAAAATAGTAAAATTCAACCGCACAGTTGACTGAAAACTTCGTGACTTTTAAACGACCGGAAAGAAATGTTTGGCTTCAGGCTTCTTTATAATTTTAACGACCTTTTAAATTTCGGCACCCCTCAAATGTTGCCGCCCTAGGCTCAGGTCTAACGGGCCTAGGCCTAAATCCTCCATTGGATATCTGCGAGCCGGCAAAGTACATATCCAGAGAGGTGTACTTATTTATTAGTTGAAAACATGTAATAAATGTATTTTCGTATAAGTCATAAGTGTGCATTTTTGCTAGTTAAAAATTTAATATCCTCCAATCAAATCTCGGTTTTATTAATATAGTCTCGGACGGAACTACTCTGCTTGCATTACATCCAATGTTCGAAGCTAATATAGATAGCTATATCATAAGCCTCGGTTACCCTAACGAGGTTCGCGGAGGTATAAATGGAGTAATAACGGACGGAATAGTATATTTGACCAACTCGAGGGATTAGAATAACTTTTCGAGGATAATATTAGGGGAATAAGTTAGGGATTGCGGCAATGAAAATAGCCGAGGAAGATCGAAGTGGCGAACGACGCAATGGGCCAAGGTCTTGAAAATTGTTCAAGACGGTGATTTAGGAGAACCTGTAAACTAGCTGTGAACGGTATTGTTGTCAGATTTTCCCCTTAACAATAAATAAGGAGGTAACTTACAATTATCAGCTCTCGTCAAATGGGGGGGGGAAATATTTCCTCACATAATAAAAATAAAAACGGGAAAAGAGCGAACCGGAAAACATGATGATGGCTATTTCAAAAACGGATAGTAGTGGATAATTCCGAAATATCGGATAGGAATGTGTCGGAATAAAAAAGCACGCTCGACTGCCATCGTTCAGCTGCCGGTCAAGAAGCGAACACAGAACGGGAGAACAGTAAACGAAAGCCCTCGACAGCCAGCCGATGGTAGACAGCATGTGGCCTATGAGGCGAGAGATTGTAGCGAATCAGCGGAAACTCCGGTCGTGTTATTGTTAAAGTGCAATTTTCTTACAGTCGACGCAGAACCGTTCGTTGTCAGATACCGGAATCGATGCGACGTGACCGTGACTTGCGGCGCTGCCGAGTTATGAAATGTAGAAGTGAGTCAAACAGGTTCCAGTTGCAAGGTTCGCTTGGACATTTTCCAAGAGCCTCCGAACGAATCGGTTGAAATCACCGTTGAACGACGAATGCGCTTTTTTTTCGCAGTCGATGCACACTTCAAGTGTCATCTTTTGCGGCTAAGCACGAGTTGTCGGCATTCAAGATACAAGGTCAGGTAGATGACGTATTTCAAATGTGTTTTCCTTTACGATTGAGTCTGCCCGATTTTCAAGCTACAAATCTTTTATCGTATTCGGAGAGAGATGCAAAAGTCCAGGCTACCGCTTAAATACGAATATACTCGTAATTTATCGAGTTTATTATGAACAATAAGCAAAAAGAACAAAAAAAAAGAAAAAAAAGCTCCTTCATTGTGCTCGCCTTCCCCTTTGACGATACTGGCAAGAGGGTGACTGCGTTTCACTGTTTCGTTGAAATAACTATATAGATAGACCTATGTGGGACAAGGGGCTAGTCAGTTGTGAGTAGTGTTTATACTTGTTCGATGACGTTTTGTCTCCTCAGCTAAAGGCGAGAAGAACTCAGTCGAACCATTTTAATCACAATAAGCAGTGCGCGATGATGGGATTACTATCGAATTTAACTGTCGCCGAGAAAGCATAATTAAATAAGGAAACAAGGTACGTCGAGAATCGGCGGGAATTATCGCGTCAGAATTATTATCACGGCCCTGCTTCCAGCGTTTTTTTAACGGTTCGTTCGCGGAGGTAAAGAGTATCGTATCATTTAGATAATTTTTTTTTTTTCTACGTGTGAACGAGTCGCGTTGAATATGGCAAAACGTTTAAGTACAAAGTTCGACAAAGTTTTGCGTTTTTTATTCTACTATCGGAAAGTTAATATTAGCAAAGCAATATCAAAAGTATTAATTGGATGACACTCTATCAGAATCATGTTAATAAAACTTCGAACTGATACCGTTAAACCAGATACAAGTAAATGCTCTAAAATCGGCTTCAATTGAGGAAGAGATAAATAACTCTTTATGAAGGGTTACAAGATACAATTAATGATATCCTAAAAAGAGAAATACCGATAATACTTGAGAACTTCAATGCAATCATAGGGGGAACTACTCAAGATAACCAGAGCTACGACAGGTAGTCGGAAAATATGGGCTTTATTCACTTCTGTGCCAAAAATGAGCTACTAACAACCAACACCAACTTTCAACATTATCCTCGCAGACTCTATACATGGCAATCAGCAGACGGCGTAACAAGAAATCAAATCGACTACGTCCTATAATACGAATCAGATGAAAATCTTCTATCAAAGACGTTAAAACCTACCCAGGTTTAGATTGTGGTACGGACCACAATACATTAATCATGGAACTACGACTAAATATGCGCAATGTATCCGAGCGCAATATGAGTTCTAATACATAGATGATATCTAAAAGATAAGCATGAAGTGTAAGTCGCACGAGGATTAAATAGAACAACAGAAAATGAAATTGGACACTTAACCGCGAACGAATTGTGGAATAGGTATAAAAGAATATTAATAACTAATACTGAAAAATACAAAACATCTGAAAAGCCAAGGAGAAACCATCGAAGGTACTTGGAGCAAAATTAAGAAGAGATGACAAAAAAATAAAAACACGGGGGAGTAATAATGAAAGTAAACGCACGATGTATAAAATCAGCTGCCGCGAGAAATTAATCAAATGATGAGAAAAGACAAAGGCAAATTCAAAGCGGATATATGCACTGAAATGGAGCTTAAAATAATGAAACGAGGGATCTCTTTAAGAGAGTAGCATGCTTAAGCAGAAATTTTCAAATGAGACATATTGCTATAATAAGTAACCAAAATGGAAATCCCATCGTAGATAAATGCTTAATTGCTAAAAGATGGCGCGAATACCGTCAAAAATTAATAACGGATGAAAAGAAAAATGACATACACAAAGGCAACCACTATTCCCAACCATCATTCAAGAACCATATCCTCCGCGCAGAAATCGAAAATGCACTAACTAAAGAACAATTAGTCGGCTGGATGTGATGCGATAGTAGCGAAAATGCTCAAACCATATTGACAATATTAAATAAACAATAAAACGGTCCAGCCGAATAAAATGGTCGCAAATCGGCCCTTAAGTCATTAGGCCCGATTTTGTGACCTTCAGTTTTTTTACAACATCTCGGTTAGTTTTCAAGCTAGGAATTTTGTTTTCCCTTCAAATCGTGATGGATTTCCAGCTTCACAAAATGATTTTACTCAAAAACAATTTAGCTCGAAATTCAAATTTTTTTAGCGTTTAAAAAATTTTAAAACTCGATTTCTCGAAAACGAAAACATACTCATCTCTAAAAAATGTATATATTTTATGCATTTTTTCTTTAAAAATATGTATAAATTTTTTCAGATTTTTAAAAGTGCTGGGAATACTCAAAAAACCTAAAAACCGCATATTTTCATTTTTTCGATCATATTCAAGCCTCTAATCTAAGTCTTCCCTAGGAACCTACTTGATACTCCAAATGCCATTTCCGACTTTATTCTAAACTACCAAGATGGTAAAACTTATTTCCGTAGGCGCGCTTCACCGTAAAGTATTATGAAACTAAAAAAAATCACATTATCGAACAATCGTTAATGAGTCCTAACGGCTTCACCAATTCTCAAGATAGATTATCATATTTCTATACATTTAGTACGTGATCGACCACTTTTCATCGTTTATTTGTACGTCAGAAATTAATTTAAATTTCAAACCACACATTCTTACCTCCAAAGGTCAATTAGAATCAGTAATTATAGGTAATGTTATTATATTTCACTTAACATTTAATCGAAGAATAATATACAATAGGGCGAGAAAAATAAGACCTTAAAACTATGATGGTTTACTAAAATTTTACGAAAATAGCAAACTATATTGAATTGTATAATCTATGATCACAGGCTGTTTATCCAGTCATCGTCATTGTCTTCTTCAATAACAGGAACCACGTGCTCTCGCTCTTGGACAGGTATCTAGCATGTGACAAAAAATAAATAACGCAGCAATGTGAGAGCAGCAACCGATCGTTCTCATGCCGTTAGCACATTCGCAATAATAACGTACAATACCGGCGCAGTATATTTGGTTTACAATGAATATAGCAGTTGTAAAATGTGCTTTCCATGTGCCTAGATCTTAGTTGTATTTTGAGAGTATCAAAACTGATGCTTTGAAATATCTTAAATCTATTTCACCTTTCGGATCCATCGGCCTATTTGCAGAAGTTCTAGTAAATATCTTTACCAGATCCATTTCCGTCATTTCAGGAAAATCGAGTACATCGGAAGACTTCAATTTTCCAAACAAACTATTTATTCGGCTCCATCTTCCCGATTGCATTTATGTAGCTAGACTGCTTTCTTTACTATCTTTTGTAATTCAATATCTCTTCATCTGAAAAAGACTTTGAGACTGGTCGTTTTCCAAATTCATTTATTAAGAAGCAAACAATCTTACTGTAAAGACCAGCTTCAGTCAGACAACGATTATATCTTAATCGATGATGGAGAAGCCTATATTTTTGAGCTACAGCACCATGTACAGCTTCCACGATCTTTTGAATCATCGTGACACAGCAGGACCTGTTAGCTTTTTTCGCTAACAATTGTTTTTGCCCTTTCTCCTTTAATGGTAGCATGCAGATACTTTTCTTCTTCTAATTTAAATTTTATACCATGAAAGCTTCGATAGAGTACAAAAATATCATTATCCTCTTCGAACTGGAATGGAAGCAGTCGAGACAATCTCATCACATTATCCGAGGATACTATCAGTTACCAACATGACGCAAACATAGATAATATCTCACTCAGTAGCAGTGATTCCGCCATAGAACCACAATCCAGTCAAATTGGATCTTAATTTATTAAATTGTTGCCGAAGCGTAAATTCCATCTCCGAGGAGGCTAAACTGAAGATATCTTCATATGGCCGCAACGCGTCAGTCTTCTTTACAAGGACACATCTATCTTCGACACTTTTGTAGGGTGTTTGGTGTGATAAAAGGAAATACCGTGCTAATACGGTACTCACTTCCTGAATTCTTTTTCGTCCTTTCGACTGAGCTTTATGCAATATTCCTCTAGCACTTCAGCTCTCCTTGAACTAGAAAACAAGAGTAGTAATCTTTTCTGACGCTTTAAATTCCATATCCGATGTTTTCAGTGATAAATAGAATCCTATTGCGAAGGAAATATAGTCTAAACTACAGGTATCTGCCTCGTCTCGCGCGATATCATTCCTCTGGATTTCAAGTCACTTGGGAATTCCTGGAAATGAGTTGCACGCAGAGCAGCCAAAGAAGCCGCAGCGATTCTCCCTGTTTCAGACACTCTGGTACCAGCTTTAGACTTCGTTAGCTACCGAAAATGGAACCAACGATCGCTGTCTGTCCCGTGTTCAAATAAACTTCGCCAAATTAAGCAGAATGTCCGACCACGGAAGATTCACCTGAGCCGAAGAAGAGATGATGTAATCGTTACCAGACTCGCTCCAATCTGCAGCATATGTGTAACTCTGATATTTCTGTTTTCCATATCCTCACAAAATGTCCTCAGTTCAATTTCCTCAGATTAACACATAATCTTCCCTCCTCCTTGTCTAATATTCTCTCTAATCAGTTTCTGCATCATGCAAAGCTATATTACGCAATATAAATTCCGTAATTCGTTTACTTAACATATACATCTAGCCGATAGTTGCTGTTCATGGCACGTAAATTTAAATAAATAAATAATTCAATGTACTGCTGACGTAATAACACACGCCGGTATTTGCAAGAAGCTATGATCATAATGATCTAAAGTACTAACTTGGAATAATACTTCTTTTCGATATTTCTTCATCGTTAAATTTTATGCCGCAAAGTTTTACCATTGAGGAACCAAAACATTTTCGTTAAATAATAAAATTTTTTGTTCTTAATTCGCATTGTCTGTTTAATTATTTGTTTGGAAAACATTAAAGAAGAGAAAATCCCTGAGGTTGGTTTGATTTTCAGCCATTTTTCTTACTTTCAGTTTTTCAACTGCTGATTGAAAAATCTTATTTATCCGGAAGAGGAAAATTGTAAATTCAAAGTATCAAAACTGTTTTTTTTTATTATTATTATTATTATTATTTTTTTTTATAAATTTACAAATATAAATTTAGGCGCCGTGTGTAACTACCTGGACTATTACGGCACCTAGACTCACTGGAAATTACAGAAGGTGGTGCAGTCTGTTCGATGCTGCAAAATTCAACACTGCCTGAATACAATCCGGGTAGTTCGACAACAGACGGTGGGTTGAGGTATGACTAGAAGTACGGGAAGTATGCCAGCACTGTTTCAGCTGATGCTCTACGGTTGGCGAGGCCATGAACCCGCACAGAGGACAGGTTGGCGGAGAGGGAGCTCCTTCAAAGACGTAATTGTGTGACAGTGCAGTGTGCGCCAGACGCAGTCTCGATAGGGTCAAAAAATCGCTACGTGGGACGGGGAACGCGGCCACCATGGGTCGGTATTTATGGACCTGAGCTAGGTCGTTTGTTCTGCCCATAGTTTGCTCCACTCTTCAGCAAAGTACATCAGAAAGACTGATGACCCTAATCGAGACAGTACAGCGTTAAACGGCATCAGGCTAGATAGAGTTGCCTTAGCAGCCAAGTCAACCCGCTCATTGCCGGCAACCCTAACACGGCTAGGGACCCATAAGAATGTGACATATACCTCAGATCGTGAAAGTAGGAATAGGAGGTTTCTTATTTTAATTAGTAGAGAGTTGCAACTGTCTGAGCTCTGGATGGCTTTGATAGATTGAAATGAGTCGGTAATAAGAAGAACATTTTGAGACGCTGGGCTTGAAGAATATGTCCCAAGACAAAGAAGGATCCCAAACATTTCTGCATCTAAAGTAGAGCAGCAGTCGTTTAGGCGCTCGGTGTACATTACACCTCCAATTTCATAAGCGCATGCAGTTGCTGAGTAGGAGAATTAGTAGGACTCGCTTTAGCGGCGTCTGTATACATGTGAATGTAGTTAGGGAAGCAGGCGAGTTTATTTAATACCACTTGAGGCATGGGTATAGAAAGGTTAGATGTTCTTAAGCGTTCTGCTAAGGATATGTTTATAGATGTTGAGACATGATTCCAGGACGCTATAGCGGTCGGATTAACATGATGGTCGCTCCAATTTATGCGTACCTTAGAAAGAAAAGTTAAAGCCTTGATCAATGGATCACCAGGAAGGGATCGGAATAGGATTTGGGAGTTACTAGTGGAAAATTGATCTGGTAAGGAATAACGAAAAGAATCCCGAAAGGTGAGATAATCGCGAATAATAGATAAAGGAGGAGAAGGCCTATCAAAGCACAAACGCCCAACGAAGGAAAAGTCTGATGCGCCCCAAGTATGATACATAAAGAAGTATTATGGATAAGATCGATAGATTTCAGAAGAGTTTTATTAGCAGAAGAATACACCTGACAGCCGTATGACAGTTTACTTAAGATAAGGGCTTTATATACTGATAACAGCAATTTTGAATCTGTATTGTACTTGTGGTTGGATAAACATTTCAAGATGGACAAGGAGTTCATGCAGCTACGCTTAAGGATAGACATGTGTGGAGCCCAAGATAATCTTTCATCGAACGTTAGACTCAGAAACTTTATGGAAGGAAGGAATGCGATAGGTACATGTTTTAGGTAGAGGGTGATATCAGGATTGGAAATAGGACGACGCTTCTTTAGGAATTGGACACATGCGGGTTTTGAGGATGAGAAATCCAGGCCATTCTTTTCCGCCCAGTTTTGTAATCTATTGATCGTTGACTGTAGGATAGCCATCGCATTAGCGGGGAAATTTTAGGGAAAAGATATGTTAAGGTCATCAATGAACAAACGGGCTGTTACCGGCGGCCTTATGCACTCTGCTATATCGTTTATATAAAGGATAAACAAGGTTACACTTAAAGGCGAACCCTGTGGAATTACATTTTCAGTCGTGAAGGATGAAGATACTGAGGAGCCTATTCTCACTTGAATAGCTCCATCAGCGAGGAAGCTCTGGATAAAATTGCCCATATTACCGCTAACTCCGGCGTTCTTCAGCTTTTTAAGAACTCCTTATCGCCGTATGCGGTCGTAAGCTTTCGCTATGTCAAAAAAGACTGAGTAGAGATGCTGTGATCTGCTGCTGTGGGCTGTTAGAATTTGCCTTTGTAGGCTAAGAAGATGAAAGAGTGCAGATTTACATTTTCGGCCGCCTGCTTGGATTGGAGAAAGGATTTCCTTGGATTCAAGATAGAAATAGAGGCGTCACCATTTTCTCCATTACCTTAGAAAGAACTGAGATCAACGAGATGGGTCTCTATAGCTTTGAGGAAGGAAGGGATCTTTGTTCGACTTGACAATCGGGATAAGGAGAGTTGTTTTTAAGGAATGTGCGATAAAACCAGAAGACCAAATTTGGTTGTAGATGTAGAGCAGGAATAATCTAGCAGATGTAGGAAGATGTTTGAGCATAAAGGAATGTATGGAATCAACTGTAGGTGCGCTATTCTTTATGTTGCAGTTTAGTTGATAATTTAACTCGTGGATTGTAAAGATTTAAAAGGTCACTTTCGTCGGAATTAAAAGATATTGTTTGATGTTCCACGGTTAGTTTCATGGCCGCAAAGGAAGGATCATATAAGGAAGACGATGAGCTTCTTTAATCAGCGAGCCATGCACGAGTAACGCGGGAGTCAAAGAATGATTCGAGACTCCATTGAGAGACATAATTTTTTTCCTCATAACGGTGCTGGGTGTATCTTTTGTAACAGAAGAGACAAACCATATCCAGGACTGGCGTTTCTTTGTCCGGATAAGTAACCTCACTATGGCCCTGCGCTTTTTGAATTCCACTAGATCACCGAGTAATTTGGTGGTCTTGTACTTACGGAGAGCTCTTTTCCTCTCAGAAATGGCCGGCGGTGTTAATTGCTTCTGTGAGCTTCTGTAGGTTCTCCTTTACCGATAGTGAGAAATGGTGTGGAACAATAAATCATGACTTATATTTGTCCCAATCTGTTCTGTGAAAAACGAATCGTCTAACCGACCGCTTTGCCCTCTCCTTCGGCACCTTGGGAGGAATATTAATGAAAATTGGGAAATGGTCGCTAGAGCAAAGGTCTCGATGTACGGTGCTTGATAAAAAGGGGAATAGTGCAGCCGATGCAAAAGCAAGGTCTAAAGTAGAGAAAGAATTATAAGAGAAATTGAAATGCGTGTGTGAGGGAGGAGGAAGTAACAGGAGGTTACTGCTCAAGAGACAGTCGGAGATTATCGTTCCATGAGCGTTGTAACGTGTGGATCCCCACAATGGGGAATGAGCATTAAAATCACCCAACAAAAGAGTTGGGTAACCTATCTGAGCTAGCAGGGTATCTAACTGCATTTGAGTAATCTTTCCGGAAGGAGAAAAATAGCAGTTACAAATATTTATACAGGAAAAGGGGAGTGATGGAATTGTAACTTGGACCGCCATTGTTTGTAATGTGGTATTCAATATTAATTGTTGAGAAGGGAAACTGTCTTTTACCAAAATGACGACTCCTCCGCTGGCTACTGAACCCTGCGTGCAGTTAGATCGATAGACAATGTAATCTTTAAATAAGGGAAAATGTGCTGATTTTAGATGTGTTTGTTGCAAGCAAACTATGGTTGGATCATGATTGCATAGTAGTAGCTTCCGTTCTTCTACATGTTTGTAGAGACCTCTGCAGTTCCATTGATGCATAAAAATATCCGCCCATATCACTTGACACTACAAATCAGGTTAATCAAAAATTATGATCATTTATTTAAAACCACTATGTTTAACACAAATTTTCTCTTCAGAGAAAATTTATCTCATAACGAATCATGTCGGACATTATTAAAAGAAAATTTTAAAATTTTCAGAATGCCCTATTCGAAGTTGTTCAAAAAATAAATTTGATAGTTCAGCGCTCGAAAAATTAGGTCGACTTCCGTTATTAACTTGACCCTTTTATTATCGTTGATGGCGAAACAATTTCGGACCGGAATGAATACTCCAGTGGATAGTGTTCAAAAACAAAAATATGTATATTAGTACGTTCGGATTACACGCTTTTTATAACTCTCCCACGTTATATGCGACTAAACCGCTTCAAGCATGCTCGGTGACGACGTATATTATTTGTACGCGGCGAACAGCTGTTTTCAACTTTAACGTCTGCATAATGACTCTGGGTTGCCGAAAAATCCTGGACAACAGGTTTCTGACGCGTGTTTAATCAATTTTTAAATACCTTCATAAAAAAGGCGCATTAACGAGTTTCTTCAAAAAATTAATTTCAATTAATCGTATTGTAAAGAAGGGCAAATTTTATACATCCGAGAGCTGATCAGCATTTTTTGGTAGGTATTTGAGGCACTTTGAAAATTTGTTCAATACGTTCTTTAGCAATACCTCAATGGAAAAAGACAGATCTGGTTGAAGGGTGAGGGAGCTTAAGCGACCCTTAAATTTTTAAAGAAGGGAATATTTATGTTCTTGAGACACTTTGGAATATGTTAAAATTTAGGATTTGAAGAATTAAAAAATCAAAAAGCCAGATAATTTACTCAGGGCAAAAGTATTGCCAGATGCTTGCAAAATTATGTTTTAAAAAATCGAAAAAATGTACTTGAGGCACGATGAAATTTATGCAGGATAACATTCGTGGCTAAAAATAAATATTTTTCAAAAAGACAGGCCGTTACAAGAAGAATAAGAAGACGTTTAAACATTTAAAAAGCTACCCCGACTATGTCACGAAAAAATCGCGCAACGAAATCTGCAACGTTATGACACGCACAAGGTATTTATCTCGTTTTTCGCCATGAAATATTGACAGAAAAAATTGATAATCTCAATTGTTGTACTGCGGTGAAACATTACATTTAATCGTTCATATTAATGTCGCCGTAAATTTATATTTCATTCATATAGTCGTACTTCTCATCATCGTTATTTAAGTATCCTTCTTCGCAGTACCGTTTACCCGAAAACAAAACATTACATAATTGCCTGTTTTCTTTCTTTCCCTCAATTTGTTTGGATTTGCCTCCCGTTAACGTTTACTCAGTTTCGATATTTTCAATAGCAGCATTGGAATAACCGAATTTTACATACGAAGGGATCTATCTCGGTATACGAGTGGTATTTCAAGTTTCTAACGTCAGCGATTATTTTCGTATATATCTTTTGATTACGCTAAACATTTTAAATTACGAATCAAAGCGTATAAAACTAACATATACTTTCTATCTCTGATCGCTTCAGAATCTGAGTAGGTGATCTAGGTCCATGTAGTTGGGTCAGTGTTAACACCGAGCCCATTTATAAAAAAAAACATCGGCTTTCGGCCTGGTATTGGCCCTTCTGATTGTGTTAGTCTTTTCGTTTCTCACATGTACAAGTTTTTTATCCAAAAACATTTCACCCTAGCTTCCTTTATTGATGTTTCCTCTGCTTTTGATAATGTTCATCTTTCCACTCTAAGAGATAAAATGACGGCAATTAATATCCCAATTAAAATCTCTTCCCTTATTATCAATCTCATGTCAAATCGTTCTATCCACTTTTCCTCCCCATTTCTTAATGCTCCAAGAAAGGTTTTCCGAGGTTTTCCTCGGGGTTCCTCCCTCAGTCCTACTCTTTTTAACATCTATACTATCAGTATAGCTTCTCTTCGTTTAAATTCCTATTCTTTATTCTTTGCGGACGACATTCTCCTATTTTCCTCGTCTGAAGATGTTTTAGCAGCCTATGAAGAGCACTCAGTTCGTCGCTCATTGTGCTGGAACATTCTCTCTCCTTAATTAATCTTTCAATTTCTCCCTCGTAAGTCTTCTAATACTATTTTTACCCCCCGTCCCTATAACCCTGCTTTGGTCAACCTATCCTTAAACAATGTATATCTTTCTCGTGTTAATTGCTTTTGTTATCTCGATGTCTTTCTTGATGGTCGTTTGTCCTTCTCCGAACACATCAAATATCTTTCTGCTTCCACTATTAAAAGGTTAAACTTGCTGAAAGCCCTGTCGCCAACTAAATGGGGTGGCGATCCCTGTATTATTATTTCTCTTTACAAATCTATTATCCGTTCCAAATTTGATTATTGTTCTTTTATTTATGGCAGTGCGTCCAACACACGTCTTTCCAAACTAGATGTAATTCAAAATTCTCGCCTTCATCTCTGTCTTGGCGCTCTTAAATCCTCTCTAACCCCTGCTATTCTTGCTGAATCCAATTCGTCACCCCTATCCATTCGTAGATCTTATTTAGGCTATCGTTTCCTTGTTAAACGTCTTCCTCTCGCATCCTCTCTACTCTTGTTCAGTCTTACCTTTCGATTTATAACAGCTGGCGCTTCACTCCCAGCAAAACCCCTATTCTGGCTTTTATTTCACATCGCCTCGGTTCATTTTGGCCGCATATTATCTCTTTCAATAATCTCCCTTTATTTTTCCTTCGACTTCACTGATTATCATCCTCCTAAGGTATTTATCCTCCCTTCATTTGCAAAAAATCTCTTCCTCAAGCCGTAATTAAACAGGTATTCTACAGCACTATCAATTCCCTATTTCCCTCGCTACCGACTTTACATTTAACTGATCCTTTTCCCTCGTGTCGTTTCTAGATCCTTTGTTGACATGCCAAAAAGGCGGGTTAAAAAAATATATTTTTAAACAACTGCGCGTTAGCCTCTAGCCTTTTAAACTGCTGTCCTTTTTGTTTTTTTTTTTTTTTTATAGTGTGCTCCACCTTCTTTCGAAACTGATGAATTTGACGACTGATTATGTTAAATTTTCCAATATTCGACATTTTAATTCTCTCGTCAACAGCCATAGACTATATAATCCTGCTTTAGCCAGACCTACCGCTTTTTCACTCCTTGTTGTCCACTGCTTCTGCTATTTTTAAGCGTTTTTCTTAACAACCGTATCTTTTCAAGGAACCTATTAACTCAGAATACGTCTTGTTTCGAAAGAAATAAGTATTTTAAGGACCTTGTAACATGTGCACTCTTATCCTTTCGTATAAATCCACTATCCTTTCTAAGTTGGATCACCGTTCTTTTCTTTCAAGTGACCTTCCCGTTTAACACGTGATGACAGCCTATCGTGTTTTCGCCTCATAGTCAATTTCCCGTCATTCTTTTTCCGAATCTAAATCTGCTCCTTTGCTCATTCGCGCACGCGCTATCACGGTTATGTACCACTTTTTAAATTAAACGTTTTCTCCATTCTTCGTCCAAAGTTATTCCGTAACACCGTTTTGATCTTCGTAGCTGGAAAAATTCCGCAATCCTATCTTTCGCTTTTGTTCGTCTCGTCTATCTTTTATGATGCTATATTTTTCGTTCTTATCTTTTTGTTTTTTTCTAATTATTATTCCTTTCTGCTTGCCAAACCACGCTAAATTGTTACTTTCTGTTACATTTGAAACTATCTCACGATTATTCTGCCATTTTTAAGGATGATGGTTGAACTGATGAAATTTCCGCCTTTTTTCTAGCCCTTTTACAGGTACTCTGACCTATTTGATTTGCCCTATCCTTTTTTTATGCTGAATCTGTCTCACGCAATTATTTTCGTTTTCTTTTTTCAAGTGTTCATTCTAGTTAGGTGACTCGAAAGGTACCCAAGACAATTTCTTCATTCGGTTGTTTGTCTTACGCGCAATCTCACTCATGATCTAATTTATCCGTTAGTTCCTTTATATTGTCCATATCTGACCGAATCAAAATTTAACTGACGGCTCTTTTCTTTTTTGTTGTTTCTGGGTGTAGGTCCTTGGCTGACGTGCCCAAAGGGGGGATCTAAAAAAAAAAAACCCAAGTCGATCTACTATTACAAGCTCTCATTGGGAATCTTGTTCGGTTGCCTCACGGTGGTTACTTTTTAAAATTTCCTTCTCGCAACAGTCACTTACTCTCTAAGCAGTTTCATTCCAAGTCTCTGATTCCACATTTACCCCGTATAAGCGCATTATCCCGTTCAATCGTTCATCGCGACGGCGATATTGAATACGATTCGGAAATGCTAAAAATATCAAATATACGGGGAATAATAATTCGGAAACGGTTTGACTAATGAATTCCTTGCGCATGGATATCGTAATCAAAACGCTCTTTAAGGTTCCTTCGGACAACCGATAATAATTTCTCCTAAAAATAATACAAATAAAAACATCAAGAATATAAAAACGAGAGAAGTATTCGTAATTCGCCAGTAGATGATGGCCAAAATTTATTTACATATAAAATAATAATGTTTCGGATTATTAATATAGCCTACGGGGTACGCAGTAGTTGAAAAAACCAAAAAAGCACGATTTTATAAAGTACGAAAATGTGTGGGAAAAATTTAAAGAAAAATTATAGGCGACATTACACGACTTTAGAATAATTCCAAAATGGGAAAAAACATTTTTAGTTTTCCGAGCTTTTTGGAAAGTTGACGATAACGAAGTTTTCCGTGAGAAAATTTTCAAAGTTTGAGTTTTTCGTCTTTGTAGTTTGTACGTTAAACACACATCTGAAAACTGTTCAGCATTCAAATAAGAGGCGCGGAATGTTGCGTGAAAAAAAAGCTTCAAAGTCGGAAGAATAAGTTTTATGTTTAACATGCGCCATTTTGAGCCGATTAATGCTTTACGGACCTTTTTTTTTTTTTGAGAAAGAAAAAGAGCAAAAAATCCATTAAAAAACTCCATTAAAGAACTCCGGGTAGGCGTTTTTGATGACGGCGCTTAATTATTACATACTTTTCTGTTCGGTAGATTTTACATTCTCGCTGAGAGTGAAAAGATGGAAGCCGACTATACTTTTTTCTCTCACTGCCAATCCCTCTAAAACACTTTCCGGATGGATCTGGAGAAACGGTATTATTAAAAAGTCGTAATAAACATCATCAGCACGCGCGTGACGAACACATGTTTTCTGTCTAAAATAATATAAACGGACACAGGCGCATGATGTAATGATTAATGAGAAAACACAGCGTAGATCGCGGTTTATGGAGCAGACGAATCGTAATCGGCGTATAATCGGTTCTCCCGATACCTGTTCCACCATTCCTCCAGGGAATGATCTAATTTGCAGGCGCGACCTTGACAGTTTCAGTTAAGCAACCGAAGCCGCATATTTCCTAAATTACATAGACATACACATTCATACACATTCATATACATATATACATATATGTATATATATATCTGCTCTAATATTGATCGTTGGGCGACATGCATCATCGATCTTTTTAAGTAGTTTTTATTTGTAGCGCTTTTCTTTCAACAACAGCGTGCATCCGGTGTGTGTTTACACCATTCGCGATTAAAAGTTGAAGACAGCACGTATATCATTATCCTCGCGATGACGATAGCAGACTTTTTTTTTTGCGTGCAACTGAAACACTTCCGGGTACACATCCTATTTGGCCAGATCAAAATCTCAGAGGCCGATGACGACTTCGTGTCGTGTAGCGAACAGATCGTGACAGAAGATACTCCTACACAGCGTTACGCACATTTAAATGTCGGAAACGATGATAACTGCGACCGAAAAGATAGCCTTGAATGTGTATCGAACGAAAATAGAGAGATGCGTGCACTGCACGATTTTAAGTGTAATAAAGGAGGTTTCTTGTGTTTTGCTTGTCGCCAATAAAAAATGAACGGAAACGGGGAATCTCACAAAACACCATCTAACGAAATGTACTCGTATCAACCTCTCATTTTATTCCTTTATGTAATAAACGAACCTGCGCAGCAGTTTGTTTTCGGAGTAATGACAATTTTTATCTAACACGAAATTGGCAATACGGATGATGATACTTTTATCGAATCCGGAAAATATATAGTCCCGATTATTATTATTATATTGTAGTACGTAAGCTTACTACCGGGCTATTTTTAAAACCTACTAATACACTTTGGAATCGAAAAGTCGCCTTGACTGTTAAAATTGTAACTAATAAACGCAGCTACGTTTCGTAATTCGTTTTTTTTTTTTTATTTTAAAACAAAATATAATAAATTCTTCATTGACATGTTAAACATGTCTCGCATATTATTAACGTAGTAAGGCAAAATAATATCGTTGATAAAAAAAAAAAGGTAGCAATTACATGAAAATACACCCATTAATAAATATGCTAGAAGCGATTTTCTAAGACATGAAAGAGAACTGCTATTTTGTCGATCATATTCATCTTAATATCCGTAGTATGGTGGTTTTTTTCAGATTTAGTTTTGTTTTCCGTTTCGAAACTGGAGTTTGGCATTTTTTTAATTAATTACTAAATGCGAATACTTTTTAGAGGTAATCGATTATATTTTAGAGTGATCACTAATTAATGGAAATTATATAACGCGTAATTACGAAGTGGGAGATCTGTTTCACAATGAAAAAAAAAAAAAAAAGAAGAAGAATCGGAGTTGTCGAAGGAATCGCGAATTATTCTTCATTTTAATTCAAGGTAACCGCTGCGGACAATTTTACGCATTAGCGTACCCAGGATTTGTCTCGGGGTTGGGGGGGGGGGGGGGGGGGGGCTAAAAGAGCAGTATATAGGAAAACGTAAAGGCGAAGGTCTCTGGTATATCTATAGATATCTCTCTCTTCTCTCATTTCATGTAAAACATGCCACTTCTGTTTTTATATAAAACTGCGTATTTAAAAACGCATTTATATATTTATTTTTGTGTAAAATAAATTATTTAAAAGCACTTTATATTAAGTATTAATTTTTAATGTCAAAAATTTTGCCGATAATAATTAACAGTGTCCGTTGATTCTCCAGGGGGGGGGGGGCTCAAGCCCCGTAGCCCCCTTCTTAGATGCGGAAATGATTTTACGGGAACACTACAATATGTAAATATCTTCGGATTAATTAATAATTAATGGTTTGAATATTTTTCAGCGGTATAAAACAATACTGTACAGAACACGAAAAATAATAAATAATACTCATATGAATAAATGAAAAACTGCCGCTATACTACGTACTGTGAACGATTAAAATTTTTACGTTCCGGGATATTTAAATAATTATACCGATTAATACGATGAAGAATAAAATTCCCTTTGGATATTTTCACGTACTTACGCATGATAAGTACTATTAATTGTGATTATTGAAAATATAATGGATTTTTGAATGAGATTTCAACTACCGTGTTTATAATTAAGTAATTCCCACCGAGAATAGCACATAAAATCTTGTTGAATTAATTATAAGACCTTTTTGGAACAAAAAAATAATATAGGAATAATTTATTATACACTCCTCTAAAGTGTGCACAAAAGTAGCTGGGTCTTTCTCGTAAATGTCCCGGTTTTCGCTGCCTCCTTTTTATTCCGCGAGAAATTTAAAATTGCACAAAACGTAAAACTAGAAAATCTTCACAAACTCCAAAAAAGATAAAGAAAGCAAAAAGTTTTTTGGCTCTTTAAAGTCAAAACCAGAATTCGAGAAACCTATCAAGGTTACGCACGTGTACATTAATTACCTCCACTTTTATTTAATCACCGTACAGAGAACCTATAATCATACGATTTAACTTTTTAATATTCATACGGCCAGCGTGAACTGGGTCATACTCCGTACTGGGAACTCTGTCACTCGCTCCATCTTTCTCCGTATATGTAATAAAATAGTTTTTCGCGATACCGCTTTTTCATTGCTAAGTAACCGCGCTACCAACGGTCAACGAACGCAGATGACGCGAACCCATTACCATTATCGTCACTACACATATGAGAGCGAACTAGATGATAGTTCGGTGATAATAAGATTTTAGGAATTAATTACTGACGGGTTGTTAAAAGGAATGTGTTGTTATGACGGGATTTCGGTATTTTTATTTATTTAACGTGAAGGTCGATCGGTTTTGAAGTTTTCTTTGTTACCAAATTTTCTTAATTCCGTTATTTTTTTCATTTGTTTTCGATCGTTTTAATTATTCTTTATTATAAAATGTTCGGTACCTGAGCGAAGTAGGGGTCTCAGGGGCGGACCAGCTGTTTATATGCTTTTTTAAAATATTGTTCCGGATTAATATTTATAGTCGACGAACTCAAATAAATAAAGCACGCGGTAAATCCTTCAAATTTGCTACGGATTCGTTCGAAAACTTTTTTTGAAATTAACTCAGTTTACTTTTTTAGCAAATTATATAATCCGAATGGAAATGATTTTTTTTTTTTTTTTAATCAATTAAAGGGGACTTTCAAATTACGAGTTTTTACAAAAAAGAAACAAAATGTTAGCTTCTTCCGCTTTTACTCAGCTCTTCGTAACTTCTTGGGTCATGAGAGTCTGAACGTTCGAACCGGATAGAGACTCAAAAATACCGGGAATAATTTTATAAATGTCCATTTGTTCCTCTTTCGCTCGATCGACTTTTATTTCTCGATTAGAAGCTAAAACTTTTAGAAACTAGTTTTCTGAAAGGTCCATCAAGCTCCAGCCTCCCCTCCCTATGAGCTTTGTTCTTTTTTTGAACTTCATAGAATTATGTTCCTAATTTGAAGAAGTAAGTTTGTCCTTTGATTTCTCCTTATCCATCACTGTCACATTTTTTTCCACCAACTTTTCCTTCTCTAAACTTCATTCTTCCTAGCGCTTCGCTTTTTGCATAATCTGTTGCATGCTAAAATAAATTGTCGCAATCTCCTCGGGGAAAATATTGATTAAAGTACCCAAATCAGGTGTCCGTTCAACTCATATACTGGCAGTACAGTTTGCAAGGACTCAGCAGTATGCTTGTTCTCCTCTAATACAACAAACTAGAGAAGGAACATCATGAACTAGACATATTTGATAGTCGTTCGCGAGAGTTTTTAAAAATCGTCAAGAGTTCGACAACGTAAGACTGAGTTGTCCTATCTGCTTTCGTTGAGCATATATGTATGTGTGTGGGTGATTACATTTCATCTGTGTGCTTGTGTTTGTGTTTATGTGTGTTCGTGCGTGAGCATATGAGAGATATATTTTGATACTGATCTGTATTTTTCCGTGTCACATATATATATATATATATATACATGAACGTCTACATGCGTGCGTATAACTACTACATTATATTATTTTTTTTCGCACGTATGTGTAAGTACATTTATTCCTTTCAGCTATGTATTGTTAATCGTACGATTTCTTTTATTTTCTTTTTTATCATATTGTGCCATGCAGTAATTGGCGTAATCTGTTGCACTGGCAAATTGTAAAATAAAAATAAATAACTGATTCAACTCCCCTAGCCGGATGATCACAATAGGATTTCTTACCGCATCATTAAATTTTAATTGCTTTCTTCAGTTTGATTCCACTCCTAATTTGAATACCTTCAATGTTATCTCCCTATCTCTAAGAAAGCAATCTTCCACTTTTCGGCCTATTTCTTCAACTCCTTGCTTATAGGAGCTTTTTGAAAGCATGCTTAGCAAACGTTTTGTTCGGTAGCTCGAATTCCAGGTAGTCAGTTCGGTTTTGGCCTTTTCTTAGGTTCTTCAGATTGTATTCTTCTTAGCCAACACATTAAGGCTAAACTCACACGGATCACACTTTTCTACCACAATTCTGTGGTTGCTCTTCCGTAGTTATACTGTGGTCGGGACGACCGACCACTTGTGAACGATAATTTCGTGGTCGTTTGTAGCCGTAATCGACCATAACGTAACCGCAGATTAGTTACATGCTATGCATTCTACAAACTTTCTAAAGTAAAAATGGATTTGGAAGAGGAAGCACTCTATTGTTGTGTTTGTTACGTCACAGACAGCTTCAAAATCATTATAAACATTGTCACAAAGAGACTCGCAGGCCTTCTTTTTTGTTTTTTCCGATCCGACTGCTGTAGTTACTTGAGGTGTAGCCCGCAAATACACGAACAATTTTGAACTTCCTCTACGAACAACTCTGCATCCAACGAGTTGTTGTCACTCTCAGTCATCATTTCGAAAATTTAAAAGAAAAAAGAAATAGATTTCTTACAACAAATAAATGCTTAAGCATAGCGTGAGAGCACGTATAATATTAACAACAACACTACTATGGCGTTCGGTGGTTAGACTGGCGAGTGGCTCAATGTGGATTAAACTCGACAACTCTTTTGTGGCTGATATTAGCCACACGTTGCGACTGCTGTTGGAGCTGACGCCAGGAAGTGGTCCCCGTTTGAGTAGACTTGCGTTTTTTCGTATCATTTCTATATTCAAAATCACGACCGACCAATATTTTGTGGTTCTTCTGCTGTAGTCGAAAAGTGATCCTCCGTGTGAGTTTAGCCTAACAGATATCGTTTGTTTCCAAGAGCTTAATTGCAAAATTGATATAAATAGTGCACACGAAAGTATCGATCCGCCTTCAGAAATATCATGATTTTCTTAAGCATTCCCCATCTTCTCTATTTCCTGTTTAATTATTAATTGTCAAAACTCTCCTCTTTTTGCCTCTTCCTTTTTCGTCTTAAGAAAAGTCGTCCAAAGGAGACTACCGCAATTTGTCTTTGCTCTAGTTTGTCTAACGTATTCGTGTGCATCTTAAATGGCTTTCCTCTAGTTAATAATCAAAATCTTTATAAGGATGATATCCCTATTTGTTCTATTTCCCACATAGTGTTCTAGTTGCCGGATAAAGAACTGAACACAGCTCCGTAAAAAACTCTAGAAATAACTCTTTCTAAAATTCGTTTCTTCATCTTCACTCCTAAATCAATAAATGTAGTCCTCATTTTTCGGCCTTACAATTCGGCCTCAGTTGAACATAAAAAACCATCGTATTCCACTAGTCAGTTCCTTTCGTTATCCGGGCATCATTTTATCTTCTCACCTCTCATTCCGTGAACAAATCAACCACTCATGAAAATCCTCGTTTAAAGTCTTAACTTTCTTGAAGCCCTCTATTGTACGAGGTGGTGAAATGATCTTTTCATCTTATTAATACCGTATGAATCTCTCATAAGTTCCAAATTAGCTCAATATGTGGCATCCAAATTTGTGTTCTTAAATAAGACTGCCTTCAAAACGATTGCCTTTTTTTTTGTCTCGGAACTTTAAGATCATTTCCTATTCGAGCTATTTTATCTGAATTCAACGCTACTACCGTCTTCTCATCAAACGTCTTTCAATTTCCTCCTCAAATTCTTATTCTTTTATAATTCGTCAATGGCATTTTTGCTCTAATAAAACTACAATTCTATCTTATACTTCTTTTCGCCTTTCTAAATTTCCCCCTTTTACTCATTTCTTACGTCTACTTCAAGTTGTTAAAGCCGCCCCAAATAAAAGCTTCATGTCATTTACCTGAAATCCTTTCCTTTTCACATCGTCAGTGTAGACTTCGCGATCACTCTTTAATTATTACGGGCAGAGATCTAAGGGCTCTAGCGGAGTTGAAGCCTCGTTCTTGGATTCTCATTAAGCCGTTATTTAAGCTTCCTTCCTTCTGCTCTGTCTTTACTGCTGAATCTATTGTCATCCTACAATTCATTACTTATAATATTTTCCCCTCGGGAGAACTTACCATATTTCTCGTTATCGCTGATTCTCCAAGCATTTTCCTAACGTTCTTTCCTTTCTCGTTTCTCTGCAGGTTTCTCCCGGACATTTAGACATTGATAGAGACGAAATTGTTGACCTTCTTTCCGAATTTACAGCTTCTAATGAATGTTTTATTAGCAAGATTCTAGCCCACAATATTCTGTCCCCAATTAAATCGCGCCGCCTTAAACTACAGCACTCCGATTATGTTTCGCTTTTCTCTAATTGCAATTCATTTTCACTGATGGACAGTAATAGAATCAAGGAAGAGGGACAGGGCTTCCTTGATTCTATTACCGTCCATAGTCACTAAATTATCTTGTCTACACTTCTTGCACAGCCTCCTCCCCTGTTCTTTGCACTCCTTTTTCTTGACACGCCTCCCTTTTGACCCCATCGCATTCTAAAAGTTCCTATTATGTTTGCGACGCAGATCACATATTTTTCGAGTATTTTCGTTTATCGCGTGAGCGTAAGTTACTTTATTCTCAAAACCCGGTTTTCCTCTAATGCGTCTCTTATATTTTTTCTCTACCTATTTTCTCGGTTGTTCCTGTTCTAGGTATTTATTGGTACACATCTAGCAAAATAAAAATATAGCTCTTATTCTCCTTCACCTAGCTCTTCCATTTTGCTGAATCAGTGCTCTCTGCTAGCAAACACAATAATCGGAAAATAAAAAGTTCAACACAAATTTTATTCATTTATTTTTTTGAGGCTCGCCCTTAGCTTTGGCCCTGGGACGAAAGGAGATGGAAAGAACAAAGGACTGAACTAATTGATTGAAATCGAAAGGAAAGGATAAGAACATTCGAAGAAAACACGGCTTGCGTCGCATTCAAAAGGAGAATCAGAGTTGCGGAGGGGACAGTAAGGAGAAGGAGATAGAATGATGTATACATCTTCTTCAGATTCAGACGTTATATACTGTTTTTCTACTTTTACTCTTCGCATTCTAAAGATGGAACATTTCGGAAAAAAGTTTTTAGGGCATTCATTAGGCCAATTTAATATTTGTTATTTATGTTTATAATCAGTGGCAGATCGACGGGGTGGATAGGGGACACCCCCTCAAAAAAAGCAAATCCTCGATGAAAAAAATGTTTACAACAGAGAAACCTAATTTATACTATAAAAAATTTGTATATTATACCTAGGGATTTTAATAGGAAAAGTATTAATGTTACGTTTTTATTCTGTTTTAAATGCAAACTATAGTTGATCTTTTGTTCTTTTTTATTTATTTTTAATTTTGCAAATGTAAATGAAAATAGTTCAATGAGACATACCTGTTTTACTTGCTGACGAACAGAGAATTCGGATCGGATTACTAACAAAAATAAAAAAGAATCAACGACTAATAAAAAATACTATCAGATGGAACGAACAAAGAATCGAAATAAGAAAATTTTGATAGAGATGAGAAGGAAAGGATAAAGGAAGCACCGTAAAGTTAATTTCATTAAACACTAAAGTACCGAAAATAGTTTTGTCTTATAATGAACGGAGAAGGCTCATAATTTTTTTTTTTTTTTTCTTATTATGGCATGGTGAATGGTGAAGCGTAGTAGCTTAGTAGCTTATCTCATTCCGAATCCTAGTCGCTGTCGCAGTGGTATACGAGGGTGGTTTGAAAAGTTCCGGGCCGCGCCGAGAAATAGCGCTGTTACGAGTTAATTCATCAAGTGCGCTACGCAGTTCCATCCTTTACAGCGTCAAGTTTCAGCTTGGTTGAAAACGTATTACCAGTTTTATGGCAGTTTAAAGTAGAGAATTCGTGTGTTACATAAAAAATGGAAAAAAAAAACGAAATACGAGCTGCGATTAAATATTACTTTTTTTAAAAGGTTTAAATGCAACACAAATACAATTTGAGCTCGATTTTAAAGGAGTCTTCTCCTTCAAAAACCACCGTTAAACGCTGAGTTGCAGAATTTAAGATGAGTCGTACGAGCACAGAAGATGAACGATGCAGTGGACGTCCGATAGAAGTAACTACGCCGGAAATTGTCGAAAAAATACACAGAATGGTGCTGGAAGATCGGCGCATCAAAATTAATTAGTTGAAGGTGTAGGCATATCGTCTGAACGAGTGTACGATATTTTATACGTAGTTTTGGGCATGAACAAGATCTGAGCAAGATGGATGCCGAGTTTACTCACACCCGACCAAAAACAGCGGCGAAAATACATCTCACCTCGAAACTTTCAGTACTTTAATCGCAATACAGCCGAATTTTTGCATCGATTCATCACTGTTGATGAAATTTGGATTCACCACTATACTCCAGAGTCCAAAGAACAGTCTAATGAATTGAGAAAGGTCAAGCAGTTCCGAAGAAAGAAAAGGTGATTTTGTCCTTCAACAAAGTCATGACGACGGTTTTCTGTGATGCACGCGGAATAATCTTCATCGACTATATTGAAAAAGGTAAAACAATAAACGGAGCATATTACGCGGCTCTGCTTCAATGTTTAAGCGAAGAAATAAAAAAAAACGTCCACATTTGGCGAAGAAATAAAAAAAAAAACGTCCACATTTGACGAAGAAGAAAGTCCTTTTCCATCAAGACAATGCGCCTGCTCATACCTCTGTGGTGGCGATGGCAAAAATCAACGAATTAAGGTTCGAATTACTTCCGCATCCGCCTTATTCGCCAAATTTGACACCATGCGACTATCATCTATTCCCCAATTTGAAGAAATGGCTCGGAGGAAAAAGATTTGCAAATGATAGTGAAGTGATCGTCGGTGTTGATGAATATTTTCGAGACCTTCCTGAAGAAACCTACAAGATCGGTATTAATAAACTTTCCGAGTGATGGAACAAATGTGTGAGCCTAAATGGATACTGTATATTGAGAAATAAAGCGCAGTTTTCATAAAAATATGTTTTTTTCATTGAGAGGCCCGGAACTTTTCAAACCACCCTCGTATACCTAATATCTGACATTGAATATTGGTTATACCAGAGAATTATCTGAGAGAAAGTAAAGTCAGATTTCATGAGAAAGGAACTGGCCTCAATATATTCTCTTCGGATCCATTGAGCTTAGTACACTATGAAAAGCTTAATTCTACCATCTTTGACACCCTGTTCAGGGTATGGAACTTACTTTACTTTACTATGGCGCCGTGGAGAGTCTAACAATAAGAAAAAACATCTTATGTAACAAATGAATGGCCCCTAAGGGAAATAAAAGAAGAGCACGAAATACTGAGCACAGATTAGCAGAGAAATAAAATACTTGGATAGGATCAAACAATGACAGAAAGGACACCGACACAAAATCAATACGAAGTAGACTAAAAAGGAATCACTACATAGACATAATAAAGCTACCAGTGTCATATGTAGAGATTAAAGCGACGATTGTTCGAAGAAAGATATTCTATCGTATCATCTACCAACTCAACGGTTAAAGTAAAGAAAAAGAAGAAAGATGGTTAACATGTTTTTTATTTTTTTATTTTATCGATTATATCTTTTTTTCTCACTTCATTTACAAAACTTTTCATAAGTCAACTAAATTACATTCAAAACTTATAACTTATGATGCACTAAAACTTCCTTAGAATTCGCACTGGTGAAAACTGGAAATAACACTAATGAAAAATTACATTACAAATCTTACGCTATAAATTCGTTCATAGAGCGAAACAAACATTTTTCTTGAAACGCGTTTATTTTGTAAAATTTCTTAAGAGAATCACAATACTTAAATTAATAGAAATCACTTAAACATTATATTTAAGATATACATGAAAGTATGAAAATTTTACATTTAAACATACAGTTATAAAGTTAACTTACATTTAGTATAATTTATAGTTCAGAGAGTGGCACCGTGTTTCTGGCAAGCGCTTTGGCATACTTTTTTAATAATAATAACAAATGTTATCTTCTCTTTGTTGAAGTCTATAATAGAGTAGTGTACGACATTTTCCAAAATATGTTTAAAAAAATTTTAACGTTTAATAAGTATTTTTTTTTAATGTAAAATCATAGATCGTTTTCGCTGTGTACAACAATTACTCTATCGCTGTACGCATCAAAAGCAGTCTTATCTTTTGTTTATTTAGAATCAAATTATACATATACGTATATATATATATATAATATTCCTTCCGTTAAAAGTAGTAGCTGAATAATTGTTCCGCTATACAGTGTAGATATTTTTCGTATGGTCTGTAATAAGCCGTTTCATTAACAAAAATTCGTAAAAAATATGGAAATTATTCGACAAATCAAAATTTTGATAAACAATCTTCTTCTTATGTTGTTTCAACGAAACTGATTTAGTGGCTTTAAGCTGTCTTCATCCTTGAGTTATCAAAAAAATTGATCACCTTTTTCGTGAATACGTTTTAATTTTAATAATTCCCGCTCAATTGTTCATGCTTCAATTTTTTGTCTTTTTCGTCGAAAATTGTTCTACTAATCATCATAACACTTGCCTGGAAATTCAGCGTTACATTATTTCATGCAGAAAAATGTTTACTCTTATTTTATGAATTAATTAATCTCAATCTGGCATCATTATACAACTAATCAACATTTTTCATTGGCAAAATGTAATGAGAATACATGAAATTTCTCAAAAAAAACAAAAAACCCAGCCGCATCAATCTACAAACGTCAGTCACCGATAATAATACGTAATTTAAGTTACTCACGAACGTTAAAACACGAGCTGTGAACGTACACAAGTATTTTTTTCAGCCGTCGAAATTTCACATAGCTATTACTGATGACAATGTTGAGCCAAAACACGATGATCGCAATGATCAATAGGGAGACTAATCGGGAATATTTAACTGCATACTGTTATTTGCATTAATAAAAAAAAGAAGTTTAGAACAAAGAACATCAACAGTATAGGGTGTAAACATGTTTCCCTTAATATTAATACGATTCAATAAGAATAATTTTGTTAGTGTAAAATCAGTCGATGTTTTAAAATATTTTATAATTTAATGCAAGTTTCAAATATGGCAGTTCGTTTACTATAATACTACTATATTTGTGTTTAAGAAACAGTGAAATAGCAGAAAAAATCGTAATTAGAATTAAAGTTGCATTAAATGTAAAAATTATTAAAGTAATAAGTCTCCATTTCTAAATTCTAATGTAAAAAAGTAACGAAGAATGAAAACGCCGACCAAAAGTAAAAAGATATTTTTAGTAAAAAAAAGTAACGAAAAACTCTAAAAGTAAAAATACAAAAAACACATTATGCTTAATCATATTATCGAAAATTTTGTTAGTTAATTTACACTAAAATGTCCATTTTTTTTTTTTTACACAAACTCGATTTAAAAATATTGTTATTTTTTTACACATTAGACCAGAGGTATATTTTGTTTAAACTGCGTTTATAGGAAAAATAAATTATCTCGATATTTCACGATTTTATACTAAACGTTACCTCCTAATGTTGCGCGAGTATTAAAATATAAGCAATTATTTTATATATAAATATACATGCGCATACACATAAATTTGATCTAACTAGTTTCTCAAAGACGGCTTTAATGATTTTAGTGAAATTAACGAATTGGGGAGTTTATTTACGATTTACACGAATTTAAATATCGCAGCAATTAAAATATATTAATGTTTCTGTGGCTTATGAAGGTTTCATTTTCAACTTTAACATTAAAAAAAAGTTATACGAAATATATACGAAAATGCAGCTTCCGTATTATGATGATGCGTATATCATTACAAAATATTTAACTGTTTGTAAAACTCATTAAAATATTATTTGATTTGAAAATTCAAAACAGATTTGAGGAATACTCGGTCATCGGGTATTTATTATTTAAATTATTAGCAATTTAACCTTTTCCGATGATGATGATGATATTTCGTGATAAGTAATTAGCTCGCAGACAACCTTTTGTATACTACAATGTTATAATAATTAATGGTATTCATTGAATAAATTAAATAAAATAATCGTGCTAGAAAAACCAAAAAAAAAAAAAAATAAACGTTCCGGTGCAACATATTTGGGCACACTATATGGAAAAAAAAAATCCATTACTTAAGAAAGTGGTCCGTTACATTATTATCAGTTTTATTTGTTATAGTTTCACAAGAGAAATTGAATATTTTTATTTTAATTTAGTTAAAAACTTATTTATAGTATTTAATGTGGATTTGCAGTAAAATAATTGACTTTATCATTCGAATGAGATTAGAGATCATAAAAAACAAATAAAATATAACAGAATCGTGAAATGACTATACAGCAGCATTAAGAACTACTATTCAACATAGCTGTAAATGTACGATTCGGCGCAGACTGGAAAATTTCGGAGAACCATTTACCGTTCGATAGTATTAGGATTATACATATATATATATATATTAATATCAACGTAATTTTTAGCCCGATCCCACTACTTTTTCTCTAACAAAAATTTGTCCAAAAATGTAACCTTAAATAGAAATTTATATTTTTTTGTCGCGCAATCGGAAAGAATGATGTTGACAATTTTCCTCGTTCTATACGAAGTACAGAAGTGATAGAGTTCAAGGCCCGGGGGTATATCCAGGCGGAGTCAAGGGGCGGAGTCACTTGTGGAGGTACGAAGGACCGCGTTTTATATATATATATATATATATATATATATATATATATATAAAGATTAGTTGCAGGCCTCTTATTTTGATTTATCTGC
Organism: Icerya purchasi; assembly: GCA_039619475.1. NCBI lineage: Eukaryota > Metazoa > Arthropoda > Insecta > Hemiptera > Monophlebidae > Icerya > Icerya purchasi. Next base: position 55,491,878 of record CM077115.1, read on the forward strand.
AATAATGGAAAATTATTATAAAAATCGGCTAATTAAGATAATAGCACATAATATTTAAATGAATACCAATGTTATACATTTATTTAAAAATTTTGAAAGATATTACTAAAACATGCCCGGCAAAAATCAAATCCTCTAGAAATAGCTACTTAAATGTCTCAACAATATTTTGGTACAACTCTATATGTGTATGTGTAGTTTAACCATCTCTATAGGCTTATTATACGATTATTAAACTATTTAGGCATGTGAGAAAGGTCGATGGGTCAATGTATACTCGGTTACATTACGGTAAGAAGAGTCCGAGTGAGCAGCTGTAGCTGTCGATATATCAGTGTCGCAATTGCCGTATTCATTCATATCGGATCAGATACAAATATTATGTATATTGGCTATGATTACGAATAAGAGTACTGACGTAATGAAATCAAGCCTTTGTTACGGTAGGCTCGAATTAAGTATGGAACAGTCGTTATCGTTTATCTCTTCAAAATTAAGGGCTAATGATACCTTTAGTGTTACCACTATTTTGATTTCTGGTAATATATTTCATCTGAGTATATCGTATCTACGTAAAATTTTACGTTCGATTATTACGAAGAAATACTAAATAAATCTTTCAATCATCATTTAGTCATAATGTTTTTTTACTTAATCCGCATCAATTTTTTTTTTGTAAAGTGAGCATAATTTACGTTGAAACATTATTTTAACTGTCTTCCTTTCTCTGCAGAAACGTGATGCCTTTAACAGCGAATAAATCATTTACGTGAATCTGCATTTTGCAGTTTTATACTCGAGATATTTGGACCACTGCGATTATTTTTCTTTTCGTAACGAATTTGGCGAATAATTTTAAGCATATTAAGTTTTTTTAAAAAAAATTATCCAGAGTATTGCTCAAATGAGTTAGTGTCCAGTGCTGAAACATAGCGTCGTACACTTAAAACAGCATAGTATTTAAATGATTTCATTAAAAACATAAAACGGTGATAAGGTAAGAGTCGGGGGGCTTTGAAAAAAGGAATTTAACGGTTCTTAAATACAACGGTTTTTGTAGAAATAATTTCACATGTTGGCTACACACATAGTTGTTGGAAGTATAAAATATAACGTTATCAGCCACTAAAAGACTGCTTCAATCTCTGGTTCAATATGTAATTTTTTATTTGTATGTTAAGTAGAATAACAAAAACGCTAACGTTTAAGTTCATCGAGCAATATTTTCAGTTATTAATTTTTTTTTTTAAATTCACGTAATATATAATGCATGTACACTCGCGTATAGGTAAAAACAAGCTGTACATGTATTATATGTTACCGGATGAAGTTTTATCTTTAATAGTTAAGATAGCATCGAGGAGTAATTGTCTAAAAACGGAAATGATTCACGGAACCATCGTAACGAAATTTTTTCGCATTCTTCGACATTTCTGCGTCGATGAATATCCATGAAACTTTCTAAATGCTTTGGTACTATACCGACATATGGTACCTGGTTACGTTCGATACTTTTAGCCGCCAAACACTTTAAACTCATAAGACTGCAAGCGCTCAAAACGGTTCGCGTTATATCTATAAATACACACACGTAAACAAATTAATCGTAATAGTTAAACGAAGGAGGAAAAATAATAACTTAAAAACAAGTTAACGAAAATTACAATAAACTGTGTTATATATCCAGAAAATCATTTAAATCGAATACAGAGGGAAAATAATACGAAAACGAGATGAGTAATAAGTTAATAAACGATAAAAAATGCGCATTACAATCGGTAGAAAAATTAGCAAGATGAAATCTGCTAGTAACGCAGTTTTCAGAAAAGAAAATGTAAATAAAATGTATAAATAAATATATATGTACATGTATGTATGTATATGTTTAGTATTAATTATTGTGTCATTATTACACTGTAAGTAACATGAAAATCCAGTAGTGGAAATGTACATATAACATTTTTAAATCGCGTTTATATATTTCATTTTATGAAAAACGACATAGTCAGTTGAAACAGAATTTGGTCGAAACTAGTCGATGTTTTTTTTTAACATTTTTAATATGATCTGTGTAATTTTTATATTGTAAATTTATTACTTTGTGAAATACATATTTATATTTCCAACAGTATTGCATTAACTTTACTTCTGTAAGAATGATAGAAGATTAGAATCCCTTCCAAGGGGCCAAATCCGAAGAATCAAATTATGTATATTAAAAAAGTAGAGTACCATACTCTTCATACGATATTGGACATAGTAAAGATTAGATTCAAACAGCACTAATGAATCGGGGTGGGGCTGATTGGAAGAGGGGGAGTTCTTTTCTTGTAGTTGCTTTTACTTTCTCAGATTTTTCTGGCGTTCGATTATATTAGACTGGATAAACCTACGAGCGGCTTGAGTTTAAAGGAAAACAAGACATGCACTTTAACTACTATCCTACTACGCTACCATACATACATACATATATATATATATATATATATTCGGGTATGTATAAACAAATATTAAGAAGAGGTTGGAATAGAAATGAAAAATGTATAAAATAATAATAAACATGCGAGAAATAATAAATAATAAGATTAAAGGATACAAAAAGTGTAAAATGGAATATAAAAAAGTAAAAATAGAAAACAAAAAATAGGACCGGAGGAAGCGTTTAATAAGAAAAAAAAACAAAACATAAACTTATTCATACGAAACATGCTACTTGTCCAGGGCGTTACTGTACAGATATATATGAATTATGCAGTTACTCACACATTCGACGGGAAATCGAAAAAAGGTTCCCTAATTATTTTATTTTTCTCGAGAAATCGAAATACCTACCGATACATTTGTAATTCTTCACAGAGAACTAAACAATTCATAGTAATTAATCAGTTATGAATTATTTAAATATATAATATAAATAAATAATATTCTACAATCATTTAATTTCATTAGTTTGCGACAGAGTAGCGATAATGTCTGACAGTGAAAATGGTAATAATGCAAATTTTCATCGTCTGTAAAGAACTCACAGCCATTCGTGATATTTCATAAACAATTATTAGAATAAATAATGGAGAAGTTAACGTTTTCTGATAATTATTTTCACGTAGTACGTGTTAAGAGCATAACTCTAGAGAAGTTGAATGTTGAAAATCAGAAAAAACTCGTTTCGTTTTTATTGGACTACAGTTATCTGATGATTTTTAACTGTTGGATAAATTTATTTAGGGCTCTAGAACAGCGAGATACAGAATAACTTTTAACTATACGAAACATAAAATTCAAGAAATTACACTAAACAAAGCTTAAAAAGAAAAAAATTATAAATTCAAACAAAGATTAACAGAAACTTTCAACGAACAACATTGAAGCGTTGCGCGTTTGAATAGCTGATGTGTGGATTCATCATTTCATAAACGGTTTATTTAAAAAAGTTGAAGTATTGATTAGATTGTTAAATCAACCCAATTAACTTATGCAATATTAAGTCAAAAGATGTAAACAGATTTTGTAATGTCAATTTAAACCAAAACAAATAAAAATAATTTAAATGTAACTGAAAATTATTTAAACAAATTAATACCGCTTAAGGCTACATCGCACGGAGTTTCCCCAACAGCGTTCACCGCATCTATGTGAGCACCAGCACGGACCAATGACTTAATAATAGAATTCAGTGCCATAAACTCGCTGGAAAATTTATTCATAGGACTAAAATAATTAAAAAATTACAACAATAAATATGTGCGAACAGAATAATTCGAAAAAAGGTTAACTTTATTTATCGCATGTTTTTTAATGATAGGATTAATTAAAAATATGTCTAGAAATCGATTTTATTCGAGTAAAGTACACAACTTTACAAGACGTATATTAGTTTAAATTAACACTTCTGGGAAGAGTGATTGATGAAATTATAAGTAAAAGAAAAATCTTAACACGTTGTGTGTATCTTCAGAGCCAACACGGAATTGACGATATAAAATTTCTTTTCCTTAATGATAGAAAACCAAAGCCAATTCGGAACGTTAATTTAAACAACGATGGAGATTATCTAAAACGGAGAAATATACACGGCTATCGTTAAAGGAGAACTCAGAAGCCGTGCTTAGCTAAAAACAGTTCAAATCTGAAACTTAATATAAGAATAATTTTTTTCGACTAATTTCGATAATCGCATAAAATCCGTAAGAATTAATACCACATATTATTATGGTCCGATTCTCGAATAAAACAAAATGATTTGAAATTTTAATGAATCATCTGTATCGTTGTTTTTAAACAATAAAAGGAAGTCGCCGCTGTTTATTTATTTAATGATTAGAAGTGGTCGAGATAAGCGAATATTTTGTTAAATGATTTCAATTATTTTTGAGAGAAATTACAAAAATAAAATTCAGAAGAAGCAAAAACTATCAATTTCGTAAAATTACGTTCGCAAACAAAACGGTCTACAAGAAATTAGAGACGTAGACAGTTTATTGAAAATAAACTGAAAAACAAGTTGATTTAATATTCGATATGGATAGCAGTCGCTAATTAAACGAAAATAAATAATCTTTAAGTCACTATTAATAGGAGCGCAGTTCATTTCTACATTGACATTAAACATAATTAAATAAGTATGAAAACGAAAACATGTTAATTCACGAAATAAATATGTTAAAGATGCTAAAATATTAAATATAGCACTATATATATATAGTGGGCGACAGAAGTGCAGAATTCTTCATATATCTCACAATAAGCATGGACATATCGAAGAATCCTCCGCTGCCGAACATATAATAAAAAGTAAAATTAACTTTTAACATCAATATGAGCATCTTTACATAACGGGAAAATAATTATTAAATTACCGCGAAACCGCTATTGTACTAATAAATTTAATAATATTCTAATTAATTTAAATCCCATTCTAATAAAAGTCCGATATTTAAAATTAATTAACATCCATTATTTAAACACTTATCACCATCGTCACACCATCGCTGTTTAGTCATTAACTTTAATCGATGATTGTGTAGATCCCTCTATATTTTTTTTATACTTCGATTTTACTTCACCATTATTATTAATAAGCATGATTATAGAATATGTGGAGTCGAAATATGTCGAATTAATTTTTCTTCATTTATTTCGGGAATTAACAGAAGTCCTAATATTTATGCCGAAGATAATGTCAAACGTTGAAAAATTCTATTTCAAGAATCAAAAAAATTTTACAAACTAATATGGAAATCTGATAGACAATATTTATGTTTACACTAAACATTTCTAAATATAAGATTTAAATGTGTAATAAATAAATACCTAATACATTTGTTATAACCGCAAATTATATGCAAAGGCGTGTTTTTGTAATCATCAGAAACATTAACATCAGCCCCTAACTGAATAAGTACATTTGTAGTCAACGAACATGGAAATCTGAAACAGATTTATTTATTTTTATTATTTACATACTATCTTTCTATTGAAATCAATAAAATCGTCTACTTCAAAAAATAAATAAAATAAACAATTATTATAATCATAAAATTTTAAAATCTAATTACTACCTTTCTTTTTTTTATATACTACCAAGCAGGTATAAATAAGGATGGGACGATGCAAGAAAGAACTGAAGATATATTAAATATTGACTAATTAAATGAAATGAAACGCTTTATAAATATATATAATATTTTTTTATTATTATATATCTATCTTGCAAATATATGAGAAAAAGACGGGTAAAATACGCCTGATAAAATAAACAAAAATGTTTGAATAAAACGTTAGTATAGTAAATATAAATTTTAAATTTTTGATATAAGTTAAAAAAATGTTCTTTTTTTATTAATTTATTACTTTAATAATTTTAAATGTACAATTTTTTAAATAAGAGATAATAAAATCCGCATCTTTTCCATTTTATTCTTTGTGATGTTGATCGTATTTTGTTTGAATGTTCGGCTTTTTCTACTGAACAATTGTCTTTCTACTCTTCCCTACTAAAAATCGATATCCCTACTCCTTATAGTATGCTTCTTGTATTCTCTCATTTCTTTCTACTTCAGTTATTCCTGCACTCAAATTATTTTTATCCTCTACTCTTAAACGTCTAAGAATACAACTTTATTTTCCCCTTCTTCCACCTATTAGGAAAAAAAAATTATAGAGAGAGAAATTCGTTTAGCGAATGATAGAGGAACGGTATTCCTTACAAAGAACAAAACAATTTTTATTTAAGCAAAACTCTCGACTACCGTTAGATCATTACGTCACAAAGAAGTCGACTATCTTTAGCTGAACGTGAGGGCTGTTCAAACATGATTCCGGCAGAGAGAGAAACGAGAGAAGGAGCGAAAGAGAGAGAGACAAAGAAAGAGACAGACAGAGAAAGATAATTTTTAAATAAATTTAATTAAAAAGCAAAAAGAAATAAAAATTATTCGCATTTAAGGTTTAAAGAAGCGGATATAGGTGGATAATAGTTTATAGAATAGTGAATATTACAAGGATTTTTTTTTTTTTAAATACTTAAATATATAATTGAGTAACTACATCATTTATTAGTATTACTACATAAAAAAATAAATTTCATTACGATATTTTAGGATTTAAATTAGAGAGAAATTATTGAACAATCCCGCAACAGTACTTAGCTTCAATAGCTGCTACTAAAAACATTATTTGCATTCAAATCTTATAATGCCCGCAACTACTTTGGTTTACTGTCGTGGACTGTATTTGAAGTCTGTTTTAAAGGAAAGCTGATAAGAGGAAATAAATCTTTAGTGGAAATACAGGGTTCGCTACATGATTAAAACAAGCATTAACATGCGAGCGGAGTTACGGGCTACAGATAATACATACCTATATTTATATATATATATATATATATATATATATTATCGTAGTACGATATAGAGAGGGTCGATGAGTAAATTTAATTTATTTGAACTAAGAAATGATGGAATAGTTTAGAATGCAGACGAAAGAATTATGTCGAAAATATATACATAAAAATAAGAAATTCCATTGACGTCAGAAATTCGTAAGTATATAGCCAATCATCTGGCGGCGTCTTTTAAAATCTAAAGGAAATTTTTATTAGGTAAACAAAACGGTGACCGTGTGATGTGATAAGAGACCGATGAATAGAGCGGAATCTGTTCGATTCGGTGTACGGAAATTACTTTTAACTTTGTCGGCGGCTGTGAGAATCGGCTCTACGCGCTGAACACGTTATTATATGTATATTCGTTATCTTTCTAGTCAGTTGTTAGTCATTTTCGTATAAATTCATAATTTTATTTTATCGGAAGTCGTCATCACAACTCTAAGCACCGCGGAAAGTAAATTGTTTTAATAAAATAAAAGTTAAAAAAATAAAAGAAACAACCTCATAAGACAGAACAGCCGGAAGTCAAAACATTAAAGACCGAGGGTGGACAAAAGTGTTCGAAAAGTATCCAATATGTACACGTTAGTTGCTGGAGGAGCTGACGAATCCAGTCTTCGTTAATTAGAGTCAATCGGGCTGATACATCGTACGTGCAGTCAAACAAGTCAACGCGGGACTTGGAATCATCGACCGAAATCATACAGGCCAGATTTTCATTATTTCATTTATATTTCGTTTTGTCATAATTTGTGAGTATAGCGGTGTAAATGAGTATAAACGAAGATATAAGTGTATATTATGTGTGTAATCATGTTTTATATTAATTTATGTACTTTTTATGCAGCTGCATTTCCCTAATCGCTCTTGTGTAACTTGGAGATATATTTATATATATATATATACAAAAGAAAATTTTGTTTAAGAAATGTTTTATTGCTAATTGTGAGTGAGTAGAGTAATTTCCGGGAGACCGAGTTAAAAATAAATAAATAAATAACAACTAAAGAGATAACCAATAAAGAATAGATAAATAAAAGAGTAAAAGGGTAAATTAAATTAATAATTTAACTTCCTAAATTATTTTATCACATAACTGGCTACCTCTGGGGACTGGTAACGTGAAAATATATATATATATATATATATAAAATATACAAAAATTCATCACTGCTCCATCTTTATGCAGAGAGTAAAGAAAAATTTTGTTACAGCTCTTTGCGTTGTTTAGAAATCACGTACACTTTTGGGTAATGTGTTAGGAAAATTGCAAAACTAATCATGAAACCAATTATTATATAAGAATTAAAGAAAACTATCATCTGTGCAGCCAGGGAATGTTGGCCGTGGGATTCCCCATATATTAGTACCTATTTAAAGATGTACTTTTTTCTCTTTTTACATAATGAACTCTATTTTCACAAAAATTGTATTTCGTCTGTTCAGTGTCCCTTTCTTCTGGTTACTAATATAATAAATAAAAAAAATTTAAGTTCATTCTACAACAGCTAACCATAGTAGTTTGGCAAGCATTTAAGATTTTAATGCAAACATTTCCAGTAGCAACTATTAAAACACCAGTTTCTGGAATTTTTATTAATTTCTAAAATATCCTAATAAAATATATTTTTTACAGAACTTACTAATCCGCGCATACATATTCGAAAAACAGTGAAGGTATTATTGTAAAGAATTATTTATAACGGGGGGTGGCCAACCCGCGGCCCGCCTTAAACATTTTTGCGGCCTTCAAGATGACTAAAGAATAAATATTTTTTAATATCATTTTTTATTATTTCATTTATATTTATATATTTCTTATATTTCATTTTTAGTGTTATATATTTCTTTGCAAATGTGCATTTAGTGCCATTATTATTATGTTATCTATGTTTACATGTAAGAATAATAGTAAACACAATAATAATAACTCATTACGTTTCAATTTTTCATTATAAAAAAATGTCTATAGTGGGTCTAAATCTAATCTGGGGATATATGATTTTATATGCGCCCCGCGGAGTTATGATGCATTTCCAAAGTGGCCCGCAAGATCATTTGGGTTGGCCACCCCTGATTTATAATATAACGTTTTTGAGCAATTAATACTCGCAATTATCAGTAATTTAGTCCTACGACTACATTATAAAGATATTTTTCGCATCTTCATCATCTTTGCTGAAATACTTATTAGAATCGTTTCATTTCTCAAAATCATGTTACTTTTATCACTGAAATCATGTGCTTTTTACTTCTTCTTGACCATTATATTTTTATCATATCATCCAGTTAATTTATGAACCGTCCATCTTGCTTTCTTGAACTTGAACTTTTTGTGAGGGTTTAATGAACATATCTCTCTCTCCCTCTGGGAAACATGCCTACCACCATCCAACATAAAACGGTCTTTATGTTTAGTTGAACTTCATTATAAATATTTATAGGAAAAATACTCAAACCAATATAATCATTAATCAATATTCTAACCACGCAAAAATTCATAAACAGTTACCTTTACCGTTTACAAAAAATACCATTAAATATAGAATAAACCCTAAAAATGAATTAAATTGTATGAAACATATAGCTACAGATAACAATTATGATGACAATAATGTCATTTCTTTATATAGTAAAGTTAAGAAAAATTTTAAATTTCAAAGTACAAAACAAGAATATAAATGGGTTAAGTTTACATACATACATCCTTCAGTTTATAAAGTAACAAAATTATTAAAGTACAATAACATCAATATATCATACCGCACAAACAATAACTTATACAATCAATTAATTAACGTCCACAGTCTATCTAATTTAAATAATAAATTTGAAAATCCAGGTATATACATGTTAACTTGCAGAAAGGTCGAACAAAAATAAATCAACTTTTGCTAAACATTTAATTTTAGGAAAACAGGATAGGTAACAATATAGATGGAGACTTAACAACTTTAAAAATTATTAAAGGCAAGAAATGTTTAGACTTTGCCGAGAATAATTACATTCATAAATACAGGAATAACATTATTAATAATAACTTGCCATACAATAATCCATTATTTAATGTTTAATATTACGTCGTGCAAATCATAATTTTAATATAATTTTCATTTATTGACTGTTTTGAAAATTTTTTTGTATTTTTAAAAATGTTTTATATTTTACATTGATTAATAATTATTCATTGATATACTGTGATTTATTTTATTTTGTTTCAAATTTATTAATTAATGGTGACCATATATTGCATTATTGACGGATTTATTATTGTTTTTTTAATTTTAATTGTTTATATACACCATGAAGATGGATTGTAATATCCGAAACTAGTCGGCGTTTTTATAGTTTATGTTTAGAACCGTCATAGAGGTTTAATGATTTGAGTAACGTAAAAAGAGAAAAGATGGAACATTTTTTATTAAGTTGTTATAAGCAGTATGCAAAATTCGCAATTTTAAATCGAAATACTAAACATTGTGTAAAAAGAAAAAAGGTCGGTTTCTTACTCGCGCTAAAAATTAATAAAATATTATTTTAAGTTTATATTTATATTTACCGTAGTAATCATTTTTAACGTAAAAATATAATTTTCACGGTAGAGGAAAAGAAGATAAACAGAATACAAAAATAAAATTATTTCGAAGAAATAGCAGAAAGAAACTTTAAGAATGAGAATTGTAAGACATACAAGCACGTGTAATGAAGAGAAAAAATTGGAGATACTGAAATTCTAAAAGTTTACAAAATAAAAGAATAAAAATGAACTATTTAAAATCAAAGAAAACATTTTTTTTATTATTTACTGTTAAAATATCAATTTTTTATTTGATGAGCAAATTTCCTTATCAAAAATTGAAATTTACCCGGCGCTCCCTTGTGACACTCAGTTCCGCCCCAAGAAAATAAGAAAACTATTACTTTTCTATCTCTATCTTTTCCCACGCGGATTTCTTTCTTCCGGAATTCTAAAAATCGCATTCCTCTACAATCTATTGGACTGCGCAAAATTTAATAATAATCACTTTAAATTCTACTTTCGACTATTTTTACAGTTCTTTGCTGCAAATTTCTTAACTGCGCCATTTTTCTTTCCTAGATTTATCAAGCTCATTCTTCTAACTTAAATTGATGTTCGCTTCGAAACTCTGTTACAATGTAAAACATACACAGAAGAAAGAGAAATTATTATTTTAATCATTACTTACTGACAAACATAACTTATGTAGAAAGGATCCACCGGTGTATCACAATCTACGCATAGATGAAGGAGACTGCGACCGATTTTTGTAGTTACTTCTTCATTAATTATATCGTGTATCAATTTTTCTATATTATATTGTTCGTCTTCCGTAAAGTCCGCCATGGTTTTTACCGCAATCACAATTATCCACAATGTATGAATTAATGAATTTTCCATTTTATTCTGAAAAATATCAATATCTATTAGTTGGTATTTAGCTGATTTAGTACATATATTAAAAAAAATATATATATATATTTTTTTTTTTCTCTTTTAATTGCTAATTTATAACTAGCCAAATGGTGAGGCTATCTAATAAATGTTCTCAATAAATCGCAAGTAGAAGGTGCATCCATTGATGCTTCCCCCTCAAAAAAGATTATGAAATTAATTCTCTTATTTTAGTTAGTTTAAGTCGTGATGTAGATGACGCATTCATGTGTAAAAGCGTGACTGCCAGCTGGTTTGGGTGGTTTCGCAGCTGAGTCAGATGCTTTTGTGCGAGCCTCCAAATAATTTCTTGTACTGTGTTTGTTTTTAGATCCCACAGCATTCGATAAATTAAGCGCAACATCTTGTTCTGAAATCGCTGGATAACTTTTCCCCACAGTTGTGCTGCGTAAGTCCATACTGGTCGCAATACAATTTTATATATTAACAAACAATTTTTTAGTGACAATTTAGAGTGATATCCTATTAGCCAGTAAAGATGTTTCATTCTGATATTGAGTTCTCTTCTTTTCTTTTGGATGTGAATCCTTCGTGTTAGTCTTTGATCTAAACAGACTCCTAAGTATCTCACTTCGTTTTTCTTTGGAAGCTCTTTATTATCCATTAGTACTCGTCTGTTATGTGATCTTCTGTTAGAGAATGAAATATGTGTAGACTTCTCTGGGTTTATATATAAACTCGGCCATTTTGGCCTCACAAGGGGTTCGGCCCTCTTTTCTCTTTTTCTTCTATCAAAATTTACAACGTCATTCTTACTGGCATGGTACATTTTTTTGTTACAAAATCTAGAATGACGTTTTCATTTAATTTTAGAACACTTTTTTCTAATGGGGATCGGCCTAAGAATTACCTTGTAATTAATATATAAGAAAAAGTATTCAAGCAATTTAATATATAAATTAAGTAATTCCGATAATTGATATGTTAATTTACTGATTGTTTTAATTTAGGAAAATAAAAATTAATTATATATTTAAATGTTAACGTGTGATATTTGTGGCGTGGAAAATAATAAAGTTGATTTTACATCAAACTGCTATGTCCCATTGCGTCTTTAAAGGATAAATTTTCATTAGTTTTACTCTGGTGACGTCTTTCAAGTTCTAATTCTCAAATGCAAAACGATTCTACAAAAATAACTATTTAGGGGGCTTAATTACCTCCTTGTATTCTATATATGGAACTGATCGTCGAAATATATTTATTAATTTTATTTATGCATTATATATTTATAATTTTTATATTTTTGTTTCGTTATTAACTTTTTTTATTTATCTTGCTTACATAAATTTTCCCCATAATTCAACTAGTAGAATAGCAAAGACCAGAACTATAATTCAAGACTACCTTTATATTAATGACAACGTCATTCTTAGCCCAACACCCATCATATTTTTTTGTTCCAAAACATTACATATATTGTATATATAAGAAGACAAAGCATCGACAAAATGAATTGTTGCCCTGATTAATTATGTTGTTCTTACGTTGGGATTGACAAGAAATTCTACTACGTTCTTGCGAGATTTATTTTTTTATGTCGCGTAGTCGTAAAGAATGACGTTGTCCACTTTCCTCGTTCTATACGAAGTACAAAAATGACAGGGTTGGGAGTCCGAGGGTGTCCCCAGGCGGGGTCAAGGGACAGAACCCCTTGCGAGGCACGAAGAGCCAAGTTTTATACATATATATATAAATATATATATAATTCAAACGCAGATTACGAAAACGTTTTAATAAGTCAAATGAATCATTTGACTCTAAGGAAAAATAAATTTTAATTCATAACTGAAATCACGAGAACCCATTATAAATGTAAGATCCGATTCACTTTTAAACCACTTTTTGAAACAACTGTTAGTTTTTTTCTTGAAAATTATAGTTTGTTCTTCCCATTACACTTATATAATCTAAATCTAACTCTAAATAGTATAGAAATCACTGCTTTAAATCCGAAGAAAAATATTTTTTCCTTTTAAAAAAAAGAAAAGAAACAATATATTTACATTAGATTACTATGAATTGTATTTATTTCTTTAATCTAACTTCTGTTTATTAAATGCATTAATTTTTCAATTCATTTTATAATTATTGAACCGGAATAAGGTTTTCGGCCGAAACTAATAAAATTAAAACTTTAACGGAAACCAATGTGTCCTAAAATGCATATGAAATTCTTTGACTGCATGCTGAAGAGATTTTCAATAAAACAACAAACTATACGAAAACCTTTAGTAATGAAATGTAAAATATGAACGAATTAGATGTATTTTACTTTGACTGGCACATTTTTATCATAGTCCTTTATGCTGTACCTATATTGTTTTTAATATAATTCGGTAGATGTTTCATATCTAATAATTTTTATGTACCAAATGTTTTTTAAAACTTATATTTGAAATTGCTTTTACAATTACGATTTTGCCTCTTTTTTAGAAGTATGTTTGTTTAATGATACGCTTTTATTCTTCGTTACATTTTTTTTTTTTTTTTTGTAATATGCTTTTATTTTAATATTGAATTATTAAAAAAAAAAGAAAAAAAAACAGTTTGTTTCCTTTAAGATGTTTAAATGCGTAAAATTATCTACTAATACTTTTCAGTCAAAATTAAAATTTTGGTTTTGATTACTGCAATAATCGTGTAAAAAGTTACCTATATTTCCTATAATAATAAAATTATAATTAAATTTAAATCTATACTAATAATCTTTGAATATTCCACATGTTTGAACATAAACCAAGCATTAAAAAAATTTGGCAATAAAAATATTTTTACGTAATCTATTCTATTAACATGCATAAGGAAGAAAAAGAAAAGATTATTAACTAATCTACTTTAATTAAACAAACTAATTATTAACAAATATTAAAAATTAAATATGACTAGAAAAACTTTATCAGTTTGAAAATACGGTACGTTTGGTAAACGGAGTATGGATTTGTTTTTTAATTTTTATTTGCACAGTCACAAAAATAGGTTATCATATTTTAGCATCTTCGACTGATAACGGATACAGTCGAAGCACACCTCTGCCTACTCCATCCATTATGATTTCCCCCGTATCGAAATGTCGTTTGTTGTCAACTGTTAAAACAGTATATATCAGTTACTTCTACGTTACTTGCGATTTTAATTTTAAAAAGGTTACTTTGAGAAGAGAAACTTTCAAGTCATTGCGTGTAGCCAAGAGTAATGATAATTTCCTAGCATCTTATACACATTACACAATATTCAAGACTAAAACGAAAGATCTTCAAATTTATGTTGTAATAAACAGCTGCACGGAACAACATCCATGTTATACATAATCAAAAGATTTTAGTGAACGGTAATAAAAGAACACTTATATGGGTAAATAATAATAATAGAAAAATTAAAAAAAAAAACAAAAAAAAAACGCATATCAAATTTTAAACTGAAATTCAACTGAAAACAGCAACTTCTTAAAAAATAATTAAAAATCAACAGAGCCGTTGATAACATATCCGCGTATAACCAATGCCATGCAGAAAAAGTATTGATGATAGATAATTCTCTTACTTTTAGTTCTTATAATTTGATGTCAGACGATGCTGTAACTCTGTATAAATCTTTTCAGCCTTGTTTTTTAAATCGTAATCAGTTATTGCTCTTGTATCAAGAAAAAGGTATATTCAGCAACAACAACGTTCAGTAGATCTGCCGGAAAGTGGTATAAAATTACTCTAAACTGATTCAAAAGCTATGACCTATTCAATAACCGCAGACACGAAAAATTAAGCAGTATATTTTAATCGAAAGAGTACAATAAAAGTCATTGTTACGAAAATTTAAATTTTTGCAAAATATACCGTCTTTGTCCTTATACTTTAAAATCGAAACATTACTATTCCATTAAAAAAACAGTTTTTACTGTAACCATTCGGCCGATGGCCGCATTTGATACTTTACACACATAATATTCAGGTCAGCCTGTAGGCAGGTTTGTGTAATTGTGGGAAAAACTCGTCAGCAACAAAACAGTTATATTTATTTCGGATTAAACAAAGTTGCGCAAAAGAAAGAATA
The DNA here is from genome assembly GCA_039619475.1 of Icerya purchasi. Classification (NCBI taxonomy): domain Eukaryota; kingdom Metazoa; phylum Arthropoda; class Insecta; order Hemiptera; family Monophlebidae; genus Icerya; species Icerya purchasi. The sequence goes on from CM077115.1 coordinate 55,507,288, forward strand.
CAACGGGGGGATTTGTGCGATGAAAAATTATCGCTATTTGTCGTAACAAAGTGTGTGTGTGTGTGTGTGTGTGTGTGTATGTGTATGGAACAAAGGAACAGCACGATAAGAATAAAAAGGAAGCTCGATATAAGAAGCCGGTCGAGAAATGAAACAAAACTTTTTATTATTAAAATTAATAACTTAAACGGCAATCTCTGAAAGGTGATGATAAAAATAAAGCAGTCTACGAAACACTTTGGAAATCAGAACTGATTAAGTATACCAGCGGAAACATTATTAAATTGACGTAAACTTCTAGAACACCGGAATATTTCTGAGACACACCGACTCACAACATATCTAATAGCGAAAACAACAGTAAGGGTGAAAAAATTGTACATATTTTAAACTAGTCAACTAGGTGGTTTGATCAATATATAAACTGACTGGTTGACCGAAACGTATGTTTTATTAATACTATGTAACCAAAAAAAAAAAAAAAAATGAATACAAAAATAATGCTAATTCTCATCTTATTACTATACTTACTATCGGTAAATAGACAATTTACATAATTTCAAACACTATAAAATATGAGATTCTCCCCGTAGTTGTAATCGCTACAGCAAATTATGGGTTGTGTTAAAATACAGGCACACGAGAGATAATTGCTTAACCTCCCCACTAGTCTACATTTTTACGATATGGCTATAGTATATTAAAAATATGTATTATCGTAAAATTTATTCTATACTATTCTGTGCTACTTACATACGTATACTTGCTCCTTTTCTCCTGCGTAATATTACGAAACAGTTGAAAATCTTTATAAATTGCGTAGAACGGTATTTATAAAAGTCTAAAAAATAAACGATGTTATTAAATGTTAGTAATTAAAATTACAACGAAATTTTATTAATTATTACTTGTAGTTCGAGTATGTCTTTCGTATGTTTCACATTTCGAAATGCCATCGATTTTAGCAGCTGAAGATTATAGAGCGCAGCCTTTAATACACTTTCTATGTAATTCGAATCGATCGGTATTTGACAGTTTAACATGTTAGAAAATACCTGTTGACAAATGAAATTAATTACTCATTAATAACCGAACGAGCAATAAAATACTTTCACAACAATTTACTTATCAGATACCGTTGTTTTTGTGTTTCGTTTTTAATTTAATGTAAATTTTACAGCTTTTCCCATTTTTCTGCACATCTGAAATAATAATAGATGTGATTTTCAAACGTTTCTCCAATTTTTTCTTTTCAACCAAATTTTTCAATTAGGTTACAAAAAAGCTCTCTACATTGGAATTATTGTAAAAATCATCAATTATTGAAACCAAATTATTACCAATTAAAACATATTGTCCTCCTATTAAATGTAGTTTGTTTAAAAAGGTATCCTACATTTCAATAAGCAGCACTTGAACTATACAATTTTATTATGGTTTTTTTTCTATACGGTAATTATTTTATTTCCCGATTAAATTGTTCAATTTAAGAAAAAAGAAAAAAAAAAAAACAATATATCGAACGAATGTAATCTAGTTTGCTGAAAACAAAAAAGAAAAAAATCATTTTCCTTCATCGATTGCAACGTGCAAAAGTACTTTATATATTTTTTAAATTATTGAGTAATTGCTTGATATCGTTTTTTTTTTTAAATGCTTTTATTCAACTTGACTGTTTGGTCATTCCGTGTCACAGTTTGTAAGATCTTGAGATCGATTTTTACCCACTTCCAATCCAGCTTCAGTTCTGAAATTTAGCATAGTGCTGAGTTCCCGGTGAAATCCAATATTATGCGAAAAATTTTAATTTATACCTATTTCAAACCCAATAAAATTATATTTAAGACTTTAGCCCTATATAATAGATACATTATATATATATATATATATATAACTCGGACATTTTGGCCTTGCAAGGAGCTGCGCCCCTTGACCCCTCTTGCTTTCATTTCTGTCTCTTTCTCTTCTATACTTTGTATAAAATGATCAAAATTTACAACGTAATTCTTACTGGCATCAACACAAAAAAAAAAAATAACATAACCACAAAAGTCCTATTCTAACATTTAACTTTCATTATATAAAATTAAGACATTTTTTCGTTGCATTATTCGTTACATATTTCATTACATAAAATTGTGACATGTTTTAAATAACAATAACAAAAATCCTATAAAATATAATAAACGTTACATGAAATTGGGACATTTTGCATTACATGAAATTGGGACATTTTGCATTACATGAAATTGGGACATTTTGCGTTACATGAAATTGGGACACTTTTTTGGGACATTTTTTCGAATAAGAATTACATTGTAATTAATATATACACAACATTACGATGTACACTGTATGTATGTAAAATAGACAAGCCCGACATAATTGGAAAGTATTAACTAGAAGTAATTAAAATACGTAGTATAATTTTTCTATACACGAGCGAAGCGATGGTTTCAAATCGCCTAGCGGTTACATCATTTGTCTATGTCCCTGAGGAGAAACTATTTTGTTTAAATACATATCTATCCTAATTAAGGTGATCATTGTGTCTAATGAATTCAAATATGAAATGGTTTTTCATCTTTAAAATGCACATACTTAATAGAATAAAATAAAGCATTACGATTAAAGCTTGAGTTAAAGCCGAAGGTTCAGTTAATATTTGGCCGAAATCGAAACGAACTGAAATTCATATTTTAGGCCGAAACCGAAACTTCGGTCGGACACTAGTTAATGTATAACAATAGTCTATACCGTCCTCAAATAAAAGTTCAATGTATCCTTATGCATTCGTAGCGTTTACTAAATTAGCTGATTCGTAATATTGAGATTTACTTTTACATACAAAAGGAAGAATGATGTATAGTCTGCAAAATATATATATATCTACTTAACCAAATACTTGAAAATACTTTCGATAGTCTGACTGAATTATTATTGTTAGATTATGTTTTATCAAATAATAAACTTATTTTATTCAAATTTCTTCGTTCTCACGTCATTTTTTTTTTTAATTAAAAAAAAAAAATGATACAAATCAAAATATCGAAAAAAAAACCCAAAAAAAAACGCAATATGTTGAAAATTAAAATTCTTGCTAAACAGAAACTAACGTATCAAAGATAAAGGAGAAAAAGCTGAAGTAAATAGTGATGAGTAGGTGTCTGAAAGGATACGTATCCGTGGATCTGTATTCCATAATAGAGTTGACGATGTAACTTCGACTACAACTATGGGACACGTACCCACAACTTCGACCTAGCAAATACAAACTGAATCGATGAATGTTATATACAGATCCAGGCTCATTCCGCTACAGAAGTTAAAATATAGACCTTGAACAGAGAAGAATAGACCGTCTATCCCTCTTTTGCGTTTCATACGGAATGAATTCCTCCCCTCACAAATGTGCCGCATCAGCTAGAAAAGTGAAAAATGGTAACACCGCAATCAGAAAGAATCTTTATTGTTTTTTTTTCTATGGCCACACACAACTCTCTGTATGGTTACACTCTGCTACATTAGCGATTTTGCAATTTCCTTCTTTCCTTTTCTAATACACGTAATCTATATAACTCAATACTGGTAACAGTGTACAAATTATTTTCAATTTTTGAGTGTATTGTGTACGTAAACGCTGCACAATCCATATGAGTCCGATATGGATACGTATTCGAAATGCAGTTCTGGAACCTGCGATTCAATTTCGGATCTGTATCTAAAAAAAAATAACGAACTTACCCATCGCTAGAAGTAACTACTACTTTGTTCTAATACCAAACTGTCTGTCCTTTTAATATAAACCAACTTTCTCGCGTACTGTTATCAAAAAGATCAAGATTCATATAATACAATGGATGACTTTATAAATGATCAAGATAGTTTCGTCTATATTTAGCTTGTTCGAAGTACGCTTATTAAAATTTATAAGATGACAGTTTTTTAATCAAAAAGAAAATAAGTAAAGCGACCGAAATACGAAATATGTTGTTCGTCAATACTATGAAAATAACATCTAGTTGAAAAGATTCTAACTTTTAATTTTGAATCGAAAAAGTTTGCGTTTATTGTAAATGCTCAATTTTACTTTTATGACGACCTTTTCAAAATCGAAAATAGCATTAGTGACAATTCTAGAACTGTATACGCAACATACTCGTAAATTACTAAACTCTTCGCGGTGATATAATTCAAACATCTCGACAACAACAAGTACCATTTCTAACTGTATTTCATGAACGATTTTTTTTTTTTTTTTTTTTTAAGAAAAACCAGTCAGAATATTTGAAAAATAAGCTCACACTTAACGAACCGAAACTTTACCATCGACTACGCGGTTATTTATTTTCACTTTTTTCCACTAACATTCTTGATTTCGGATCTTTCTCAAACGTAACAATTCGCATTTCACATTAAATTAAATTTACTTTTATTTTTGTCCGAGCATTGCAATATAACTAACCTGAGAAAAACGAAGGAGATCTTTTTCGATAAGCAGCAAGTTTAACTGTTGCAACTTGATGGCGTACAACCAAAGTGGAATACATTTATCAAACTGCATGTGGTCGGCAAAGATCGCGCCACGATATACAATCGTTTGACTAACATTCGAGTTGTAACGGCCTAATATACGTTCTCTATTAGTCAAAACAAACCGAATACAACGAGAATTAAATTCATTTTTTTTACACGTTAAAATAGATTTCTAAAATAGAACCAACTTTAAGACAACTCTACCAGAGCAACTTTCTATGTAGGCGGTATGACTTTGTAAAAATTTTATCGATGTCTATAATCATACGGAATATTAATTAACAATATGACAGTATGAAAATATTATAATATAGCTGATTATCGGAATGTTAAAAATTAATTACGAAAAAAAGTAATAATGTCTCAAAATGCTGTTTACTTTATAATTAAAGATTCCATCTGCAAAGCCTCGAAATCGTCTCTGATAGCGTACAACTCTCTGATAGTTTGACATTCTTTTCGGTATCCGTACGCTGGGTTAGGCTGCATATAAGCCGGCTTAGGCATAATATTTGACGGGTCTGCGTATCTGATAAAAATATGAACAAAAACGTGCGCAACGATGATTTTAGTAAAAAACGTCAAATATTATTTTTATAAATTATGTTTTCAACCCGATTATCAGTAAAATAGTATGTTATATTTTACAATTAATACCGTAAAGACGAATTTACTTTTCGTTAAGCTACGAATAAAAAATACAAATCGACCGATTGACCTAACTACTACCGGTGTTGTCTTAACGTTAAATACAAACTGGAAAATGAGAAAAATACGTATAATATTAAGTGAGCTGATTATGTACATTTCCCAATGTAATAATAATGATGTGAACGCTGTAATTTTTAACTTATCTTTTATACTGTAAAACTAGGATGACAGCAAGTGAATAATCGGTTGAGAATGACTGTTAATCCAGATTATTTAAAAGTAAAAAACAACCCAGTATAATTATAAAATAAATAATCAATATGAAATTTTCTGATTACTTGATTACAGCTTTATTCACCTATACATTCTACTACAGAATAGAATCTGATTATACAGCGTTGTTTTCCTTTATAAAGTAGTTCTACAATTATTAAGGAATCTTTCTCTTATATTATTATACACACAAACGCATCCATACTGTTATTTTTTTCATTTAATTTTATAAACGGTTCTTTTTCTTTGTAAGTTTTATTCGAGAAGATATTTTTTTCAAATGACTTATATCGTTCCGGTCATGATAGCTTTTTACACCAAGCGAAACATTCGAAATTTACAATTAAAATAATTAACAGTACTCACCTTAAGAGCATAGCTTCCATTAACTTTGCATAACATAATGACATATTATAATTATCTTTATCGTTAGCTAATGATGCTCCGAGTAATTCTAAAGCGTCAATTCGTTCTTTTTTCGTTACACTTTTATGATTTATTAAAAACTCGACCACATCAAATTTACATCTTTCAGCCGCGCTCAATAGCGGAGTCATTCCTACGCATTTACATAACGGTTTAATTAAAAATAAAAAATACATTACGCTTATAAAAAAAAAAAAAAAAAAAAAAATCGTTTACATTATTACTCTTCTTAATGTCAACTTCTATACATTTCACTATCGACATAATTTAGCCAAACTAAAAGTATCTATTGATGTTTCGAGTTTGAATTTGTATAGATATTTTTACATCGTTACAGTTCAATTGTAATCGATTTAGTAGACTAAACGAAGTCTACCTAATGTTACAACACTATTTATTTTTCTTAAACCGAAAAGAATATTAATTCAAAATCATTTCCTTGTCTTTCTAGCGAGGTATTACAGATGTTTAATCAATTTTAGTATTAATCCCAATGATTTAAAAAAACAAATAAATAAATAGAAACACAAGTATTTTCGTACAAAATTTAAATTGTCATATTTAATTTATTTAATATTATTCTAAAGAACTGACTATTATTAGAATAAAAAGTTTAATCAAATGATAATTAATAAATCAAATCATTTCCCAATTTAACTGAAAAGGTTAAATTTTCATGTGTACAATGAGAAAAAAGTCATTTCCTAAGCTACATGGTTGAATGGTACTTTTTTTAATTGTCACTTAATGTTACAAAAGCTTTACAGAAATTCTCTGCGTAACACTGTCTCACAGTGAACTGTGTCATGCGGGATTTGGGGGAGAGCATCTGTGCACTTGATTTTCTGGTTGCGCTGACTTTGGAAGTATTGAGTCTTTAAAGGGGACCGAACGATGTTCAATAAATTCAAAATACATCTCTAGAAGTATTCTTATGAAAAAAATAAGTGGACATCTTATCTGGACTATCTTCAACTTCCTTGTTGTGCACATCTGGGCAGTGTAATTCACCGGTAGTTTTTTTTTTATGTTTTTAAAACATCTAGGACGCAAACTCTTTCCGATTACTAAAAGTTTTCTTTTTTCGGTTCCCGTCATATTTGCACAAACAAAAGCCGTTATTCTTTCTGTGGAAAGCTTTCCACCGAGGCACTTTTCATTTTTAAATCGGAAGGTCTTATCTGGAGTTAATTTGAAGAAAATTCCGGTTTCATCTCCGTTGAAAATGTCTTCATCTTTATATCCTTCTCTGAGATTCATGCGTTCTGCACCCAATCACTTGTAACGTTATGGTCAACACTCTTCGTTTCGCCACAAATCTTTGCAAACGAAATCGAATGTCGAGCTTTGAATCCATCTAGCCAATTCTGTTAGAGCACGTAAAATCACTACCAAACATTTTTCCAAACTCAGTAGCCTTTTTCTTTAAGAATTGGCCCACTCACAGGAATGTTCGAACTGCGACACTGTTTAAACCACGTCAGTAAAGTTGCATCTACATCGCCATGTTCGCACTTTCTTATTTTCTTAATGTTTTTTCCGTCTTCCTTAAAAGCTTTTAAAATGTTGCCTTTGTTTTTTAAAATCGAACCAACAGTAGTAGAATTCACCAATCCAAGTTCACGGCACATATCAGCCATTTTTCGTCCACTTTCACACGCTCTGATAACACGCACTTTCTCTTTGATAATCGGCAGTACCTTCCGTTTCACTACACAACTTGCCATAATAACTGACGAAAAACAACGAGAACGAACAACGCATAAACTACTAACAACACACACGATGATCAGATCACACGGATGCAGCAACTTGATTGATGTCCTAATGCGATGCGCCGTACAACTAACAAAACAATACAGCTCCACCGCAGCCACTGACCTTGTAGAATGCACGAGTTGGAGGAGTTTAGGGTTCAGTATGACGGAACTAAGCAAATAATAGGTTCAACGTCCGGCTAGCGACTTAATTTTCGGTTTTGCTGTTCCTGCGCAAGAATTTTGAGTGAACCTGGGAGCATTACTCAAGCATAATTTCACTTTTGTAAATTGAGCATCACAAACTTTTTGACGCTATAGCCGAGGGGTAATACTTTTTTGACGTTATAACCGGGTTTTCTTATAACGTCAAATATTATATTTTGACCGGTCTAATCATAAAGTGACGCCAAACCCGAGTTAACGTTACAGCCGGTGCCGTTATAACCAGGTTCCACTGTATATATGGGATAATGATGATATATATATATATATATATATATATATATATATATATATATATATATATATATATACATATATATATATATTTAACTGAACATTTTTTAGTACAAATACAAAATGCGAATCACAATTGATTGTTTTTACCATGTTTATTAGCCGTCATTTCAGCTCCATGTTCAAGAAGTTCTTGAACTATTGACAAATAACCCCCTGCCGCTGCACATGCTAATGCCGACGTACCGCAATGAGCCGTTTGATTGACATCCGCTTTACTCTTTAGCAGCAATTTTACAATATCTTCGTAACCTGCATAAATTTCATAAATCATTTCCGTTTCATTTATCGTGTATTTTGGTTTATGGTAAATTAATAATATAATTTCGGTTTTGTTTCTGTTTTTTACACTGCTTAATGTTTTGCAAAATATTCAGCTATACAAAACTAAATATTTGAAACATTACAGTGTAAAATTGAAACCAAATGCACTGTTTTAATGAAAAATAAATTAATTTCTTGTCATGTTAATTTACAGATAAATATGAGGAGGGAAGGGAGATTTACATTACTTTCTAAAAAATATTCCGGCACTCTTTACGATATTATCAAAAACTGTGGGTCAAAATGTAATAGCCATACAATATGTAAACAAAAACAGCTAGTTAAAATTATAATTTTTTTTTTCGTTTTTTTTTTTTTTTTTTTTAAGGAGAAAGACGGTGATTTACATGAAACTTGTGTTACATAAAACTGTCTTAAATGGTTTAAATTGGAAAATTGATTAAACAAAATAACAATGTACGGTTAGTTATCTGTATAGTTATTTAGACTGTAATTATTGTTATTAATTTTCCGATGGTAGTTTCTAATGCTGAATGCATTACTCCCCTTTATCTTTTTCTTTAGAATGCAGTGAAATCATCACCTTATCTTTTTGTCATCTTTATGTTTCTCCAAATTTTTCTATTTTTATACAGTAGCTTATCTATATACGTGCGGATAAATTTTAAAAAAGTAAAAAAAAATAAACAAAACTAATTAAATAAATTAACCTTTAGACGATGCAATTATGAGACAGGAACTGTTATATCGATTTGAGATTGAAAAATCCGCGCCGTGTTCAAGTAAATATTTAACAATATCTAATCTTCCATTATAACACGCTGCTCTGACAGGCGTCGAGTCTGACGCGGTTCGATGATTTATGTTTGCTCCAGCTTTGACTAATATCTTTACGACACCCAATTCTCCATTTGCTAAAAAATTAAAATACTATTAATTTATACGGACAAAAAAAAAACAACAACAACAACAAAAAAAACCCCGCAAAACGGACAAGAATGCAAAAAAGAAAAGAAAAAAGAAAAACTTTCAAAAAGAAACATAAACACATGAACATGTTTTATGTGCGGCTTCTTCTTCTTCTTTCACGTTAAAAACCCATGCATTATTAACGAATGAGCGTTGTTCAAACGTAGAATTAGTAATGGAGGAATGAAAGAATCAATTTTATTCGTGGAATAAAGTTTGATTTTCAAAGTAAAGTATAAAACACTTTAGTGAAATCGGTCGGTTCCCATTAAAAAGTAAAATTAGTCCGCGGAAACGATTGGAAATCATGTAATAATCAACAGAGGTTTGTGATAACTAAATGCACGTAATTTTGTGTTTTCAGATGTTCAATACATGTAAACAAAGCGTTGAAGCACGAGTAGTTATTGTGGATAGTAGAAATGGAAGGGTTGCTATTCAGGTCTAAGTAGAATGTATCGCACATAAATTCGATAAATTCCAACCACAAAATGTTTTTAGACCCACGTCTAATCACTATCGCAAAAATGATCCGAATCAAATAGTGTCTCCAGTATTAATAAGTTAAAAATCACACCATTAAACACAAAATATATGTATAATTAAAAATTATGAAATAGCCGACTAGTTTCGGATTACACAGATTCATAGACATGGCGTTATTAACATTTTACAACGTATTTCATAATTGTTAATTATTATAAATATATTTGCCGTTTAATGGTGTGTAATTTTTAACTTATTAATAATGAAAACAATTCCGAAAAATTGAAGAAGACAACTGTAATTATAACTTTAGTAAATATATTTGTCTGTTAAGTGATTTTGTTAATCAGAAAAATCTCGAAATCTTTTCGTTGCTATTCAAAACGTCTACGTTCTCTGTAATATTATTATTTTTGAGCGTCGAATTTCGAAAATTGCAGTACTGGTGGTTCGACGACAAAATGAAACGATACATGCTTCTCGAGTCGTTTTGCTTTTACGTTTTGAACAAGCACTTTATTCGCGTTTCTACCTTCTTTGCTTCCTTTATAGGTCGTCTTCTTCCAGTTTGATCGTCGTCAGTGGCGATCGACAAAAAGAGAGCGTTGATCAGGAAAATCTTGAAATATCTTTTCTTTCCCCTTCAAAACGACATCACCTCCTTGCCATTTTTGAGCAACGGATTTAATGTTCAAGTACTCAATCTTATTTATATAACATTTAATATAGTTGGAGCATAATATATGGGGAATTTTCAAATTGAAGTCAATGAAATATTTTTAAAACAATGGTATTTTGTTCGCTACGCGCAAAAGTGTTGAATCGTAGATACGTTCTCAGACTCCGAGTAAAGTATAAATTATAGGCCAGTATTGATTTAATCAAAAATTGTACACTTTAATAATAATTAACACATAGACATGAAATTAGATGCATCGTTTACACTGCGTAATAGACGGTGGTACGGAAAGTACGAAAAGTGCTGTCGCGTGTTTAAATGATTAAATAATCGACGAATCTACCGAACACAGTTCGACAGTAATTTTCTCGCAAGCGTACTAAGTTAATCGATTGCAAGAAAATCGACATGTTCGTCCTTAATTACGTAGTTGATTACATGTTCGCCTCAAATTGTGCTGCGTTGGTACGGAATAGTCGAGTAGATTCGGAATAGCGTCGATGTATTCACGCCTAATAAATCTACGAGCTTTTTCGTCGAGCAATAAAACTGTTCTCCATCATCAATTTTGGTTAAAAAGAAACGAGAATGTATCGTCTCGACTTGCCGCTTTAAATACAGCCATGGTCATACAAATATTAAATGTCACATCGTAAAATTAAGCGAATCGATTGTATGTTTCCGTTAGAAATTTTATTATGAAAATTGTATCACATGCTGCCGAATCTGTGAGAAAGATTTAAAGGGGCGTTTTCTAACCATCGATAAGTATTTGATGTGTACTGTTCGAAAAATATACCTCCTTATATAATTAATTTTAAACTATATTATTTAAATGAGGCATAGATAGAGCATCTTATTCTGATCTAGTTATATAAAAGACTTGCATTTCGATTTTTTAAAGTTAATTAAGCGTTTACGGCATCATCTTATTTTAAAACACTGTATGCGAAATTATTACATCATTAATTGGTTGCATTTCTGAAAATGAAAAGAAAGCTTCTCGCAAAATGTTGACTGACCCTCATCCAAATATTATCGGGGGAATAAGTAAATGTAAACATCTTTTTAGTTATCTAATTTTTTATTTATCGTCATTTTTTATGTTAAAAAATATATACATACACCTTTTATCTGAAAAAATTTGGAATTACTCTCAAACATAAAACATGTTCGCGTTATTAATGAATTTGTAATTTCTAAGTTTTAATATTTCGGCAGGTTTTTTATAGCAAAACAGAAATGCACAATAATGGGTAAAATTAAAACTAATGTTAAGGTGTTAGTATTTTGAGTATCGTAATTACACGAATAATATAGAAATAATATTTGTTTTGCAATACATTATTAATACGCAGTATTCCCTTTTTTAATTTCCTATGTCACAAAATGTTAAGTATAACATAAAACGTAAATTCGAATAACATTTAAGTACCTGCTGCAGCCCACAGGGCAGTAGCGCCTTCGACCACTTCATCGTCTATTTTAACACAACCTATTTGCTCGAGATTAACGCAATACTTACAACAAAGTAATTTCACTATTCTTTCATGTCCTTTCATAGCTGCGCTAATGAGACAAGTATGTTTTTCACCTGCTTTACTGATGAAAAACATCTAGAAAACCAAAAAATAGAAAAAAATCACAATACAAATAAATCTACGAAGTTCTAACTTGACAGCAAACGAAATTAAAATCGATATTAATTTATACAAACACGCTTACAGTCCACACTTGGAATTGTGCCGCATAAAAGATATTAGCGATAAGTGTAAAGAAATCAACAAGCTAAAAGGATAATGCCGAAATAAATATGTTACTTTTACATTTTATTAAACAATACTGATTAAAACAAATTATAAGTATTTTTCGCTAAGTCGATATTCTTTGATTCTTTAATTTTTTAGTATATTCACATATAACTAAATTATTTTATTAATAATATTAGAATTATATGAACTAACAATAAATATGATTGGATATAAAAAGATTAACTTTCATTTGTGAAAAATATGTATTAAATATTGCTATATTAAAAATTATTATCTGCAGATAGAGTCTTGTTTATTATTAATTTAATTAAAAAGTTTAGTACTTTAATAAGATTAAGCTACGATATGCGAAATGTTATTAACCTCGAATTCTGTTAGAAATGCAGTACATGATTCTTATTTATAACGCAGTACATAAAACGGGGGGAGGGGAGAAGTAAATGATGAAATGTGACAGAAAACAGAAAGGAGATTAACAGAATTCGATAAAAATATTTAAAATTGCAGTAAAATGAGATCTATGCGCTTAACAACTAAAGCCAAAATAATTCGCGCTGTTAAATTATAAACAATCAAGTTTAACTGCCAAGTAATGGTGAAACCATAATTCAACTATTTTTAAATTCACTCTTATGATTTTAGAGATAAAATTATGCAGTTTGCAGTTTTAACCTAAAACCGATATGTTCGATTTTAAAATAAATATATCAAGTTATAATTTATCATTTTTAATTAAATTGTATATGTGTATATATATATATATATATATAAAAAAAAGGAATAATCATAAAGCGAGAGATGGAAAAAAACGAGATTATAAATTTTTTATCAAATTATGCATCGAAAAACTGCAAAACATTAAATTGATTTTATCTTTAAAAAATAAACGGTGAAGTCCTAGAATACTGACCACAGTAGTCTGAAATTACTACTACGTATGATGTCGTTACTTTTTAGTTAATTTTTGATTCAACTGATGTACGAATAAGTATCGATAGAATTGCAAGCACATGTAAACAATTTAAAATTACTTTTTTACATTTTAAAATTACCAGTGCGGCTAAATGAAAATTACAAAGCAAGAGATTTTTAGTTAGGTAATTTTTATAGCGAATTTTATATAAAACAGTTTAAAATTATTTCAAACTTGAAACTCTTTACAATAAACAATCACAACTATTAGTAACACCGAAAATGAACCAACTAAACTTATGATTAAAAATGAACTATAGTCAGTGGACTAATAGTAAACTAACAAAACGTTATCTATGATTTTAGTAGTTTCACTGAAATATTGCCTGCGATACACGCGTAAACAATATACAAATATATTAGGGGCTTAAAAAGGGATAATTTAAAAAAAATTATGTCAGTTAATCTCATAATTGAAATAATGAATTTCAAAAGATTTCCAATACACTGATAAGGACTTACGACATACTTTTTCTAACATATTCCGTGCTGTGGCGGGAGCAAAACGATTTACGAAGGATACCAGCGCTATCAACATTCCATCAGCTGCACAATGAAAAGCTTGTTCGGCACTGAAATCATTCGCCATTTTATTCAGTATGGCATAAATTTAAACGAATTATTACAACTGCGAACAAAACCGAAGTAAAATATTTTAAACAATTAACACAAAAACCATTTATTTCACTGGACGTTCAGAACGTAGAATGAGACAATGTAAAACACGAAAAAACATTATACAATAAAATCAAACGTAACCCTGAGAAAATTTCTATTGCGCACATGAAATGCCGCGCGTCACAAAATAGAAAAATCCAAATTTCGAAAATGATGAACGAACAGATTCATCGTAATAAAAACATACGCACCTTTGATTACGATATTGCGGACAATTGATAATGATTATAGCCGCGGTTGAGGGGCGAACACTGCGTACGCTCCTCTTACCTTGGAAAAAATTTAACTTTTTCAATTATTTTTTTCTTTAATTAATTACGTCAGTATTTGTATATATATTTATTTTAAATTTTAGAAAAAGATTTTCTTCCCCTAAAAAAAACAAAAGAAAACGGTGCAACATGAGAAACAGCTTACTTTCTTTTTGTAAATTCATCAATAAAATACTGAAAATATTGCCAAATTGATACGGATAATAAAAAGATGCATGAAATATTTATAATGAAACATGTAATTAAATAGAAGGTCAATCAGTGTCATGACCGGAATAATTCAAAATATGGTAAAACTGAATTTTTAGACATTTCAGATTATTTTTAGCGTATTGAAAAAATTATCAGCCCGCTTAGAATACTTTGGTTCATTACATTAAGCACGTTTTTCGTACCAGTGTCGAAATTTTATAATAAATTAAAAATCGCACAGAACATTAAACCGCGAATTTACTGGCGCAAAGTTCTTCGAACAGTAAAATAAAACGTCCTTGTGCAAGGCGCGCATTTCCTTTCTGCGCAATTCTTATTCACAGACCATAGATAAGAAATATTCGGCGCGTTCGGCACGTACGGTTTTGAAGCATTATATCACGCGCGTTTTTATATATTGTGCGTTTGAAACATTCTCAGCCAAGTGGATTTTTTTTTCTTTTTTTGAGCTCGGCCAGTACACAAATAAATAGCATTTTAATTATTCCGCAATCATTTAGATTCTGATTCTATTAGATACCGAATATATAAAGGAAACAGGGATATGCGTAATACGAGAATTAGGAAATATAAAGATTGACGAGTTACTATAAGAAGTAAGAATATTTAGTTGAAGGAGTTTAGAATAAAGAAGAGTCTGTTCGCGGGATAAGGAAAAATATTCAAACAATGCGTGATTAACATCGCATACAAAATTATTATCTAATTCCGGTAGAGAGGGACAGCAATGAAATCCGATGCAAAGAGTAAAGAATGGTTAAATCGAAAGTGTTATACAGCTACGTTATGATGCAAAAATGGAAGTTATGAGAGAATCTTCGAACTGCAAACTACAAAGAGGAGAAGGTTGAATAGAAAGGTGGAAGAAATCTAAATTGGTAAAGGAAGAGATATACTTATCAGACCGAAAAATGTTAAATGCAGTTTTCTGGAAAAGGAGAAGAGATTATAAGCTAGTCAAGCATGTTAAATGGTCTACTGTTTCATTTATCTCAATTTCAACGTGGCTGAGAATTTAGACGAAATCTGTTTGGATAGATACAGAAATAATTAATGTAAAGGTAATAGGTCGAATGTGAAGAATAGTAGAATCGAAGGACGGGAGATAATTAGGAGAAGAAATATAGCATTGTAATCATGGGCGTCGCCAGGGCGGCAGGGGGGCATTTGCCCCCCTGGAGTCTTGAAACTTTTTAATCAACCGGCCATGATGAGTATTCATAGGCATGTAATCATAGAGAATTTGGAAGACTTTTATAATAGAGTAGTAGAACAATTTGCCAGAAGAAACCCACGAAAATTATGTTTTAATTAAGATTGTATTCTTGTTTAATAAATTTTATTTTTCCTATAACTCATATACTCTTTCTATCATTTTTCCCCCCACCCCCCTTGGCGGCTGGCGACACCCTTGATTGTAATTGATTTTGCATAATATGCGAAAGATGGATTAGGTAATTTGTAGAATATGTGGCCTTATATCAGACATTAAACCGATTAGAATGGTGCATTTAAATACTTCATTGCTGAAAAAAACGGATCACTATATATCGACGGAGACTACTGGACAGAAATTCAACGGAGATATCACTTAAATGTTATTTTAAGAAAAAAAAACGACGTAAAAGCTATGTTAAATGAATAGGGCAGATAACTTATGTCTGGTTAAAAGTATTTTTCGTAAAAATTTTCATTTTCGTTTGTATAGCTCATTTTTTGCCCTAGGTAAACATAATTATAATGATATTATTTTTATGAAATATAAAAAAAAAAAAAAAAACTATTCAAACGTAAAATTATTAAAATTTTAAATCATTGAAATTAAATGTATTTCCGTATTATATAAAAATAAACTATTTTTCTTTGGATCATAGTTTAAGTTTTTAAAATTTCATACGAATTCCTAATTAACAAGCTTTCTAAATAAATAATTATATGTTTAGAATATAATCGTTCAACAAAACAAAAATATTACTTTTAATCAAACGATTTATTTAAAAAAGTTCTTACAAATAGATTAGTTTAATTTTTTAAAATCTGTATAAGATTTTGAAGGAAAACAACGCATCTATCGTGTGTAGATAAATCTACAACCTGTTTTTTAAAATTTATAGATATAAATTAATAACAAACAAAAATAAGTATAAATTAATTTTTACTACAATACATTAAAATAAATACTTTATTCTAAAAACATTCTCAGGCGTAGCCCACCATCAGTTAATAACGCAGAGTACACTCAATTAAAACTAAAAAAGACCCTGTACAGAAATAATGGGGCTACATGTGCATATATCGATAAATAATAGGCGGATGGTGATATAATTACAGTCAAAGGTGGAAAAACGTTTATCAATAAATCAAAGACGGTAAAATATAGATAAAGTTAAAGTCGGGACCTTATTTACAGAATAATAACGAATTTAACGGACAGATTTTCAAAACAAATATTAAGCTTATAAACAGAACGAAAATCGGAAAGAAATTAAATTTTTATAATAAAAAATAATATATTAATTAATAATAAATATACTGTCAAAAACAGGCTGGATGTCATTGAGAAATTAAAAAACAGATAAACAAATAACCCGAAATTAATTTGTTATGATATAACAAATTTATACACAAATATACCTACAAATGAGATAGTAAACCTAATTAAAAAATCAATAAACAGTTTAAATAATAAAATTTATTGTAATCAATTATTTCACATAATTAAAACAATCACTGAACAAGACTACTTTAACATTGGCAAATCTGTATATGTACAAAATAATTGTTTAGTTATGGGCTCACCTACATCAGTCGTTTTTAGTGAAATCTTTTTACAAAATTTAGAAGGAAGATGTGTGGAAAACATAATCCAAAAGTATAACATACAATCATATACGAGAGACAATCAGTAAGTAAGTTACACTTTGCGATATTAAAAAAAAACCAGAAAATCGTAAAAAATATGTATATATATTTTTGAAATCTTCAATATCCGTTCTCTATTTTTCCACGTATTCAGCTAAAATATTCAAGCACTTGTCGTAACGTGGTATTAATTTTTCGATGCCTTGTTTGAAAAACGTTCGTCCAATTTCGGCTAAGCAATTCATGACGAAATTCTTCACTTCTTCGTTGTTTACGAAACGCTTTCCTCCCAAGGCTGCTTTTAACGGACCGAACACGTGGGCGATCCGAAAGAATGAAAGTTTCGACGCGCTTAACAATTGCATCTGTGTGCGAAGTTGACGGCCGACCGCTGCGCGCTTCATCTTCCACATAATCCCGTCCTTCCTCGAACATACGGGGCACCATATGGACACCATGGGTCTCGACATTGCTTTATCATGCGTACACTTCACATATTTGTCGATAAATTTCAGTGGAATTATGATTTTTTGACCATAAAAATCGCACTTCACCTCTCAATATTGGACGACCAATTCACACGATATTCTATTTCAAACAGACACCGTAGACGAACCAAACAAGATACCGGCTTCATTCTTTCACGAGGGGATAGAGAATGAAAATCGAGTTCGTTTAAGCCAGAATTGTACACTAATTTAGGTAGAAACTACGCGCGAGTATAACTTACTTATTGATTCTCTCTCGTATTAGATATGTAGATGACATTTGATGAAAATAATAATGAAACTGAAAATAATATTCTAAACGATTTCAATACATAAAAACATTCAATATACTATGGAAAAAGAAGAAAATAACAAAATCAACTTTTTACAAAAGATAAATTAACATATAATATATATATATATATATATATATAGAAAACAAATAACTGATAGTATAATTCATTAAATCACCCAATCCAATATAAATATGCGTTTTCACAGCTGTAATAAATAAAAATAAAAATATTAAAAACCTCGGCCAAAAATAATGACTATGATGAAAAAAATTGAACTGCGTTGATTCGTTGTTCCAATTTACCAATCTTTTGCATAATGGAGCTCTCGACGCGTCTTTCCATACATAGTATCCATTTTTTGGGCAACGAAGAGCTTCAGTCGGTCTATCTCTTCATTTAATTCCTTCTAGTGCGCTTACTCCAGGGTTTCTTCCAGTTCCACCCGTCTATCTTATGTTAATGTAGACGTCGTTACCTCCCACTGGCTTAGATCAATTTTTTTTACCAACCTTGACTCCAGAATACTCATCGCCAGATCTACCTTTAACAATTTAAATCATTTAAATTTTTCTCTATTTTTAGAATTCCCGGTACACATATAATGTACGGAATCCTAATAAGATGGTTCAGAAACGATAAAAATATCAAATAAAAATCAGTAACTCACGAACGGTTTGACTTAATAAACTTCAAAATTGCATCATAAATTCTAATTAAAATTCTCTTTAAGGCAATCTATGACTTCAAGCTAACCGATCACACTGGGCGCTAAAAAGCCCAAGAAACCGTCAAGAATATATAATATGGAATTTGAAACGACCTCAAAAATTACCCTTAAAAAATTCATAACTCATCACACTGACGGACTGGCTAAGCGGGCAAACTGGCATTTGCCCGGTGCGCCCAAGCATTTAATTTATCTTTTGCGCCCTAATTTTCTCAAAATTTTATCACCACCTCATCCCCTTTGCTGTAAAGCGCTTTTTTACCTCTGAATTTTCCCGGTGCGCCCTAAAAAGCCAGTCCATAAGTGACTCATCATCAGATAACCCTTTAAAAATGAAATTATAAATAAAAAACAAAACGCAGAAGGTCTTTCATAAAATCAAAGAATTACAATTAAAAAATTATACAGACCGCCCCCTTTAGGCCCAAAAACGGCAAAAAATAGGATGATCACGTAAGCCATAGCCCGAATAAAAAAGTTAAAGAAACCAAAACGCATCTCAAATACATGCATAAAGAATCACTTTATAGGGAAAATATGGCCAAACTCGCAATTTTATATGTAGGCCTTCGGAGTGCTGAAAGTTCGAAAATTAAAAAAAAGTATTTGTTTATTTTGATGCGATATTATATGGTTGGGAAGATTGCTTTTTGTCGGGAACGAATCTGTATTTCATTTCCTCAACGAAACTTTAGAAGTTTGCGAAAAATTAAAAAAAAACCGCCAAAAATGACGCGTTCCCCCTTAGCGCCGCGATATTATAGCTGAAAAATTTGAAAAAGGTTAAAAATATGCGCATCCTCAGATATTTCCCTAATTTTAGCATGGTTTCCAACGTTAAAATTAGACCCTCGAAGCGCCGAAAGCTCAAAATTTTTGAAAAAAATATTTTATATATCGATGGAAAGATCGCTATTTGTTGGGAACGAAACAACGTATTTCATTTCTTTAACGAAACCGTCAAAGTTAGCGAAAAGTTTAAAAGAGCGCGAAAAATGACGCGTCTCTCCTTCTTTATGGCGCAAAAAATCAGATTTCTTTGTTCTAAATTTAGTATTATCTAGCCCCCTTGCGAAGGGAGTATTGTAGTTAAAAATTTTGCACAAGGATTCTCCCTATTTGCGTCGCGGAAAATCAGATTTCTTTGACTGGACTGTATTATTAGGTAAATGTAAATTATAGTTATGTTTAACTTGACATACGGAATGCTAAGCGCATGAAATATCATGCTTTTTGATTATTGGTTTTTATAATTTTTATTAACGAGTATTAACTTATATTCGACTGAAACGTCTTATTTATTTACCGAGAAGAAGAGCGATCTTTTAAAAGAATAAATGATTATATATGTTACCTATACATAAGTAAATATCGCACGAGTTCCCCCGGTAAGACAGTATGATAAATTGCGCAAATTATGAACGGACATAAATAATATTTGTAAAATTAGTTAATCACATGATACAAAATTATGCAAATTACAAACGAATACAAATATTTATGAAATCAATTATTCCTATTAATTCTTACTTACATATAAGATAGAGCTGAATGTCGGTGTGCTTAAAATTTTAGAATACTTCATTTTCTTTCTTTTTTCCCCTCATCTATTCAATAATATTATCAATATTTTTCACTTTTTTCTATGATACTTCCGAAATTTACTTATAGAAATATCTAAAATGTTTAGCGGATATGGTTCGTAAAATTATGATTTTTTGAATAGATACGTTGGAATAAAGCAAACGAAATTTAAAGTAAATGCGTGGTATATGGAACGAGCGGAATATAAATAAAATAAGTTCTATACGAAAAATATTTAAGTAAATGAAATCGATTTAATTACCCTTCGTTTGGGTCAACTTTATCGTGTCCGCAGTTCTGACTGTCAGTGACAGGATTTTTTTTATGACGACACATTCATATGAATCTTTAACGGAATCTAATCTTATTTTTGGACGCCAGTGAGAATAGTCGTTATACTTATTAATGGAATTCGCGTACGCTTTTCAATTAAACAAAAAAATGAAATTAATGAAATAAATATTTCCGACGACTATGCTGAAAAGTGTTTACTTTTTGATTGGAAGAATATAAACATCACTGCCAGGCCAAAAAGAAAAGAAAAAAAAAGAAATATGAACACCGATATATTACAAACGGCTGGTACACAACGGATAAAAAACACCAAGAGGCAACAGTGTAGAAAATAACCGCATAATAGTTGCTTGAACTGAGGTCCTATCACTGGCTACCTGCGCATAATACATATAACTGACGATTATTATGTACACAGGTAGACACGGATACGTGTACATAATTTTACCCCTAGAGGAGTGTACCTAGTTTACGACAACATTATCCTTCAACCAGCATACGCACATACTCTTAAGTTATACGAAATACCAAAAACTAGATTAAAACTAAACGCAGTACAAATGAAAAAGATTTCGACGCTGCATTTAGTAAAGGGATTGCTTACAGGCCCGAATTCGTTACAATATACAGAGAAAATTATCAAATTTTTTTTAATCGTTATCAAACTGTCACAATTTAACATAAATATATTAATAAATAAAGTATATAATAAACTTACAATTTTTAGATTTACGTTTTATACTAGTACTGTAAGGTAAAAAGAGTTCATAAAAAGTACATTTAAAAGTTATTATATAATTTGATTTAAAATTACTTTTTACGTGCTAGTTTTAGAAAAACCTTTGATAACTCAATTATAAAATTTACTTGTATTTATCTTTTAAAGTATTCAACAATTATTTTTCGATTGATATCAGTGCCATCGATGATGAGTCTTTGTTCGAACTGGCTATTTTTAAAAAATGCATGAATTTGTTTCAGCTTTGAAAATGAAATTTGTGGATGGTACTGTGAATATTAAGTGAATTAAATTATACAATTCGCTTAAAATATCATTTTATAAGTGGTCTTTAATTAAAATAATTTTTACATAATGAAGAGATTTATCCTGAAATTTCATTTTTTCATTTATTTAAATCAAAAAAGTTACTGTAGAATTGTCTTAAAGAATTAAAACTATTCTTCATATTCCTTAAATTTAATTACATTTAATAGTGATGTACATTACAAAAATTTCGTTCAAAAAATCTATCGGTACAATTCTGTATTAATGTATTAATTATTTCGGAATATTTTCTAGATCCAATATTATCTACTTTAAGTTTTTTCATTGGTCGATTATTAATTAACCTTTCTTCAAATTTTAATGTATTCTAAATAACATTAAAATTATTCCTTTCTGTCTGTAAAAAATTAATAATCGTTAATTTTTGTTAAATAGTATACCGATCCCTTTTTTTTGTAATACATGGAATAGGATATCGGACAATGAAAATGTTTTTTGCTTTAGCATCTCGTTTTTGTTGTAAAATTAATCATGTCTTAGAATAAAAGTTTTAATTCCTTGCAATGTAATTATCAATAATTTCATCTAATATAGGCCGCTCTAGGAATTTTTTTAATGTCTGTCCAATGCGTTCTTATGTTTGTAAACTTTAAAAAAGATTGATGAAAATCCTGTTAATGTTTGAAAACATATTTTATATTGTTTTATACAACCAACGGTTTTGGGAAAATACTAAGAACAATTTGTGTGTATATTAGTATACAAAAATTGCATGATTGCATCTCCAGGCACAACCACAGCGTCATATACGTTTGAACGATTAATTTTTTGTTACAATTGAATTTTTCTAAATGTTTTTTAACATCATATGATAAGAGAGGAAATTTGAATTTATTATTCCACCGATATTTGTAAAACTAACAAGCTTTTCTTTAGCATTGCTGTTTTAATTTCATAATGAAAAACTGTAGTTTAGTAGTTAACATGCTTGGTTACCAAACTGGAAGTCACGGGTTCGAGACTTGTCTCGTTCCGAATTTAAGTCGCTCCCAGGTATATCCGTAATCTAAAATTGCATTAGATTCCGAAAAAATCTGGGAAGTTAAAAGTGGCCGAGAGAAAAGAACTGGCCCCAATATTCACTTCAGAACCATTAGGTTTAGTATATTGTGAACTTTAACTTCACAATGTCAAGGGTGCGGAATTTACTTTATTTACTTAATGAAAAACTAACGACATTTGTGCGCTATGGGAAACATCCATATGGTTCTATCCACAATTACAGTAACGAATAGCGCAACTTCGTGTTTTTTTTTTTGTTTTTTTTTTTTAAATTGCATCCAATAAAACATTTCCTGTTGATTAGATTAGATCATTTTTAATTCGATCTGATAGTTTAGTAAAAACTGTAGACTTTCTAAATAATTTTTTAATTGATTATCAGAAGCACTTAACAAATTAATAAGTTCAATATAATTGTCTTTGTTGTAAGCTTCAAAAGGTCTATTACCATCTTCCAGTGCTAATTCTTTCTTTAATAAAGAACATACAGTGTCTAATTATTTTGGGATTATATATCTATTAAGCGTAACCATTTTATTATGATTTTCAATTTTATGCTCAAACGGGTACAATACATCATTAGTAAATCAGCAGCCAAGTTAAAGCGTTATGGATTCGTTTAGTGAGAAAAAGATAAAATTTGTGTTGCAGTACAATTAGATAATAGTTCATAAGTTTTTGCTCCGTGTAGAACGAGTACAGTAGTACTTGTTATCGTATTTAACAAATATAAAAATTAAAAAATATAATTTTTGGGGTATTTTAATAGAAGTTTCAAAATATTGCTTTTAAATAAATATCTTTAAATAAAAAAACACCTTTTCTAGTTTACTTAAATGCAGTTAATTAATATGGATTCGCCGAATCCACCGCATGCCATAGAATCATTCAAAAAACGAGTAAAATGAAACAGAATCAGACATAATAACCGCATTATTTATTTTTTTTTTTTGGCGTTCTCATACGAATAATATTTAAAACATTTGTTACATACATATCACAAAAAAACACAATCAACACATATTGCGTACCCCATCTTGCCTCGAGAAAAACATACAGCAACGTTTTTCGTATTAAAAATACATATAAAAATATTAAGTAAAAGCTATTCACTTGAGCAAATTTTCTACAATACTCTCCTCAAATGTACAAAATACACCGAAGGAATTTTAAATCGTCTCAACTCCCGGCAGGTAATCGCGTACTGAAATTTCTCAATCATACTACAATTAAGTAAGACGGCATATGCAGTAGTTTTACATTGTCTTTTACATGTAGTATTTACAAATAACAAATGTATCAAACAAATAAATAACAGTTTATTATTAACATTTTTCCAACATTAGGCGGGTAACTTCCGCAAGCAATAAAAGTAAAATATATCGGTAATAAAGATGAATTAATAATTTGAAAAATGTGTATGATCCTTTCAGTATAATGTTTCGCAAATTAAAACATAAATACCGCTGTAAATTACCAGTGCGGAATTATAAATCTCATGTTTTTGTATCTTTATCAATTCGCGGGTCATCTGTTGTTGCGCTTCCTTTGGCCAGTACCACTATAAAAAATAAAACCAATTAGCACATTAAATGATTTTATTAATTTTTTTGCGACTAAACTGTATTAAAAACCCGCGTGTAATAAAATATCATTTGAATGATAAATAGAATTTTCTTTATCGATAAGTATGAAATTATAAAAAAAAAAACGATTACAGTAAATAGTAACTGGTGTAGAATAGTATAAACAGGTATGTCGACTAAAACATTTATACAGGGTGTTCTGAAACTAATTCAGGAAATTTGTTTTACGCTATAAAGCTCGTCAAAATGAACAAAAAGTCTCGAGGGAAAAATCATTTGGGCGAACAATCAATCAGTTATAATTAATTAAATTAATTCATTGTAATAAAAAAAAATACGATTTCTAACTCGCTCAAAACGTCGAAGGATAATAATTCAGAACTCTTATTGCATTCGATCTACCTGAGTCGGCTTTATCTCTTATCATCGCTCGATTTAGTACGATGCCGCAGTCCGCGCACACACGCGGATGCCACCGGCCCGTACACAACGACACTGACCAGAGCCGATAATCGACAGCGTTCGAAAACCAAAAATAATACTAAAAACAGAACTTTTATTAAATCCTCGTTAAAAGATTGCGTCACCAATTTTAATAAAAAAAAATATATTTTTTCATTTAAATTAAATAATTAAATAAATTATAACTAATTAATTATTAGCCCAAATGATTCTTCCCTCGGGACTTTTTTGTTCATTTTGACGAGCTTTATAACGTAAAACAAATTTCCTGAATTAGTTTCAGAACACTCTGTATAAGAACATTTTATAATAATGCGATCATTTAAAAAAAAAAAAAGCGAAAAAAAAGCGAAAAAAAAAAAGAAAAGGTGCACAATATTAATTGAACTATGAAATTTTAATTAAAACAATTATCTGATTTTCTTTCCATTGTCAATGAATTTTCCCATTAAATGTACACAATACATACTCTCTATGATATACTCAACCATAGTGTGAAATTATTAACAATATACGTTTATTCGTTGAAAATCATTAAATACGTAAAATCCTATCCATCTATAATTTACTTAAATAGCAAAGTTATATGTGTTAACAAATTTTGCAACGAAACAAATAAAATAATTACCGTAATTACGAATTTTTCACAATTAAATGATATTGTTCTGGCTATTCACTTTCGTCACAATTATCTGTAAAATTAAAATTAAATATAATCTTAATGACAGTGTGAAAGACAATGGAGAATGATTACATATACCATTATGTGTACACAAGTCAAGATTCCCCAACGATTTTGTGTTTTTAAATTATATTTATAACTTAGATTTAAATTTATATTCGGTAAACAACATAAATTATCACATTTCAAACCTATACTTTGAAAATACAATCATTAAAATTAATCCTAGAACACAATAATGGGGTCTTTTTGTACCCCAATGCGATTTCAAAGTTGCAGATAAAGTAGGTATTGTGAAATATCGACGTATCACCTTGACCATAATTCAGTTTAGAGTCATAAGAGATGGGAGAGTAGACGAGAAGCGTCAGTTTGCGTTCGACCGGGAAAGACGCGAAGTGAGTGTGGGGTATGGAAATATTCCAGTGTCGTGTTAACGTTGATGCTTTGTGCGAGATTGTATGAAAGTTGATATTTTTGATTTTAAAGTAAAATCTTGGATTTTGCAGCAGTTTTTGCATCCTGTAAGTACACTTACATCATTCGCAGTGTTTTTATGTAAACAATTTCAATGTGTCACGAATACACAACGGCACATAAAACGCGAAGATGGTCGGTGCACGTCTCTTTTGACATGCTGGATCAGAGAAGCATAAATACAGCAATAATTTACAATTTTAATGGTGCACACGAAACGATGATGAAGCGAGATTTTATTAAGTACCTGGTACTAGATACAGCTGCAGCTCAAAATGTGTCGTCAAATACCGACGCTCCGACGTAATATTTCATTATCGATTCAGTAAATACTAATTGTAGAGGTTATTCCGATTGTCAAACAGCCAGGTAAAGTGGTTCGCTGCCAGTTCTGCCTCGTAAAATTCGACAGAAAGACGAGAATTACGTGCTCAATTTACAACACTCTTGTCTGTGAAGAATACAGACGAATATACAGTGCGATAAATGTGGAATTCAAGGCTAAAAAAAAAAGTTTTTTAATAATTTCTATGAATTATTTTACTAATGACAATTGTAAAAAATTATATTTTTGCACGAATAAATTGTTTAATAACATTTATATTGACTTTCATCTTTTTTTGAGTATCATCAATTTTTCAACTTTCACCTTTTCAAATAAATATACTTCTTAGAAAAAATCGAAATTCTATTTTATCCGCGTTCTAGATATAATTGTTTTAAGTTTCTAAATCTTTTCGGATTTTTAAAATCGGACGAAAATTCGAAAAGTTATGCTCATTTTTTCGAAAAAAGTCAAATTGGCACTTTTTGCGATTTCTTTTTGCTTTGAACTAAATTTTTGCATTGTAATTTATATTATTCTCTTCATTTTGAAAAAAAAAAAAAAAACGAAGAAAACGGTGTGTTGCACAATTAATTTTATAATAAATATTTGCGCAAATCGCGTTCAAAGGCGTGGGATACAAAAATAGTTCAGTGTTGTGTTTAGCAGCAAAAAAAAAAAAATAAGCGTTGTGTTCTAGAGTTAAATCAATTATCAATATACACTAGTAAAATAAAAACTACCCAAACCCACAAATAATAATAAATTCGTTTATCCAAGAACTGTGTACTTAACTAATACACACAATTTACGAATGATGAAGATTATAAATATAATTTAAACGCACATAATAAAAAATAATATGAAAACTTAATAATAGAAACCGAAAATGCAGTTCGAAAATTATCAGTAGAAGATCAAATAATTATTAGAGCTGAAGCAACGCATGCTATTTTAAACATTTAAAAAAACAAGCAAAGATTACTTCAAAATACAAAAAACAATTAAAAGTATTAATAATAAATTAGACTAAGTGAATGCAGTAACTATAAAATCAGATACGGGTAATAGTTTAGTTATAATCACTAAATTAGAACTTATTCGTGAAATTGAAAATTTTATGAAGGATAACAACATAAAAATGATAAAAATTGGTCTCACAAATAATCACCAGACATAAATAAGAACATCAATAAAATATTTTGATTTAATAATAAACAACAATGATTCCAAATTTCTTATAAATATGAATCCAAAAGATCCAATACTCAATCTAATAGAAACAAAATTTTGGCACAAAGATGTTTTACTGTGTTCCTATTGGAATTCTTTACGCTGAATTCAAATATGTATTCAGAATTTTCCTATTACTCACAGTTTTTGTATGATGACATTTTTAATGCACTGCTAAAGCAGCACTCCACATATATATTACACATATGGAACTATTAATTATTTTTATATTCGATAACTGACCAGGAGAAGTATTTATCTTAATTAGACATATAAACATATCAATATGAAGTAATTAGCTGTTACATGATTCATCATAGTGATAATTCATTTACTGCATAGTTTTAGATATTTAATATCAATTGTTGTTAATACAGCAGGGTGATTATTTATTTGAATAATTATATCGGATATTTCGCGATAACCGTGCTGGCTTTTTTATTTAATCCCGATGAGCAAAAGTTCAAAGATTTCAATTCAAGTGTTTTCCTCGATATAATGATTAATCATCTATATGTATTTGGGAATCGTTTACGACGCATTAATTTATATTTTTCTTTTTCATCTGTTTTTTGTTCATTTTTGTGATTTAGTAAATACGGAAAATCAAACTATTTATTGCTTTTCATGATTATTAAATATATGGTTTATTATTCCAAGCAGTTATAGTTTTCCACTACCATGCATTATTTTCGTTCTTTGATATTTCTTATCGTTTTTTCCTTTAACTTAGTTATTATTTCTACTATTTTATATGATTTGAGATTTCTTTTATTCGATGTGCTTTCGTATTTCAATTTGTTATTTTATACTGTACTTAAAGTTTGTTTTGATTATTACATTAGTAATATACTTAAAAGAAAGGGAAACTGAAAATAAAGAAAATATGGAATTAACCAAAAAAAAAAAAAAAAAAAAAAAAAAAGATTTAGTAAAAATATGAGTTTACTGTATAGGAAGAGAGAAAAAATGAATATTAATATGTGGACAAAGTCGCGGGAAACAGCTAGTTTATTAATAAAAATTTATCATAATACTCTAAAATTTTAATCAAACGAGATTTCAACTCAGTTTGCTTTTATTAGATACGTTCTTTTAACAAGCCGTTTCGATATATAGTAGAATTTTTATTGCCAAGTTAAATTTTCAAATACAAACACTTTTTCCATTAGATCGTAAGTGAAAATAGAACAAAATTACAACAATAAATAATCCGACGAATGTAGTATACCTTTAGAGAAGATAAATGTAAAAACTATTCAAATAAATAAAATAAAGGTTAAAACGGACCATCGCATAAGTGTTTTGGACAATTAGAACTTTTTAGTTAAAAACAGGGAAATAAGTGAGAAGTTTCATCTAACACAAGTACCGAACTTTAAAGGAATATTTCCTGCTTTAATTTACTTCAAATTTCGACTCTTCCAACTGCTACTTTTTTGTGTATCTTTCTACGTTTCCCCGTTACTATTTAACGTACGGCTTAACAGTATTTTTAAACTATTAGGAGAATTTTTTTTCATTTTCTTTTGATATTTTTGTAAAGTTTATGTAGATTTTTGTATAACTACGACAGCAATTTTCAATTAACTTCTATCATTCGTAGGCTTTCCCAACTTAAATATAACCTCTATCGGTTTTCTTTTTGAAAAGAAACAATTTTATTTATTTTAAATGAAAATTCTCGCCATTTATTTAGATATGACTTAATTATAACTACTTTTATAAATTGGCAAACAATGATTGACTTTTACTTTAACATTGCGATCTATTCGAAGGAATCGTTAACAAACCGTGGTAAATTTATCGCAACTATTAAAGCTTTCGATAATTTAATTTCATTACAGTCACTATTATCAGCCTCTTAACCGTTGTAAAAAGATTATTACTTCTAATACTAACGTATTTTTTTATAATAGTATCTGATAACATTTATTTTCCTCCAGTATAGATTTTATTTTTTTTTTCTAACTTTTATCGTCGATGTCCCGTCTCATAAAAATTACGCACAAATCCGCTCACAAGAAACAATTTTGAAGTATGCCTAAAAACTTGACGTAATTTTGTTTAATAAACGGTTCATTTAACTTAACTTCAAAAAAAGATAAATAATTTGGTAAATGTAGGTCACAGAAAGGTGCAATGAAAAAAATCTAAAACGATTACCTTCAGATTTTGCACTTATTGGGGAAGCGCAGTAGCCAGTTCCGGATGATTCTATATCTCGAACACAAACAAATTTAACATCTTCTGTCCAAACCTGCAGTTTTTTTTTTTTTACAAAATATTACAAATATAACTTCTTTAACACTGTATTTTTCTAATAAGCATAAATTGTAATCTTCCAAAAAACTATTAAAAAATCGTTATTTTGAAGAGTTATTTACAAAATTTGAAGTTGAGATATAATCTTCTACAATCAATCATCACAGTAGTCATCATTCGTTCATCGACACTGTTTCTTCCTCAAAATTAATGATTAACAGAATAACTATGAGAGAAGCTGATCGACACTGTCAAAAGAAGAAAAATAGAATACTTCGGTCATGTGATGCGTGGGCTGAAGTACACATTACTGCAGAATATACTGATGGGAAAGGTGGAAGGAAAAAGAAGAGTCGGACGAACAAGATTATCTTGGTTCAAGAACCTACAGACATGGACAGGTTGCAGTGTTGAAGAACTGTTCCACACAGCAAAGGATAGGGGCGACTACAAAGAATTAATCAAGCTCGCCATCAGATGAGCCTAAGATCGAGAACGGTCATGGCACCGAAAGAAAAGAAGCTGGGACTGCAATGTTTGCAATAGTTATTATTGACTTCATCGAAGTACTGACGCACGTTTACACATTAACGACATACTAATAAGTTCTTACTAATAACTAAATGCATGCGAAAATATTTTAACGATGCCGTTCGCACAATAGGTTTTATTAAAGTTAATTTGTAAAACTTATGCCATTTTCAGTTTTAAAAATTGCAAAAACCTCAACATTCGCTTAATAACAAAGTTCGGGAAATAAGTTTAAAAGTTTTACGTTAGCAATAAAACTGAACTTTCAAAAATTCTGATGCTGCCTTAATACTATTATAGGTGGCCATGAATCGTTCAGTGAATTATTAGGTCTAATCATCTAAACTGCTCACCGTTCATTTTCATTATTTAGTTCCCTTCCTTGAGAAAGGACAGTGAATAATGTAAAATTACGGTCTTTCGTGTATCGATGTAAATTGACCCGAGTAGGTATGTTAAAGTATATATATATATATATATATATATTTTTTTTTTTGATCAATAACGCTATATTTGATTTTCAATGATCTTAATTGTTTCTAAAATAGACACCTTAAATTACAAGTCGATATTCCTTTCTGACGTTCGGTAAATATTTGCAGTTATTACGTTTTATGTAAACAGAGCTACAAATTTTGCTATTAATTCATCGATCAAAGAATAAATACGGAGGAAAACCACTTTTAAAGTTAAAATGAAAGATAAAAGAATCCTATTTGAATTAACGAATTTAAAAAAACAAGAAAAAAAAAAAGCAAGTACAATCATAGTAAGTAAAAATATGATGGTTGTTAATTATATTTATTAAATTACATTCACTATAAACATGATCAACGTGTGCTGCAGTAGGATATGGAAATAGGAAAAGAATATCTAAGTGTATACAAATTCATAATTATAGTACGATAATTCCGATACGATTGACAAAAGGATGGCCGACTGAATATTGATTCCTTAGTAGTATAGGAGCATAAATAGCAGCAAAATAAGGAACAGATATTGGAACATGGAAAATGGAAAAAATGTTAGTTATTCAATGTTAATCGGTGAAGTGCGGTTTGTTGTTTAACGATTGACAATATAGTTTATATGTGTTTGTAAACTGTTCGTGAAAAAATTTTTCGCGTTTGCGTGAAAAACAAAAATCTCATCGGTAAGAGTCGGTCTGGGTCAGTTGTCGGCCGTTTGCCAAGTCAGTTGACCTTTTGATAATTAATTAAGACAGCCTAGAGTTAGCTCTTTGGATCAGTGAGTGAGAGAGTGGAAAAATTTACGGACTCAGTTAAATTATTTATGAAACGTTTCGTTCATTTATCGCACTCATTTCATCATTTATTCTCTCGGCTAAACGTTCTGTTGCCTGTTTTGATTATGAATGACACTCGTCTACTACGCGATGTAAAATTATTTGTGAACACTTTAAATGTACGTGTACTGAGGCTATAAAAAACACATCACTTTTCATACACAAGCCACTAGATGATACAATGATATAGGTGCCTGTTCACTGATTTTCCAAATTATATATGTTATAACAGCATAAGCTCGATTCTTGTAAAGAATAAAATATTTAAACAGAATCATGAATGTTTAACATGTTTTTAATCAATTGATTTTTACCAGAGCTCTGATTTAATGCTGGGAATTCTTCAGGGAGCTACAACTGCTTCTATTGAGATTCTACGATGAACATTATTCTTAATTACTGACTGTGATAATAGTAATTTCAAAAGATTAAATGCAACATTATAAACATGATCGATTACACTTCAGTACCGAAAGTTTCCCATAATATGCAGCTCCTGCTGCATAAAAAGGTTCAAAAAAATTGACCTCATGCTAGACTATATTATATAATTTTTTGTTCATTGCCAGTTGCACAACTCATAAATGCATTTCGTAATATTGTTAAAAACGATATTATTATCGTATTAACGAGTAAATTATTTTCCAATGTATAGGATGAAGTATGAAAAAGAAAGTTCATTAAAAGTGCATGAAAGTGGATATTCTAGCGTAAATTAAATTACGTTTTGTGAATATGCTTACTTGTGAAAATTCAGATGCTGCTCGAGGTCCCAACTTCGATTTTCTCCACTCATCGTACCAATATGAAATACTTCGTGCCGTCGGATTTATTCGAGAATTCGCTAAATCTAATTCGGTTGTATCGTTTGCAAGAAGAACAGTTTGATGATAATTCCTCGCTTCTGAAGCATTCATACCTCTACCAAAATATTCGTTAAATGTATCTCGCATTGCTCCATCTTGTAAGAAACGAAGACTTTCAAATGAATTCACGGAATGTGAATGACATTTGGATATGCGAATAACGGCTCTTAAGCCATCCTACGGCATTCAAGAAAAAATTGAGCTGATAACGGTGTAATTACAACATAACCTATGAATGCAATAAGATATAAAAATAAAATATAAATATTTTACCTTGACAAATGAATCTCTTTTTTTTGTATTTTTTGTCAACAGTTTTATTTTCACGTATATCTTCGCTTCGCAACTTGCATTTTTAGAATTACCACGCTTATTCTGTTTACTTGGTACTTTCATAAAGCTGCTATGCTGGCATACAAATAATTTTCTGCCCATTAACACATTAATTATAAACATTAGACGATAGAGAATATACGGAACGTAATACATTAGTTTCTCATTTTGGCGGGTATGATACTTACGCGCAAACCATTCTTCGGCCGCAAGGGTATGTTTTCCTACTATTCCATTTTGTATTAGTCAGTTTTCCAAATGCTAAAACCCATGAATTTATATCTTGTATCGAATTTAAAGAACACCTTATTGTTATTTCTGTATCTGTCGATGATGTAATGGCATATTTGAAGTTTTTTGGTAATACATCAGATTCGATAGGTGTAATACAGTTAATGTCTGTCATTTTAACAAAAACAATGCGCAGAATTCTCAACTAAATAGAAAACTTCCAATAAATACTTCGTACAAAGTAATAAATTGAGATCACCGACTAAAATTTGCGTCAATCTGGCTAATACAAATACGTTTGATTTTATATATTATTTCAAGGTGCAGAATAAAAATACACAACTCGTGTCGATTAAAATAATCGATTAAAAAGAGATGTCGAACAAAAAATTCTATTTCAATAATTAATATTTCATTACTATTAATATTAAAATTTTAATTTAAATAATTAATTTAAAATTTAATTCTGAAAAATCAAATTTAATTTATCTACAAATATAATAAAGTGTATACGAATTAAAATGTCTCTTCGTATATAAATATAATTTGCAATGGAATAATTAATAGGTTCGTAATTGAAAATGACAAGGATTTATGGAATATAACATGTTAAAACCAGCCTCACAATAAGTAGAACCACAATCGAAAGTTGTGATTTTAGTAAATATCTCTTATATGTTTTTAAATGATACCTTTTGTTTAAATAGTTTCAAAAAGTAATCTTTTTTAATATTTACATTTTTCGAAAAAAACTTTTTTACACAAACAGCTTCTTTTTTAGTTACTACATTAATATTGAATTCTTGAGATAATTATTTTGATGCATATTTCAGTTATATACCTACAGGGTGATTATAATTAAAGTTCAAGTTTCAAAACGCCAGAAAAAAAGAACCACTGATCAGAATGACGTCAAATTTGAACAGTATATTATTGACAAAGGAAAAAGCAAACGGCATAAGAAAAAAAAGTTTTTTTTTTTGTTTTTTTTCTGGCTCGTCAATCAGAGACTTTACCTAGAAACAATTGGCGCTGTAAGCATTGGAATTCAAAAGGGTTTGACTACAAATGTCAAATGAATCGTAAAACAACAACTAAGGTGTAAGTTAAACATTAAACCAACTGTACTGTTCACTGTGCATGGCTGTACAGGTGTGATACTGTTAGTTATGTAGGATATCCCACCGCAAGGTCATATCACATCGGATGGGAAAAATCGCTTTTTAATTGTCCTGAGGCCAAAAACCGTATAAAAAGCATCAATCAAATCGGTATTTAATTGTCCCGAGGCAAAAAACCACATAAAAAGCATAGCGGCATTTTGAAAATGCTAGAATTATCAGCCGTCATTTCCCTACAGCCTGGCCGTCCCGATTATTTGATCTTAATCCATGTGGGGCTATCTGAAAGATATGTTCAGTGCTCCGATTGCAAACTTAGCTGAACTAAAGGCATGCATTGCGCAACACATTCTGAACGTGATCCCGGAGACGCTTCAATCAGTTGTGAAACATGTTGTTTCTTGATTTCAATTAGTTGCAGAAAACGGTGGACAGCATATTGAACATGTTTCGCGCTAGTCTCACAAAATTAGAAATCGATTTGATTGATGCTTTTTATGTGGGTTTTGGCTTCAGGATAATGAAAAACCGATTTTTCCTATCCGATGTGACATGACCTTGCCGTGGTGGATAGGCTTACATAACTAACAATGTCACGCCTGTACAGCCATGCACACTGAACAGTACAGTTGGTTTAACGTTTAACTTACACCTTAGCCGTTGTTTTACGATTCATTTGACATTTGTAGTCGAACCCTTTTAAATTATGATGCTTACAGCGCCAATTGTTTCTGGGTAAGGTCCCTGGTTTACGAGCCAATAAAATAAAAGGAGTCAGTTATATTTGATTCCAACTGAATATTGCTAAGAAGAATAAACAAATAGCAGGAATAATAAGTGGAGAAGGGAAGGAAGAATATAAGAGGCTCTATAAGGAGTAGAAAGCTGAAGTTTCAGTGAATGAGAATACAGGGCAGAACGGTCCTCAGAAACAGACGAACATGCAAGAACACCTGACTAACGTTACAAACAACTGCATCATTTGAATGGAGAGGACAGTGCGATTAAGAAACAGAAGTATAGCCATAAACAAAAGGAACAGTATAGTTAAATTTGAAAATAAGATTGTGGAAATCACCAGATCGCTTAATTGGCAATAGGACTTTACTAAGTCTAATCTGTCCATAGACGAAGAGAAAATATATTTAATATGTTCAGAGAATGGCAAATGGCTATTAAAGAAGGTAGCAAGATAACAAAAGCAATTAACCTGAAAAAAAGATATTTTGTTTAGATGGATGAATACAGTGAAATAAGATTTAAAAGGAAAAATAGAAATGTTAATTAAGGAAAAAGAATGTTTTAACAGAATGGAAATTAAATTAAACGCTTCATTGGTTGCTACAGTATCGTGGGAAAGGCAAAAAGCAGGTTGTCATCAGTGAAAACAACATAGAGGAAGGATTTAAAGGAAAAAAAGCAACAGTAATAGTATACATATTGAATAGGATAGGACTTAAGAAAAATCGTGCAAAACATTTTTCAAAGGTTTGAGAGACGGAGAAAATAGCAGATAGAACAAATAAACATATTAAGAAATACATTATTATGTTCCAAGCACCAAATAAGGTGTTTCTTTAGCATATCTTTAAATAGTTTTTTAAAGTCAAGGAAATTTGACGAAAGGAAGAACTTTTTTTAAAAATGGGAATAATAAAAAAAATTAAAAAAAAGGGAGTTACCTCCTGGAAAGGAAAAAATTAAAAAGATTGAGTAAAAATCTAAGGAATTATTCAGACAGATGTTTAAGGACAGGTTAAGGTACCCTGTCAAGACCTCGAGCAAAATTGGAAGATATAGAAAGAAAAGACTTCAATTCATTAATATTGAAGGCAGATGTTAGGAAGTGAGGAGAAGCATGCGATTCATCAAAACAAGGTATGTAAGCAGGAGCTACAGTATCAATAAAAAGTACATGAATACTGAAATTAGAAGGACATCCCAAAGACGGGAATTTAAAAGCTCTAGCCATTTTTCAAATATGTCGAAGAGGGACAGTTCTAAAGAAAGAGAAATTCTTCGAAAAGGATTTGTCAAGGGTTTAACAATATACCTAGCTTTTGTGCTAGTCCGTTTATGAGTAAGAACGTCAACTTGAGATCTCCACGTTAGCCTGCTATCGATGGTTAGATCGGGATATTTTGCAATGCCCGCAGTTTTAATGTATTCATACTTTTTTTAACTCGACAGAAATAAACCGTTATTAGTTTGAAAGAGGAGTTTTCAAAACTGGATTTATTAGACCGATTGACAAATTTGTTTATGGTCTCTTGCAGTATTTCTTCGCCTAAAAAGACGTGTGGAATCGGGATGAAGATGAAGAAGTCATCTGCGTATAGTGCATTGTTAACTGAAGAAGAAATCTGATTTACTATATTGTCGATAGCGGTATTAAATAGCGTAGAAATTGAGATAGAATGTTGGATTACTCTGTTGGATAGGTTGTAATATAACGGAACTGAATCTTCATACGAATATAAAATTGACGGTCGCTGAGACAGTTCTGGATGAAATAAACTTTGTGTCTTTCAATGTTCTAGTTCTATTATGTGGGCAATTCCTTGTTTATTCGAATTTTGATCAAACGATTTTACAAAAAATCGAAGAAAATAGTTAAGTGATGGTACCATTTGGAAAACGATTTCTGGATAGAATTTCTCAGGTGCATCATATTAGTTAATCTATAGCGGACCGGTCGGTTCTGAATTCACACTGTATATTAGTGAGTAGGTTTACAGATTTAAAAGTCATACTAGTCGTTTGTTAACTGGTTTGAAGATTAGGGTGATTTCAGCCGTCTTCCATAAGTCTTCCATAAGTTTGGGAAAATATGTGTTGTGCAAATTTTATTAAAAGCGAAAAGGAGAGAATTAATTGTGGAGTCAGAGGCATTTTGAAACATCAAAGCGTGAACTCCATTTGAGCCAGGTGATGAAATTATTGTGTCTTTTTGCATTAGTCATAATGTAACGCATATAACTTGAATTAGATAAATTTAAAATAAAATAATTTATAGCAAAGAAAGAATGAATGAGAGGAATGAAGAATGATAGATTAGTTTTGTTATTATTAATACGTTATGTTTTGTTTTTTTATGTTAAGTCGTTCAAATTACAGTTTAAAAAAATTGCGATACACCCTAACTTTAGCATCAGTATATGTGTCCCTACATTTATTATTGATTATAATATTATACAGAAATGTAAGAAAATAAGTTACTATAGTTACATGATCAGATCTAATTAAAATTATTTACTATACGTCAACTACTTTACGCTTTTCTATTTCATAGTGCAATTAGCAGGATAAAATTGATTAAGTTTGATATTTATAAATTATTCCTACAACGTATATTTTCAATGATGCGCAGTTAAATTATTTATCACGTAACTATCAATTTCCTACTGCTGGACACGTGAGGTAGGTTAACCCGAATCTGGTGATTTACTTCGTTTTAATCTGCGTACAATTGGCATTTCCGCGAAATTTTCTAATAGGCTAACTGGTGTCTAATATGATTATATAGTCGCATCTAATGTTCAGATGAAGATTTTTTTCAATCATGTTATTCACGTAATCCAGGCTCAGCAGTACTTATCGTTTTATTGTTTCCGTACCGTAGAGGTTGGTAATGTTACATTTTGCTTTGTATCATTTCAATTTTGTTTTTCGCGCTACAAGCCCACAGTTCGCAATCATATTTCTGTGTTGGGGCGAGTATTTAGTTGTGTAGCGATAATTTATTACAAACAGAAAGCTGCGATTTTTTTTCCTACTAAGCAGTATGGATTTATGGTTTTTAATTTAAGCTCATTCCCTTTTCTTTTCAATATGTTTTTTCATGTCAGTCTCTAGTCCCGTTGCATACTTAATTGGTACTACGAAATTGTTAGTAGTTTTGTTTTGTGACTCTACATATCGGTTAGCAATAATATATGAGACGATCTATTTTCATTTATTTTGATTCGCCATTTTTGACACCGTGATATTACTTTTACTAGTTGCTGTTTGCAGAGTAATAATATTTGCCTTAGTCGGATTTATATCTGAGCATAGAACTATAGTATCATAATTGGCTATTAAAGAACTATTATTAACAGAACTGCGAAAATATCATATAATAATGGTCCCAATACGGGCCTATGGGGAACTACAGGGCTTATTGGATATTTATTAGAAAACTTTATCTCCCCTACTTGTGACCCGATAAAACCTCTTATTTAGATATGAAGAAAATAATTTACTGCACTGATATGTGAAATATTTTCTGATTTCCTTAAGAGACCGTCATGTCAGACCTTATCAAACGCCTGACTTACATCCAAGAAAATCGTATCGCAGACTCCTTTCTCCTCCAAATCAGATTCAACTTTAGCGTGAGACAATTCGCTGTTCATCAGGCAGAGGAAGTTTCCCTTTAGTGAGTAAAATTTCGAATAGCTCTTTGACAGGAATCAGCCTGTATGCGATTTTATCGGTTGGGGGCTGCTAGGCTTCAGTATCATTACTATATTTGTAAAAACTCCAATTGTGTGCTGTTCTATACTAGTGAAAAATGACGGAAAATATCTTTTACCGACTATAGAAAGTAGAAAGTATATGTTCATTGCGTGGGTTCTTTTTGCGTTTCCTCGTGCATAACTTGTTCCCATGTGGACCAATTTTGATGATTCCTTGTTCACTGGAAGGTGTACCAGTTAGTGATGGTATCACGTGAATACTGATGAAAATCGGTGCGTGCGTATAAAATGGAAACTTCAAATCATCGAATACATCTAATTAAAAACTGTATGAAGAACATTGTTTGTATCAACCGAAGTATCGGAATTAAACGACTTCAAGCCAGGAAAAGTAATGAAATAGCTTTACCTGTACTTTTCAATTTATACAGGAGGAATGCACTGCGTAATGTGTGTTACAAAGTTGAGACGATGGAATCGCTATTGGAGCTAAAAAACTGAACAATCTACATTTCGCTGATGCCACTTTTCATATAGTCAGCAACATAGGGGGAATGAAAACCGCCTTACAAAGATTGGAAAAAACAAATATAGTTCTAGGATTAAATCTCAATAAAAAAACAAAAAAATGAAACAAATTGTGAGAATCAGTGATAAAGCGAATTTTATAAGCGGAAAATGAAAGATGTGTTGAGCGATAAGTATGTCGAGATACTCGGTTTATTTATTGAAGATACACGTGCTTTAAATGCAGAAATTAGAAGAAGAACTCAACTGGTACATCGAGTTAGTTAAATTGGATGTGACCAGATATGTCGATTAAAGACATAGTTAAAATGAAACCAGTACGTTCCTTGGTAGTCTTTGTGTTTAACCACGAACCAGAAACGCGGACCATAAAAGCCTGCAGATATAAAAAAAAAAAAAAAAAAGATACGACACATGGAAAAGAGTTTTAAGAACACGCTGGACAGCAAAGAAAACTAATGCAGTGGAGACTCGATTAATCGGATTAATTGTTGCCGTAAGCCTCTCGGGGATTCGAAAAAATCTGGATAATTGAATATACAAAGAAAAGAGCGATTTTTGTATTATTAACTCTAGAGAAAGGTAATCTACGTCGCTCGCGTATGGTTATATTTTAAGTACGTTGTCATATGATCACCTTTCTAGGTTGTTAATATATTATGTTAGGTGTTTATTCGAAACAACAGAAACAAACTAAACTTATTAAAATCAACAAAAATCAATGTTTATTAAGAGATTGGAGATACATTTTCATACGTACGTATATATTTTCCTAAAATTGCTAAAATATTGCAACTTTAATCATGAAATACATACCTAACAAAAATCATATAGGGGAGATAGTCACTGTACAGTTTAATTTTGTTTAAAATATTTGGTAATTTTCAATTTTTTCTCTTCATTGCTGCTACATCATGAATTCGTTTTAATTGTAATAAACTCGCGGTATGTTTGTTTTTTGAACCGTTTGAAAGCTGGGCTTGAAATGCTTTCGCATGAAATGGACCTGAACCATTTTCTGTTTTTTAACGTTTTCTTCTGTTTCATCTTCTTGCATTTCCTGTTGTTCATTTGCCAGCAATATGTTTTCAACAATTTCATCATCCGACATTTGATCATTGCCGTCATAAGTGAGCCACTCTTTTATATCATCGGCATCACATTCCTGGTATATATATTTGTATGTTTGCCAATCATCTTCTTCTTCGTCTTTTCCTCAATCCGTGGATTGATGGATAACCTTTACGATTCTCGATCGTATTAACTAAAACTAAGCACTAGAATTCCCTTTGCTCGGCCATTCTTCTTTTTAAGTTTACATAACTCTGGTTGCTCCTGTATCCTTTGTTATTTGTTCGATGCATGTTTTTCTTGTTCTTCCTCTAAACATTTTCCTTCCATTTTCATCTATTTGTACTAATTTATGATTATGTCGATATAACCGACCTATGCCCACTTAACACTTCTTTCTTTTAATATTTCAATTAAATTTCTTGATTCATGCATGCCTTTAAAGACTTTTTCGTTTTTGATTTTCTGCATCCTGCGCTAACACCATGTTTTAAAGGCCTCAATTCGATTGTATATTTGGCTGCTCATTGTCCACGTTTTCAACCCATACAGCAATATGCTCCCTATGTATGATTTCGTGAAATGTTTTTATTAGCTCCTTTATATTCTCCAAAATAGAATATCATCCGTATCAGCTATTGAATGTTCGTGCTCCTATTTTAGTATTTTGTTCCAAGCTCTGTTCAAATTCTTCCTTTCAATCAAATCCCACGCATCTACAACCATGTAACAGCACTCCTTTAAATTCATTTGTTTGATAAATGACAAAACGATTTCTACTTTCGACAAATGACAATCTGCGTAAAAGCTGTTTTTTATAAAGTCGTTTTCATGTTTCAATAATGATCCATACAAAGATGTCCTCACATTAGGAGGCAAAAATTTTACTTTAAACATTCCATTTTCTCTCTGTAATAATTCAGACGAAGGATGGGTTGGCGCATTATCTAGTAAAGGTGTGGCACATTTCCTTGTTTACCAATTTCGTTTTGAAAATTTTTTACTTCAGGGATAAACGTATTGTCATGACAGTCAATGAATATTTCGGTTTTCATCCATGCGCTTTTGTGGTTTTTATAAATTAACGGAACCGTGATATTTTTGAAACAGCTGGGGTTTTTGGATTTTCCACGGAGAAGGAGTAAAGGCATTTACGGGTCCCTCGGTAGCGTTTGCGCAAACTAATATCGTTACTCGCCCTTTACTAGTTTCTGAATTGTCTCGCCGAGAAGCTAAAGATTATGATGGTAATGATTTCCACAATTTAATCCCCGGTT
This sequence comes from Icerya purchasi, assembly GCA_039619475.1. Lineage (NCBI taxonomy): Eukaryota > Metazoa > Arthropoda > Insecta > Hemiptera > Monophlebidae > Icerya > Icerya purchasi. The sequence continues at coordinate 55,548,849 of CM077115.1, forward strand.
TCATCAGCGTTGTGAACCATGTCTCTAAGTCATCGTCATTTTCGTCCAATTTTTTTTTAAAACGATCTTTAAAGGAATTTGCTGCATCTACATCAGCTGACATTATTTACCTTGTATTTCCAGTTCGCGAATTCCATGACGAGATTTAACTCAGTACAACAATCCGTTGCCACGAATGATTCAATGTCATCTATTTTTTTGTTTTTTATTCAATTGCAGTACCTTTTAACGGGGAACAAATTGGTCGCTCAGTTGAAACCAACAATACAGAATTTCTACCAAAAATTCATTTTTCGGATTCCTTATCACTTTTCGATGTTTACTTCCGTCTTTACTATTAAGTTTGCACGATTGTATTCTTGTTAATACCGCTTATCGTGGAAGTACCTACACCGTACTTATCGGCTAACTTACGATCGGTTCCTTCTTTTTTTTTTTTAAATGAATCTATACTGTTTATGTTTTAAACGATAACAGCACTCTCTTACGCTTTGACATTTTTAACCACAGGTGCAACACGATGCAGCAGCATAGCGATTGGTATATAACCGTCTAACTAAAACAATAACGAAACTCGGGCAGGTAGTCGCAGAGCGTAGGAGCAGGTAATGCCAGTGCGACATGTCCGTGCATACGCACGGAACATACTGAAAAGATATTTTCTCACGGTTTTCAATCTGGACGATCGCGAATCCGTATAATTGAGGTCCGCGCATAATCGGATCTCCTTTGTGTATCAATTTTGAATAAACTGGAAATAAAAGAAAAAGTTGTTCAACGAAATTATGTCACGAATAAAAAAAACATTTCCGACATACCGTGCGAAGGGAAAATTCCATCATGGAACGGCTGATTATACGAGGGAGAGTAGATTGAAAACGCTCTCGTGTGAAAGATTGTCAACTAGATGAATATATGTGGTTCAAGAAGCGGTAAACGGAAATTGTTTGCATTATGTTTTCGTCAGACTGAAGATCGCAAGTGCTGGCGAAAATTAGCTAAAGCAGTATCGATATGCCAAAAGAAATACGTGGTCGCGACGCCCCCCCCACTTAGGCGCAAATCGACTACGAGAGAGGTACGCAAATACGTATTAACATATACTATTCTTACGCCGCAGGTAATGCGAAAATTCCGAAACGAAATATGTAACATTTTTGCATGGCACTTAGAATGTGATACGGTGCCCCATTCTTTCGTCGAGGGTGATTCTGACGTGTTTTTAGAAATTACTTGACCGGAGGTTATCCGACGATGGGCTTTGCTGGAAATTAATAACCGGGTTCCTCTTCATCCGAAAATATCTAACAATCAAAATTGAGTAAAATTGTTAAGAATAGACATCTATTTCGAAACATCGTCAAATGTTTTTATTAATTTTATTCTTATGAAGAGTTAATTGAAATAAACATTTTTATAAAAAATTAGGAAGACCAATAATATAAAGAGGTTCATCAGGAAGTCTACTCTGCGGTCAAAGGGTGGAATTCAATATTTATTTTTTTTTATAATTCTGTAATTATTAGATCGGTCCTTTCGTAGTTTATGTGCAGACAGATGATGGCAAAGTAAGAAAAATCTAAGAAGTGCGATACGCGCATGTTTTCGGTTTATTCGCCGGATGATTTGCTAGAAAAGTTTATGGAAATAAAATTTTACAAAAGAAACAATTCGAAATGAACAAAAATTCAACAACGATTTCTCGATAGTGTTCAGCTTTGAAAACGGCTAATTCTATAAATTTCACATTCATATAATCGAATTCGGTTTAGTTCTTTATTTCGTGTTGATGTATCTCTAATAATAATGCTTATAACCAAAATATACAATAGTAACAATTATGCAGCAGCCTATTACGACAAGTACCGTTGAAAAAGTTATAATGAAACCCGAAGATTTTTTCGAAAATTCCACACATTTCACTATACTATCTTCTAGCAGTAGCATATCAGAATTCAGAGTATCTGTAAGAATAATTTTAACAACAATTATTGAAAAATTACATGTGTCTACAGATAAATGAAATTGTGGAGAGATCTCTTCTCACGTGGTGGTTTACGCCGCTATTAAAGAGAATTGAATGCGTGTTGCACCGGATATTGCAGGGTAAAGAATCTTCTTAGGATAGGGGTTAAGATTCAAGTAAAAGTTACAATAATTTATTAATTGAATAGATTCAGAAATTAGATTATAAGATTAAAAATACTTTTTCTGTCGACCGTACTCACTATGCGATCCAAAAAATGCAATTAACATTTAAACAAAAATATAGGTAGAGTACGTTTTGTAATGTAGACATTTTTCGTCCAGCGAGAATTTTCGCAATAAATACCGAGACAAATAATGGGAAATATTTGTTTTAATTTTTTCGTTGGTCTTTTTGGTGATAACGAAACGGCTAACTTTCTGTCGACTTAAATGAATCTTACACGATGGTTCTCTTAGCTTATCTCACCATAGCTTAATTTTTGTAGTTTCTCATGATATGTCGATCGAGTCTCGGCATTTTCTCGTTCCTACAACATTCTTTTTAAGTTCCTAATCATTTTTCCACATCTTATTGTTTGTGAAAATTTTTTAATTACAAAATTTATTATAAATTCCTTCTCTGATGTCCCACCTCTTTCATCTAACCGCGTATTTCATTTGTTTCTAAAGGAACGGGCTTTTATAAATTCGTATCTATCCTCTGGTTAGTTTTACTAAAAACAAAAATATCCTCTCTTTCATTTTATTGATGTTAATCATTTTCAAGTAGTGATCTCGTATAAGTGCGTAAATATTCCTTGTTTGAGATCTTTGTATTGTAGAGGGCAGGATTCGTTCTTATATGTATATGGATCAATATATTTTTACTCGGCGTTGGTACGAACGGAATCGGTGTTTTACTATATGATTCGGTTGCCGCTATGTCAGTTTCGTTATCTGCTCCAATATCGCTATGTCCGGGTTTTCGGGGAATAGTTTTCCTCGAAGGGATGTTGATATTCGTGTCTGTTCTGTATACATCTGATGGAACGCAAATTTTAGTATGTCATGCTTTAACTCTGATTCTGCAGTATCATTTGCGCAAGAGATTCTGCCGACTGCACGGAGAACGTTGATGGAAGTTAACATCGAATTGTCCCGTGTTTATAAACGACGGCGCAACTACTGCAATTTCCTTTTTTTGCTCCTTTCGTGGCCATTATACACGATCAGAAGATTCTGGAACGAGTCCTGAATATTCGATTGTGGTGATGAGCCAAGATTTAGAAGAGAAGTGTCGTATATTATCGGAATGAATATCGAAGGGGGAATAAGCAGTTGATCGGTTTTGCAGAGAGGAGGCAGAGGTTAATGTGTCAAGGTTACGGAAGATGTTTGTAATCTTGTTGTGAAAGAATAAATTTGGATAAGGAATAGATCGGTAGTTGTGGTGAAACATTGCGGAATCAGGCAGGTCAGGAGTTTAAATGTGGAATTTAAGTCGAATGTAAGAATAATGAAGATCAGCCGGAAGCTCTTCATAATCGTAAAGCAGATGGTTTATTGTGACGTTGATATGCACCAAGAGCTAGACGTAAGACTGTTTCAAGGCTGTTGGCGTAGCAGACGTGTAAGCAGGAAAATCGTAAATTTTATCAAGGCTCTGTATATTCTGAGGAGAGAAAATGTTGTCCGCTCCGTAGGTAGTATGTGTGACAACTTATTCATCTGATTTAGCTTTTGCAAGCAAGCAACTCTGAGGTAATTTATATGATTCATCCGTGTTAGCCTTCTGTCGAAAATTAAGCCAAGATATGTAATTCGAGGAACAGTTTTTATGCCAAAGTAATAGCCCGCTGCTGCTGACAACGACGAATTTTACAGAAGCGCACCGCTTTAGTTTTTACAGGTGAGAAGGAAAGACCACTGTTTGTGGACCATTCGGTAAACTTCTGTGTAGCATTCTGAAGCATGGTCTCGCCAAGTTTATGGTTGTGAAAACGGACGAATAGTACACTTCGGATCATTGGATTTAAGCAGTGATGAAAAGCGTCGAACTTAAGACTGAATCCTGCGGTTCCCCATTTTTTTAATTCAAGAGGCTTTGAACTAGCATCGCCAAGAGTCACCTGTAACCGACGTTGATCCAAGAGTCACCTGTAACCGACGTTGATCCAAGAATCCCCTAACGAATGCTAATAATCGACCGTCGATATTCGATTGGAGTAGCTGTTCGAACGGTTGACTATTTTCGCCGCGACCTTGCCAAGCACTGATGTAAGGGTAATGAGTCTGTAACTGCCCAGTTCCGTTGGGTTTTTGTTCTCTTGTAAGATCGGCACGACCTCCGCCAGACATCTCAGGAAGTGGGAAAAGAACCGGATATCCAAATCTGATTAAATATATTTAACGGATGCGAATTATTACTTTGCGAGGCGTATATGAGCATATTGGCGTGAAACTTATTATATTCAGCTTATCGTGCGAATGGCTAGATTAAGTTCTTCGAGCGTTAGTAATTTATTGAACTGTTGAAGAGAGTCGGTCTCCGTTGCTATGCTTTTCGGATTCCCGATTTTTATGTTATATTAGTGATGACAATGGTAAATTCTGATCCATCGAGTTAATCTTGTTCAATAACGATTGAGGGGGTGGTGTTTCAAATGTAATCGTGGATGTAAATTTCCGCCAAAAGTCTTTTTTTGCTTGTTTTAGTATAAATCTGGCTTTGGCATGAAGCTTGCGGCACGTAATATGGTTTTCCCGAGTGGGTTGTGCTTTTAGTTTCTTAAGGGCCTTTTGTCTATTCTTGATAGCAGTTGAGCAGCTTTTTGCCCACCATGGCGCCCGTTCGTTACTTTAGATTTGCTAAAGTTTATTTTAATAGCCAGTTTTAATTTATTTAAATATTTTCTTTCGTCATTTCCTTTCCCTTTTACGTTATTAGCATGGGCGTCGCCAGTGGGGTGCAGGGGACAGCTGCCCGCCCCGGAGCCTTGAAACTTTTTAATCAACTGGCCATGATGAGTATTCATAGGCGCGTAATCATGAACAATTTGCCAGAAACCCACGAAAATTATGTGTTTTAATTACGATTTTATTCTTGTTTAATAAAATATTAAGCCTTTACAACTTATAAATTTTATTTTTCCTATAACTCATATCCTCTTTCTATCATCTTGCCCCTCCCGGCCCATCGGCTGGCGACGGCCTTGGTTATTAGCACTATGTTACCAGTGAAATCCGCACAATTTTTTTTTTAATGTTATATTTATTTTGAAGTTCATTGCGTTCTCTTTTTTACACGGTTTTCCGTAAGGAAGACTGGGGATAATTGAAATACACCGCGAAATAGTATTACCGGTGGTGCGTTTTTTTTTTGCTCACCTGAACGCTGGTATGAATTGTTTTAAAAACACGTAGTCTACAATTATTACTCGTTTCTCGATTAAAACCGACAGTAACCACGTGGGCACAATAATTTAAAAAGTTTAAGTATTTTGTTTGAAAAATTTTCTACTCTGATTATAATTGTGATACTTTGAAAAAGAAAAAAAAAAAGCGGTAAATATTCGATTTGTTAAATGTATGTATTTCTGTTGATAGTGCGGTTCGAAAAAAATTTTAGACAGTATAGAAAATATGACACAATTTTGTTAAGTTATCCTACCACGGGGACAATTGAAACAGTAGACGCAGATATAAAATTATACGCTATACATTCTTCAGACTTCCGTATATAGTTCATTTTCGTGTTCGTACGAGAAAATGTCATTCCTCGCGTAAAAGGCATTGTTTGTAAAACAATTTACAAAAATATTATTAAATAATTTAAAAAAACTATAAAAAGCTAACTTTACTCGGGGGACCAAAAAACCAAGATATCGTTTAAAGTATGAAAAATGTAGATCAAAACCAGTTGGAGTAAAAGATATTTATAATATTGACGAAATCGGCGAAACAACTGTACAAAAGCCGAATAAAGTTGTTGCAGTGAGAGGAATCCGAAAAGTTGGCGCCTTGACATCAATTACATTAGCCCCTCAATGCTATTAATAATAGATTCCACCGATGTGTTAATTTTTCCGTGTACGCGATATGATCATCGTTTTGTTTGAGATGGTCCAGTGGAGTGTGTATTGGAGAAGGTAATTCGAGCGATGGATGCAGGTGAATTCTTGGTTTATCTTAAACATTTCGAAAATTATACGAACAATTCTATGGAACACAAAGTTTTATTGCTATATGAAGGAAGAGAAAGGTATATATTAAAACAACGAAAACGAAAAAAAGTTAAAAAAAAGTATACAAAAAGATTAAATTGAAAGAAGAAAAATATTTCTGCTTGGTTTGTTTCGAAGCTTCAAGCCGAAAGAAGAATGGATCCAATCGAATGTGCTGCATATGCTATAATTACCTTTCTGAACAATTTATATAGAATAATTAGAATTAATCAGTCCCTTATATTATACATTAACGAATATTAATTTTTTATTTTAATATGATAATTTAGTATTTTATAGTTTTTTTTATTGTTTTTTTGTTTTCTTTAGTAATATGCGTGTATGAATATAATGTAAAAACGTACTAGTTAATGTTTATTGTTTATAATTTATAAGAAATAAATATTTAAAATAGTTGCACATTTTCCATCACTTTGTTTCAAATGTTCCCCTGGTATGGGAACGGTTGAAACATTTAAAGTATTGTTAGCCTTTTTTTTTTTTTTTCAATATTCTTCGTCTATATGCCCAATAAGACGAAAATGTAAATATATATTTAGAAACCTTACACATTTCGTGTAAACGGTATACCGTAAATTAATCTAGAAAATCATGATTAAAAAAATAAAATAAGAAAATTGTTTCAATTGTCCCCAGTCTCCCGTATTATATATCAAAAAAACTATCGTGACAAAGCATGCCCGTCGTACTAGTTTACTGTTCTTGTAGGTGTTTTACGAAAATTCTCTAGCCATTTGATATTTTCCATTTTTGTTGTTAGTATACTATAATGGTGATGACCATTTCTTACATCAGCAATAATAAGAAGCCTCCGAAATGAAATCTGTAACACTTTTGGCCTGCGCTTGTAAAATATTTCATTTCGTGAAGAATGACACACATATATAGTTAGGTGAAACCGATTCTTCTATAAGATTACAGAAAACTATATCGTTCGGGAATCCAGAAGGTCTCTCCACAAAGTGATGACTGAAGGATCGAGTTTATATTTTATAAATATAAATGTATTTATAAATATTACCAAGGTTAGATTTTTACAATTTTTACATGTAATCACTTTTTGTCATTCATCGGACTAAAAAACAAACCAGAAAGCTCACACAACACCTTTTTTTAGTAGTGCTTTTACCATTAGAGAGGGATTATACCTAGTTATAACAATTCGATAAAACATCATTTTTCAAGATATTCTCTTTATGCTATTTGTTTCTTATCGTAGGAATTTTAAAATATCACTCATTCCTTCCCTAATAATATGCCTTATTTCTCGCATACTTTGTTAATTTTTTATAATACATGCTACAACGGGAAAGTTTAAAAATAAAAATTTCAACTTCTGATCGAATGTTTAAATTCACCACTGACGTGTATACTTTACATTCACCCATTAGTAAACTTCTTCAGCAAATTTAATGGAAAAAGCGGACTTGTTTTTAGAGAATTACTTTGAATTTTTGGTTTTATTCTTTTTAGCAATACTGGGTAGTACCCCACATTTGATGATCATCTGTGTGCTTCCGATGATATTTTTTTATCATTTCTAGGCAATCGTATTATAAACATATATAAGCCTTTTCAGGGTAATGATGTTTTTGTATTTAATAATTCCGGACACCATTTCTTGACAATATCGTTTGACGTAAAACTGATTTAACTAATTTCTTTCAATTTTTCGTACCTATTCACATTTCGAACGCATAAAAAAAACGATCTTATGTATTACATAAATAAATGAAAAATACGATACCGGTGCACAGATGCGGAAATGTCGAGTCGCATAGCCAGTTTGTAGGATAGACGCTGCTGTTTCTTATAAAAATGTTGCTATATTGAAAACATCTCGAACATCCTTTACCGTACAGGATATCAGCTTGATCCTCTGTTTCCAAGAAAATCATTCCGTACGTACATACGAAGTGATCCAGGTAACTAAAATTATCGTCCCGCATCAGGTAGCCGCAGCCAACGTCGGTGGCTGTATGGGTTCTTAAAAGAAACTTTTCGCTGGTAAAAAACGTTTTATCATAAAATAGTTTATACTTTAACTAGAAACAAGCAGAACTGAAATTAACAGGCTTGTTTTACGCGCTGCATAGGCAAGTTACGTAATGTGTACACGTGTGTGTGTGTGTGTGTATATGGAGAGAAATTTTTCTACGATTTCATGAAACTAAGGAGGAACATCACGAAGCAGTTTTGAAAAGAATTATTTGATAATATGTAATTAACTCTAGACTTAAGGTCGGATACTTTCCGGCATCTGCTCGGATAGTATTCGAAATAAAAGCAATTCTGAAACCACGTGAAGATTCGTCGGCAGTAAACAATATTCGACCGATATGCTTAGTTATTTAAGGAAAAACGCCGAAAAGATTCTATTTGAGAGGACATTCGGATCAGAATAATTGTAACTTTCAAGATCGATAATTATAACACGCTTTGCCGAATATGTCGCGCATAATTTTAATAATAAATATTCAGGTCTAATTGTTTTTGATATTGCAAAAGCCTTTAATGTAACATAACATGTGACGGCTTGATATATAAATTAATTATTCGTGCCTTTTCGCCGCATTTAATCAAAATTATTAAAAATATACTCTAAGTAATTATTTCAATGGGGAATATCAATTTTTCTCTTAACATTGACACCACAGGTGTCCCCCATAAGGTAAAATTTAAGGGCCACTTTTTTCCACAATCTATCTTCGCCGCTTCCCTAAATTAACACTGAGATTGCCTCCGATGCTGGTGTGGCGGCATTATACTTACATTCATATCGAATAAATGCTATTCTCAGTAAACTACAGTTAGCTGCAGATCAAGTAATACAGAGTACTTTTTTTAATGGTGAACAGGTATATAAACTCATTCAAAACACACAAGCCGTTATATTTACAGACGATCAATTGTTCCATTTAAGTCTAAAAAAATTAGAGAAAGTGATATATTTCGGTCAAGTGAAATTTCGGATTCATTTTGTATAAGAGAATAAGATACTACTATGTTGATATTAAAGGTAACTGCGCTACCTCTACTTTATATATTCCATACTTAATAGAAATTCTGATCTACCTATTTACGGTGAGTTGGATTTGTATAAATTATTAATTTCACACACGCCCAATTTGATGATCGAATGTTAACGATAAAAATAACTCTAATTCAATGAATCTCGAATGTATATACGAAGATACGCTAAAATTTACCGGATATGTACAAAAGCAAATCTTGCGCACATAAAAAATTACCTTGTTAAATTATCAAAATTTTTTTTCGATAAATGCGTGAAAGTATCGGTGCCATAGAAAATTTTCAGGCAACCTTTAACTGCCTATATCAAATACAAACGTGGCCGTCTAGAACCTATTCTTTTATAAGCGATTAGTCTCGTAATTTATAAATCATTCAAATATCTCTTAATAATCACATATCTATTATATAATACGTGTTACGTTGTAAATTAATTTTAAATATTGCTTTATATTATTGATGTTTTATTTTTTGTTCTTTTGTTATTTTTTCTTCCACACAGAGGTCCCCTTTTTTGGAATTTTTTAAAGGTACATATAAATACTAGCTTATTATTTTGTTTTTCATTTGCAAATGTATACACGTTTCTACAATCAAAAGAACCTTTCATTGTGAAGTGTAGTGGGCCTCAGCTGATATACATATATATCTTTTACTGAGTTAACTTTGTAAGTTAAATTTATTAAAAAATAAATGTTTTTGTTAGATATTCGCTTTTTTAGTTTTATGTGTGCCTGCGACTACATATAGTACTACTTGTGTTTCCAACCAAACGGTGAAGAACGCATTAAAATAATAGTTAGATTCAGTGATAGCTATAGGAGATATTTAGTTGTTTTTTGTGAAGGGGAGAGCAGTGTTGATATATAATAAATATATGTATATATGTATATATACATAATTTCAAAAGTAATGCACACGTGTCCATACAAAAAAAAAAAATGTATTTGACAAAGTCATATAAATATTATAATCTTTCAATATAACTACCCTCCTCCTCAATGATACGATCCCAGCGTTGGAGAAGGTTCTGGATGGCATCCCCAGGAGGCCTTTGAAATTTAGTTCACAAATCTGTCGGGTCATAGCACTATTTAAGGCCTCTATTCCGGAAAACGGATTCTTCGCATCGGCTCTTGAGTTTGCAGAACAGATCGCTATCACAAGGAGCCGTATCCGGCGAACAGGGTGGATGTGGTAGCAATTCCCAGCCGTATTCCGCAAAAATTGCTCGAATTCCATCATTGTCACGACGCCGTGCATTATCATGCAAGATGGGAATGCCATGATCAAGTAGTGATGGACGTGATTTTCGGATTTTTGCTGCTGGTGGTCGACAGGTTTTTGATATCACTCTTCGTTCATTATACGACGATCTTCATCGATCACTGTTTTGGTACTATAGCGATGTTTGTATTGTCACGTGAAGTTCTTGGACGACCAGTTACGCATCCTCAACCGACAAACGGCCCTTTTCAAATTATTTTCCCAGCGAGAAATACTGATACAGTCAAGGGTCATTGCCAGACACTTCTTCAAATGCACAATGAATTTCTGTAGGCCTATGGCCACAAAAAGTTTCGATTTGCACAAACGATCGCTAGTCCAGATTTGTAACGCGACCCGCCGAGCGGTCTTCCATCATTACAAAAACACGTTTTTACATGCACGTATAATTCACTGAAAACCAATCACAGTGCACATCGCCGTGTTGACAAAACTTCATTTCTGTTTCCCCCCTCCTAGATGCATACAGACTGCATAAGAACATCGTGTGCATTACTTTGAAATTCCCTACGTATATATATATATATTAATTACAACTTCATTATTGTCCCAGAGGCAAAATATGGCAGAAATGATATGAAAAATCATTACGAAATATGTAACTGAAATTTTAATAGAAATTACTGTACATTTTTTTTTCGATTGAAATTTATCCTTCAATAAGTGTTATAGAAAAACTATCATCTGGGGTTTCAGAGAGTGTCTTCATGACGATGTTCGAAGGATCAAATTTTTTATATGTATATATCCATTTGTTTGATAAATTGTCAAACATTCAGATGAATTTGATAAAATCAAAAACTATTGCTAATTTTACCGCTCGGTATCTTGCAACGAGTTGATTTTCATTCGTGGATTGTATGTCTAAGTAGGTGCTAAAAATACGATACCGCATGCAGTGCATTCATCTGTATTTAAAAATATACGTTTGCTTTTATGTGTGCGCGGTGGAACATACGCTTAAGACTAAAAAAACACATGTAGATGTATTTAATGTGATAAATATTGAAAAAGACAATGGGCCACAATGAATGGCTCACTGTGTCATGTTTGGGATAATAGTGAGTACTTTTTTAAGTTTCGTTGCAGTTGGAGAAATCAGGCTTATTGGCTCGTAGCAGTTTAATTTATGCGGACGCTTTGTATCGTAATTTCATTATGAAGAAAGTCGATATGCGCATGCTGATTGAGACGTGGATTCACAATGACAAACCTGCTGTGGAACTTTCAAGTTATTTTGCTGAAAATGGAGACCAGGTGAGTTAACAATTAGAAATCACGCAGACGCTTCGTTGAATAATATTAATCAGTACCCCACAGTGGTCATTTATTCGAACGTTTACTTCATTCTAATATGGCGCAAGGACAAATGATTTTTTTCCAAGAACGCTGATGAAAAACTTTCACCCAGACGATCGTGTAATGATAGGTGGAAATTTCAGTATAGGTTGCAGCGCGAAGATCAAGATAAACACGGAGGAATATGTAGCAGTAGTACTAGTGTTACAACAATTCTTTAAATTCGTTTATACTGTTCGTTCGTTTGAATTTTCACCGCGACAATGGGTATGCGTCTTACTAGTTACCGTTTCGCATATTTTACTAGAATTTAAGTGTTCGCCTACGTATGAGAAGACTCTTGATTGGGTTTTGCAGAAATGTCAGATTCAAATCGACCATCGACCAAGATGATCTTACGGTTTATCGGTAGTCGATGATGAATCGGAGAGCGATAAAGATAAGCCAACAGGTCGAGTCAACAACGTCACAAATGTCACAAGCAGCGACGAGTAGCCACAAAAGAGACGAATTCATTATAATAGAGGAATGAGAGTGTATTTTTACTCCCATTGACAAAAACCCCTTTATATATTTTGGCTCTCTATACATTATTCAAAAACTTATATATTAAATTCGTTCTCAAAATCAGTGTATCATCCACTGGTGAAAGCTGGAACAAAATAGGCCTAATAATTCTTAGCGTGTCGGTACAAATAGACCGGCGCCGAAATTACTTTATACTAACTGCTATCCACTGCTTCACCGATACATTAATATCCGCTTAATTCTGTACCTACATTGGTTTTTTCTTTTTCAATTACTATATATTTTTCAGTTGTGTCTTATATTTTATTAATAATAAATTGATTTATTACTCGTATTATATTTCTTTATTTACTTCGAGGTGGTGATGAGTGATGGAGCGGAAGCGGGTTTTAGCGGTGTCGACGCCATGCTTGATGGAAAAAAGTTGATGTTTGTTTCATACTTCAATGTTTTCCGTTCAATGTTTCGATATGTCACAAATTCGTATTTATAAACAGGGAAAATGAAACTAGATTGAGGCGATACCTCCTTAGAATACTATAGGTGAAGGGATGCAGCGGGATCGGGGGTAATTTGAAAAGTTGCTATATTCGACAAATCGATGGCAAAATATCGATGTTTTTTAAATTTTAAGTTTTTTCTTATAGTTCATTTATTATACCATCGACGGTAGCATAGTTCAAATTGCACTAAACTAACGTTTGCATAGTTTGTTTTGCGAAGATGAACTATAAATCCTAATACAAACTGGATCCGATAATATTTCATATTCCATTAAATAAGCAAGACTCTGAATGTAAACCGGCAGTAAATTAAGATTATTATTATTTCGTCTACCTATAGATCTGTCGGTTGTTCTGAATTATAACATGGAGTAACTTTTTGTTTATAAATTCTTTCTATATATTTTCCTTCTGTGTATGAGTATATATCCTATTTGCTCGCTGGATGTGAAAAGTTTAAATCCTCCATAATTAAAAAAGGATTTTGCATTCTGTAAGTTATTGAATGCGAATCTGCTGAAATAGCACGTCTATATTTATAGAACGCTCTCACTTCTATAGACAATTTCTAAAACTCGGTTTGCCTACTCCGTATTCGTTTATTTTTTTTCTTCCATCCTCGGCGATCATTCCTATTATAGCGTCTTTCATATTGCTTCAATCTCTAGTAATATTCAATTCTAATTCGTTTCTCCCTCTATCGCTCACTAACACAACCTAATGTTGAGTAATACCCTCAACTGGCGATCCCAAAAACAAAAAAATGATCTTTCAGTTTGTTTTTCCGTCAGTTTATCATTACGAGATGAACTAATAGTTTTTGCAATATTTAATGTGTTTCAATTGCCTTCTGTCAATTTTAACTCTAGCTGAGAAAACTGTATTCTTGTTTGTTACCGGAATTTTCATTTTGTACAACCACACGTTTCTCTATTATCAAACGCTTCATGTCTCATTGTCTCTGTTTGTCAAGAAGAGAAGTGACGGTTGACTGATGACTCACTTTACAATTAAAGCAATATTATTACATTCCGCTTTTTCATCCGACGAATCGTTGTTACATTATTTATTATTAGCTTTACAATATTTTACGCTATACGAGTGTTGTAAAACATTGACGGAACGGATGAATGAACGGGTTCACACTGAAATCTAACTTTATTGATAAATTAGGAATTTTATGTCGCAAAAAAATAATAACTGTACCCGGGGCTAGATGGAAAAAAATTTAATTTACGCCGTTCAATGTTTTTCTTTTTTTTTTTTTTCATGTAATAAATAATCCGCAACTTGATTTTTCCACCACACCTGTTTGAGTTATTTAAACCTTCATCCATTATTTCCCTACGCTAAAAAATATATGAAAGAATATAAGCGTTCATTTAATGTTGCTCAAGTTTATTATACTTACCAGAGTCGCTGGCTGATATCTCTGGTGCTTTCATTAAGAATTTATTTCTTACTTACTCTTTTTTTTCGTTAAATGTATCTCTAACAGTCTTCTGGTTTTTTAAAAATAAATTAGCGATTTTAAGGCTACCGATATTTTTTTTTTTTTTATTATTATTTTTTTTGTTTTTGGCGTCGAAAATCTACCAATATTTAATGATTTATTATTAAATTTAAAAATAACTTCATATAAATTATCGTTTTCGTTTCGGTTACAATTATCATTATTCCGCTTCAAGTCCCCATATTAATGTTATTCTTGTTTTCTTCCCTATCCTTTTTATTACTACTATCGAAATTAATTATTTCATTATTATCGATTACACTGTTTAAACCCAGAATTACTACTATTACTTGTAACAGTATCATTAACCACGATGATAACTATTAAGATAAACCTTATTTTCTTTTTTTTCGTTTTTTTTTTTAGAGGTTCGTCAACGCTGTAGGCCGAAAAGTGAAAAGAAAGAGAAAAACAGTTGTAGACTTAAACGTTTAAGGATAAAAAAAAAAAAAAACAAAAAAAAAAAACTCGGGGACAGGAACAACAGAAGTGAAAGGAAATGAATGAATATAAGAAGTCTTATAAGGAGGAGTGGGAATACTAAGTTCCGAAAGAGTAAAATAAAGAATCAATTGTTCATCTGGAAAGATTGAACATTCAAATAAAACACGATCAGCGTCACTATGAAAGTGAGTGGAAGGAGAGTGAAGAACGAAATGGGGATTAGACGGAAATGGGAAGCGAGAAAACGATGCAGGAAGGAGAGTGCGATTAAATCAAAGTCGACAAATAATCGATATTGTTGAATGTTTTAAATAGAGAAAGTTTAAGAACCATGAACGGCAGGAAGGGGGATGGTTGAATGGGGAGATAAAAGAAACTAGAATTGCAAAATGATAAAAGAATAAGAACTGAACTAAAATTTTTGAATGGGCAAATGAAGAAAAAAAAACAATATTGTGAGCTAAAAACGCGTCGAGAAATCTAAACACCGGAGATAAAGCAACGGGTTAATGAATCTATGAAATCGTTGCTGCCCTTAATAATACATAAACGACCAGGAATTTTTACGGAAGACCGATTTCGATCGAGTGAAAGAGATAAAATTCACGGACGAAAGAGTGTATTAGAAATATTAAATAATCCGAAGAGACAGAAGGTAGTAATATAGCCTGTAGAATGCTTTTACAATCCGAGCCTACGTAGATTTTATGAAAAACTAAAGAGAAGGATACGAAGAAAACAGCGCGAAAGATAGCACAGTAGATTCCACATAGACAATTGAGAAAATCGAGGGAAATTTGAAAGGCTTAGAATTTAATTCAAGGTAATACAGCTTTATTTAAAACTCTTTGGAGCGGTTTGTGACGCGATATCAGTAGGGAAACTTGGAGCATTGGAAATTTCAATTCTAACGATAAGTTGCGGAACAGATTTAGAATAAGCCGATAAAGATAATTAAATGGTTTGGAACTAGAATAAAACCGAAGGAAAAGCAAGGGGTTTTATCACATAAGGTGAAAAATTGAAGAAAACGAACAAAGACAAGAGATAAAATTGGAATTTTATTAGAACAAAATTGACATTTATGAAAGGTGAAGAAGCAACGAAGATATAGAGGAAAGCATTTGATCACACAGTGATAACTAAGAGGAGAAATGTGGGATTTAGTTGAGAAGGCCGGAACAGGAGTAAATCTCAGGACAACAAGACAGAGACGAAATTGATAAGATAAGGGAACACTCGAGACCGGTGTGTCGTCTTTGCTTTGCAGTTACCCGGCTGAGTAGCATTGATGTTTTTTTTTTTCATCTCCCCCTTCGGGCATGCCAGTAATGGATCTTCGCCCAGATACGATACGAGGGAAAAGAATCAGGATGTAGATTCGGCCAGCTATTGATAGAATAAAAGAACTGAGGATTGGAACAACGGAAATGGACGGAAACGATAAGATATACGAAGCGTAATAAGGATTAGGGAGTTTAAGTGATAACAGATCGGAGTACAAAGAAGTACGTTCGTTCACGAGGGATGGACATTCAAAGAGGATACGGTCAGGATCGCAGACGGCTTCGTCGTAATCTGAGCCAAGGAATCCGTCATTTCGTTACTCTCTATCCCCATATGACTGGGAACCCAGAGCATATCAATACGGATAGCATGAAGTGAGAAAAGAGTGGGAAGGAAAGAGCAAATACGGCGGATAAAAAAATCAGAGGAGTGAGAGGAGAAATGTGAGGAAATAGCTTTAAGAGCACACATGGAGTCAGAGATAATTAAATATTTAGAAGAAGATCGATGGGAGTAAATACGTAATTATGGAACGTAGAATATTAGCTTGGCCGTAAAGATAGTACAAAAAGAAGAAAGATTCAAAGAAATTTATACTCGGAAGGATGAAAGAAGCTCCAACTCCATTAGACCCCTTCGAACTATCTGTGAAGATGGTTATGTGAGAAGGTAAACGGGGTTCGATATAACTATGGAATTCCCGTATAACTATTGTACAAGAAAGGGATTTGGAGGAAAGATTGATTTAGGAGAAATATACATATACATATATGTAATGTATAAAATTCTGCATCTTCTGTGCAGTATGATTGTAAATCAAATGAATTTCTTCTTCTTCTTCGAGAGAGAGAGAGTTTGAATTATTCAGTTGTGTTTTAAAGCTTTCAGAATGAATATTGATAATAAATATATTACGGGTGTATTAAAAAGAATTATATTTGCTTAACGTTTCGGGCAGCTTACACGGTAGTTCGCTTCTGATGATGGCCAGTGTTAGCTGGCCGAAACATTAAGCAAATATAATTCTTTCTGAACACATCCGCAATTTATTTATTATAGATGTTTACTGTTTAACTTGCTCGCTGGTCGTTATTTTTTCTCGCTCTAACGTTATGATTTCTAACGAGCCATTTGTTTTTCGTGTTTTTCTTTGTTTGATCAGTTGGTGAATGTGTTTGTTTACTTTTCGTGAAAGACACGCTGATTCACATCTTGGTGAAATTTAGTATTTATTCTGCTGTTTTTGTTACTATAACCTAAAAAATGTGTAACAACTTATTTCATACCCAAAAAAATAGTTACAATGTACGTATTGAAAATTCAGTTTTTCCTATTTATTCCATTGTACTAATGCGTAATTTACTATTTTTAAAACTGTTTTTTTTTTTTTTTTTTTTGAACTTTGGTAAAAATTATGTAAAAACTAATAAAAGATTTAACTATAAGTTAATGGGCGAAATCTAGAATATCTGTTATAAACGTAAATATTCATCGATATTGGACTAATGTAAAAGCGAATTGAAGATATATAAATAAAATGTTGAAAATTAACACGATCGCATCATTCTAATAAGTAAATTATGCTACGGAGGATTTTCAAAACTTTTGAAAAACATCAAAAATATACCATCATCCAATTTCTTCTCCTATCAAGAATACTTCATTAGATAACGGAGAAATATAAAAAAGGTTAATTTTGAAATGTGTTTTATTAGTATCCGAATATTTATGACGTATCGTAACGGTAAATATTGCATTTCACCTGTTGAATAGAGGTACGTAATAAGAGATAAGAGATTCTTTAAGTTTTTCTGGCGATGTGGAATTCTTTCGTAAACTTCTGGATCCCATTAGTACTTCAACCGCAACCGGTCTTGACAGAATTGCACTGCCCGGCGGAAACCCTGACAACCAAAAATAACACGCTTTTAAGTAGTTGGCCAAAACTGAATTCACGGCTATCGCTGAAAATCTTACTCGGGGGTTCTTTTCGTGTTTCCATCGAAATCGCAATTTATATTAAGGCCGACTAATTACACGCCACAAGGTGTCTTGCCCAAAAGATCAATAATGTTCTATGAATTCAGAGATCTATTTCACCGGTATCGAGCTAAGATAATTTAGTAATCCCACTATTGTCTTTTCCAAACGATCCCCTATCCATTGTATTATCCCTCCTTAAGAAAAAAGGAATTAATTGGAACCACAGAGACCTTACACATCAATATGTTGAACTCCCCCCCGGGGGGGGGGGGGGGGGTTACTCTGACTGTTGCGGACTTATCTCTGCTGAGCGCTCGCTCGGACCAGGATGTCACACTGCCGTCTCAGTACGCAGCGGAAAAAACGCAACTTTTTTCCAGCTACAGTCAGCTGTACACACAGATGGTGCCAAAGCAAACCGCCTCAAGAGGTCTTTGTCGGTGACTTGCGTCTACGAGGTGGAGGGTGTTGTTCATACGATTCGGCTTCACCACGACTTCTTATCAGTGTTCCAGTTGTATGGTATTTTTTTCTGCTTGAGGGAATATCAGCAGTCTTCGCTCTAACGCCGAAATGCATTTCTAGTCACAGATTTCTTGCAATCGATTGGGACACTCCAGACACCAAAAACTTTTTGTATGAGAAAAAAACGGTTGTAAAATTTGAAAAAAAAAATAAAATACAAAAATTGAATTAAATTTGAAACTGAAGAAAAAAGAGTTACATCGTACACACTTATAAATTTACAATATATTGTTTATCAAAAATTGCTATTTTTGGAAAATTTTTCTTTGCACTTCCAATTTAACATTGTCGTTTTTTGAACCGAATTTTTTATTATCATCGGCGATTACGCATATTCGTCAATATCGGTTTTTTACGTCATCGTGTCAGTCTATGACGTATTTTTAAACTTTTCACCTTTTTTGTCTCGCATTTTAGAGGTTTTTTGAAAATAGGAAGAATGAATTTTAATCGCTTCAGTCGTAATCTGATATTATTCGTCGTAAATTCGATGGCATAGTTAAAATAAATTTAAATGTTTAATTCCGAAGTTTTCAAGCTCGAAAATATTTAGAAAAGTCGTCGAAATAATCGTTTTTGGAGTACTTTTTTTTAAAATCGTTCTAGGATGTTACTAGCTTTAGTTGGCGGACTGTAAATGTATATACTAACAGTTTTCTGGTAGACCTGACTTGTTTTTTTTTCTTTTTGATTTTTGTTTTGTCAGACATATTATCGCATCCTCCTTGTAGCAGTGTTATTAACTTCACAATCCTCGACGCCCGTCAAGGGTACCCTTGCCTTAATATTTTGTCGTGTCCTGCAATATTTTTATACTTAGCGGGTTTTGAAAGAATACGGCCTATCGGATCGTTGCCATTTATGTAAATTATTTTCAATTGTTGAAATATCTTGAATCAGTCTTCAACTCGTTTAAAGCAATGTTTCAGTTAATGCGTACGGGGGGGGGGTATCACAAACGGACTAGACAAAAAGATATCGGGAGGCTAAAATATCTAGGTATTTTTTTTAATTAAGCGATTTTGTTTCTTTTTTAATGCATGTTGTTGGTCGGATACACATGCTAGAATATTAGTAGCGCAGTTGGCAAGACGTACTGGGTTGAATTCTTCCCTCTGGCTTACTTTGAATTTCTAAATTAGCTGCATGCGTTTTAAAATCCGATTTACACTTCCTAACTGGGCATTTAGTAGCGCACAGAAATGATTGGTTGAGGCCGATTTTTGAAAATCAACAGATTTTCAGGTGACCTTTAAAAATCGTAACTTACAATACTTCACTACATCCGCGTCTAGTAATATCGCATCATTTGTATCTGGAAGGCAAAGTGCCGCTTTTGTTTGTGAATGTTGCGTAAACAGCGGTTCGTCCCAGTTCTGAAAATGAATTCTAAATTAATAATGTCGTATCAATAGTAATTTCATTAAAAGTTGGGATAGAATTTTTATTACATAAATAAAAATATAGTATCTTTTTTTTGTTTTTCACTAGCGAAACTACTTTTAATACTTTTTTAAATTCACTGAATGTCGGATGATATTTTGCTTTCATTTTATTTTAGCACTTCGAAATGAATTTTCGGATTGCCGGTTGTTATTGAAATGCTGAGATAACTGGCGATCTCGTCAACGAATACGTTTCTCGTTTGGTTCGTCGCAGATGCAATGTGCTATTAATTAAAAAAAGGAAAGAAAGGAAGTAAAAACTATAAAGATATGTATTTTAGATGGAATATTTTTCGAACAGATTATTCTTATCAACGTGGTTCGAGGAAAACAATGAATGAAGCTGCTTTATATGAATTGTTCTAAGTGCAGCGTTTCAATTTATTGGTACATGGGCCCCACCAGGAAAAAAAAAATTGTTTATTTTACCAAATGGTTAAATAAAAGATGAAGTGTATTTACCTGCATTGTTCATAACCCGTACACTATTCGGTTTTAAATTTCTAAGAAAATGGTTAATTTTTCTAACAGGCGGACATAATAAAATATACAATGAGTAGTAAAACATGTCTTTATTATTATCCTTACTTTTCTGTTCACAGTCGTTAAATAAAATATTTCTTTTCGCGCAATAAAGTTCTTTTTCCGACACGAGAACTCTGTTTGGAGCGATTAGAAGGTGAAGAGTCAGTTTCCGGTCAGAAAGTGATAGAATAAACGAACCAAGAACCGGGATAGTGAACAAAGGAGGTAGGAATAAGATGTAGAAGGTGCAATAAGGATCAACAAGTCCAAAGGACCGAATAGATTAGAATACAGAGTAGCATGTTTAGTTGAAAGAGAAATGCATTCGAAGGAAATAAGAATCACAGACAGTTTGTTAACTGGGATGAAGATGACACATTTGGAGAGAGTGTAGAAAAAACAGCTTGCGTACAAGTCCGCAACACAGTGAGACATTTTCATGTTTTCCCGTAAAAGTAGGTTTTGTACAGCCATTCAGGCATCCGCCTACATTAAAACGTCGTTCGCTTCGCCGCCTCCGTCGATATGAGAATGTCGCCGTGTAACCTCTAAATGCCTTGTACATATATTATATCGCAACGTATAATTTCGAGATTGAACCTACCTACTGTACCTCTAAATGCTTTGTACATATTATATTTCAATGTATTTGCAAAAATATATCCATTTAACAACTACTACCGCTAGTACAAGGTTCCCCTTATTTACATCATTATCGTTAGGGGTGGTAATAGTGAGTAATGGCCGATGGTGAGAAAAGTACGACGACACAAGTAAGCTAACGGTTGTACGTTCGATACGTTTCGAGTAAAGATTCCGTCGATGCATTTCATATTTCGCGTTGTCGAAAGGTCCACCGAATTATTCATCTCACAACCGAACGTTTCAGTCATGAATTGATGTAATCGCAATCCATCGTCCAAGCGGAAATCGATGTTGAAATCACCACAGACTATGATCGGTAAATCGTACAGCTTTATTTCATCGATAAAGAGAAACAGACCTTTCAGCTTGATCGAGTACGGTAGTAGATAACGCTCGAAGAACTTGTTCTTATCGTTCAACTTTGTCCCGTTTGAGAGGTACGTCGCTACGAGTAACACACGCTCTCCATTGATCGTCGTTTCGGCTTTGCATATATCACCGACGTCCATCGATATCACGTTACATTCTTCGAGACCATTTTTTTCCTGATTAATACGAATCAGCGGCCGACTGCGGCTCTTCAGAGCGTCCGAATCCAATTTCCTTTCGTAAATCGCTATACCACCAGCCATGTTGCCGTTGTCGCGTTTGTGTCGATTTACGAGCGAGTAACTTTCAAGTTCAAATTTATCGCAATCGACGTTTGATAACCATGTTTCAGAGAGAGCGAGTAAACTGCACGAAGGTATAACAAAGTCACACGTTATATCGAGCGAGTGTGAGCGCAACGACTGAACGTTGAATGAACATAGTGTGAGAGCATCGACAGTCCGAGTACGCGAACGATCCACAAAATCTCGACAGCGGGAAGCGTGCGTGCTCAAACGATTACGCGTAAGACGTTCAAACTTAGTTCTAATATTCGTTAGGAACAACCCTTCATACAAAGAACATCGAGACAGAGCGACGTACACGAGTTGCTTGTCGTGCGATTTCGAGTATTCGTATACCACCGCCGGGTATGTACTGCCTTGCGATTTGTGAATCGATATCGCGCAAGCAGGTGTGAGTGGAAATGTCGATCGTTTACAGGTAACCATCTTACTAGGAAGTGTCACCGTTGACGAACGCAAGCCGATTGGCGTCCAATGCTCGTAGATACACAGGTACACTACATAGTGTCTATCCGAACTTCCGATTGTAGTAATTTACCGATTTTAACGTTGTCGAATTTTAGCCAAAGTGGAATTATCTTGCCGGTTTCGCGAGAGCGTTCGATGTACTGCAGCAGGCCTATCGCGCCGTTCACGAGACCGTCGGTGACGTCGATGTTTACTCGCACCATGTACGGCTTGTCAATAAGGAGCTCGATCTTGTATGGTAGACCACCCGTCTCGTCGAGCTTCATCTTGTGCACCTTGGTGCGAGCCGACGCGAGTTGGTCTCTCGTTCGTGCACCGGCGTACACGTCGTCCGCGATGTGCGTCTCGTACGTCAAAACCTGAAAGACGCTCGCGTGGTATTCGTCTATTTCGCTGTTCGTACGGAACAGTCGAATCGCCGTCGGATGCGTACGGTCGACAGTTTCGCGATCGATGAAGCGCGCCTCTAAGTATTCGACTTCCTCCGCCGTCAGTGCGTAGCCGTTTCCGATTTTCGTAAGGACGCCCGAGAAGCGAATGTTCGACTGACGCATGACTTGTTCGAGTGGGTAGTAGTCAAGCGTCTGCCATATGATGTCGGACGCAAAATTTAGTGAGGTGCGCTTGTAAATCGGAATCTGACGAACGGCCGGTAACTGACGTAGGTCTCCGCAGAAAATCATATCCTTCCCAGCGAATGGTGTATCGAATTCGTGAAAGATTTGTTTTATTCTCGATTCGATCTGTGACAGCAGTTTCGCACCAATCGTACTACATTGGTCGATGAAGACGGCCCAAATGTCGGAAAACGCGGCACGGAACTGATTGAGCGTCTCGGTCTTTAATCCGTCCGCGTTCGAATTGTTAGAGATGCGGAAAGCGGAATGTACAGTCGTACCGCCGAGCGCGGCCGCTGTCACTCCCGTCGACGCCGTCGCTACGTACGCGTTGTAAATGTTGGTACGCGTTCGCGAGAAACGATTGTACGTCTCCATCATCGCCTTCATCGTATATGTTTTACCGCAGCCCGCCGGTGAGTACCAGTTCGCGTTGGAGCATGTTGGTTTTGCGCATTATATCGCAGTACTGCTCCGCGGTGTGTGTTTTCAAGCTTACGAACAACGGCAGACATTCGTTCCATTATTCGAGCCACCATATCTTCGTTGACGGTGTCGCGAACTTTTTGCACAAAGTCGTCGTGCAAGGCTTTCAAAGCGATATACTCAGCGGCCGCGTCCCCTTCACTGTTCTTGTCGAGCTCTTCGTTCTCGATAAAAAGTCGACGGCATTCCGCAAGCACGGCGTCGATATCGATTCGAGACTCAAATTCCTTT
Organism: Icerya purchasi; assembly: GCA_039619475.1. NCBI lineage: Eukaryota > Metazoa > Arthropoda > Insecta > Hemiptera > Monophlebidae > Icerya > Icerya purchasi. The sequence goes on from CM077115.1 coordinate 55,572,554, forward strand.
CGCGCCTCGAGAATGTCGGATTCGCGCACTTCGTACAGTTGTCGATACTGATGTTGATCGAGAATGTCGAGTTCTTCGTTACGAAACGGTACGTGCAACAAGCACTGTTCACGTCGATAATCGTCTTTCTTATCGGTACCTTTCGACGTCGCCATTCTCCGCTTCTCTTCTTGTCGTACCAAGCCACGAATTGAGCGATCCTGACGTCCACTAAATGCTCCGGTCGCGATTCGTATTTCTCGATAATGTTTTCGCACCAAACGTTCGTCGAATCGTTAGCTAAACCTTCGTCCTCCATTCGAGCGAGCGTTTTAAGAACGCGATGTCGTTCTTGCGGCCATGTCGTCGGAATGTATTCGCATTTACGCAACGTTTCGCTCATGTGCAGTTTCAGGAGGTACCACGCGGCCTCTTGACACGAAATTTCGACCGAATCGATTAGTTTCGTTCCAGCTTTGGTCGCGAGCTGCGTGAAATCGAGATCGGGGTATTCGTCGCGCAGTTTACTCAATTCGCGATTCAGGTCGTTGAATCCTCTATTCGTTTTATTGACGTATTCCACAACGTACGAGGCGCATGAGTACTCCTCTAGGATGAATTGTATGTCCATGTTCGACCGTAACGTTTTCGCGATCCACGGGTGAAAGTTATTGGTCCACTTTTGTTCCATTGTACGGCAAAGAAAGACGCGAGGACGAGTGATGCCAGCGCGTAGCACGTTCAAGTAATGTTCTTCGTCGCGAACGTGATACTGACGCCAAAGCGCGTTGACCGAATCAAAATCTCCGAATTCCAATCCTCGATGCATGTCGGCGTAAATCGCTCACGCCGGCCGTCCTCTTTCGGTATCGGAAGCAGTACACAAGTCTCCGGCATCGGCCAAAATGGAGCTCTGAATCGACATACTTTGTTCTCTTCGTCCTTGCACTTCTTGTAGCACGTAAACGTGTGCTTGTGCGTCTGTCGATATGGTCTCTCGAGTCGATTGTCGTCCACGCAGCACAGCGCGTCTACCAACGCTACCGAGTGAGGCATATGTTCGTCTACGTTTTCTTTCGGATCATCGGCCAACCAGAGGAGAATGTGAGCGTGTGGACTCCCGCGCTGCTGAAACTCGATTCGCTTGAACCAATCGACGATGCGATATCTTCCAAAGGGACTGCACGGTTTCGAAACAATGTATATGTAATCGTATCGATGAGCTTGTTAAAGTATAAACAACACGTTACCGGATCTTCGTTGACGAGTGTCGTACGTAAATCGCCGCTCATCGACGTTTCGGGATTACCTTCTCTAGTCCATTCGCGACCGTTATTCTCGAGACGGTAGAGTACACGGAGTAAGTCGTTCCAATCGTATTCGGATGCACTCATTGTAAGAAAAACGGTCGGCTTTCCAAGCTGTCGAATCATCGCGAATACGTCTTTTTTACGTGCCGACCAGTAATGAACGGAGTTGGGTATTGACTTGAGGAAAGCGAAATTCTGTTCTACCATCGACGACATCAATTCTTTGTCTTGCATATTTTCGCGCGTCAAAGTCTTGGTATCGCCGGTTGTTTTGAAGACGTGTCGCATTCCGTCCGTCAATCGCAATCGCATAACCTTCATCGCCATGTACAGAATGTGCTCCGGTTTGACGCCGCGACGGTCGGTGCGTCGAATTTCGCTCGTCGCCATCGCGTACACGGTATTGGATACTTCTTGTCGCATATCGTCGTCGCTGTCATCGTCGGCGGCCTGATCGTATACGCGCTGACTGAAGCGGCGAGATTCACCGAGGTAGATGCCGTGGAAAGACAATTCCTCGGCGTGTTCGTCGTAACCGAGTGCTACAACGGGGCGATTCATTCCGAGTGCGAGCGAAAGGTACACTTTTCTTCGTTCCAAAGGATTGTTTGTTGCTTCACCATAAGTAGGCGATTTGACGATAGATGGGTTGTTTTCTATCGGTTCGATCATCGGTTCGTCCTCGTCCTGATCATTATCAATGGCCGCTCTTGCTCGGATATCTTCCGTATCCGAACTTTCGCGTAGAAACGATTCGTCCACTGTCACGCCATGTTCGCGATAAAGCGGTGTATTGACGAGGGGTAACGTAACCACGCTTTCACCGCACTTTTCCTGACGAAACCGCTGTACGCAGACGATTTCTGAATTTGATGTTTTTTGATATGTACGTTGAATGCGTAGTCGTCGTCGAGTTGTCGCGGTAGAGCTTGCAACATATTACTTACTTCGACCAAAACGTTAATGACTTGACCGACGATCACTTTTGACCCTTTGGCGAACCGCAATCGGCGGATTTGCATGAACGGAAGGCGCGGCGAGATGAGTCGCTCCGTTATGGGATCCAACCGCGGTAGGTGCGATGGAATCGGTGGATAATGGAATCCGTTCGATCGCGACAAACGCGGAATTTTGTTTCGACATAGGCATCGGTTCGCACGTTCGGAAAGCGCATACGTTTTCGTTCGGAAATTCGTTGTTCAGTAAAAGTCCGGCACAAACAGGCGCTGGTCGCAAATCTCCGTCGAACCACAGCCGATCACACACCGAACATGAGAAACCAAAGAGATTCGACGTAAAGCGTTTCTCGAATTCTATATCGACGAGAAAACGAGGCGGTGGAACGTACAAGTGATTTACCTCGTGAATTTCCACTTCTTCGGCTACGTTTTCAGCGGCGGACGTACTCGCGCGCAGTTTCTTGCGTAAACGATATTCACGCATTTTTTCGGAGGCAGATGTAGGCAGTTGTTTACGTTCATGCGATAGAGACCATTCGTCGTTGTTCGTCACACGTTTCTTTCGCGCGCGATACTCAGGCGCTCGTTCGGCGTCCGATACAGGCGGTTTTTTACGTTTTGTTTCATGCTATACAGACCACTTGGCGATTGGTTCTACGTGCAATTCATCGTCGTTGTTCGTCGCACGTTTCTTTCGCGCGCGATACTCACGCGCTCGTTCGGCATCCGATTTCGTATCGAGTTTATCTACCGTCGATTTATTTCGCGCGCGATACTCACGCATTCGATCGATGTCCGATTTCGCTGTTTGTTTATAAGGATTGTCATTCCTCGTTTGTTGAAATTGCGCAAATTTTTCGGCAACAGTAGTTCGCGAAGAGGACGATGTATCGCGTACGAAACTATAAAATTCTTCGGAATCCATAACACTTTTCATGGGAAAGAAACGGTGTACACGAAACTAAAGTTACAATTAATTTCTAATTACTATGGTAATTGTTTTGTGCGCTCAGAAAATGTAAACAAGGAAATGACGCGTGAAATACACAACCCTACGGTTTTCATAAGAATTCGTTATAGGAAACACTTCTCCATTTTGTGACGCTTTTTGAGTTTATGTGACAAAGTAAAGAGACATGAAAATATTAGTAATCAGTCGCATCCAAGTAATGACATGAAGTGTTCGTAACGATTTTCCGTGACGGTCCATTTCGTGACGCTTATTTGGTAACGCTTTTCAAGTTTATGTGCCAAAGCAAAGACATAAAAATGTCAAAAACAAAAAAAATAAAAGGTAGTCAAGGCGTAGACAAATAGTAGAGGCGTCAGTCAAACGGCGTAGTGAACGAACATCATTAAACAAGGAGAGGGAACCGGAAGACTCGGTTGAATGCGAATAAAAGGAGAGTCTGTTGGAAAAAAAAGGAACGTAAACATCTAACTAGAGTATAATATGGAATTTTTCGCATAGAGGAAGCAAGTTGAAAGCAGGAATTTTACAAAAATTGAGTCAACAAGAAAGACAACCTTCTACAAGTACACGTTTCGGTGGAAATCAATGTAGACAAAATGGAAACGTATGCGAATAATGATAAAATCGTAAGGAAGAAATAATTTGAGGGTCCTCATCGATTCAAAAGTAATCGAATACTTAAAAAAGGGGAAAGTTGAGAGGAGATATACGCAATAGAACCCCCGCAGAATAAAGTTCAGCGGTAAAGATAGTACTGAATTGGTTATTCCGCCGACTACTGATGTTAGCTGGAAAATCCTCCGAGGTGATAAAATACGAAACCCTATACTTGCGAAAGGAACATTTCCACTTCGAACATTTGTCACCGGATAGAAAGTTGCTTGACAAATTGTCGCCCATAACGGGGATTTTGTGCAACCGATGCTCGAACCATGTTCTTTTTTTTTTCGCCCGAGTTTTTCACCTGTTGGCCAGCTTATTTTTATTCGAATTTTCTGATTTATATCTCTATTTCATTGTCTTTTAGAAATTACCCTCGACTGAATTTGGTTGTGCTGCAATTTTCAATATAGCGTAATGGTAGTATTTTTAGATCTGCTGGAATTGCTATCGATAAAGTTTTCCTTCTGTGTTCACATATGATACGCTGCCAAAGTAACAAAATTCACACGCGTTGCTATTATTTCTGAACGTGTCTGATGAAAAAGAATATGACGGTGCTCGAATCTAATTTTACCATAATTATAACATACTATAGTCTCTGTCTACGTTATATCGGAACAGTGTGTGTGCCACTAGTCAGTCGATTTGTTGAGATTACCATATGACTTACTTTTGTAAGTCTCTCTGTATGATGTCTCCTACCGTTTTAAAAAATGCTTTTTTATAATTTCCACGTGTTCCTTCCAGATTAATTTTATTATATAATACTCTGATCTTGTCGAAACACCAGCTATTTCATTTTCGCGGATTGCAACATGGGCCGGGATTTACTTGAAAATACCGCAATGAGTTATTTTAACCTATGTACGATTTTTTTTGATTTTCGTTTGATAATTTTTTTTGGGCCAATATTATATGTTTTACTTTTTTTATTGAATCCACCAGTATCAATGTATTTTTATTACAATTATTATTTTTTATGTACTCCATGCGGTATTTATGGCGTTTATCATATAAGAAGATCTGGCATACGTCATTTGATATACTTTTGATACTGCCCTAAAGCAGATGTATGTCGTTCTGTAACTTTACCTACAGGGTACAGAGCCGTTGGTAATAATTAGTTCGGCGTGGCATCCGTTAATTATTTCATTGAACCGGCCAATTAATTTATTATTTGAATGCAATTTTCTTCAATTTCCATTCTCAAGTGATTCTATATTTCCTTCCGTTCTCAGCTGATTATTTATAATTCGCGGGATCCGAAATGATATTTAAGTTTAAAAAGAATTTTTGAAAACTCTTAAGGACCAGTGTGTCCCCATCCGAAATTTCTTTTGCGTAAGCTTATTCAAGATGAGAATTTGTTTATTAAAAGTGGGATGTCTTTGTTATTTAAGTTTAATATAATATTTTTCAGACATATATATGTATTGTACACGTAGATAAACGGATGTTCACTAATTTCTGCATCAGTACAATGAGTGGGCCTGCTTAGCTCTTGGACATACTTTTTTTAAACCCCTGTTTTGGATTGTTTGTAATTTTTTTAAGCTGGTTTTATTGAAGTCGATAAATGGATTTACATAGTCCTCCATATGCGGTCTTATTAAGGTCCTATATATATATATGGCCATATCCAAAAGGCGGTGCCCCCGCCCGCTTAAAATCAGATATGGCACAGAGCACGTTTATATTTCTTTCACACTTTGATGACCGATATTTAATTTTTTTCCACCCAACTTAGTTTTGAATCAAAAATTATTCCTAAACATTTACACGTGGAACTAAAATGTATATGTACATATAGGTCGCGTCTGTTATTAATTCTGATTAGTGGTGAAATTAAATTTCTTTTTCCCCTAACAACTAACACCATCGTCTTATTAATATTTATTTCTAAATTCAAATTATATAGACTGTTTTGTACTTGTGTATTAGAATTTTCTGAGCTATAGCGCCAAATCATCGCCATACCGTAATCGAACCGCGAAGCTCCCAGCAATACACTAATCACACGAGATGTTACCTATACTATATAATTAAATGCAATTTTATTTAACGCACCAGTAAATAAAAATTCGATATGTTACGTGTTTTTGCAAATCCTTCCCGGATATTATTATGCAGCGATAGTATTTCCTTTTTGAAACTTGCCGTGAGTCCGGAATGGTCGCATAAATAATCGGGACAATGTTTCGCTACATTTCTAAACTGAAAAACCGCAAACAAACATCTTTAGATTTTATAATGTCCGTTGCGAAAATTTAAAAAAAACAACTTATAAAAGAAACGTGTGAAATATTCTATAGCGATTTAATGTCGTATATAAATAGATGGCTCGAATATTAAAATAATTATCCGCATCGATATGTTCGTGCTCCTCATTGAAAGAACATTGCTTCAATGTAACGGAATTTCTAACGTACGCAATAATCATATTCTATTATATGGATTGCTGAAAAATGATAAAAAAGGTCTTCCTAAAATTTGTAAAATTGTATTCATTAATTTATTTATTTAATTTTTGTACTCCGAAAGAGGTGTTTAGATTATCATGTCACGTGGTGCAAGTTTTGCGTTTTTCGGACGTGATCTTTGAAAATTCAACTGAAGCTCTGAAAACAAATGGTTGTTTGTGCTGAACTTCTCCCGCTTTCGACAGAAAACGTTTCTAAGATTCTCACTGTAATTATGTGTCAGCAGTAACATTGTAGGGGACAATTTTCTTGTCTCTCGGATCTGCACAGAACCAGAATTGTTGATTCCGTTACCTATTCAAAATGTGCGCGCCAAGCCCCTCCAAGTTAGGAAATCAAGTGTTCAATATGTCTAAAAGAAAAATTTCCCGAATATATATAATAATAAGTACGCAAAAATATTTTTTTCTAAGTTGGTACCCAAGGTCAATTTAGTCCAAAGTCACAGATAAATGTCTGGTGCAGCAGTCAAAGTTGCATCAATAAATCTTTCGGATCTACTCATCACTCTATATAGAAGTAATATAAAAAACTTCTATTAAAAGAAAAAAATTATATACATACGAACAAAAATATCCGCTAGCTTACTACTCAGACAATGTGGGTTCTAATTTAAAAGTTATTTAAATTTTACCATTGGTAATACGATATAATTTTATTTGATTTGATGCGATGTCCAAAAACAAATAAACAATATATGTATATATATATATATATATTATCAAGTACACGAGTACTTATAAAAACCGTAAACAATAAAAAAAAAAGTTGAATAAAGTACCGTCTGAATACATTTCTTTTCTTTTCCTTTTTATTTTAACAGTTTTAATACAAAATGGGGTTTTTAAAAAAAAATACGATTCTTCTCGGAGTTGAATCTGATCGATGAAATGACTCACTTATATCTCTAAGAGGGCTTTTTGTCATTTTCGCACGTAAATAAACTCAATCACATCGATTTACAAACAAATACAAAACTTACACACAATTGATCGATATAATAATAGTGTATAAATTTCGACGAGCGCAGCTTGCGAGCTGATTTTATCTTTTAACTAGGCACATAGCAGTTCATTCACTAATAAATCACATCGACAAATAACGATAAAAAATAGATAAATAGTAAATGAATAGATCAACTTGAATCATGACTTGCTCGCCGCTCTGGAACTTCCTGGTGATATCGAACCTGCGGTTTTGCTGTCACCGTACACGTACGATTGCTAAAACCGCTTCTTAAAATTCGGATTTTAATTACTATTAGCAGGTTTGATGTCGCTCCCGATCGTATTGACGAACTCAGTTCGATTTTGACCTCGAAAATGTAAATTTACTTATCGTTGTTACCGTTTTCCGACCGAATTTAAGAATAAAAACAACGCAGCTTCACAGTAATGTCTTTATCTCGAGACTAAGAAAAAGATAGACCGCGAGGTAGGTAACAGGTAGCGAATTATTTTCGATCGCGACCACGACCGGACAGCCAGAACGAAATATATAGTTTTTACACACACACGCATACTGATTCTCTCATTAAGACTAATAAAAGCTTCCAGTGATGGTACATCGAACATCATGTTATCGATCAATGAAAATTCCCTAAACAACTCTTTACACTACTGTGATAGAATCACTACATATGTACATATATATATATATATATATATATATTAATTACAAACGTAATTCTTAGGCTACCCCCAATTAGAAAAAATGTCCTAATTTTATGTAACGTTTGTTATATGTTATAGGACTTTTGTGATTATGTTATTATATTCATATGGACTGATTTAGATTTATGTTGTAAATTTTGATCATTTTATACAAAGTATAGGAGAGAAAGAGATAGAAATTTAAGCAAGAGGGGTCATAGAGTACAGCCCTTTGCGAGGCCAAAATGGCCGAGTTTATATATATATATTTATATATATATACATATTTATTTATAAAAGACCAATACATAATTATATCTGGTCATTTGAATTGGTATAGTCTCAGAAGCGTTCTAAACCCGTTTATGTTTGGCTGTGAAATTTATGAATGCAAATACTTTGTTCTAAATTTTTCATAACCCGTATTATTTAAATTACAGTCGACTCGCGGTTATCCGGATTAATTGGGCGGCCAGCCGGTCCGGATAGCGAATAAACCGAAGTTCAAGGTTAAATACCGCAAATAAATGAAAAAATAAAAATTAACTTATCCCATAATGAAAAAGTAAACATGAAAATTATCTTACAGTGCATTAACTAGTTTTTAAAGAAGTGTCTGTGATTAATGTCTGTGTCTTTCGCTGCATTCTCTTCCTTGCCGATATATCTCGCCTCTTGCGTAAATACATGATATTGTTGTTGAGTAATGTACTCCAGCGCTACTTTGATTGCCTTCAATCCTTCATCGTGTGGTATAACACTTTGAAGGGGCTCGTCATCTATATTTTCTTCAATTGGAACCTCTTTGAGCATAATGGCCACAATATCTTCATCTGCCGTTTCTTCGATCTCGTCGCTGTCCATCCATTCTATAACGTCATCCATATTACTACCTGTTTCACATCCTGGAATATTTTTTATTAGAGCTCCTCGTTCTGTTTTGAAATGTCCAAATCACATTGTTTGTCAATTTCATTCCATTTATCACTGACTTTATGATTTAATAATATTTTCTACGACTGCACTAATGATATAGACCTAATCTCTTCCCATCCATCAGATAACCCCAAGTGATAACATCAAGCATATCAACTGATTTTAAAGCAACCTGACACGGTTCTCATAATTTTCAACGCTTGATATAGAAGTTCTCTATATTTTTAATCTTTCAGCCGAAAACAAAATTTCGTATCGAAAGGCAAAATAACTGAAATCAAAAATTAAATCCCTATTTCAAAATTTTCTAAAAATGCCAACTACAAAAATTGTTGCGAGCAACCCCATTATCAGTTATATAGACTTCTTACCCGCGCGTGGTCATAAAAAGAATTTCATTATAAAAATTTTCTCACGGTGGTACAAAAGAAAAAATTTTTATTTTTTTGTTCGGAGATGTTAATTGTAAAATTTTATGAAGTACGAGGCTCTAAATAACATTGAGGAACTAGCCCCCACTGCAGAAATATTAGAAAACGTAAAAGTTTAATTTTCCATTAAATAAATTTACAATCTTTTTTAAATATCCGTATATTGATTATCGCGATATATATTTAATTTTAACACACGAATACAACTTTACAGCTGGTTTGGGCAAATTAATGTAGTAGGAGTACTAAAAGTCCTCCATTCAAAAAAAAAAAAAAAACACTTAAAAGAGTTTAATAAAATAAGTAAATTTATAAATATTAGCTTCAATTTTATCGTTAAAAATCCAGCAGTTTAATGATTTTAAACATATCAGGCTGCATTCGAATTTTCAGTTTTATTCCCAAATTAAAGAATTCAAATAATTGTAATTTACTATGATCGAATTTGTTCCATCTGTTTTTTTTTTTATAGGGAAAAAATCATCACTCGACATCTTGTTATGAAACTAGAAGGCTCTTTCTTTTGTTCATTCTGATTGCACCCCGCCCCATTGTTAATCGTTAACATTAAATTCTCATACTCCTGTACACAACACACTCCTGACATTTTATGATTTATCATACAGAATAATGCGCAGATCTTCTTATACAATTATTGCTGTGTAAAAAAAATTCTTTTCGATATTCGATTCTTCCAAATTTTCGATTTTTAGTTAATTCGATTATGGCGGTGTAAATGATTGCACAGTACTCATCTATATATGTCAATCAGTGTTCTTCTTCTTACGCTGTCTCCGAACGAAAATCAGTGTTACATTATTTAAATTTCATAAATCTAACAAACCGTGTTAAATCAACGTGGATCTATCAACCATTATTATTATCAATAATCGAATCATGCAGTCATTTTTGCAATAGTTAGAATTTATTTTTGAAAAGCATTATTAATACGATAAATAAAGAATTTGTATCCTATTTTCGTAATGATAAATTATACACACACACACAAAATAAAAAAAAAAAAAAAAAATGCGGCACTCACCAGTTGATTGTATTGTTTTAAATATGCATATGGTTCTAACTTTTGCTTTGAAAATTCGTTTAACCGGGCCTTGTTTAAAATAATCAATACTCCTTAACATAAAAACACAAATTCAATTTTTTCTTATAAAAATGAAGACGGAAAAAATATTGTATTTTTAAAAAATACTCCGTTTACAGATCGTAAGCTTTTACACTTTTTGTTAAATGATTATTAGAATCTATGGTTAAATATTTACCTAGGAAGTTTAGAGTGAAAATCATAATTAAACTTACAATAAAATTAATTGAAAATCTTATTCGTATTTTCTTCAGTATTATAATAAATTACAATTTGCTTTGTTTTCGATTATTTTAATCACTTTCGTTTCTATGGCCAATAACATATGAAATGAGATTCAAATTTACGCTATTCAGAACTATATATGTTATTAACTATTATTACTTTTTTAGCGTTTAAATCATGCGTAAAAAATATAATTACGTTAAATTTATAATTACGAATGTAATCTTTTAAATTTTTACCGATTTCGAAAAGGGCCCGATATATATTAGTTGTATACATTTTTCTTTTTCGTGTTTGTCTACGTATAACTTTTGCCGTTTTAATAATTCTTTGTTTATTCGAAAGTGTTCCGATCAGTGGTGGTCTTATATGAGTACCGTCGAGTATTGGTAACACTAAGTAATCGTTAAAATCATCATCATCATCATCATCATCATCATCATCATCATCATCATCATCATCATCATCATCATCATCATCATCATAGTTGCTTCTCCTGAAATATCGTATTTCTTAACATTACCGCGTATAACTTTTGACTATTTAGACCGACGTCAGTGATATCCTTTATTTATTAGAAATTGTACCGGTCAGTGGTGGCCTCAAGTGAGTAGCATCGAGTACCGGTGAATACACTCAACGGTCATGAAATAACATATCAAAAAAAAAATGGTTACTTTTTCGCTTCATGTAGGCAGACAGGAATAGGCCAAAAAGTTTTTTTCATTATACCGGGAAAGTATGAACAGCTGAAATGTTACAATTAAAGTAACAATACACGCAAAGTATTACTACTAACGGTAGCTTCTCACGGGAGTGTAGATTTGAATAAAGATAATGGATTCGAAAGTTTCAAAGCGCGATTTAAAAGCTTGTCACTGACAGAATTTGAAAAAAAAATATCGACTTCGAGATTACTATAAAAATAAAAAAATTGTCAAAAAGAGGAAAGAAGATTTCATCGGAAGGATGGAAATAACGGCGAAATCGAAGGAAAAGGAAAAATTATTATTTGCGCTACAGGACTTATGCTCTAGTGATCATTTCTCCAAACTCATATGCCAGGCAAAAGTTCTTCCTACTCAAACTACCCTCAGCCCATCTAAGCCTCAATTTCTAGTCCACAAGGCGGACTGGGACACGTTTTCAGTTAAAGTAAACTGTCCCAGCTAACCGTCCGAATTTTTTAAAATCAGAACACTTGCTCATTTATCAAATAATGCTTAGCATCAATAATCAGATCCGTCCCAGCATTCAGACCTCGACGGATTCTGAACACGTTTTTATAACATATTATTTAGTTTGAAAAATCGAGTATAATGTAAAATGGTAATTTTTTTAAATTAGACCTTCGTTACTTAAGCAGTCTCGGAAATTTTAATTTAACCTGTTTTTTGTTTCAGTGTTAAGATGAACCCAGGAGCTGGAATTAATCAATTATTTCAAATCGAAACTTTACACAATTTCATGGAAAAAATCAGCGCATCTAATGAAGCCGAATGTGAAGAACATAAGCGTTTTTTCATCGATATGAGAACCGGAGAATACTCGCATCTCTGAACGGTGGATTTTTAATGCCACCTAAGTTAACGTTAGAAAATCGAAAGAACGCGTTTGTTTATTGTCTCAGAAATGGAATAAGGAAGTCAATTAGAAGCTTGAAAAATTCACCGGGAAATCTATTTGTCATTAAGAAAAAGCCCGCGGCAACAAGATTAACTTACAACTTTCACAGTGCAAATTCGAGAAAACGTTTTAAATTATGCGCGTACTTGTTTTAAACATTGACAATCAATTGAAAACACGTTCTGTATATCGCATATTGAATTACTGCTAGCAAGTTTAAATTTCACAGACTGAGCATTACAAAAAGAAGAAGATTACAAAGTTATTTTTATTTTTAGCTAGAAATCTTACACGAATAAAACCGGGTACAGGACTATTGACGAAGTGCTTAGCACCTCTTTCAGAAGTATTTCAAAGAGGTGCTAAGCGCTTCGTCAATAGCCCTGTACCCGGTTTTATTCGTGTAAGATTTCTAGCTAAAAATAACTAAAAACATGCCCGTAATTTAGCGGCAAATATTCTCCGGAAAAACCATTTATCAATTCACATTACATTGTTAGAAATGTCAACTGCTACTTCAGATCCTTATTATTACTGAAAAGTACACGCGTATATTCTCTTTAAGTATTTTTTACATTTCGAAAACATTTTTACTCGTATTTATTAGCTTAAACATTTACAATCGTTTCTCAAAAAGGCTTTCTTAGCAGTTTTACTAAAGTGGATTCGGTACGGTGCTTAGATTAAATTTTTCAATAAATACTACGAAATTAAAACGGCAGTTGGCAGCAAATTAGCGATGTGCGACGAGACGAGATATTTTAATCGATTCATTCCATTGTTAACATCTCTTGATTACTTTCGATTGTTTTTGGACTCGATACTCTAAACTGTTTTCATTTAAATAATTCGACTCGCATTTTTCGATCGAAAATACACGATGCTTTTTTTTTTTTTTGCTTGCTTGGACTCGACTTTTCTCTCGTTGGTGATGAAAATGTTAACTACCAATAGAAATATATCTACTTTTTGAAGTGAAACTTCTTATCGTGCGGTCGGGAAAAATTTTGGTTACACGTTATTAAACGTAAGGTAGGTATGTATTTGTGTGTATGTGTAAGTATGTATAAGTGTCTGTCTGGGTCTAATAGTATACCAAAATGAGTAAATGTATAGTTAAGTATTTATACTACGGTACTTCGTATAGTACATAGTTTATGAGCATTTTCATAAATATATATATATATATATACATATATGTAATAAGTACGTGTACACACCACTCTATAGAAAGATATTCACGATACGATATATTATACACATTTAGTTTGTTAGTGAGTTTTTGAAGTGAAACTTTTTACGGCACGGTCGGGAAAAATTTTGGTTACGCGTTACGCGCTAAACGTAAGGTATGTTTTTTTTTGTTTTTTTTTTTTTTTTCTAAATAATTTGCGGGTCCCACAAGGTAATTGCCCGTCTGTGGGTTCCCAACATAATTATATCGTTTATTTATTATATACATCTTAAGTCTAATACATCATATTCGTCTTATATATAATTACTTAATTCAACTTTACTTCTATTTTTACTATTCTATGTCTAATTTTAATTCACAACATTTATACCTATCGCACATCGTACCACAATATTTTCACATAAGCCATAAGTAATGCAGCTAGAACATGAGCACCAAACATTAGTTTTTTTCCATTTTTTTTATTTTTTTTTATTTTTAAATAAGAAAGTTGTGGGTCTCACAAGGCAATTTTGCCCGTTTCGTGAGTTCCCGTCACCCTCATTATCGTTTATTTGACATAAATTTACAATTTACTAATAACATTTCAATACATCTAAAATAATATTTCTTATCACTATAGTAATTTAATTAATTTAGTACAGTAACTTCTTATGACACTACACACTTAGCACCTATACATCACCAACCAGTCACACTCAGAATAATCATTCCCACTAATGTAAAAGAAAGAATATCTTTTCCACTACATTATTGAAAATCATCTACATGCACCTGTTGTAGTTCCTGTGCTGAGCAAAGAGAAATTTAGGAACCTAATTTACGAAATAAAGAAGTCACCGACATGGTAGTACAAATAGAAGAATCCTCGAAAGTTTCTTAATCTGCACACCAAACTATCAGCCAGTTTTTTACGTCTTCCTTCCACACACCTAATCTTTTCTCCTTTAATATATTACTTGGAATTTCCCGTAGTAATTTAATTAGTACTGTCTGCTGTGTATTATCAATCCTTAAACTGGTCCCCCTTGGTTGAATAAAGTATTTTGTATTTCGATCTCTCGTAACTCTAATTTTAGGTCTTGATGGTATTCTGATATTATTGGTTTTGAGCTCCAATAATCTATAATAATAATAATACATTTTTGGCGACATCACATTGTTTACCTTCCACCATGATGATGTTGAATTATTATGCCCCCCATGAGGAAGCAGTAATTTTAAACATCTTTTCTGCAATTTCGCTATCTTGTTAAGTTGTGATTTCTTCGCTTCTCCCCATATTTGAATACCATATAATATCCTAGACATTATCATTAGGTTAAAAAAAAATTTTTAGTGTTTCATATGGAAGTACTCGTTTCATCTTATATAATGCTGGAATGGTCTGTCTGATTTTTACACTTAAATTTTGTATATGTTTTTTCCAATTCATATTGCTATCTATAAAAACCCCTAAATATTTAAAATCCTGCACCTTTTCTAATGGTTTACATGCGCAAACTGGACTGTTGTTCCTTAAATATAAATCATGGACACATTCGCTACTGTGGATGATAATCCGCGGTTCATGAGTAGCATGTTTGGATATGTTTCGAATATGCATTATCTTTGATTTATTTATGTTCACTGCTAACCTCCTATCATGCGCCCATTTACTAAGATTATCAACGTCCTCCTGAAGTAACTTCTCCGCCATTTGTACATCATTTATAATTATTTACTCTTTCAATCAATTACCCGTCTTCTTATTGCTGTTCCTATGACTAGCCATTTCTCATTCTTTGCACCACGCAATCAACCATATTTTTATTTTGTCTTTTCATATATCCAAATTACATTCGTCTCTTAATTCCTTTTTGGTTAGTTACCTAGTAAATGACACTCATAACTTCCTCTTCAACATTATCAATTTTATTATTAATCCCTTTAGGTCTTATAAAACACAAATTGTCATAGTTCCTAGTCCCATATTTCCCTTGTCGGTAATCTTATTTTTTCTGTTTTATACCTCTTAAAAGTTTACTGTAATAAAAAAACATTTTTGGCGACATTTCTTTATTATTGTCCCACCCGAAGTAGAATTCGTTACAAGATTCGCACTTCTCCAATTCGGTAACAAAATTTTTAAACATCTTTTCTGTAGCCTACTAATATTCTTTAATTCCGTTTTTTTTTTGCCTCCCCCCAAATTTCGATTCCGTATCTAATCCTAGTCATTATTAGTGAGTGTCAAAATACAGTCTCGTAGTTTTGTAATTCATAACTTGTTTTAATTTGTATAACGCCGGGGCATACTAATTTTTCCTAGCAATGTTATCTCTATGTGAAATCTCCCAAGTGAACGCCTTATTGCGAATGTTATTCCCAGGTATTTGAAACTATCAGCCGTTTCTAACGGCTCACAACGTAAAAATTCCGATCCATGAAGGCAGTCTACCTTGTGTAAAACTATTTTAGGCACGAACTTTCTAAATCTACTCGGTGTTCTTACGTACATCACTTTTGATTTTTTGGCATTTATTAATAATTTTTTCATCGGGGTAACCATCTGCAAACCATATTGAAGTCCTTCCGAAGCAGCCTTTCTGCTATTTCTACGTCTTGGTGTTGACCAGAGCACAATGTCATCAGCATATGCGTAAAGTTTGGCGTTCATAATACAACTGTGAATGGAGCTGATCTAAATTAGAAACAGTAAAATATAGTTCCTTGTCCTACTCCATATTTCGTTTTTCCCATATCACTATATTCATTACCAATTTTCACTAAACATTCCCCTTCGTGTAAATAACATCTAAACCAATTAATATATTTCCCTGTTATACAGATTTTGCTTAGGTCTTCTATCAATATTTCCCTATCCACTAAATCAAAAGCCTTAGTAAGGTCTAGAAAGACTAACAAAAATTGTTTGCCGGATACTAATCCCTTATTTATCGCAGATGTAAAAGTTCTGAGCAGAGTTACCGTAGACTTCCCCTTTCTAAACCCAATAAGCATAACTGAAATAGACCAATGATAATGATACTTTTTTATAAATGTATGTAGATTTATTATTTATTGAAAATGAAAATTTTGTTTATACTGATACCTTTTCCATCCTAATGACTTTTTTTTAAGCACAGTTTAAAATAATAATGATAATAATAATAATAATAAATGTGTTACTTATATATAAAATTAATTTAAAATAAAACTTTATTATAGAATTTAATACGCATATAAGCCAAAGAAGTTTCACTTTCTCCGCGTGTACACACTGATTCACGCATCATGATTTTTTTCTATCGCGTTAACTGCTGACAGAAATCGTTACCGGTTTCGATAATTAAAGTTCGCTTGTTTAAATAAAACTACACCTAGCGATCGATCTTTGCTCGGATTTATTCAGAATTTTAAAATCAATTAAAGCATTAATGAGTTTCGGAAACATTTCGAAATAATAAAAATTGTCTAAACCCGCTGAGAAGTGCTTTGTTACATCATACCTTGGCTATGAATAATTTTGTCACTTTGACATTTGTACTGTTACGCGTGATCTATAACTCTTCTGTTCGCATTTTATTTTCTTGTCTTTTGTACGTACCTCACATAGGTCTGTTCTATACTCGACGGTATTTCTTAGTTGATGAAAACACACGCAAATGTCCGGTAGTAAATTATTAGCAAGCCTGTTCAGCGCGTGTGAATATTCCAGCAGCACCACTATTGACACATTTACGTAAGAGCTGGTAATTCTGAGAGGTTTAAATAACAGACACGACCAAAAATCGTTCAATTATTGACTCGACTGAGGTGGACCTTCCGATTCTGAAAGGGAGAAAGATTTACACAAACTTTCATTAGAAGTAGAAAATCGTTGGTTTCATCATACGCGACTTGTAGCTAGAAATAACTTCTATAAAAATATCTCGCAAATTGTTTTAAGTTTACCGGTTACCTGGTCTTAGGTCGATCTTATTTAAAAAAAAAAAAAACCCTTCGACAACTATTAAAAATATTAAAGTATTTAACACGATGCGCTTATAAATTTTTCAAACTTTTTTTAGTCTTTTTGTAGCTCTTATTTTTCTAATTACGAAAAACAACTTCGGTTCAACTATAAATCAGAGAAATGGTTTGTTAGTCTCATTTCGATTTTAGTCGAATATACACATATATATATGATATATATATATATCATATATATATATGATATATATACTCACTTAACTGGAAAATTTAATTTCGTTTAGAATAAATTTTCAGAATCGGTTCAATTTTTTTTTGGCGGCAATATGATTATTTTATTTACATATTTTCTCTCGCATAACAAAAAGTCTATACGAAAATTTGTAATATCCTGTTTTTTTTTCTAGGAAAAGAAGTGATATTATTATTTGGGATAAAAAAAGTAGGTCATAAATATAAGGTAGACAAGGTAAAGAGAAACGGATGCTCAAAGTTCTTTTTTTTCCGCTCCGGATTATCTGCTCGCTTAATTAGTTGAGTGATTATGGCACGACGAGCAAAGGAATTATTATGGAACGTCTGAAAAATGCTTGTTGGTATTATAGAAAGTTAGAACCGCCGGAAAGTTCGCTCGAGGCCTTTTATATTTTCAGAGAAAAAAAAACAATGTAAAAAAATTAGCGTTATTCGATATCGTAAAATATTAATTTTTTTTTCTAACGAGTATTTAATGCCGTGCGGCATGCTTAATTAAACGATAATTACTGAATATTATTAATGATCTTAGTTTCATGGACTAATGCAAAAAACGGTAAAATTCGTTTTCGTTTTTTACCGAATGCTATGCCGTGCGAAAAAAAAGTTTGACCGAATTAATAACGGACGCTTCTGTTGTTGCCCTCATTAGATCTAGAATTGAAGCGTATTGCGTTAAAATCAGTGTACTGTTTTTAACATCTGTTATCTTATTAATTTTAAAATTTTCATGAAGTAATATCTATAAACCTCGGAGTTGTTTATTTAGATTTTGTACATTTGCAGTTTCTAAAAATTGTGAATTTAAAAAAACCGCTATGTTAAAGTACTGTTTCTTGTTATTTTTTAACTGTTGTGTACATTGCGATAAAGTCATTATTATCCGGAGTCGATCTTGCTTCTAGTCGTACAGAATTCTTGTTAATTGAAATGAAGGAAAAAATGAAAAAGAAAACAAACAAAAAGGAAAAATATTTATTCCCTTCACGACATTTGTTCAGTGCATCGGATTGTTGTGCTTGAATCATCAAAAAACTCGCACATTTTATCTTTCCAGATATTTTATTCCTTCGTTCCACAATTGAATTTGGCAAAAGAAAGAAAAAAGTTATTCGCAATTAATAAATAACAACAATTTATAACACTGAAAATATACCGATTCCCGTTCAACTACCTTTGGACTAAGCAGCATTGAACAAATGAGCTATTTTATACCGAGAACTTCGCTCATTATTTTTCATTCAAACTGCAGTAAGAACAAAGTTTTGTGATCGATAGAATCTCACATCGCGTGTATCGCATGATCCATTCGAGTGAATTACACAAGTTATATGATGATGATACAAGGAACTGAAAGATAGTGAATGTTTTTTTTTTTTTTTTTCACTTCACGAATTCACTTTTATCCTAACCCATATCTCTTTATCTGAAGAGTACTCTGTACCCCGCGTTACACGAAATGGATTTATCGACTTTTACTTAACATTTCTGGATTTTTCATAACTGATGTGTTCTCCGCTTCACCGCATAATTTATTTTTAAGCTCGATTTGATCTCTTTAACGTGTATCATTAGCGCACATGGTATCTTCGAAACTCCCTCCCCCATAAGTATTTTCTACAAATTTTATAAAAATCTCTGAAGCGGAATTATTTTTTTTTAGGTGACTCTCGTTCAGAGTAACAACACGCTGACAAAATAAACGTATTTAGTAGTAATCTTTAATTTCACATATGAGGGAGTTCCTGCTCGATGTAATAATGTATAACGTTTGACAGGTTATTTTATTTATCGTATATCAACCATGACTTTTATAATACTATATATAATAGCAAAAGCTAAAAGAGGAACAAATTATAAATTATAAAATACAGAATATATAATTGCAAAATATCATCTAATTATAAATTCAAATTTATTGTCAATCTATTACACATCTTCCTCGAGAGAATCAATCGATCTTCTGCTAACACTGTATATTTACACTGTATTTGTTGTTGTTACACATTGTTAACATTTTTATCATAACTGTATATTTTGCCCGAATTTACAAAGTTACTTTATCGTTTGGGTCTGGCTACAGTAGTTACGTAGTTCCAATTCCGGAGGCCCTCATTTGTTCATTAAGGAAATACATTGGGTTTAATACGAGTTTCCATTTGGCATAATGCTTGTTCACCCTACGTTTAAGTCCTTTGCGAGTGTGTATGATGCTCATCGTATTCTAAATTTTTACTCTGAATCTCGAACGCTGTATCATCTGCGGACTAAAATACATCAGTCGGGAAGATCGTGGGCGTATAAATTAAATAAAAATGGTGCAAGCACCGAATCTTTAAGTCGGTACTTATGTTTCGCCATCGACTTTGTGTTTAGTAAGCTGTATCCACCGGGTGAATCTTCTGTCGGTCGACATATCGCTAAGTAGCGGTAAAATCCCTTAGCGATAATTTATCGCGTAATTGCACGGGCGGCGGTGCCCCTGTTAATGATATCAATGATTTATCACATTGATTTTGACTAACTGCGCCTACAATCGCTTGCAAGATAAGATTTGACAGATAAAGCAGTTGCAGAAATTAAAGTCGTAACACTGTAAATTTAAAAAGTTATAATTTAATCGCGTATGTTGCCTCGATTTGCTTTTAATCGTCTAACTTTAAAATTTTGTACAACGACGAGGTTTTAATTAAACGTTCTTTCGCTATTCAATTAAAATACATTTTCTCTACTTGATTAATTTTCCTAAATATTTTTCAATCGAATTATTTTATAGAAAATCTTAAAAATTAATTCTTTAAATATTGCAAAAAAATATTTGGCACGATGATTACTAAAGAAAACACGGCAAAGATGTTTTTGCGACTGTGCGATGATATTCCAGTGTTCAAGAATTTTATACGGTCACAGTACGATCCTGTTAACAATGTACAATAAAAATAATTTATTCGTTATCAAAAAAAAATCATACTTTTTATACTAATCAAAAAATATAAAATTAAAAAGCGTTTTCTTAATGATTAATATACAGCACATATCAAAAATTTTCCGCGTGCTGTAAATGAAAGATCAATTACCGTAAAAGCATAGGCGACGGTATAAAACACTTATGAATACACGTGCTTTGTAGGGTTAAAGACAGCCAATAATAATCAGACAAGAACATCCGTTTCTGTCATCGGAATTCAAAAATGTATTTTTGAATTTCAGAATTATGATAATACGTTGAATCGCGCTAGTTTTGCATCTGACAACACGTGTACAATTTCTATTCACCGGATAAATATAGTACTTATGTCTTTTAATCTGAAGAATTTACAATTTCTATAGTTTAAAGTTTATAATACTAATTATGCTTATTAGCGTTTTCCAACAGGATCTTTTTTAGTTTGCGAGATTTTGAAAATTGTAAATTGGCTTGAAGAAAATAGGGATTTATTTTTTGCACTTTTTTTTATCCATCCCGAAATGGTGCAACGTTGGAGAAAAAGAAGAAATCGATTTCAATTTCAAGAAAAAAACTTAAATAATTGTTTATAGTTGTGGGTGTCCGTATAGACGTGTAACGTGTTCCAGATGCGTACAGCATTTTGTGACAAATGTAGGTATATGTGTATACATTATCAGGGGAATTTATCGGTATAATCCTTACCAGTTGCATCAGGTTCAATTTGTTAGAATTACGCTCGACTTTTATCTTCTTCTTCTTCTTCTTCTTACTATTATCATTTTCAATAAGGAAATTAAAATACGCGAATTAATCAGATTTTCTGCGAATATACTTACTGTTTAGCAATATCTTGCTAAAAAAATTAATTAAAAGGTATTTTTCGATATACTTTTATAATGGCATATTTAAATCTGTACAACGCAGAATCTTAAAGATAAAAAATCAAAGGTTGATTTTAGGCGGGAAATAAAACTATTCGTAACTAATTTCGCGTGAATTATAACAATATTAGTACAATTTTTTTGATATTTTCGTTATAAATTCTATGTGCTAAAAATTCTTCAAAAATGAATCCCAAAATAATTAAAAAAACAATTTTCCAGCTTTAATGTCACAGCGAAGTATTTTATATAGTCAAAACAATTTTTTCAACTTCTGCCTGCCTTCAATCCCAAGGGCGCCTGTGATTTACATCGTATTTCCCTATAGATGATTTTAGTTTTTATGCTGTAACTAAATTAATTTTTTCCGCATTTTCTTAAATTACCAAAAAAAAACTTCTGATACAAATTTCATCAAAATTTAATGATTACGATTCCTTTATATGGTATGAATCGAAAGTAAATAGTGTTATTTGTTCAAGTGTAAATGTATCGCAACAAAGTTCAGTTTATTAGCTTATAGACGGACGCAAACAGTTTTTTTTTTAAAAGAGTTTCTTTGAATTCTTCATATTCGAAAGCACAAATATATCGTAAAATTTTTAATTTTAATTTTTTGAATGATTATAACAACTTCCATCAATAGAAAGTTAAAAATAAAATTCACATATTAATTTAATACCATTAAGAAATAGGATTAACCGACTTCAAGAGTTAAAATATTAGGTTCTCTTGAAATCAACATTTTTTTCAGGTTTATAATGGAAATCTGTCTGCGATTTTTCAAATTTAAAAAAGTATATATTCATTGGAAGCATTATAAAAAAATCTTTTCGTATATACTCTTTATATATATATATATATATATTTTTTTTTTTTTTTTAATTGATCCTATGCTGACACGCAGTCGTATTATTTTAATGAGATCGTTTTAAATACCTCGGCAAGTTACTTCAGATGTTCTGTAATGACTGTTATCATCGATTGCTGAACGAGGTAAACACTGGATGTTGTTTCCGGATATTTCAGTAGGAAATGGTTTATTGTCTATATAAGTACAGTAAAAAACAAATAATAATTTACACGCTTTGTTAATATATACATATATATATATATATATATATATATATATATATATATATATATATATATATATATATATATATTTATATACACTAATATATAAAGAGGTAATGTTTGCAAATTTGAATGTAGGAAGTAGTCTCCAAAACTACTCATCCGATTTCAAAAATTCTTTCACCAATACTTAGAATGGACTTTCAGGGTGGAAATAGGCTATATATTAGTATATATTATCCCGTTAATTTTCTTGGCGACCAATTTTTTATATTATCCCGTTAATCCAAAAGGCAACGAACAAATGGTCAAGCGAAGGATCACACGGGTTTTTCCGTTTTTTTTTTCCAATAAAAGGGTTTTTCGTGGCGATCAATTTTTCAACTAAAATCGACGAAATGTGTACATACGTACAACATTTTTTTTTTGGAGTGGGGGAGACATCATTATGACTTTTTATTTGTTGGAACGAGTACCTTACACATTACCTCTATTCTAGGCAGGTCATTATATATACCGATATGAATATATGTTGGTTCTTATTATAGAGACATAGTAAACTTGTGGCAGTTCTAGACGTAGTATGGATGTAAGCAAGATAGCACTTGAAATTTACTTTAATCATTTGTTATGGTGATGCAAATGCGGTCTCAACTGTGTATAGGATATGACCGTATGCATGGCAGTTCTTCATTACTTTTTGTGCGTTTATTAATCATTATTTATTTTTCTCTGCCAGATTATATTATAGGTTCAATTTATTTAAATGTGATGATCACATTCAAGTTACAACATTTTTTGATCATGCAATGTGAAAATGAAGTCTAATTATTTACTATATTAAGCAGTGTAGGGTCCGGTAATAATTTGTAAAACGCAGTTGTCGTATTGCGTTTTGCATATAATGACCTTTTCAATGAATCAAGAAAACGTTCGGTGTGCAAATAGTGTAATCGAACAATATTAGTATATATTGTCGCACAAACTAAGGCGAACGAGAACAACTTACCCGAGCACAAGGTTTTGTAGTCGGCATTGCAGCGGTCTGGATTAAAACGTATCGGGTATGTGATATTAGAGTAAAAATCACAATTCGTGCACGGTATTCCTTCTATGAACTGATATCTCGTTTCGTTATCGAAATAGTTTACAAATACCGGAGCGTAGAAACATAAAAAATGATCAATATAAAAGGTATCATTTTCTCGGAAAATATAACCACAACCCATATACTTGGTAGCGCCGCGTATTACTAAATCGTATTTATTCCTGTTTAATAAGAAGAAAAATATAAGATAAACAGATTCAATTTTTGCGATGATTGAGTATTCTGGGTTTCCTATTTTTCATGTTTCAGAATAAATAACGCTGCTTATGAGTACATTGGAAATGTAAAATTGCAGTAAAAAGACTTTCAAATTGTGCGACTTACCGGGTAGCATATTAAGAAGAATAAAGAAACAACATTACCGATGTTTTTTACAGATTCGAAACCATCACACGTAAAAATCACGTAATATTTTAAATCGTTTAATATTTAAATGTTGCCGTTAAAGATTCAAATAAACACTTTATTCTAAAACGATGTAAACACAATGGTGTCATCTGTTTGGCACATTGTGCGCACATTACTGCAATATCTATCAACTAAATCGCTTAAACCTGCCGGGCAAACACCGTAACAAAATCTGCACTAAAAATATACTGAGCCTGCAAATTGCGTTTTGTATGAAGAAAATGACCAAGAGCAAGCTCTGAAGAGGCTGTAAAGTTTATAAATGGCACATTAAATTTCACAACAGAATACGTACATCCTTCAACGCGCACGAATAAACACAACTATGCTAATGAAAATTACTCGAGTCTTCTTGCATATACACAGAAAGAATCACGGAGTTATCAGCTGTTTTGTATTTAAATAATATTCTCGGCGGTCTTTTCGCTCAAGTAACGGTTTTGATAAGTTTTTTCTGGCGACCTTTCAGTTTTCAACAACATTTTACACAAAATATTCCTCCTATTCACAAAATTTATTTCAGTTCAAAATTTGTCCTTTAATTAGCTTCCCATATTACAAAGAAAAAAAAAAAGTAAAGTAAAGTAAAGAAATAAAGAAAATCTTAATTAATAATATCTTAGAAGCCATGGATACTCTTTATATTATTTCTGTTAGTTTCAAATACCAATGGTGATGGAATTTCAAATATTTCACAACTTAGACACATTTACGTTGGCAGAAATAAAGCAGAACTTATACAAACCCTGTAAATTCTTCGCTATAATAAACTGGCGCGTTTAAGTGCATGTATTCCCTGTGAATAAGGCTCTTGTTAATCGCTCTGTAGCTCATTTTGAAAGTTCCCGTTACATTCCAGTCAGTATTATAAAAGTACGGAACTAAAAATAGCAACAGATGAATGATTAAATTAGCGCTTCAAAAACTAATATAACGCTATTCATTTCTAAAATGTAGCATGTATTATGAAACATTTATTTATAATGTGGCGCCTGATTCACGGCAGAATAAGTATTTGTCGTCTGCGTTTCTAAGAGCTCTATCCGCAACCTTTATAAGAACAGGATAATTTATATGAAGGAAGATACGAGTTAATTATTCGTGTGTTGAATATCAAGCTACAGATTAATCGTCAACTAATCCTTTTTTTTTTTTTTTTAAAAGGTAAATTTCACGTTTTTAAAAAATACGATCCACTGAGAATAAAAATAGAATTAAAACAAAGTGAAATTGTCTGAGAAAATTATTTAGGTATAAGAACGTTAGTTTTCGATAGACTTAAATGATTAAAGGCTGCTGGATCAAAAATTTTTAATAAACCACCGGTAAAAGCAAACCATATCAAATGCACTAATGTTATAAAATAAAATGAACTACATGTAAAATATGTAAAATTTTCTCGTGTTCTTGACCGGATGTTGTGATAATAAACTCGAACATACGCGCCTATAGACTAGTTTGTAACGACTGAATGTTCCTAACACAGATCCGTTATCTGATTTCTAGGGGAAAAGTTTCTGTTCCTATAATTAGAAGTGCGGGTCACCGATTTGGCGCAAATTTTTCCACATGTCCATGGTATTCGGTAAAAAATGAAAACGAATTTCACCACTTTTTTGCATTAGTCCGTGAAACTAGAAAACAAAAAGGCGGCTGACGTTAGCAAACTAATAAGAGGTGTGATGAAGCAATAGCGAGAATTTCAAAAAGTATTTACCGATTCTTCAATATTTATTCCACGGGTAGTCCCACTTTGATATTATGCATTTATGCCACACCGAAGTTTCGAGAAACACCGTCGGAATGCCTTTTGGGGTATGGTCTTGAGCTGTGCAAATTCGTTTTTATCTCATATCCACTGTTGAAAAACGTTATCCTTTGAGTGCCTTCTTGAATTTGAGAAATAGGAAAAAGTCGCAGGGAGCCGTGTTCGGAGAATAGGCTGGTAGCGTCATTACAGCGATGTTATGCTACTACGAACTGTTGGATAAGCATTCTGCATCGATTTTTCAAGACATGATTTCCTTTGTTTGGTTTGTTGCTGGACTTAAAAATGGTAACGAAATATTTTTCAACGTAAATGAAGTGTGTATCTCTCAAATACAATTAAAAAATGCAAAGAGCAGCATTTTTGTGTTGCTCTTTCTGCGGAAAATACATATGTTTTCCTGTTTTTATGATATGTATCATCCAGATTAATGATAAATAAAGTGCTAATAGATAATGTAGTATAATTTATAAGTTATGCAAATTAAAACTGATATAAGTTAATAAAACTTTCATTTAAGAAAAAATTTCATTTAAGAAAAAGTTTCATTTAAAATTTTTCCTTATTTCATAAAATTTTCATTATCCCAATAAATTTTATCAAATGATATAATAAATGAGAATAAATCGGAGCCTTGAAACAGCCATGATGAGTATTCATAGGTGCGTAATCATGGCCAATTTGGAAGACTTTTATAACAAAGTAGTAGAACAATTTGCCAGAAACCCACGAAAATTATGTTTTAATTGAGATTTTATTTTCTTGTTTAATGAAATATTAAGCCTTTACAAATTATAAATTTTATTTTTCCTCTTAACTCATACCCTCTTTCTATCATCTTCCCCTCCCCTGGCTCATCGGTTGGCGACGCCCTTGCAAATTTGCGTAAGACAATCTAAGACGCGAACTTTGGAAAATTCGTGGTAGCGTAACATCGCTGTAAACCATCCTATTTTTCAGACATGGCGCCCCGCGCTATTACCCAAACTCTAAATAAGACAATCGAAGGACAACGTTTTCAACAATGGATATGAGATAAAGATGAAATCGTAGAGCTTAAAACTATACCTAAAAAGCTGTTCCACCGGTGTTTCTCGAAATTACGGTGAGGCATAAGCGCATAATATCAAAGTGGGACTACTTTGAAGAGACCATGAAATAAACATTGAAGATTATGTAGATACTTTTGGGGGAAAAAAATATTAAAAATTCTCGTTATTGTGCGCGAGAGCAGGAATAATTAAATAATTGGAAAAGCTACGATCAGACGAAATGAAAACACACAAAAAAAAACTTACGACTGGCCACTACAGAAATAAGGAGGACGAAATGACTCTAAAAAGTTAAGATCTTGAATAATAAAAGAAGCTCTAACATGATCAGGTCATTTGGGCCCATCAGTGAAAATGGTTACATGTGAAGGAAATTTGGAACTGATGATAGTGGTGTAGAATTCTTTTTCAACCGCTGCTTAAGGAACGGTTTTCGAAAATGAAGGTAGAAGAAATATCTTGGAGAATGGCAGAGATCGACAACGTTGAAGGAAAAACATTTGAGATCATTACACGAAGTTATGTAAGACCAAAATGGACTAAGATTAAAAGAAATAAAAGCTAAAATTTTCTTACATGTAAAACATCAGATCTTATAAATGGAAAGGTAGGAATGGTGAGTGAAAAGTGTTTAGAAAATCGTAGCCTAAATAAAATCTGCAAAGAGGCAGGGGTGACGTATTGGATTCAGCGAGAATTGCTGAAAGTGGTGGGGATTTAAGAACACCAAGACGACTGAGCCGAAGACACGAATTTTGGATTATATCTAATTTAGACTGACCGTATTTGGAAACATATACAAATATGAAAGAACACTAGTCGAATTTGATAAAACAGATGATGGATTCATTCAACGATATCAGTTTGTAAGAATTACCACCTCATTTAATTGCAGATAGGGCTTTAAACAGATTTAGCCTCCTAATAGCAGAACGGAATGATATTTAATATGTTCAGAAAATATGTCAGTTGACTGTCAAAAAAAAAAAAAACTCCATAATGGCAGAAGCTCGACAAAGAAGTGCATTGTTTAAGGATAGATGAATCAACGCAAGATCCAAAAGAATGAAGAGTAAAAAGCAATGGAAGAAAACTTAGAATGAGAAATATGAATTGAGGATGGAGAATGATCCAGTGTGATAAGAGATGAATTAAGAGCTTTATTGGTAGTTAAATATCGGAGAAGGAAAGAGAAAGTAGGATATCATCAGTAAAGAACAAAAAGGATGAATTCAAAGGAAGAGAAGCAACCAACAGTGTAGACGTTGAAAAAAGTAAGATTAAGGAAAGAATCTTCGAGAAGACCACGAAAGACCTTCCTCGTAGCGTAGAGAATTGGAGAAGAAAGGTGGACAGAACAATTCGTCATGAAATTAATTAATAATGAAACAAAGATCTGATTTAACGGATGATCCCTTTAATTATTCCGCGGTAAGAATTAAAGCGTAAACTAATTATTTTTTATTCATCTTTCATTTTTAACCTTACCGAAGGAATACAAGTCTATTCCATACTGAAATCTTCCTTCCGCTGGCGTTAATATTGTACCCGAATTGTAATATTGAGTACATCATTTAATTAAATGTTCAATTCTATCGACATGAGCTGTCGTTTTTTTCAGATCTGCAACTGAAAAATTTCACTTTCCAAAATGTATTTTTTTTTTTTTGTTTTGTAACAGCGAGTTGAATTTTTAAAAATATTATTAGTTTTAACATACCATTTGAAGTATTTAATTTCTTCTTCTTTTTTTTTTTCGGAGGGGGGTTGTCAACCAGAGACCTCCATCCGGAAACAATTAAAAAAGGAAGAAGTCAATTATATCTTAATACGATCAGATATTGTTAGTAGGAAAGAACAAATAGTGGGAACAATACGTAGAGAAAGAAAATAAGAGGCACAATACAGAGTAGGCAGAATACTCAGCAGAAAGAAATAAACATTCAAAGAACACATGAGCAGTATCGCAAACACGCTGTTTGTTTGAGTAAAGAGGAGAATACGGAGAGGCAACCAATGAAAAATGAAAACGAAATGAAGATAATAGAATATGGCTAAAAAACGCAAACGAATAATGAAAACAACAACAGAACGACGAAGTGCGAGAAACAAAGAGAATCACGGATTGGCAGGACGACTAGGCTGAACAGACCGATAAAAATAACAATTATTAGAAAAAGAAGAAACGTACATATCCGACCAAAATCTAAGATGGAAACCTTTACACAATGGAAGGAGATTAGATGATGGAATTTTTTTAAAAAAGAAATGGGAAGATGAAGCCCGAGCCAAGGAGTCCACCGCTTCACTACCAAAGATACCCGAATGACTAGGAACCCGTAGCAAATCAGTTTGAATGGATTGAAGGGAAGAAATAACGTGGATAAGTGAGCGTATACAGTGAATAATAAAGTCGTAGGAATGATCAGACAGGAAATTTAGTTGCATAGTACAGATATTCCGATTTTTAATAAATTATCAACATTGTAACCAATTTCAGAAATGAAGTCATGCGCCGTCTGGGTATGTTTTAAATAAAAAACGGTTACTTTTGTGGCACTGACAATCTCACGTTTAATTACGCTTAAACATTGAACAATAGTTGGACTATTAATACGGGACACAAATTATTAGCTCATAAATAACAAAAAAAAAAAAATTCTTTTACAATATAAAGTTAAGTTAGGGGGATACATAGAAACACCTAAAAGATAACTAAATATTATTTAATTATATAAAAATTATTAAAAAAAACTTACGCACGCACACGCACACACACACACACACACACACATATATATATATATATATATATATATATATATACTTACTATTTCTATGTACTACAGTAGGATCATATAATTGATTATCATTATTCGAAACCAAACAGTGCATTGCTCTTAACTGTGCGTCAGCTGCTAATAAGTTATCCCATCTCTGTGAATAATTAAAATAAAAATTTTTAATTCGTGAAAATTCTGATTCCTTTTTTGTTTGTTTGTTTGTTGTTAGAACATTATAATGCCAAAATAATTAGGCTTAAAACGGCGAAATTTGCATACCTAACAAGGTGCATTGTTTATAATATTTTGTTTCACGGTACTGCAAAATGGGTAGGTATAATACTCGTAGTTGTGGCAGATTGGAAGTTTTCAGGTCGATAGAAATTTTAATTTTTAAATATTGCACAATAATTTGGTAACCGTTACCCTTTTATAAAGGAACAAAAATATATTTGAAAAAAAAAAAAAGAAGGTTAGTGCTTTATAAAAACAAAACATGGGTCTTCCAAGTTACTGATATACGTCTATATGGTACAATTTGAGACATACATATAAGTATTCCATTAAATCCATTTTGTATCTTATATAGATTAAATCGAGGACGAAGAAATTCTAATAAAAATCCTAAAATTATATTAAAGTTATTCAAAAAGAATTTTTTAATAACAATTATTTATTTATTAATGGAGTTATCTTTCTATTATATGAACTAATTTTTCACAATAAAATACATTCTTTCATAATTGTATATAATTTTCGCTAGATGGCGCTATGTTTTTTAATTATCTGGCTACAATACATTTTAATTGTTTTTTGTTTTCATTTTAGTAATTTAATCAGGTTTTAATTGTTTTTTGTTTTACGTTAGTACAATTTAATTTTTAAGCGTAATGAAAATAATGAAATTGAAATTTTTAGAAGAAGAAAGAAAATAACGGTTACTTTTCATTTTAATGATAAAGAAATGCATTGTATTTGAATAAGTTTTACAGTAAACACGTTTTTATTTAAATTTCTTATTACAAAGCGGAGGTTGACGCGCGAAGCTTGCAAGAGGCGAATCTCCCTAGTAATATGTATTAATATAAAACACTGTACATAAAAAGAAATAAAATAAAAATATTAAAAACTGAAAATTATATAAATATAAATCGTATTTAACATTTTTAAACTTAAATATATTTCGTCTAATAATTGTTACTTTTAAAGTTTGCATTATTTGATTCGGATTTATCATCGTTACATTATCTACTGATGGCTATACGAATTCATCCAACAATTTCAAACTTCTCAAAAATTCAACTTTGTAATTTATTCTGCATTTTTTTATTATTTAGCTCGAAAAAAATTTATCTGTCTTTTTAGGCGTAAATTTATTGTGTATAATTTTAACAATAGTAAACATTCCGTTATTCGCAATTTCAGTGTGACACCGTAATTGTTCTCTTCAATATCATCGGCTGGGTAATTATCGGTGGTCTATATGTTGTAATCTTTGTAGATATTTGCCATTTACTAACTTTATTTTCTATCTTTCCAATAAATTTAAATTTATGGTCTTTCTTTGATTATTTGCTAAATTTGTATAGTCTTTAGCTTTGTTCACAATTTAGTTTTGCTTCATTGTTTTTACAGTAGAAACTCTAAACACAATGGCATACCCAAGGAAAGTTATGGAAGTTAGAATCCTCCCTCATTACGATTTTTAAAAAAATGTTTATAACATTATTTAAAAAAGCAGAAATATTATTTTTAATATTTTGTAATAAAATTTCAATATAAAATACTCGTATAATTTATACAATTGTAAATATTACTGTTATTCTATCCACACACACACACACACACACACACACACACGCAGGTGTGTGTACATATATGTATAATAAACATCGTGGACGCATCTTCATATTTTACAATTGATTACCTTCCAATTAATTAATCCTGGGTATACTGCTGTCTAAATATGAGTTCTGTTTCTAATACACACACATACATATTTGTACACGCGTGTGTATTATTGATTACTAATACTAGTTAAAATGCGCCCTTCATGGTTGGTGCTTAAAAGAAGAGGGAAAAAATGGATTAGCAAAAAAGTAAATCGTTTAGAAGAATTATTCGCCGAAACAGAATGTTTCATGACTGTCATTCGAAACAGATTATTCAATATCAGGAAGGCTGAGAAATTCATATTCAAGAAGATATATTATTACTATTGTTATTATTTTTATTACTATTTATATATATATATATATATAGCGTCTTGTTGATGTTTTAATTCGCTGAACATAGCAACGATGAACAAACTTTTCTACATCTACAGATGATAAAGATGTACGTAGGCTGCTCACGCTTGAATAATGTGTAGTGTAAGTGCAATTTACTAGTGTTCACGAGACAGTGCTTTATCTTATTAAATTTTTGTGAATTTAATCGTATTATATCGTCGAATGTTTATTTTCATATAATTTGTTTAATAAATATATAGAGAGAGCGAAAAATTGCTTACG
Organism: Icerya purchasi; assembly: GCA_039619475.1. Lineage (NCBI taxonomy): Eukaryota > Metazoa > Arthropoda > Insecta > Hemiptera > Monophlebidae > Icerya > Icerya purchasi. Next base: position 55,604,834 of record CM077115.1, read on the forward strand.
CTATATAATGTTAACAATGGAATATTAGATTTACTTAATTTTACTTGCCGCAAGGTACAGATTGCTGACTAAGTCAGTTTCAACGATGGCTGCTCTGAAATCATTTTCTTGTTCCACAAGGTACTGTTTAGCAAAACGACTTAAGCCGGAATATTGGCAAACAAATCCAGGGCATTTGGTAACCAGATCAGGCGCCTATACAGAATGAATGCTAAAATCGGTTAATACGTGTATACATATATTATATATCAAATAAAATTAAGTACCCGAAAATTTCCACTGCGTGTATTTCTATGAATTTCTAACAAGCACGAACGGAAGAATGCGCGAAAGCTGCGGAAATATCGAATGACTAAAAAACAACTTAATCTTATGAAGTTTCATCCTAAAGGTGCAAAACTAGTCGATATTAGTAGTGGTGTTGTAGTTTTCATCAGGCGTTTCGTTTTAACATGCGGCCACTTTATGTGTCATTACGTTACAGAAACGCTACTCTACTTACCAGTGCACACTACATCAGACATACCTGATGGTATATTGACAGCACTCATGCTTAGTGAGATTATATAGTATTTAGTTCGTTATACCCCAGACATGGCTAGTTTCTTTTTTTCTTCCTAACATGTATTAAATCTGTTTATGTTTATTTAAGTATGCATACCAAGTAGGTCGGCTTTTGTTAGATACACTTCGAACATCATTAAACCTGCATACTTGATCGATGGCCAGCAAATAAGCTAGTTTAGTTGGTCGCTCATCTAAAACACGTTCGAAAACATTTTCGTTTAAAACATGCAAGAATAAAGGATGCGCTATGGACTGGTGAGTTTGTTAACAACAGTTAATTATATAAAATACACATTCTTAAAGACATATACATGTACATGATAGTCTAGCGTGCGGGTTAACAAGTTATTAAAGTTGGTTAGTTGTAGACTACCTAATTACATTTGTGATCTGGCTGCTGGTAAAGACAAGATAACAAACAAAATTATCAAACTCCTTAATATTACATTTGTAGATATCTTTCACTCAATAATAAGTAAATGTGTCTCTCTATGGAGCTTTTTCCATCCGCATGGAAATCTGCAGATGTCATCCTACTGCAAAAACCCGGTAGAGGCACTTCACAAGTTACGCCCTATAGGCCAATCTCACTACTGAACGCTGTGGGCAAAGTCTATGAAAAAGTTATTAACAAACTCTTGATAAAAGAAATTACTGATAAACAGTTATTACACCCAAACCAGTATGGATTTAGGGCAGAGCACTCTGCAGAAGGTGCTGTTTACAAATTAATATATTCCATTAAAGATACCATTGCAAATGGTTACTCGGCACTCGTTATCTCCTTTGATATTTGAGGTGCCTTTGACAACTGCAAATGGGGTCGTCTATTATTCAAATTTTACAAGAAAATAATATTAATCCCTCTCTTGTTAATATTATTATTAATTATTTTAAGGATAGATATTCTACTTTACAAATCAACGACGCCATTCATACCAGGAAAATGACCTGTGGCGTTCCTCCGGGTTCGGTCCTTGGACCTACCCTCTGGAATATACTCTATTCTAAGGTCCATAAAAGCATAGAACAGTTTTATCGGATAATAAACGTCGAAGCTCTCCTGATCTCTTATGCAGATGATCTGTACATTTTACTTAAATTATCACCATGGACCAATCTTAGCAAAATTGAAGCAATCTGCGCTCGCCTTGAAAACACTATTGCGAAACTCGGTTTAAACTTCTCTGTAGAGAAATGTAGTACAATTTTTTTTCGGTAAAAAAGAGACCAGAGACAAAATTGAAAAATTAAACCTCATTTCTGATCAACCGATTCAGATGGTTGCCAATTTAAAATACCTCGGTATTATAATAGACCACAAGCTAACTTTTCATGACCACCTAATTACCATCTCTAACAAGTGCAGCAAGCTTTATGTCAATCTTCAAACGATCTTACACAACACTTACGGAATTGGTTTTAAAGAGCGAATCATATTATACAAAGGGCTTATACAATCTATTTGTGGATATGGCTCTTGCATTTATCTTAATAAAAAAATACTCCAAAAGGTAAACAAATTTCAAAGAAAATTTTTATTAAACATATCATCGTTATATAAAACAGCACCTTCTTCAGCGGCCTGTATTTTAGCTAACATCCTCCCATCAGATCTGTTTCTGATTAAACATGCTGTTATTTCAGAGTACAGAATAACTGGAGATCTGAACCTCGTCACAAACATTAAATTTTTCAATGACCCTGATATAATCAACGTCTTAGGTAAAACCCCGGATATTAGGAGAATAAAAAATTACATCAATGATAAGGTATATAGCATTTGGCAAGACCGCTGGGATGTAGATAATACTGGTCGCAAAACTTACATGTATTCTTCCCTAAAACATTGAACAGACTAAAAATAAAAAACTTAAGTATAGACTTCTTCAATGCCCAAATTCTCACAGGGCATGGTGTAAATTCAATGAATATTTATATCGTTTCAAACTAAGTGAATCTAAGAATTGTCAGTACTGTGATATGGATGTCACAGACGACTTACAACATACAATATTCATTTGCACCCGCTTTTCTAAACTAAGGGAAAAATATAAAATCAACCAAAATTGCTCATTTAACATAACTAATAAAAATGCTAAACAACTTCTTGCATATTTTCATGACGTAATGGAACTAAAAATAAAACACTATTCTAAATGTTATCACATAAGAACATGTTCTCTCTCTTTTGCTAAGGTGATTATAAAATCAATATATGTGTGCGTGTGGTTGTGTGTATAATATATTCCCTTATTAGTTATATTGAATAAATAATATGTATATATTACTATCTGTATCCTAGAATTGTAATCCACATATCATAAAAATTTTTATATATTTCATAACATGTCTTAATTATAAGCGTTTTATAAACATTTGTAAGAATGTATTTGTGACTAAGCTTATGCATCACAAGTACAGTTCCGTATCTACTGTATAATATTTGCAAGTATATTTGCCCCATCGGTACATCCGAATAGGGGGGAAAAAAAAAAAAATTACATTTGTGATCTAGAGGGGCTCTTATCCAGTATCAACAATATTGTCGTGTACCGTGGTAAATGGTTTTAGTTTGTCTCACATTAATGGAAAAAAAAAGTACACACTGTTTTAAAAATGACCGCTGTATTGTTATTTAATTTTAGTTACCTCGTCAAAGTACTACACAATTGTGAACATATAGCCTGCATGTTTTAGCGCCCCGGATATCTTATTTTATGGTAGATAATTTCACACATTAGCATCACACTAGTGAAATAGTAGCTCGCCTGTGATTTCTGGCGATGAAATTGGAAACCGTATCTCGGTTGCTCCTTTTGCACACTACGCATTTTCTAGAACTTTTTCATTTCTATCTGCAAGTACAACCGCAATATCGTCTACAAAGGTATATTAACATCGTTAGGTAACATTGTCTTATATAATTGAGAAAAAACTATATTCCGCCGATATGGGCCCTATACGGACCCTTGTAATACACCCATATCTAATTTTTGTTTCTTTTGTACGTTACCTATTTCAATATAAGTATATCTATTTACGCAGTATTTATTAATAATATTTAGTATATTATAATCTATTCCTATTTACTTTAATAATTTGATTAAACTATTTAGATCAAGACTATCGAACGCCTTCGCTATGTCTAGTGTCATTAGGCAACTCAAATAGGAATTGCTTTTATAATAAGTTATCATTTTTAAAATATTCCATATTGCCAATTCTGTTGATTTCCCCGGCAAAGCGCCGTACTGGTCTTTGTTAATTACGTTCGTCTTTCACTCACCTTCTCTACCTTTATTCATTCCTACCTTTCTGTTTATAAGAGCTAGCGTTTTAGTAATAATCCCTGTTTTATCTTTTATTTCATTTTGTCGCAGTAAGCAATCTCGTGTGATAATCTCCCATATTTTTCCTTCAACGTTGCCAATATCTGCCATTATCCCAAAGTATTTGTTCTACCTTCACTTTCCATTTCAAAAGCAGCGGTTAAACAAGAATTCTACAACACTATCAGTTCCAAATTTTCCTCGCATATAACCATTTTCGCTGATGGACCCAAACAACCTGATGATGTTGGACCTTCTTTTACCAGATTCTAACTTTTCAAAGTCATTTCGACGTTTTTATTTCTGTTCTGCGCCTTTTCAGCACTTATTAAATGTAATTGTTTTATATGTTTTGTGTTTATAATTTATTTATTATCACTTAAAAGAAGACTTAGAAGAAGAGATAGACAGGTTTGAGGATGGAGAATAAAATATCGTGCTATCATCTATGACGGCAATCCTCGGAAAGAACATTAAGATTAGAAGAAGAAAATTTGGATAGAAATTAACCAGTCTGAACGGCAGATCGAACTAATGAATCAGCCAGTTCATTGCCTTCAATGCCAACATGTCTGGGGGTCCGTAAGGAATCAATTTGTACGGAACGAGCGCAATGCAGTCTAGTGACAAGAGAATGAATCGGGAGAATCATGCAGTCTAAGGAATGACGAGAAAGAGGAGAGGCGATAGACAGTAGCACATCTTTAGAATCCGAAACTAGCAGAAATTTATTAGAGCCGTGTGTAAACGTGATCATAACGATATGTTCGATGTTTTATGTTTATCCGAAAACACATCGCAGACTCATTAATCACTGATCAGTTAACAGAATAATAGAAATCGAGCGCATACGCAGCTTTTGTTAACTGCATTATTCGTCAGTGAGCCAAAGAAAAAAAGTAATGAAAAGAAAATCAGATTATTAAGTCGAACTAGAGATAATACAAGCACTTAACGCGGCGGATCGGCTAAAATAAAAAAATTAGAAAATGTTTCAATCGAATATAATTTTAAACGCTCGCGGTTCACACTGGTAAAACCGTGTTATTATTTTGGGTGAAACCCACGTCAGACATATTACTACGTGTTAATGTTTTGAACGGATAAGGACTACCCCGCATCTTCAGAACAGCAACGAAACGAAGTATGTGATTAGTAAACGTTATACACATAAAAAATTTTTATCGGATAACTTTACGCGCTCGCATCTGATTGGTTGACACTGTTCTATTCGCCCATTTACCGTTTTAAATTTTAACAGTGTTTCATTTATTTCATGACTTTCATTGCGGTTAAAATTTGTAGGTTTTTCAATTTCGATCGCTTCTCTTACCAATTTAAACCCTAACAGAGGAACAATACTTATCCGTTCGATAACACGTAATATGTCCCACGTGGATTTTACTGAAAATAATAAGACGGTTCTGTCAATCGGCAAAAATTCGAGCAGTACATTATAATTCTTTTACCTGTCCATATAATTCTACATCGAAACCAGTTGTTTGACAATACTGTATAAATATTGATAAGCCAACAGTTATTATTACTGCAACGAACAAGCAAGAATTGCCTGAAAAACAAAATAAAATAATCATAAAAAAACCGCTGTAAGAATGTAATCTGCCAGTAACGTGCAGATGTCAAACAGAAAAAATAGAAGTAACATAGAAAAACATGTTCTACTGAATAATCGGAAGCGAGCATTCAGTACGCCATCATACTTCTTTTTGCAGTTAGCCATCGTGTAAGTGCTATTCACCATGCTGCTACGCTGTACTCAACACTATTCCTTGCTTTTTTGGTAAATTGATCTCTTCAATAAGTTCAGATCGTTTATAATAGCAACCAACAAGCGACCTTGCGGATATTTGCTTTCTCCGCAGATACCCTTGCAATCAACAAAAGCGCACTCGACCGCTACGAGTTTAACTAATTTTAATAATTTTCTAACCCGGGCTAATTTTTTTGCCGCGTTTCGCTGCGGTATGCTATCAACAAAACTTAGCCAAAGGCAGCAAGCAACACTATCGGAAAGCAATATGAAAAATATAGAACGAAATGAGAAAAACGATACAGAGTAAGAAAAACGATACAGAGTAAGATTTAATCCGGGACAACGAAACGGTGATCTCTCAAAAAATTCATCGCGTCTCGAGTTACCTGTATAATATCAAGCAATCTAATTTTAAAGGATTAAGAGAAAGCGCTAAGAGACATAGGAAACACTTTATGAAATTAACGTAAACAAGAATATGCAGCTTTATTGCACGTGAAAACTTCCACTTAGCGAAAGAACAGAACCGTACCTTGTTGAAAATAATTATATTTAACATTTTCCATTCGACACAGCCAACTCAAACATGCATTTGTATTGTTCGGCTGACGAAATATGCATAAATAAATTCGTTTGTTTTTCTATTATTTCAATTATAAATAATGTTGCGCAAATCGTGACTTTTACGATATTTTTATACTCGATTTTTTTCCGATATTCTTTTTTATATAATTATAATAAGTATTTTAATAGGGTAATGTTTAAAACAGTGCGTCTCTCAAAAAGGAATTTCAATCTAGTTTTTAACTGTCGAATAAAATTTGCCAGCTACTTTTCATTTCACAAATAAAAATGAATCCGCGACTATTAAAGTGCAGAAAATATAAAAATATAAATAATTAAATAGCTGCGAAATCATCATCATCATCAAGTCCATTGTCCTACGTAAAGACGTGGTGCCATCATATTCCTTTCTCACCGTTTCCTTCCATTTATTTCGATCCATTGCTACGTGTGGAATGCTTCTGACAACTTGTACTCGGTTAGTGTATTTACTTGATCAGCCCATCCTAGATACACTTCAAGTATATACTGAAGAAACGAATTAATCCGAAAATACTTCCAAATACATTATAAAAGTTACCATTAATGCGGCGTTACATTGATAATAAAATACGTCAAATTTGGAATTTATCCTCAGAACATCTTATAAACACATATACGCGCGCATATAACGGAAATTAAAATCATCGCGGGCGCTATTTGCAAAATAAAGTTGATCCTTTTTTTATAATCTCCCTCGTACTAATTACAACCTATAATAATAGTTGTTCTGCGGTTTACGCAACAACTGATTTTAATTTTTACAAATGTATTTATTTTTAATGACACTTTACAATAATACGGCAAACAACACAATTAACTAATTTCATAGTTCAAAAGTTAAATTACGTAATTTTCTATAATATCTTGAAAGAAAATTCGGCCTTTTTAACCGACTTCAAAAAAGGAGGAGGTATTCAATTCGACTGTATTTTTTTTTTTTTTTTTTTTTTTTTTTTTTTTATGTGTGTTACCACAGAACTTTCTTCTAGATGAACCGATTTTGATGATTCTTCTTTTATTTGAAAAGTGGTGTTTGTCATGTGGTCCCATTTAAATTTGATCAAGGTCTGACCGATAGTTTTTGAGTTATCCTTAATAGTAATGCGGGAGATTGAAGCTTTTTGGATGCTTTTCATTCATGATTGTTTTCACCGTCGGATTAGATTTTTGACTTAAAATACTATAAATTTGCCAAATTACCATGGAAATGTAGCTTTTGATGTTTTCACACCGTGGAAATATCTGTTCTTATTAAAATGTTTTAATTTAATTGAATAAAAATGCACTAAAAAGTAACGAAATAAAATGCTTTTTTACAAAAAATACATATACCGATACTTGAAGATTTATTATAAAAATTTAAAAATGCACTAAAAAGTAAAAAATAATTACTCCCGATAAAATATATAGTATATCAGAGTGATATAACACTTAAGTGGTGATATCGTAATTCTTATACAACATTAATTTTTTGGAGTTGGCATCAAATTCATATTAAAAGAATAATTAAAAACTGCATTAAATGTTGATTAAATTGTTCCTAACATGAATTTAATTCCAACTCTAATTAAGGTTTTAATGTTGTATAAGAATTACGATATCACCACTTAAGTGTTATATCACTCTGATATACTATATATTTTATCGGGAGTAATTATTTCGTTACTTTTTAGTGCATTTTTTAAAAATTTCTATAATAAATCTTCAAGTATCGGTATTTATTTTTTGTAAGAAAGCATTTTATTATTTTAAATCTTAGCCTAAAAAAGATGGCGGGAGCTTCTCGAAGCAAATGAAATTTTTAATAGGATTTCTCTAAAGAATTAAAGTGGTCATAAGATCCGTCGAAATAAATCCATAAATGCGCGCAACTTTAACATTTTCAAAAAGAATACTGCAGCATTTTAAAAATAGTTACCTGAAAGAAAATAGGTAACGTGAACAATTAACGCAGTTGCATCGATCTGTACTTTTACTTTTTCCAAGGTAACTTTAAATTCGGCAATGTAGGAATAATAAATAATTCGTAAATGATTTATATTATGCCGACTACACTTGTAATTCTATTAAATGGTAAATATTACTTTGTAAATTTTTTTTGGGCATTTATTTTTATTGCCCAAATGCTTCCTAAACTATTTAATAAAAGGTCAGTTTGCGTACAAGTCCGCAACACGGTGAGAAATTTTCATGTATTCCCGTAAACGATGGACGATGGCTTTGTACAACCATTCAGGCGTCCGCTGACATTGGAATATGTCGTTCGCTACGTCGCGCTATGCTCGCCGAATGGCGGACGAAACCGCTGTATGCAGACGATTTGTGAATTTCTTCTTGATATGTACGTTGAACGCATAGTTGTCGTCGAATGTTCGCGGCAAAGCCTGCACCATATTGTTTACCTCGACCGGAACAACTTGACCGACGATCGCTTTGCACCCTTTAACGAACCGCAATCGGTGGATGATTTGCATGAACGGATGGCGCAGCGAGATGAGTCGCTCCGTTACGGGATCCAACGGCGGTAGGTGCGATGGAATCGGCGGATAATGGAATACGTTCGATCGCGACAGAAGTTTGTTTCGACTTTCGGCATCGGTAGCAGTTGTCGCACGTTCGGAAAGCGGATACGTGTTTTCGGGGTCGGAAATTCGTTCGTCAGTAAAAGTGCGGTACGAACAGGCGCTGGTCGCAAATCTCGGTCGAACCACAGTCGAACCGCAGTCGATCGCACACCGAACATGAGAAACCAAAGCGATTCGAAGTAAAATCTCGAATTCTACAACGGCGAGAGAACGAGCCGGTAGAACTTATATCTGATTTACCTGCGAATTTTCACTTCTTCAGCGGTGGTCATACTCGCGCGCAGTTTCTTACATAAACGATATTCGCGCGCCCGCTTCTTGTCTGATACAGGTGGTTGTTTATGTTTTGTTTTATGCGATAACCATTCGGCGATCGGTTCTATGTACAATTCTTCGTCGTTGTTCTTCGCGCGCCGCCGCGATATTCACGCATTCGCTCGGCGTCCGATTTCGCCGTTTGTTTACCAGGAGTGTCATTCCGCGTTTGTGTAGAAATCGCGCAAATTGTTCGGCAACGGTAATTTTCATTAAGAGAACGGTCGTACGAAATTACGAAACTCTTCGGAATCCATGACACTTTTCGTGCGAAACGTTGGAATGGAGGAATGCAGTGTACATAAAACTGTTTGCACGAAACTAAAGTGCGCTCAGAAAATAAATGACGTGTGAAATAGACAAACCTGCGATCTTCGCAGGTCTTTTATCTATTTCTGTTGAATGCATACTCGCGTATGTGGGAAATCGGTGTAAAGCTCTCTTATTAGTATAATCAGTCGTATCTAAGTAAAGACATGAAATTTTCGTGACGGTTTTCCAGTTTATGTGCCAAAGTAAAGACATGAAAATGTTAAAAATATCCAAAAGGTTTTATGTGGCGGGAAATTTTCAAATTGGTCGAAAAACTTTGCTTTCCAAGTGCGGTCTCGGTAAAAATTTGAACGTGTTCGATATCGGCAGAGCTCGATTAATTTATAAATACATTATAGGTACTGTCAGTAGGGTAAATCTTCCACAAATGGTAGCGTCAGAAAGTTAAAACTATCGGAAAATGATTATGATATTGACTGCAGTTTTAGCCATACCGTATTCTACATCGGTTTTCTCTGCTTTACCGGAAGTAGTTCTGGAGTCTGTTGTAGCTGCCACAGTCTAGTGATATTCATGGAAGTAAGTAAACAAGGCTTGTATTTCAAAATCGTTGTAAAACCCGTGCATATAAATAGTTACGATAAATTCGAAAATAAAGCCTATGAAGTAAACAAACGAACGGTTCTTGCAATGCGGGTATTAAGCATTAGTATAAACGGAATACAAGAGTTCCGTAAATTTTTTGATTTGCCATAAGCAGTGTATCAAAAAAGTTGCGACGAAATAATTAAAACTTTTCAGTAGGCATCCGAGTGTGTTTGATCTTTCACCATGAAAAATGCTGCACAGGAAGAGAAAACAAGAGAGGCAAAGAAAACGTAATCACAGTCTCAGCTGTTTGACGCCATCGAGGTTTTTCATCACACTATTATTTGAAGTGGTTTCGCTTATCGCATGGTTTACCGGTAAAATAGCAAATGTTACGGTAAAAAGTAAATTTTGTAAAGCGTGCATTCATTGGAAAGCGAATGAAAATACAACTGAGTACAGAGCTTGGAAGGAAGACCATGAATCAACATTGCGACGGGGATGTTTGTTCGCTAAACTGAAAAAAAGCGACGATTCGTACATAAATTATGCGCGGGTGACGGCGGTGATTGCAAGACTTTCAAAGCTATTGTTAAACAGGATCTAAGTGTTACAAAAAAGGAATGCATCGGTCACGTGCGGAAAAGATTAGACAGAAGGCTTCGAAATTTGGTGAAAACTACGAAATGACTAAGCGGTAAAGGTAAATTAACGGGAAAGTTACGAATAGAGTATTTATTACGGTTTGGCTATACGTAGAGAGACATTGTACCTCTATCGAGGACACGGGGAAAGCCATTTAGGCAGCACTATATCATAAATTTCGACTGATAAAAAACCGCAACATCACTTAAGCCCGGAAGGTCTGAATTCTTGGTGTGTGCTTGGCGGTTACAAAAAGCAATCGCGGAAGATACCAGCAATTTCAAACATAATGAACGGCCCAAAAACAGCAGTAACCCCTTTTCAAGAAAGTCAGTGTATAAAAAATTATTTATTTTTTTTTTTCTTGTTTTTTCCCTGGGCTTGTCAACAACCGAGACGATTATCCATCAACACACGTGAAAATAGTAGCAATTACGAGTCAGAATGAATTTTAATTTTTTTAATTTTTTCCATACGCGCTTACAGCATCATAGGCTAGCAGCGCGACAATAAAAGGGTGGGTTGGGAGGTTAAATTTGATTGTAGAGGTTGATATCTTGGAGAAACTTGAAGAGAGCGGAAACAGAGTTGTCTAAGTCTTCTAGGAGTGGTGTGGTGGAGAAGCTTTTGTATGTTTTTTGACGCTGTGAAAGTGTGTCCGAGCAGTCAAGTAGAAGGTGATGAATAGAAATCGGAGCGGCCGAGCAGTTTCAGCAGACTGAGAGAGGGGTGCGAGTAAAGAGATGGCCATGTGTGAGAGAAGAGTATGGCCAAGGCACATGCGTGCGAGAACAACTTGGTGTCTTCTATCGAATGATAGGTTTGATTTCTACTTTCCAATAGAGGGTTTTAAGGAGCGAAGATGACCGAAGTTAGGCCACTGTTGGAATTTGACTAAGAACACTATAAAGGATGGAGGGACAATGTTAATTAACGTCTCGTTAAATGCAAAACATGTGCATCCTGAAAAGAGAAAGAATGATATTGGCAAAGGGAAGAGCAAAAGAAGTTTGCTATCCAATACGATGGCCGCATCTGCGATGGCAGAGAGTACCAACGGTCAAAGGAATCAGCCTACAATTAAGGAAGAAGAAGAAGAAACACGGGACGTTTGAAAATTAGTTAGAACCATCAAGCGCCAAAGCTTTATAAACAGTGATCTGAAAGTTCAATGACTTTCTACACCACTATAAAGCAAAGTTTATAATTCTTTAATTATTCAAAATAATTATGACAGCGACTGCGAAAACAGCGCATACTGTCAAAAAGAAACGAATAGAATTTGCGCACGAAATACTATCAGTGTATGAAAAATTAATAGCGACGATTTGCTAACGTGTTGCTTGGGTGGGTTCACACAGAACTCAAATGAAAGTTTTAATTCGCCCGTCTGCTTGTTGATGTCTCCCAAGTCAAGTTCCGGCGGCAAATCTGTCCTCAATATTGCTGTAAATCTTGCAGTTATGTATTTCAACGATGGATTTTTCGGAATAATGTAAAGAAGCAAGTGGGTGTAACGATCGTACTTAGTTGTTTAATTTCTGCACAGAATACATCATATGTATCGCGCTTTCTGACTGTTCCCTGACTGTAGAGGCAAAAGAAGCTCATTCAGCATTACTATCTTCAAGGAAGATAAAGGAGGAAAAAGGAATATTGTATGGCCCAGGAATCGCCGATTAGTGGTAAATAAAAAATTACATAGGAATATAAAACTCATTTTCCTGAAAACCATGTTTTTTGAGCTTGCCGTACCGCTAACTCCTGCAAGTCTCAACTAATTGATTTGAAATTTTAACTGTAGCTAAAAAAAAAACATTTTCCAGTGAACAACCGTAGAACTTTTTGATTAATATAAAAATTTAGCGATTTTCGGCCGATTTTTTTTTTGTTGAAAAAACGTGTTTTCGTCTTTAAATTGATGCCAGATTTTTTAAAATCAATTTTTCGATGCAATTTCGAAATCTTTTTTCCTTCTAGAGGAAAAATTTCGACCTGTAGGGGTACGGCAAGATAGATTATGAAAATAAACTTTGTTTCATGATAGCTGTTATGCCGCTTTTCAAACGACATAAAAAAAAGTATTTCTCCGCAGTTTAAGAAATGCGTAATCATGTATAAAAAACCAAAATTAAAAAAAGTGTTTTGTTTTTCCACAATAAATTCGAGAAAGTGACCCTTGATTTTGACTTCAGAAGGTAGCATGAATTAAGAACATTTCGTTACTTTTTGCTGAATTCCTTAATTAGATTAATTTACAATATATTTTTTAACGGCAAGATCTTCTCAAATATGTTTCCCATATTTATATGCAAGATCAAATTAAATTAACGCAGACAAAGTCAGAAACATGATTAGAATGCGAGTTACAACTTACTTCGAATATTAATCATAATTTTGTAACGAACTATATGACCGGAAATATATATATATAACTTAGAGCACTCAACATTAGCGATACACACATACATATATATATATATATATATGAATTATTTTATTTCTAAGCCAGTAAATAATTTAAGTTAAGCACAACGAATAATTCACGTTAATATTTTATACCAAATTTGACCAGTATAGCAATAATTTGTGATCATTTGGATAACTAAGATAACAACTAGATATACGAAATTTATGTGAAATATATAATTAAAAAACTGCATATACGCTTCTCTTTCAATTGTTGTACTGCCTTGTTTTTTTTTGTGTGTGATTTACGCGGCATAATTTTTATTTCCCACGTGTGATGTTAGAGGATAAATATCTCACAACTGTAAAGAAGTTATTTTAGCGTTTGCAACTGCGAAATATGCGCTATATTCTTATTATACCGCTATTTTTTATGCCAATTTTTAGTCGTATTACGTTTGATTTTTTTAAAAATATTTTTTAATCTGTTGTTTACGAGATGACAAAAAAAGCACATGTATTTACTGCAGATTAAAAATTCGTTACTTCGAAAAATGTCGATGTAATAATTTTTTAATATATACTATTTCTGTATTAGGTTCATCGATCGTTAATTAATAAAAAAATTAGGAATACAACAGCAATAATAATGATTTTTAAAACTGAAAAAGATTAAAAAATTGTTTTAAATTATCGATCTTTGTTTGAACTTCACTCATAATTATTTCCTGCATAGATCCTTGAATATCGCCCATCTGACCTAAGGTTACTACATTTTTTGATTCAATACCTTCAGCTACATTAATTATTCGTCTTCCTAAAATGTTAACATGATCGCCGGCTAAATTAATTTTTTCCATAAGCGCATTTATAATGGCTGCTTTAAAGATATCAGAGTCTAGAAGAAATTTCATTTGTTTGTAAGATATTGCTTCAGACTCAGCAGTATCATGTTATATCGTACTAACATTTAGTATTCATTTTTCTTTAAAATTACAATTTCCACTCGAATCCAATTCGACAGTAGCACCCTCAGCAATTCCACCATCGGGCTTATATTTTCCGCTCTTATGAAGAGGCATAACTAAATGTTTACTAATATACTATTATCGATCCAGGAATTTTCTGAACTCGGGAATCCTAACCACTTAACCAACGATTTTCTGCCTTAACGTCGAATAACACGTTCAATTAAATATACGAATGTTTTAACTTTACTGATATTCGTCGTCAACATTAAAAATTTTTGATTTGCTTGGAGGAGAGAATCGATCAACAGCTTTACTACATTCTCTTGCAATATTTTCTGCAACTTGTCTTTCAACGTTCTTATTTACATAGGCAGGTGTAAATTTTATCGTACGGTGTATTTTCTTATTATATTTTCGAGTAAGTTCGGGCAAAACTTGTATCGCTGTTGGTGCTCCAGAACCACCTTCTGGCATATATTTACCGCTCTTATGAAGTGTCATTATGTAGTCTGCTAAATATTTACTAAAACTTTATTATCGATCCAGGAATTTTCCGAATTCGGGAATCCTAACCACTTAACTAATGATTTTCTGTCTCGTCGTTGAATAACACGTTCAATTAAATATACGCCGGGATAGGATGTTTTTTGTAATTCTTTAGTATAAAAAGTACCAACTAACAATTTACCAGTTCTATCTTTTAACGTATATGTGTCATAGAGAAAGTAGAATTCACCGTATTTATAGTAAATAATTCACCGGTCCAGTTAGGAGTATAACCTTTCTCCAATAATGTTTTAACTTTACTAATACAAACTATATCACCAACTTTAAATTTTTTCGATCCGCTCGGGGTATCGGTTGCTTTACTACATTCCCTCGCTATATATGTTCAGCAACTTGTTTTTCAACGTTCTTATCTACATCGGTAGGTGTAAATTTTATCGTGCGATGTATTTTTGTATTATATTTTCGGGTAAGTTCAGGCAAAACTTGTAACCAGCGTTTATTATGATTAGCGGTAAATTCTTTCCATATCCAATTCTTTATTGTACGATTAAAACGTTCTACAATACTCGCTTTAAACGGCAAATGAGTACTATATAAATTAATATTATATCGATTTAAAACAGCTCGTACTTGCGGATTATAAAATTCAGTACCCTGATCTGTTTGCAAATGTTTAGGAGGTTCAACATCTCTTTCAGTTAAAATTTTTTCAAATGCTTTAGCAATTATTGGACCACCTTTTTTCTTTATAGGTATGGTCCATGCAAATTTAGAAAATGTATTTATTACGGCTAATATAAATTTATTCCCTCGATTGAATCGTGCGTATTGCGCCATATCGATCAAGTCAGCTTGCCATAAATCGTTTAATCCTAAAATCTGTACACATCGTGTCTGATAACGTTTTCGCGCAGGTTTATGAAGTTCATCAGCTATACCGCGTTGTAATGATTTCAATGCGGATGTTTGTTTTGTAGACATATTTTTTTTTTTAATCAGTACGGTAGTTGAATGTATCCTTCTTCAGCCAACTCTTCCTCGATCGTTAAAATTTCGTTGTCTACACCGGTATTACCGCTTTGCTTAGATGCGTGTAGTAATTGCAATCGATCAACTAATTCATTCGGATCATTCCAGTATTCGATACGTTGATTTCCGAGACTTACTCTAGCGTCGACATTATTATATATACGTTTCCTCTTTACATTCAAATGATTTTTGTAATAGCCTTCTCTACGGTGCTGACTAGTTCGAAACATTGGTCGAATTATATTCTTATATTTCGTAGTGGGAAAACCTTTCAATTTACCATCGGAACGTAAATGAGCTCCCGTAAATTCCAGTAATTGTTTATATATTTCCAAATCATCGCTAGTATATTCCTTCTTATCTACATTCGTCTCCAATAATAAATACCTACATTAGACCCTCAGTGTATGAGAGTTTCACACGACTATTCCCTTTCCCTAAATATATTTCTCCGCGATTTTTATTCCATGGAACTGTTGTTGTACCCAACATATACTCATCGGTAGCAGGATTATACTTTATTCCATAAAATAAGTCTCTAGGCATAGGATCATCTCCGTCAATACGAAAAGAACCCATTTCACTTAGATTAAATTAATCATATTTTATTTCTTCATCTACATCGGTAGTTCTATCTTTCCTGGGAGTACTATGCATTAATTTCTGTTCTGCAGCTGGAGAATCAGTTATTATACCGACATATTTTATCTTTCTTTTCGGTTTTTGTAATGCTTCGCGAATCTCCGACAATGGTTTTGTAATAGGTTCAAGCACTGCGGCTGAAGTATTTGTAATAGATTTACTCTCTAACTTTAACGAATCATATTTATTCATTATATCAGCACGTATTTTTTTCAATTCCGTTTTAAGTTGTAATTCATCTTCGATATTTCTTTAACCACTATTCTTCGCCATCTTTTTCATCTTAAATCACTATAAACTCATCGAAACCACGACCAAACCGTCCTTTATATAGTTCGCTCTCCTTATCAATCACCAAGAAACCGTGTTTATTCTTCCAACATGTTTTACAAATTTTTTTAAAAGTCTTAAACGGACACATACCATTAACATGTTCATCGTATATGTGACGTATATTTATATCATCTTGAGCAAATACAAGTATGAAATTAGCATTATCTCGTATCATATGTTTAGGAATCATTACATACGTTTGACACAAGTAGAAACAATCTACGTTTTTATGTCGACCCATTGAAAAATATTGTTGCATAACAGGTTGAACTCTGCACGTCGGTATATCATCAAATATAAATATCGAATTTGAATTAATCGTGTCAAGTGTTATTAAATTTAGATCATCGGAAAATATTTGATCAATCTTAGGCGTAGACTTGTATATCGTATCTAACAATTTATAGTTCGGTTGGTATAAAGAAGTACTGTAAATGTAGACATTTTCATAACGCAATCCATTCGAATGTGTTAATAATGTAAATAATGAATTTGTTTTTCCACACCCGCTCGGACCGATAATTAAACATCTTATATTATTCATTACGCATTGATGTGTCACTAGGTTCTACCAATGATAACGCATTATTTATAGGCAATATAGTTGACTGCTTTTCAATCTCCATTATAACTTATTTATTCACTTAATAAACAACGATAATAACAACTAAAAAGTATAAATACACGTTTATATACAGGTAAAACTCGCAAAATTTAGTGAAAAAAAGTATATATATAGAAAATGCTTTTTTACAAAAAATAAATACCGACTTCAAGGTTTATTATAGAAATTTAAAAATGCACTAAAGTAAAAAATAATTACTCCCAATAAAAAATATATCTCAGAGTGATATAACTTAAGGTGATATCGTAATTCTTATACAACATCAATAGCTTAATTAGAGTAGGATTCATATTACATATTACAATAATAATTAAAAATTGCTTTAAATGTTCATTAAATTGTTCCTAGATATTGTAACATGAATTTGATGCCAACTCTAATTAAGGTATTGATGTTGTATAAGAATTACGATATCATCACCTTAAGTTATATCACTCTGAAATATATTTTTTATCGGGAGTAATGATTTTTTACTTTTTAGTGCATTTTTAAATTTTTATAATAAACCTTGAAGTCGGTATTTATTTTTTGTAGAAAAGCATTTTATTTTACAATTTTTAGCGTTATGCTTGAACTTTTTTCTTGTTAAAAATCAATTTTTTTCACATTATTCTCCATGCTTAATACTCAAAAAAATCGATTTCTTTATTTTGAACTGCATTTCCACGGTAAAAACATCAAAAGCTACATTCCCATAGTAATTTGGCAAATTTATAATATTTTAAGTCAATAAATCTAACCCGACGTTGAAACTAATCACGAATGAAAAGCATCTAAAAAGTTTCAACTCCCGCATTATTAAGCATAACTCAAAAACTACCTGATCAGATCTTGATCAAATTTAAATGGGACCACATGTGAATCATCACCATTTAAATAAAAGAAAAATCATCAAATTCGGTTCACCTAGAAGAAAGTTCTGCGGTAACACACATAAAAAAAAACAAAAAAAAAAACAGTCGAATTGAATACCTCTTCCTTTTTTGAAGTCGGTTAAAAAATAATTTTGAAATGGCGAGAAAACAAAGAAGGCAACGAAACGTTAAAGCGTTAAAAAAGAGTAAAAAGTGCGGTCGCGGCGTTGGTACTGTATTAAATAGAGTTATAGATAAGCTTCTGTTGCAATTACATTGTCCGGGCTATAATTATATAGGACCCGGTACAAAGTTAGATCGTCAACTAAGTCGAGGTATAACCGCGGTATAAATCCACTGGATGAGGCTGCTAAAGAACACGATATAGCATATAGCAAGTATTCGGATAATAAAAATCGCGCTGAAGCGGATAGATTATTAGAAAATAAAACTTGGAAACGTGTTAAAGCATCGGGTGGTAGTTTCGGTGAGAAAGCGGCTGCTTGGATAACAACAAACGCTATGAAAGTAAAACGTAAATTAGGCGGTGGATATCGTCGTCACGGTAAAAAACAAGCGGGGAAACGAAGAACCAAATCAAAATCCTCGAAAGGAAAAAATTTATATTTCAGAGACGTGTTAAATGTGGCGCGGAAGGCTGTTCGTAAAGAAAAAACCCTCCGAGGACGAATGAAAAAAGCGATTAAAGCGGTTAAAAAATTAAATCTTACAGTAACTGATAGTGAAAATGTTCGAATTATTCCGATTAACAAAACTGGAGGAGCTCTCTCCCTTATACCGTTATTGGCAGGTATTGCTACATTAGGAGGAATTTCTTCATCTGTATCATCAATAGCAAAAGCGGTGAAAGATGTAAATGAAGCTAGAAAAAGTTTTAAATCAGGCAAAGGTTTACAAATTGATAAAAAGATCGGGAAAGGTCTCTATTTACGACCATACAGAAGCGGTCTTGGTTTATATTTAACTCCATATAGCGGTAACGCGAGACGTAATCAGTTTTTTCGAGGTTAATTCTATAGCTAGCAACAGAGCGTTAACAAATTTCGATATTTTATTTTACGCGAAAAAATTAAGAGTTACAAATTTTAGAGGAGTTTACGATCGTGATGGAATGCCTACCAAACCTAAGAAAAATGAGTGTGCGATTGTTAATATGGATTCGCAAAAAGGTCCAGGAACTCATTGGACAGCCTACAAAAAATACGGTAGTCATGCAAAATACTTCGATAGTTATGGAAATTTATCTCCCTCCGTAGAGCTAGTTAAATATTTACGCAAATACGATTCAAAAATTGAAATTCTATACAACAGACGTGCATATCAACGTTATGATTCGGTTAATTGTGGAGAACTATGTTTACGATTTCTAACAAATACATTACCTGCCCCATTTGGTGTTCAATGATATCTTCATTAGTATATAAGCACATCTGATTATAATTTTTTCTCGATTATTGTAGGTATTAGTTTTTTAATTTTGAATACAATATTTTTTTAAAATAATTCGCGTAATTATTATTTTTGTTTATTTCAATTTGTGTAAAACCGATACAGTCATGTCATACTTATTTCAGTTAAGCGGTAAAAAAGGTAATTTGACCAGTAATGTGTATTCACCGCTTTTATTATCAAATAATCATCAGTGGAGTATCGGGTTAGTATCGTTAACAACATACCATTCTATATATAATATCACGTCGGAATGCAATACATTGTATTACGAGTATTACGATTCTGCGTTGGCAGTTGAAAGAAACGAATCCCCGAAATCTATTACATTACCTAGAGGATGTTACGAAGTGGGAGGTGTGGAAGAATACTTACGAGAGCATTTAGATGATAGTATTATTGTAAAAGGCGATGAAAGAACGTTAAAGTGTGTTATACAGAGTAAATATTACATACGATTTACCGGACCGTGGAGTATTGGTCCACTATTAGGTTTTGATGGTATGACAAATGTTTTACCCCCACAAATGAATCATACAAGTCCTAACACTGTACAGATTACACCGATAAATACATTAAATATTTATTGTAATATAGCAACAGGCGGATATACAAATGGAGCATCGTCTCATCTCATTTATAGTTTTCCTTTAAATATAGCACCGGGATATAAAATTTCTGAAAATCCGAAAACGATCATTTATTTACCCGTAAGTACGGATTACATATCGGAGTTAAATGTATATATAAAGGATCAAAACGGGAATATCGTTGATTTTGCTATTGAAGATTTAATTATAAATTTACATCTAACTAGTTCTTCATCTTAATAAAGATATATTATTATCAATTTAAAATGCCGTTCATACACACTAATAGAAGTATATGTAAACGTGTTCAAACACCGTTTCGAGCTGGAAGAAATTATATAAATTTAGGAAAAAAGAAGAAATTATTGAGTAGAAAAAGTATTAGTGTACTAAAGTGTTGATTAAGTAAGAAAAAACATTAGTTCGATTTAGTTTACAATGGAACATATATTGCAAATTGATTCTGCAAATGCAGTTATTGACGAAACAATAGCGGCTTACGAAATACATACACATAAACCATACGCAAGTTCAAGATTTGGTGCTGGTGATGAAATACGTATACCTGTTCAGCAAAAAGATGTTATTACTTTACCATTGGAAAGTTATTTACTTCTATATACAAGGTACAGTTTCACCGTCAACAGATTTTTCAATGAATGACCTTTATTTCTATTCACAGAGCTGCGCTACGAAATTAATGGAACTATTATAGAATGTGTACGGCAACCAGGGATTACAACTCCTGCACGTAGATTATTATGTTCGGGGAATATTAAATCAGATTACAACTACAGTACATGCGCTCTAAATCCCGAAGAATTGAAAGTATTTACACGAGAAATTACCGATACATCAAGTCCCTCAACATCGTTAAGTGCCGGAGCTAAATTATTGTTGGAATTTCAATTTATTATTCCTTTACGTTACATATTCAGTTTTGCAGAAGATTATAGACGTGCAATCGTACATGCAACACAAGAAATTATTCTCATCCGTGCAAACAATGACAAAAATGGATTTACTGCAACAGCTGATAAGACAATTAATGTAACATTTCAAACTATTGCCTGGCAACTACCTTTTGTTAAACTGAGTGATCGAGCAAAAATATCTTTACTTAATCGAATAAAGAAAATAAAACAAGCACCTATACAATTTAGAGCGTGGTCTCTATCAACCATCTTTGCCCACCATTTCCGAGCATAGCTGGGTAATCAAATCAACTTCCACTGTAGAACGTCCTCGCTTCATCATTATTGGATTCCAGACGAATAAACAAAATGATTTAACCAAGGATGCCTCTACATTTGATCACATTAATGTAACTGAGATTTGTGCGTACATAAATTCAACAAGATATCCTTACGAAGTGATGAATTTAGATTTTGAACGAAAAAGATTTGGTAATCTATACTTGTTATATGCGAATTTTCAAACAATGTATTATGGAAAGGACCCACCACATCCGGCAGTTAGTGTAGATTCATTTCTCAGTAAATATCCGCTTTTTATTATACCGTGTAATTTTCAAAATGAACTCTTAAATGACGGTAGTCCGCTATAGATTAGAGTGGATTTTAAGACTCGTGGAAACGTACCTACAAACACTTCATGCTACGCGCTTATAGTACACGATAAAACAACCAGTTATAACGTGCTGGAATTGTAAGTAGAAAAATTATAAAAGAATGCTGTTCGATATTTTGCTTTTAGTATTATGTTGAATGTGTTTCAGTAATGTTCTTTAAAGTTGTAAGTTAAATTTTTGTTTTTACACGATTGTATTTATTTTTAATTAATAAAGTTTTTATTTCGTTAAGTTTTCTTCTTTTTGTTTTCCGCTACAATGAGTAATATGTGCGATGTTATAATCAATTTCCAATGTTTTAAAAATAATGATAACGCATACAT
Organism: Icerya purchasi; assembly: GCA_039619475.1. Lineage (NCBI taxonomy): Eukaryota > Metazoa > Arthropoda > Insecta > Hemiptera > Monophlebidae > Icerya > Icerya purchasi. Next base: position 55,626,866 of record CM077115.1, read on the forward strand.
TATTAAGGAGCTTGCGATATTAGCTTTAAATGGAGAAATTCAATTTCATCGAGTTTATAAACCGCCGATCGATTGGAATATATTAACCAATAGTAAAAGACGTACAAATTTATGGCTCACACGAAATTATCATTCCATCCTGTGGAATGCCGGAAATTACAGTTATAGAAATATATCTATAGATTCGGAAAATGTTTTAATTAGTTAACAGCCTTTAAAAATTTATGTTAAAGGAGATACAAAAATTGAAACTATATGGGAAAAACTGATGGTGACATCGCTTACGGATTATGAAATAATTAATTTAGAAACACGTTACGGTATGCCCAATTTAAGAAATTTAAATCATAAGTACGATGCTATAACAAGTACTGTAAAATGTGACGCACACACTGACAGGCGAATTAACGTACGCTCATTACAAAACGCATATGTAATGATGAAATGGTATGATATGAATGTTAGACCTATTTTATCTGCAATAAAGTATCCTATACAACAAACGCTACAGAAAGTTACTGCAGAAACTTTAATTTCCGAGTGCTCCGATAAAATTTGTGATTTTTACAATAAATTACCTGAATCACTGAGGAAAAACGAAAATATTAAAAAATGTTTGCCGTGTTTTAAGCATCATAGATTTGATATACCGGATTAGCTCAACGCAGCTCATCCTACCTTAATTAAAGATTGTAAACAGTGTAGACGTAAAAATGTAACCGATTTTTTGCGGGATATGTGCCCAAAAACTTTCGGAAAAGATTTTAATAACGGAGATCAAACAGTTTTAGAAGAAAATATAGTTTACGATTGCGATGGTCCTGAACCTACAACAATTCCAATTTCAGCTCATAAATTTTTTGAATAAATGTGTATATAATTTTCAAAATGAGTATTTTTTCTTTTTCTTCTGCGCTAACCTACATAGTTTATGTTTAATATTGAAATGGAACATAAATTATTATACTTATATATAATATTAGTAAATTGTATGAATAAAAATATAACACGTTACATGGTAATAACTTAAAATAACTCGTTTAATATATAGAAAAAGTCTATTGCTTCGAGATATTCTAAATGAGAAATAAACCTTGTCTAATTAGCGTAATGTGTTCAAAATAGTAACAAATTATTAACATGTTGAAAATCTAATGAGTTTTAAATGATTTGTCTGACATATTTATATTCCTGGAAAAGGGGAAAATCGCTAACAACGGTTGTTAAATAATGAGTATATGATGTTGACTTGTTTTTTATTTTGCTTCAACGTTAAACTCTATATAACTAGCAGCATTAAACCGTTTTCAATCAGTTAAAGTTTTACTCAAAACGCTATATTGAGTTACTGTGTTTGATACGTTTTTTGTGTTGTCTTTAAGTTACAAAATGTCTGCAATTTTTTTTATACATTGAACGTTTTTTCTTGGACCTTGAACGATTTACGTTACCAGAAGAACATTATGAAGTTACCGAATTAGTGATGTTCGCTATCGATGACAAGCAAAATTTACATACTTTATATAAACCTTCGCAACGAGCATTTGCAGAGCTTAAACACTATTTTCAAGGAGATAAAGTGAAGGCCTATTGGCAGTATCGCAACAATCCGTGGAATTATAAAGTCAGAGATATCACTCATCTCGGAAGTGATTTACGAATGATGAATGAAAAGAACAAAAAAGCACAAATCTACATGTATGGGGAATGTAAAAATATACTATGGATGTTACATTTGATTATATCTCAGAATTTACCGTTCGAAATTATTCACTTGACAAATGATTATAGTATGCCACCTCTAGCAGAGTTATATACGCAGTTCAAGAATGGTATGGAAATTATTCAATGTGATTTTCATAATAATGGAAGTAACGAAAGCTTGTGTGTATTAAACCAAATGATGTTAATGAAGCAGTGGTTCGATCATATTGTCAAACCATTTATGGAAGCAACAACGCAGGATAGTATTATTCAACTTTTGCAACAGACACCACCAGAAGTAGCGTTAGCGAGATTTAGCAAAAAAATTATAGATTATTATGAATATTTACCACCTGCCACACTCTCATTTACCATGTTACCAACATTTTCATCAAAGCTCAGATAAATATGTTGAGACCGATTCGGCATTTCCTACGGCCTTTGTCAACGCTGTCCGAGCTAGAAAATAATAATTTTGGCAACAATCATTATTTTCTTGGGCGGTCTCGGCAGTGGGCAAACGCGGCATGGTTTGTCAAAGACGCTTTCTCGGCTAAAAAATCGATAGTTCCCGGCACAGATGTTCTGACCGCTGCGCCGGGATAGCGAACTGGTTTCTCTGTGGGTGACCGAAAAGCGGAGATAGAGCATTTTCTGGAGGTATAGGCGTTTGAAATGCGTACCGAGCTATGTTGAGTCGGCAGAAGTTTTTTGACAAAAAACCCGAAAAGGCACACCGGCAGGGTAATCGCCGCTAAATAAAATTAATTACTTTAACTTTCTAAAAAGATCTTTTCGGCGGTGTTTTGTTTAATAAATATTTTTTTGTAGAACTATTCGTTAGCGAAAGGCAAGAAGACATCGAGCAATCTTCGCCACATACTTTTTAGTTTAATGCTGAATTTTTAGTCATAGGCTTAACGTCGTCAAGGCTCCTTTGCCTCCAGCAACTCGTAGCCTTGTCGTCTAAAAAAATCATACGCGCTCTGCTGCACACATTTCTCTTATAAAATTTCAATGTATTACATTTTTATATGTATATTTCTCGTCTAAACATTAAAATCATTCTTCTAATAGTTTTATTTTGCTCTCCTAGCGGAAATATACACGTTTTAATTAGAAATATTTCTTATTGGACACTGGGTGGGTCCCTGTGACATCTCCTAAACGGGGATATTTTTATTTTCTTTTATTTTTTTTAAAAGCCTAAAGATCTACCAACTGAGTTTTCCAGGAAATGACACACCGGAGTAAAGTGTCATTGGCCCCCGAAATCTTTATTTTTTTTTATTTTTTTATTTCTCAATTAATTCCATAATCGAAAGGTACAATTGAGTTCATCTCAACTAGCTCCTGGAACAGGGACATGAAACAATTGGGTCCATCACAACTGGCTCCCGGAACAGGGACATGAGAGAATTGAGTCCATCTCAATGTATTAGGTAAAGATTGTTACATATGTTGTTATGAAATGCCCAAAATTTTTAATATATGAATTTTTAAGATATTTTTTAATTTACCGCATGTTTAATTTTCAATTTTTCAAACTTTTTGGTTATCATTTTTTATATTTTAGTTGTAAATTTTTTTTTGAATAAATGCATATATAATTTACGAAATGAAATGAGTATTTTTTCTTCTTCTTCTTCTTCACTGCAACTTTATTCTTTTTCTTTTTCGACCTGTATAGTTTATGTTTAATTTTGAAACAGAACACATATTATACATATGAATAATAATGGTAAATTGAAATAAACACACGAATAAACCAAAAAAATAGGAGAAATGTATTTAAAATAATATACATTCGGTACACACACATGCTAAAGAAAAACAAGTACATGTAAAAATGTATACAGAAAAAAGACATATAAAAAATATATATACATGAAAAAATATTTTTAAAAAATTACAAAAATGACAATACATTTGGAATAAAAAATTTTTTTAACACAAGATAACCTGAAATCGGTAAAACTATATGCAAAAAGAAAAAACAAGTACATGTAAAAACGTATACAAAAATATTGAAAAAAAGAAATTACGAAAACGACATATCTATAGAATGAAAAAAAAAATTAAACACAATAATAACCTGAAATCAGTAAAAGTATATACAAAAAGGAAAACATGTACATGTAAAAATGAATACAAAAAATATATATACTAAAAAAAAAAAGAAATTACAAATTTTAATTTACTTTAATATGTTCATTGAGGGTTCAGATTCATCACCATCCTGTGAATCATTATTATCGGTGGAATTATTATTATTATTCCTTAAACTTATATGGCCTAAAGCTAGTGTATGTATGTTATTTTGTAACACCACATGTTTATCATCTAGCCCATTAATAGCTAGCTTGGTTGAACATATTGTGTATAATTTATGATCATAACTCCTTATCATGTATGTGGTCTGATAATTACAACTATTTACAACATTATTATTAAAGACGCAGTCTTTATAATCATTAAAGGTTATCTCATTTTTTGTTATGTTGTACAGTATCTCTTTGCATTTTGTTATAGTTTTATGGCTGAGTTTAAGGCTGTACATCTTAGACCTCAAACCAACAAAAGCCTCAACAGGTACACCACACATTTCATCTTTGAATTTCCCAACCACCTTTCAGTTAATTATAGAATAACATTGGTGATTGGGATCATAATCCGAAGTATCGAAAAAACTTAAATTACGCGAGATGTCGAGATATAAATTGTCAGTATATATGTCATACATCAGACTATTGATGTCTGTGTATAATAGATGTAACTTTTCATACGAATACATTCTTTGCATTACATTGTAATGAAAGTTGTACACAGTAACTTTGCTTAAATCTAATATTGTCATACCAATAAAAATAGGTTTATCGAATAACATTTTTTTAGGATTACCATGAACCACACACAACAAAGGAGACTCATTAAAAATACTTTGATCCTTAAATCTAGGGTTTGCAACCATTTTTGTAAATTTAACTTTATCACTAACGAGTTTAATATCTAATATATTTCACAATGACTGTATCGATTTTCCATAAATACAGTTATTAAAAAGTTTGTAAATAAACTTTTCAAATTAATTACGAGCATTTTGATGGTGAGTAGTGTTTAAATCTATATACAGTTTTAAAAATTGAGTTTGTGTGAATTTAATTCCTCTGTAGATTTTTTTAAATTTCAATCTGGAACTTATTGATAGTTTGAGATATTTTATGTGAATTATATAATTATACTTATTTTCGAGTGTGGCAACTAATTTCTTAACGTTCCCCTTTTGTGAAACCTTTTTTAGTTCCGGACAAAAAGGGAGATCATTATAAAGGTCATGTAGTGAAGTTGAATATTCTAAATCCACTTCTAACACACATCCTTCAGATCCCTGTTCATCATAATTTAAGATATCTAGTTGCGAAATTTTATTTTCAGTCAACTAATGGAAGCCTCCTATAGGAAGAGGTTCACTCATGGGTCAAATTGTGAAGGAAAACTGGAAGGAAATGAGGTAGACGCATTTCCAGGTTACACTTATGCGCAGCTCCATGAAATTTTCCAGTCAGATGATCATGATCTTTAACCTTGTTTCCTTCGTTTAACTCTTTTGAACAAATATAACACAAAGTCGAGTTATTATATGCGTTCAAATCTTCTGGCGTCATTTCGATAATTTTTACTTTTTTTGTAACAATTGTATATTATTTTCACATCTTGCACTAAACTCTCAATAAAACATTTAGGTGCATTTTTACCATGAACCAATCTCTGCGCTCGTAACGAATCTGGCAAATCAATACCATCCATACATGACACACAAATATATACGAATAATCCATCGGTATGTGTTCATGAATTTTTACAGTGTTCTTCCATTAATGTTCACTTTGAACACTCCGAGTCATAATATTTTCTGTTTCTTCTTCTTCTTCTTCTTCATCATTCACACTCGGATTGTTCTCTGGTTCGCCATTATTTGCCACAGGTTTCAGGATACACTCAAAATCCACATATATAACTATGAGAACCCATTGTTGGAAATGTACATTTTTATACTTGAGAATATTTTTACCCACTTTCGGCATTTCAGTCGCAACTGGTGCATGTGTGCGACAATCTCTTGTATGTTCCTGAAGCTTTTGCAGCGAATCAACGTGCCACAGACATCTTCGACAGATGTGTAATCGACGATGATTCTTCGTGATTTGGCTCCTTACAAGTCTTTCTAAATTTTTAATGAAATAGAAATGTTTCTTCTCCCCACTCTGAATGAGAAGGAGATCGGTATGATCTTCCTTATCTTCTTTACATATACAAATGGGATGAACGATGTTTTTGTTATCTAATCCATATATATTAATTGAAGTGTTGGAGTTCATTTTCTCGAATCTATTTACACCATCAAGACTGGCTGGAAACAAAATTCCAGTCCAGTTATATTTCGAGTCAAGTTCGGGTTTGTTTGTATATTTGTATATTTCCTGCGCATCTTTTTTTATAAACTTGGGGAGCATCGCATATTTAAAGCACATAGTGTCTTTATTTTTTACATTTATTACTGCTTTACATGCACTAATTTTGTTCGGAAGCAGGATATAGGAAGACGTGCGCGCGAGAACATTCACTTTATTTAAGTGAAGTTCAAGATAATTTATTTTTTCGATTGAATAACCCGAGCCTTCCATATTTTCCATTTTGTCAGCGTATTCTTTAATTTCGCAAACCAAATCGAAATAGAATTCATCAAAATTATCCCCTGCTACCAATAATTTGTATTGTGCGGTGAAATAGGCAGGAATTGAAGTTTTATCACTGGTTACATCGGTTGTGGGTTGATATGTGCAATATGGTACCAAACTACATTTCACTCCTTTACCAATATTTTCACATATTAATTCGAAAATACAAATTTTAATTTGATTCAAAAATTCGTCAACGTTTATTATTCTAAAACTATCGTTTATTATTCTAAATGTTCCCATCCTCTTCTTATGATGCTTCGTCATTTTCTTCACATGAAAATGTGTCGGTAGCGAAGATGTTTCATTTGAAGACCAAATGGTTTGGGAAGACATTTTTTTAAACACTGAGAATCTAAACCAAACAATATCAAAAAATTATTTTTTATATTCTGAGTGTTTATTGCAGAGCATATTTATACTTTTTTTTTTTTTTTTGTTTTAAAAAGTAAGCAAAATATTTACCATTTAATTTTACCATTGAATAACTATGATTAGAATGGAATAGAATAGAAAGAAGTTTTACATATTTCTTTGTTTAAAATTTATTTTCGAGAAATGATCATGTTCAATTCAAACTAACATGATTTTAAATAGATTATTTTTCGTTGTACATATATATATAAAAATATATAGAATATAGGTACCTATATTGTAAAAACATATATGAAATAACATTGTACATGATAACACAAAATAATATCAAATATATATATTCATCAATTGTATTTATATGGAATTAAGAAAATATCTTCATTGTTTTTAATTTTTGAAAAATCGAACAAACAAGAATCCAAAATTTATATAATTTTAACCACACACAGTATTTCGAAAATATGTTTTAGATTAAAAAATTTTTTCAATGAAAAATAGTTGAAAATATATACTGTTTGCATGTATATGAAAAAAAAGTATAGCAATCATTTGAGAAAATTTAGAAAAGAAAAGAAAAAAATATCCCACTGGAATGAAAATATAAATTTTTATCCTAACAGTGAAAAATGTATCTCAAAAAATATGATTTTGAGTAAATAATAATAATAAATAACAATTTTGGTTAAATGAAGTATTACGAAATGTTAACAAACTATTTGCAAAAATATTGTGAATAAATGATATTTCAATGTATATCATATTAGAATTCAATTTCGTAAATGTATATGGATTACGAGTAGAATAAGGAACACAATACAGTTTTCATTTATTTAAATACACACAATAAAATAACTAAGAATATACCACATTTGAAAATTTATATAAAGAGTCATAAGGAGATTTTTCGATATGAATAGTGATACTCAAAAATGAAAAATGAAAAAAAAACAAAAAAATGAGCTGTAAAAAGATTGCTTTTGAATGAAATGGAAAAAAAAAAAGTTAAATTATCTAATCATGTATGAAAATTAAGGCACGTGTGCGGTATGAAATATGAAAAAATATTAAAAATTCGAAAATCTAAAATGAAATGATTCGCAGATATACTTATTTTTGTAAAATAGAAATGAATGTATAGAAATAAAATTTAAAAATAAATTAAAATTGATTTTTTTATAGATTTCAAATGTAGTATATTAAAAATGTAAGTGGAATAATTTCAAGTACTTACTGATCTGTATAATCGTTAAAATGTGTATTTTGGGAACGAGGGCCTTCTAGCTGATGCCTCTTATCTTTCGGATTCTTGGTATTTAAGATACCTCATTACTCGTGAGCTCTATCAGTGAATATATGAAAAAAATTTCTGAGAAGACCGCTCCTTGTCCAAATAACAAACGTGCTAAGGAAACAAAATATAAAGTGAGATTAGTATAACGAGAATAATTAAGAAAAAGTAATAAACTATAAATATATAAATTTCCAACAGTTTCAAAAATAAATAATTTCATGTATGACGATTGAATAAAAAAGAAAGATTCCAATAGTTTCAAAAATAAATAAATAAATTCATGTGTAAGCGATAAATTAAAAATTTCTAATCGTTTTCAAAATAATCCCACATGTGAGTAGTAATAATTTTTGTAACGTGTAAAAATAATTTCTTTTCTAAATTTCAATAATACTATGCAAAAAATAATTTCTTTTTCAAGGAATTCGTATTGTAATTCATATGTAGACCAACATGGGTACATCATTTAATAAAATAATACATAAATAATAAAAATAGTAATAAATTATGAAATGTAGTTTCATTTGAGTGTATAATCAGGAAAAGAGGACAATAAGTACAACTTAATGAAATTATTGAGAAAAAGAGAAATTGACTAAAAATAGTGAGAAATGAGAATAATGCAATAAAAGTAAGAAATCCTGGAATATTGTTCTTTAAATCATTTAAATTAATACGATAAAAGATTTTTTCGGAATATGTGAGAATCCTTGAATAATAGATAATGAAAATTGGAACGTTTACTTACCGATATATATATTTTTATCTTTGAATGAAAAATTCTCCCAAAATTCTTGACACTCTGCTTATGGCACAAAATTCTGGATACGCTACAAAAAATATATTGCATGGAGAATTAGTATAGCGTGAAATAAATGTGTGTAATTAAAATATTCATTCATATCACGTAAATAATGATGATAATAAATAAAGAAGCATAATTTGTATTGAAAAAATAAGTATGAGAAATCCTTATATAGTTTAGATTATTAGAGTTGTGTTAAAAAATCTTTAGAGTATGTACCATGGAATTTTGTTATATACATATCCTGAGATGTCTATTACTATTATTGTAAAATTGAAAATAATTAAGCTGAATTTTGATGTATGAAATTAAATATTTAAAAAATAAATCTCCGAATTTGTATATTATATGAATAAGAGAATTTTCAATAATAATTTTTATCCCTGGTAAATATATTTTAATTCCTTTATTTTTGAAAAAAAAAATCCACTTCATTGTATAATAAAATCAATCAACTATTGTAAATGAAATTAATAATACTAATATATTAAAATTGATACTGTACTCGTTTTTGTGAAATTCTCTGATATATACATCTGTAAAAATCTATCGAGAAAAATTATAATACCAAAAATAAAATTGAGTGTGTCTAAGAAAAAGAAAATGTATTTGCATCGAATGAAATAAAATGAATAGAACAAAAAAAAAAAAACTGAATTAAAAAAAAAAAAAATTTTATTTAGGATTTAACAAAAAATTGAGCAGTATACTCCATTAAAGCAAGAATAATATAATGCATGAGAAATCGTTGAAATATTTAGGAAATAAAACAGTAAATAAAAAATAATTTTCATAATGTAAAATAAAACTATCGAAATCATATTTAAAAATAAATTTTGAAAAATTTAATGGAGAAACGAATAAACAAAATAATTACGAGCATATATAAAAACAAAATATTAAAAAGAATAATTAAATAAAAATATAAATGTATTATATTACTTACCAAATAAATGCGATGATTGAAGAAAAGATTGTCAAAATTTAAACTTTACTGAAACAAACAAAACTCTAAAGAGTAAAATCTTGAGGAAAGCAAATGATGAAAACTCGAAGACTTTTGAGTTTCAACTGATCGCACTGCTCAAATTCACAAATGCTCTATAACAAAAAACTTCACGATTTTATTATTATTATTATCTTTAACTAAAGCGGTTTTTAATAGTAGATTTGGAAATAGTATTAAAATATCATTTATTCAAACCATCTTTTCGGGTATTCAAGCATCAAGCACGTTCCAATATTTCTATTGTTGGTTGCGTGCATTCAACGGTAGTGTTTCAGCAACCTGATTAAGGATGTTTTACCATTTTTACGGTTCATCACAATTTTGCAGTTGCAGTTGCTAAATTAATTATCTATCGTGACATTTAAAAGGTGATTTTCACAAATTATCGCTTACACACATTGATTGTTAGCCGAACAGCATTTTTACCACACGCATCGAATGTGTAAATACATATTCCGGTATCTATCTATATTATTCAGACCATTTTAAACTAATTGTTCGTAATGTTAATGGTTACTTAATGGATATTAGTGGATATTAGCGGATTTTCTCGACTGTCCCCGATGTAAAAGTCCTGCTATAACGGAATACTTACACGCCATCTGGACATGTACCGGTTATCGCAGTACAAAGGTTGTTTTGTATTAACGCTTTGTATAATTCACATGGACAGACACTAACAAATACACTCTAGCAATCCCATTCCGATACATTTTTAGACCTTTTCTCTGTAATGACAAAGTCTGATCATAGATGGCTCTACATATTTCGACAAATATTCATGCGAAAAAAAAAACATATACTTGGACTAATTTTATAATACTTAGACTCAGATAAATTATTAGGACTGATATGGAAATTTGCGAGAGCAGAGTGTGTGCGGGATCTGAGTGTGTGCATTTGTCTCGACCATAACGTACTCGGAAAATTTTTTAGAACTGTAGAAAATGAAAAATATACTTAGACTAATTTTATAATACGTAAGCTCGGAAAAATAAAAAATAAAAAATATGTACGAATGGGGGTTTAGGTTAGTTTCCGGTTTTAAATATTATACTTTGGTTAATTTCAGAATTTTTATACTTACGCAGAATTTTGAAAAATCGCAGTATCGCGGATGATCGACAAGTGCGCGGGAATGGTGCATGCGCCTTAGAGGTATGCTAGGAGGGTGAGCGGGGCTTGGGTTACTTTCATGCTTTAAATATTATACCGAGGTTGATTTTTAAATGCTTTGATTTATAGGAAATGCGAGGGAATCGTACGGAGGAATTTGAGGGAATCTGGAGAAATTTTGGGGGAAACTTGGGGGAATTTTCAACGTCAGAACAATAAATTGGGCTACTATTGGCCTCCCAGATGAAATACATTAGTTACTTTCAACATCCAAACGCAGTTTTGAAGTCAGACCCGCTAGAACAAAGATTTATTCACTACTCTCCACGCATATTTAGAAAACGCATTTATTACGGTTAATATAAATTTATGTCCTCGATTAAATCGTGCATATTGCGACATATTGATCAAATCGGCGTGCCATAAATCGTTTATGCTCAAAAGTTGTACAGATCGCGTTGGATAACGTTTTCGCACAGGTTTATTTAGTTCATCACTGCGTTGTAATGATTTTGATGTAGATGTTTGTTTCGTAGATATCTTTTTCTAATACTAATCAATAAGGCAACTAAATATAACCTTCTTCAGCCAACTCTTCCTCGATTGCTAAAATTTCATTGTATACACCCGTATTACCACTTTGCTTAGACGTGTGTAATAGCTGTAATCGTTCGACTAATTCATTAGGATCGTTCCAGTACTCAATTTGCGGTCTTTTAAGACTTATTTAAGCAACGCGAGTATTGACAGTTTCAACATCGGAATGTGATCAAAATCACATTTTAAATATTAAATAATTTTTTTTGAGGTCATGTTGACACTTGATCATTCTAAAAAAATTTCCACCTAAAAGTTATTAGTTGTAGAGTACTCATGAATTTTTTCAGATTTTTTAATCATCAGAACGCGAGAAAAATAAATGAAACATAAAAATCGATGTTTTTGGGTCCCCAGAACCCAAAAACTTTTTTTGGTACCTACGACCTGGTTCACCCTTCATTTTGTGCTCCAACAAATGCTTTTTCGCACGAAAAAAAAATAATAATAAAATAAAGGGCATTTCACCATTTTTAACTGAGGATGATACTCTTTACGTAAAATGTTTCCGAACACATATAAAAACAAGCAGAGAATTTACTGATATATCTAAAGAGTTACATTACGTTAATCAAAATTCTAAAATAAATACAAAACATTGGTTTGGCCAAATACCTTTTAATTTACGTTACCTAATAAATACTTTAATCATTAATATAATTTCCGACAATGCTACATCCCCATATTCGCGGTTCACCACACTATTGAAATGATTTTTTCGGTTTTTCAAAGAATAGTTAATTTCAATATGGTACCCCCGAATAAGTGCTAAAGATAATATATATTACAGTACAGTTAAAATAAGCAAAAATAAGTTCAAATGTGAGTCAGTCATTCTATAATTTTATAATATTTTTAATTTAAAATGAACTATAGTATCTGTTCATTTGATAATATCAGTTTTTATCAGTTCTTTTTAAACAAAAAAAAAAAACAAAAAACAAAACCAACAAAAAACAATGCATTCTCAAAATTATTAAAAACGGTTTTCAAAAATTATCTGCGAGTCCTGCTTTAAATAAACCGTCAATGTTTATTAATTTTAGCACCTAGAGAACTGTTAAACTTATTGCTGTTTAAATCATTTTTTTTTATCATCGTTAGGATCAAATTCAAAATTTCGGTTTTCGCAAATCGGACATTTTAAGGTAATGCGAAAAAGAAGAGATACATAGGCAAACAATCAATGGACAATTGTATATATGTCAGGCATAAAGGAACAAGGATGAGAACGAATATGTTTTTGTGTACGGTATGATCAGTATCGTTAGAGGTCAGATTTCAATAACATGAAATATTAAAAGTTACGATGTAACTTAATAAGCGGCGGTATTTTAAAAATAAAACTCGGTAACTTTGATTGTATATATAGATAATGGAATCTTCATTTTTTTGGAAATGCCTTTTATCAGTTTTTGTTCTAATCATCGGTTTCTATCCTACATTATGTTACAAAAACGTTCCGTATCTTAAAATTGCGCGGTTTATCATAGTTTATTCCACTTTTTTTCTTTTTATTTTATGCTTTGTAACTAATAAAATTGTCAATTTCCATTTTTAAAAAAGTTATTCAAAATTTCTACGTTTTTCAATTAGTCTTCCACAAAATCCTTGGTTCTGTGGCATTCTGTTGCTCTACCACTTTGCTGTCACCTCTCTATTATTCGATCATTCTCTGTTGCCATCCTCTTGTTTTCGTCTTTGTCTAATTCCTTCCCTAAATTGTCTTCTTCATCCAAGTGATGATGAAACCTCCTGTGATTCCCATCATTCCGTATTGTACTTCAAACATATTATTTTTGCGTATTTATACTATCAGTCTCTGAGAAGATTTCTGACTCTCTCTTTCATGCTGCTTCTAGTTGGAGGGGTCGTCCTTTGGTGATGTCCCCTCTCTCAAAAAAAAAAAAGATCATTCCACTTGTTAAAATATATCAATGAAAAAGTGTTCATTACAGTATTTATTTATGCACTACCGTCAATGTTCGTTTTTTCCCTTCTTTTGAGTTTATGTCTTATTAATCGGCTCATTTGCACTAGAGAAAACTTTGATTCGAGGAGATCAATGATGATTTTTGAATAAAGACAATGCTGACATGCCTCATTAATTCGGAAAATATTCTAACAGAACTACAAAAGAGAAAAAAAAAAAACAAACAAAAAAATTAAAAAAAAAATGTATTTACCTGTATTAATTACAAAAGTACACACTATCTTAATGATAAAATATTTTCGACTTATTTTATTCCGGTCGCTTCTTCTTACTTTGAGCATTTTTTATTTTCTTTTTCAACTCGTTTATATCAACGTCGGTGGTGACAACATTACGATTTTGTTTCGGTTGTAGATTTTCTGCTGGAGGTTCAAAAGCTTTATTTCTTTTTTCTTGCCGAATTTTATCTGCTTTCGTGTGTTTCTCTTCTCTTTCTGTCCGTCTCTTTTGTTTTCGTTCGTTTTCTTTTAGGAAGTATTCGCCGGATTCCAACATCTTATCGATTTTACTTTCAGGCTGCGGCGGTGGGAACGGAACATACGGCTTTTTGACTTTTTTAACCTTTGGTTTCTTTCTAGGAACATTTCTGCTGGTAAATTTAGGTAAAAATCGATCCCAGTTTTCATTACGCAATTTTGGATCTTTTTCTAATTCTCGTTTAATCATCAAGGCTTTAATATTATAAATTGGATGTATATTTTTCATTGTATCAGTAACAATTCTTCGCACCTAAAAATAAAAAAAAAAATAAATAAATGAAAGCACGTTTAAAAGACGATCAATTGTTAAATGCTTTCAAAATAAAATTATATTATTGTCGTAGAAAGTACCCAGTCAATACGAGCATTACCCAGACCGACTGAAGAAACAAGTTGAACTGAACGCCTGATAAAGTATGCGACTTACACATTATTATTCGTCATTGAGCGATTAAAAAGTAAATATCCGTTCCCTGTCATATTTACGCGCTACGTGAGAAACGTACGGTTGCTTCTAGTACGAGCTATATACGCGTACCGGGCTATTATATTACCTTTTAAGCCTATTAACTACTTATAACGTTTAAAATAATTTTGTGTTCTGCTTAATATTTAATGTTTGCGCTTTTTACTTCCCTTTGAACTTAGTAAAGGAAGCACTATAATCATGAAAAATGTTTAACGTCATATTTCAACGGATGATATATTCATTTTAACCGTTTTTGGTTACTTCCTCTTATACGGATGATAATAGAAAGTATCGCATTTGCGGCGTATTTTGAATCTCACGCTTCAACGGAAATTTCCATTTTGATCACTCCTGGATGATCCATTTTTAATACGTTTTGTATGCTGCTATGTATGTATATATTACGGATAACTCAAAAATGACTAGTCGCAGAAAGTTGAAAGATTTCGAATTTAGAACATCTCTAGTTATGCACCTTCTTTTTTGGTTACAATCGGTTGGGCCAACGGGGCAATTCTCTCGAAGGGTTGTGCGGGCTTTTTCTCGTGATTCGAAAACCGGAAGCTGTAGAAAGTCGAAATTTTAGACTCGGAAATGTTACAAGATTTATTTACTACCCGTTCGTTTTAATGTTTAACAGTTTTACAAGGAAGTCATGTGTTGCCCACATCAGATTTTTTCTTCCTTTTTTGTTTTTTCCTTCTTGGGCGAAGTATTGATTATTTGAACTAGAAATAGAAATAAATAGAGAAGCGTCATCGTCAACATCGTTGTTAAAGCGAAGAGAACGAACGAAAGAGGTAAAAACGCAGAGGATAAAAGAAAAAGGAACGGAAAAATACGTTATACTAGACGGTAAATATTTTACCAGCAAGCCAAATATTGATAAGGAAATGGCAAACGTAATACATACGAAACTGAAAATAAAGTAGTTGCAACAATTACGGATAATACTAGTAAAATTTTACGAAAGTATTTTATTTTTATGGGATAAAAAATATAAATAATTTTCTTTCACACATAAAAATATATCACTGGCAGAAGTGAATATAAGGAAGCGGAATGTGGATAACTATCCTGATTATATGGTGAAGGATCGTCAAGTTCAAGACAATTGCAACCGGTTTAACATGTCTAATAATACCCAATTACATAAATTATTACCTCGCTAAAATATGTACTAGTCACAAGTTCATGCATAACGGCAGACGCTCTGAAAATTTTTAATGCATCAGCTGCGTTTGAAATATGTAATAAACAATGGAAATCGCGCGAAACACCGCAAATAGCAGAGATCACGAAAACGTATGATAATTTGCATTTCATTACAACTGGGAGAAATGAAATGGAATTCCTTCTACGATAGGTTAAAAGCAATATGTATTATTAGGAATACAGATTCTAAGGTTATTTAAAACTTTAAAGCATCAACTAAACATTATATGTCGCGTACATTACAGAACATTTAAATTGCACATGACCCTTATAGTCGAGAACTGATTAGCATTTCGAAAGCTGAAAAAGATGTATTTCATGAAATTTTACTTCCATCTGTCGTTGGTTTTGCTTTAAATTCGTAAAATAGGTGATTTATCAGAACATAATTGGATAGTGTATCTTTTTGTAAAAAGATATCCACGATCGATTTTTTAGTTTTTTTTTTCACGTTAACTAAATTGAGAAGACTGCAGCAGCTATTGCGCCTTTCATATATCCACATTTTAGATTTCGGTGTGTTGATGAAGTTCATCTCTTAAACCGGTTTAAAAATGTTGTATTTGCGACGAAACGGCTTGCAATAATGAAACAGATAATGATGGGATTGTTATACAAACATGGTAAATGCAGAAGACGAGTATTTTGATTTTGAAAATTCGTTGCCATCTACTTCCACTTCACTCAAATATACATGTACAGCACACGCTTAGATTTAAAAATCCATCAAAATGAGAGACGAGTAATCTCTCTCCTTGATGTCCACACAGTGATAAGAAAACTTTTCTATAAATATAATATGCCGTTTTCTACTTCAGCTCCAGTCGGAAGGTTATTTTTTACGCTCCGATAATTAACATGCCAAAATACGAGTACATTAAATTGTTAGATGAAATAATGTTCGAATAGGGAGTTCAGTGAAAGCAAATATGTAACAATTTTCTTTTTAAACTTCCTTACAAGTTGCTTGCCGGCTATTAAAAGTATCTTTGGATTAAAAGTCGGTGGTCGAAACCAGAACATTAGCAAGATGTATATCACATACAAACCATCCTACATGATTAGAAAATAAATGCAGCTGAAGATTAAAAATGATATAAACTGTAAAGAAGGCTCTCCTCATTGCTGACCAATGCGCATGGTCCTGGACAGGGGTGTCAATGATAATGACACTATGTTGACGAAGATCAGTATCAAGTCCGGTAACGGTTTATTGGTTTAGTAATTGAGTATAATTGAATAATTAATCAAGTTACTTTAAATGCTGTTCACTTTCAACTAGGAAAAAGAAATAAATAGTGTTCAAACAATTAATATTAAATCTAACGTAATGCATATAATCTAGCAACGTAAATAATGGTCGACATAAAAAAATGCAGAAATAAAACATTTTAATTATTTCTTTGTAATTAGTTTCTATTTAGTTTATTTGTTAATATTTTTTCAATTGAATCATCGAAATTCCAGAATTTGTAAACACTGTTAAAAGTCTGCAGTAAAATTGTGTTTTCCTTATTTTTTTATTACTGATTTTTATTTAGTGTATTAAATAAGTCTCTTTTGTTTTCGTTTTTAAATTCGTTATACTTTTATTGTCTAACAATCTGACAGCGGTAGTTAACATTAGTGAATGGCGAAAAAACGTGTTCGATAAGAATTCGAAAGGTTTACATGAAGAAAAACTGCGAATCATACCAAAAAATAATAGCGGAAATTTTTACCAATGTTTTTGTTCTGCTTTTGGAACGATGAGACTAAAACACACTGTTTACTGAGATATTATAACTGTTTTACATTAAAATAATACTAAATTTTTATTATATATCAAAAATCTTAAAATAATGCAGTCTACAATTTTAATGTCGGGTCTATCTATGGCTGTCTTAAAACTCATTACCGTTTATTTGAAGAATTTTTAAATGTCCACTTAAAATTACAAGCCATCGTAGTAAAAATACATTAACGAGTGCATATTAAACATAGATTTTTGTTTAGATATAAAACGCGCAGAAATTAACAAAACGATATCTGTCAATATTCTTTGTACTTCGAGACATCGCGAGCCATCAAATTCGATTTTTTACACTGCTACTTTAATTTCTGCAATAAAAAATCTGTTAAAACTATTTGTTTACTACGATATTTTTGCCGGGATAGAATTTTTTTCCCCCCATTACGTGACACATAATATATCTGCTGAATTTTCGATTTTCGCCACTTCGTAAAAAAACAAATATGACCTATTCGAAATGCTTTATCAACAGATAAAAGGGAAATACGCGTCGGAGTTTTTTGCATTTATCATTTCATTACAGCCGCAAAATTATTTAACTATAATAAACAGATTTACGATCACTATAGCTTCAAAAGTAATAACATCACTTCGAATTTCTGTACTAATAACAAATGACACCACGTACGTCTTAGAGAACCAAACAGATAAAATTCTGCAAAGTTTGTCATCTGAATAGACTATCTTTTCGTTGCATTGTTGTTTAATGCGAATATGCAGGGTGTCTTATTTATTTTGCAACCCGACATAAACATTGTACGTACACCGGAACAAGGTCAAACGAGGATGTCTAGTGCACGCGCATGTACCAGTAGGAATGTGCTAAACACAGCAATGTCGGTTGCAGAACGAGCGAGACGGTTTTAGTGTCGTCAGCATAAGAGACTCATTGTTAGTATGGTGCTGTTTACAAAAAAAAAAACGGGCGTTCATTATTGAACATTACTTTCGTTCTGCTTCGTATGCTATCGTTCAAAAACGGTTTATAAAAGAATTTCAGTGCCTAATAAAATCACAATTAAGTGGCTGATCGATCATTTTCGTTCAGAATTCTCAGTAGAGCCGAAAACTGAAAAATATATTCCGCAACCTTGTTAAACGTGAAGCGCGGTGCCGAGAGGAAGGTGGTGGACATTCCCAACATATGCTATAAGTTATAAGTAGTAGCGTTCAGTTTTTTTTTATTATATGTATGTTTTGTTCATTGTTGTTTTTTTTGGGTTGCAAAATAAATGAGACACTCTGTACATTACGGGCTTTATTGCAACCGGCGTTTTTAACAAACACTATTTATCTGTAGTTTGTAATATAGAGTTATTCAACAACTAAAAAAGAGAAAAAAATGACGAACCAATAGTGTTAAAAAAAAAATTAGATACCTACTATCATAGATATCACTTTACACGATCGATTAATTTGTATCTAAAATAAAACAATTCAACACATCTTTAGGTCGTAAAATACGGCGTTATTTTATTATGATTTTCAAGTATAATAAAATATTGCTGATCTGTCTTCTTCAAAACGGGAAAAAATTTTCACGAATTGATAACTTACAAAAAATTTAATAAAAAAATAGAACAAAAGTTTAAAAAAAAGTGGTTCAAACAATTTAGATTTTCACTTTTTTTTTTTAGTATACATATTCTACTTTCTACATACAAATACGTACAAAATCACAGTTAAAACATTTAATATCTAAAGATGTAGTACCTGTACAAGACCTTTGTACGGTCCCAAAGCGGCTACCGTCTGCCCTTGCACTAAAACATA
Source organism: Icerya purchasi (assembly GCA_039619475.1). NCBI lineage: Eukaryota > Metazoa > Arthropoda > Insecta > Hemiptera > Monophlebidae > Icerya > Icerya purchasi. The sequence continues at coordinate 55,646,223 of CM077115.1, forward strand.
GCAATTGGTCAACAATTCAATAGACTTCAATGTACATCCGTTAGGCCCTATAATCCGCTGTCTTCTTTTTATGAACTTTTCTTTATTCCTGACTAACGATCCTATTTTAATAACATCTGCAAATATATCATCTTGCAGTATCTTCACCGCTTGTTCAAACGGCACGCTGCGAGCTAACAACTTCATCAAATCTCGCGCTTTCAGAATAATGTAAGGATCCCATGTTTTACGAGTAGTCTTTACTGTGATACTTCCGTTAAGTAAATCTAGTTCTGCTTTTACGTGATGATTTGATAGACTATTTTCTATAAGAGGCCAATATTCGCGAATATATTTTTCTCGATACTTTGGAAACAGCAAAGAAAACGAACTTTCCTCCAATAACGGATTCGAATTATGTTCCGGTTTAAATTCTGGGATTTTCATCTTCCAGGCATTGTCGATTACAGCAGTAGGATCATTAATAGTGGACATATTTACAGTTCAAAATAAAACGAAAAACCTGATACAAACGCGAAACCAAAATTGACTTTAAACGTTTTTCGGCTTTACGGTTATTTAATATATACTACTCCGACCAACATTCAAAGTCGATATTTTAAAAATTATGTGTATACTGTGTATAGCGTAAATGTAAAATACAATTTTTATTATGCAGTTCATTTTATTTTTAAGTAAAGATGGGTAAAATGAGAAAAAAAAAATTAATTTTATATTACTTCTGGAAGTTTATTCTGATCGGTTTTTGTGTGAAATCAAGAAAAAGATACAAGCCGATATCAAGAATTTAAGTTGTTCATATTAGTAATTGACAAAAACTACTCTGTTTTGACGTCATTATATTATAACAGAGTTTTACTTTTACTGCTGTAGTTTGGTGCTTGTTTAAATTTCAAAAAGCGTTTGCAGATTAAAATTCTAGGAGGAATTAAAAAGAACGTATAATAACAGGATCAGATTTTATAATTGAGCCAGAGAATTGTAGTTACTGAATAAAACTAATATTAATACGCATTTATGTTAAACTTGAATAACTGGATCCGATTTTTAATTAAGCCAGAGAATTGCAGTTACTGAATAAAACGACAATTAATACGGATATATTTTAAATTTAAATACACAATTATTTGTATTTTTTGTGAACAACACTTGGAAAAATGCCTAATAATAATAAGTGTATATGTTAAATTTAATTGTTAAGGGAAAGTGCAATTATGACAAACCTAGAAGCGTTTGAAATGTGATTTTTCAGAAAAATCCTGAAAATATCATGGATTGACTGCACACTGAATAATAAAGTTCTAGAAAAAATATGGCAAACTAGAAAGCTATTAACTAGAATCGAAAAGAGAAAATTAGCGCATTTGGGCAACATTATGGGTCACGACAAATATGAACTGATGCAGCTAATTTTACAAAACAAAATAAAAGTCTGTAAACGAAGAAGATGCAGAAGAGTATTATAGATGAAAACCCTAGACGACTAGACGGACTAGATAGCCAACAGATTATTCCATTCGCTAGGAACACAGAACCAGTCTTTCACAAATTACGGTCAACCCTCATTAATAAAGATAGCATTGTAAGAAGAAGAGAAGATATAGGTAGCTGTAGGCTTATAAATGTTTTTGTTTATATTTTTATAATTTTTATGAATTATGAAAATACGCCATTAATGTTTAAAGAATTCTAGCAGACAAATAAATCCGAATTACTTTTATTTATACACTGTATTCTACAATAAATATAATTATGATTGAGAGTGAATAATCTTATGTAGAAGTATGAACGATGATATTGTGCATAGAGAAAATCAAATTGACTTCATGGTAATGCGTTATTTTTGAGAAAAAATTTGCATATATTATATAAATTTAATATCAGTATTTACTAAGTTAATATAAAAATATTAACAGTTTTAGTATCAACAGGCATACGTGAATAATGTTTTTTTTTTTGCACTGTATTGTGTAAAAACGTATTTTTATTGTTCCCTTGAGCAAAACGGTAAACCATTTCGTGTACTACATGTTGATAAATATTATACTAACACTTTGAATATAAAGTTTCTTAAGAATTATTTATATTAAAAACTCATATTCGCATGTCGACATTTGCAATGGATTTCTAATATAGCTAGTTTCATGAACTATTTAACACTTGTTAGATTAATATATTCATGCGTCAAAATTGTCGATGTATTTTTAAAATTGTTCTATATCATTATTTGTTATGTTTTTATGATATATGTTATTTACAGACTAGAATTATTTCCAGAATAAGAAAGTATTAAACATTTTTACTGATTTTTTGTAAAAATGGAGATGATATATATTATACAAAAAATTTTCTTCTTTGGTTAGGCATCACATGAGAAAATTGAAAAGTGTCGGCCCTATGTATACATATATATATATATATATATTTAAATATTCCCTAATCGATACAGTAGTACTTGTGACTTATTTAGCAAATGTATAAACATGTAATAAACATAACTTTGTTGATTTTCGTATTAGCAAGAAAATTTACATTTTCCTTAAATATCAGTTCATAAATGTTATTAGTATTTTATTCGATATTTCGTAAGTCGACATTGTATTGTTTTCAGCATTAGTGACGTCAAATTGCGGAACCTGTGTGAATTTAACAGAACCCGTATCGCGATTTAGCGTCGCGTTTGTCTTGTCGAACTGTCGTACGGTTTGATAAGAATTAGTATATTATTGACTTGTTTAGAAGCAAGATTGACTTCGAGTATGAAATTGTGAACAACAAAATTATTGGGATTATAGTATGTTATTCTTGATTTAGTACTCTTAATTTATATATTTGTTTAAAATTTAAATTATTAGTTATTTTTACAGTTCTATGTATTTCATATCGACATTAAGACATAAACTTTTCGTCGGTTTTACTTGTATATATAAACGGCAAATTTCGTATTTTTCAGTTTCTTCAATATCGGAAAAGTGAGTTTAAAAAAGCTGTTTAATACATTTTTCAGGTAAGTGAATAAAGAAAAATGAATTTTAGTTAAATTATTCGTTCTGTTGAAAAATTATGTTAATTTCACGCGTGTTGCAGTACAAAAATGGCGACCAAAATTCTGGGTTCGACTGGAATGCAAAAATTCGAAAATATTATAAAATCGGAAATAGATAAACGATTATATAGAGGATTGCGTTTAGAAAATGGACTAAAAGTTTTGTTAATAAGCGATAACGATACCGATAAATCAGCTGCTTCTCTTACTGTTAGTATTGGTAAGTTAATAAGTAATATAAAATATGCCGTTTAAAAAGCGAATTTTTAAATTTTTCCCAGTTTAAATATTTCAGTTCTATTAGAGAAGGCTACTAGTTAGCGCAGCCATGATTTAACAAATATAATTAGTTTTAAAATTGTAGCATTTTTCAGTAATTGAAATATCCATTTAAAATAATGTTGAATAATAAAAGTATATTTAAAGGAACTTTTTTCTTAATTTTTTTATTTCGTAGAGAGCAGTAGTGCACTATTTTGACATTTGATATTTTGTATACATACTTCTTTATATTTAAATTATAAGTGTCCATTTTCTGTTATTATTTTCATTTAATCAAGTCTTCAAAATAGGTAACTCGTTTTATTATTCCGCAGGCGTTAACTACTCCTTTCTTTTCATATTGGAAGGAAATGAAATAACTGTTTAGTAAAATAAAAAATTTAAAAACCGCTTATTTAGCTTTTCAATAAGGCCTACATTATTAGTGGTTAGTGTTAGAATTTTTTTAGCGTCATGATTTATTTGGTTTTGAAACACAGACTAAACAAGAACTGATTTTTTTTTTTATGTTTGTCTTAAATTCAGTGTATTGGAAGTTTTAATTATATGACATTTTTTTTGTTCTATAATGAATCAGCCTTGACAGATTTACTGATTGCACGGTGTGAAAAGAAGAAATTCACATTTTTCAATGTGTATCGTTAAATAAAGACTATTAGTGTATGTAAACGTCGTCTATGCGAAAATTATTAGTGATCAATTATAGTTAAAAAAAAAAAAAGAGAAAAGACTTAATCTGTGATACGAAACATCTTTAAAATATTAGATTTAAATGAGAGTATAAGAAAAGTTTAGTTGTAGCGGTTTTACTATGATCATTATTTTGGCTAGTATAACATTGATAAGCAATAAATATTTATTAAGAAGAGTTAAATAAAACTGTCGTTCTTAATGTATTTTCTGATTTTCGTAGATCTTATTATAACAGTTCTTTTTTTTTTTTTTTTTACTACAAATGGTTTCTTCTATGTTAATGTTTAAGCAGTTGCGTATTGTTTATTAAAATCTGGAAATGTTTATATATTACTTTCTCGATTACCGGTCAACATAATTTTACTTGTAATTAGTTAAAGTGCTGAAATTTAGATGTTAACATGCTACTGTACTTCAGAAGCCTTTGACTACAACTATTATATACACAATTATTTTAAAAAATCTTCCTTAACTGACTTTCGTGAATTTGTGGTTATTATTTTAATGAAGAGTTAGAGGTGTATTTTCACTTGTTTCGTATAGGATTAGCGATCGCAATTATTTGAACAATTATAATGCTTTATTAGCGAGTTTTTGTCCTTAATATTGGGCGAAGTAAATTTATTAAAATAAAAACACTGATGATGTAGATCTCATAAAATATAATGTCAACCCACTATGTATGCTAATAGTATTCATATGATTAGTGCGAACATATGTACTTAGACTGAATTTGTAAGATAAGTGTTTAAAATCGACTAAATTATGTTTTGTATTACATACCTAAATTGTATGTGGAAAATTGTCTCTACCCATGCAATGCAACTGATGCGCTAGGTAGTTATTCACATTCAAAATTGGACGTTGCGTTATACAGTCTGTTTCATAAGAGCGTGTACGGCAAAATTTTGTCTTTGAAACCGTTAGAGGGGAAATCCAAGTCTGAGCAGATAGCGACAACCTTTCCTTTAGATGCTTCGTACAAAATGTCTTGGTTGTCGTTTGTCTGCCATGTACGCATCACGTTACGAAGCCGCGTTATTTCGAGGCACAGTGAAGAAACTGCTACTGTCTAAAAAACATATCAAAGAAAGACTGAATTGGGCGAAAGAAAATTTGGAACGCGATTGGGACAATGTAATTTTTTCGGATGATGCTTCTTTTTGGGCATGTTCTTCTATCACTCATATCTGGTCTAACCACGCCAATAGACTCATCTAGCGGACTGTTAAACACCCGGTAAAGTTGCATGTCTGGAGCTGTCTCTCAAAGCAGGTATTTGGCAATTTGCACATCTTCACAGAAAATTGAAATATATCAGAGGACTTTATTACTGTCTGCCAAAAGGTGGTTTACGCGGAAAAATGAAAATCGGCTACTGCAAGAAGACAATGACCCGGAACATCGAAGTCGTCTTTGTACTGCATGGAAACAAGAAAATGACGTTAACGTACTTGATTGGCCGTCGCAGTTGCCAGATGCAAATCCAATAGAAAATGTGTGGGCGGTTCTCAAGTTGAAACTCTGAGCGAAGAAGATCTCGACAGTCAAGCAGTTATTTCAACAAATTCGATTGATAGGAGGTCCTTTCCTCAAAATTATATGCTATATATTTAGCAGAAAGTTTATATCGGAGATGCCAGGCAATTGTTAATAATGAAGGCGATTGGACATCTCTTTAATAATAAAGCATCACGATCTACACCATGTAGTAAGTGAGTATTTCTTTTTCAAGTCATTATCCCCAATAATTTTTGAATTTCGCCGTACACGCTCTTATGAAATAGACTCTATATGATATGTATAGAGTAAATCAAGTTTAAATATATTTGTTCACGAAAAGTGATAAGTGTGGTTTCACTGCTAATAGGCATGACCGGTATTAATTTGTAATCGCAAGTTAAATTACTTATATAAAAATGATGGCGGTTAAAATTAAAGTAATTTTTTTTTTCTAATCAGTTCATTATTGGCACGAAAATGTGCGTTTTTTTTTGTTTTTTTTTCTATCGTGACAAAAAGGACAATTTAATGAAGGTTAGGATGAAAATATGAAAATTAAATTTGATCTATTCGTGAAAGTAAAGAAAATGAATAAGTAAACTCGATAAAATTCAACTAGTAAATCGCTTGGGTTTATCTTTAACAAATATTTACTCAAATATTGAAAGAGAATGAAAGAGGGAAAATAAAAATATGTTCTAAGTTGTCATATTCAATTTTGGTTGTAGGTGACTATATACTATATTAAATGCGTTGTGTAAGTATGGGGTATTTTTATATATTGATATAAGGTGTAAACTTTTTAAAAACAATATAATGAAAAATAATTTATTAATAGGTATAATGAATGAACCGAAAGAGCTTCCTGGATTAGCTCATTTCTTAGAACATATGCTATTTCTTGGAAGTAAGAAATATCCCGATGAAAACGATTACCATAAATTCGTTAGTGAACACGGTGGAATGACAAATGCATATACAGCCGAAACTGAAACGAATTATTTTTTTGATATTAGCCCGCAGCATTTAATAGATGGTTTGGATCGGTATAAAAATTTATTTCTTAACGAATTACTGGTATCGTAAAATTATTGTAAATCTTAAAAAATACATGTTTAATCTTTCATTGAAAATTAATAATAAAAAAACTGATAATTATATTTAAAAACAAAAAAAAACGTAATTGACGAAACAGGTTTGCGCAGTTTTTCATAGAACCGTTGTTTACTGTTTCGGCTGTTGATCGTGAAGTAAATGCAGTTAACTCGGAACACGAAAAAAATATTCCATCCGACGCATGGCGTATAATGCAAGTTGAAAAAACAACTTCCGATCCGGAACATCCTTATAATCATTTTGGAACAGGTAAAGATGATTTGATGATTTTCAATATAATTAGAACTTTTATCGATAAATCGTAAAGTCGATAGTGTCTAGTTGCGCTTGTATGTTTTAATAATATATTTAATGATACATTATTATTTTTGGATAAATTATTATCAGTTGATTTTAGTTTATTTCATTCATTTACTTAGTATATATATATATATATATATATATATATATATATATGTGTGTGTATAAGTAAAGTAAAGTAAGTCCCATACCCTTGACAGGGCGTCGGGGATTGTGAAGTTCTAATGGATCTAAAGTGAATATTGGGGCCAGTTCCTTTCTCTCGGTTCTCTTTACTTTCCCAGATTTCTCTGGTACCCAATTATTTTAGGCTGGGATAAACCTTGGAGCTGTTTTAGTAGCTAAGCACCTTAACCACTAGACTACCGTACTACCTACCTATATATATATATATATATATATATATTGTTATGATTCTTCGTCCCTGTTCGTTGGCTACTTGTTACGATTCTACTCCTTAAACCGAACTGGATTGACTCCTTGCTCCGGGACCTCAATGTTAAAGATTCTGCCACTTCATCTCTGTGCCGCTTTTCTATTTTTCTTCTTTTAACACTAGCGGGCGTCAAATCTGAGCCAATCGCACCTTTCGGAAATTTTTAACCGAGTTCTTAAGAATTTTGAGTATCTCTCTCCGTTCTAATGGTGCGAATTACGAGTCTTCTGTTACATCGGGCGCCAACGAGGATAGGCCTCACACCTTTTGAAGTAATTTATCGACCTTACAACGTTCAAAGGGAAAATAATACATCGAAACAAATCATTTTATTAACCGACTAAAAGGACTTTGAAAACTTGCGGTACACGGCGTATCATCCAAGTTTCATATAATACGGTGAATAAAAGAATGAATAACGACACACGGCGTTGCATGGACCAAACATAAAACGGTAACTGAACAAACATCGGCGACTGTAATCCGCTAACAATAGTAATTAACGATTAACGAATTCGGTTCCTGTTCTGTGCTTCCCTGATCCAGCTGAATCCAGCTGTTTTTACAATATCATTCTTCCATCGCGTTAGCGGTCTGCCTCTCGTCCTCTTGCAGTCCCCATTGGTCATCATTGTAAATTTTCTTCGACCACTTGTTATCATTTCTTCGGGCGACATGCCCAGTTCAATTCCATTTACGTTTGACAGTATGTTTAACAATGTTCATTAGCTGCGTTTGCTGTCTGATCCAGGTAAGGCTTCGTCTTTCTTTGAATCTAATATTCAACATTAACCTCTCTTGTGATGTTTGCATTTCCCTAATTTTCTTTATAATTCCTCTTGAAAAAACCCAAGTTTCCGCTCCATATGACAAAACCGGCAGAATGCATTGATTGTATACTTTCTTCTTTAGATTGATTGGTATATCTTCATCATGGAACACATTACTCAGTTTGCCGAATACTATCCACGTCAGATTTATTCTTCTTTTTATTTCGGTATGTAACATTCTTCTTTTTTCTATACTAATTATCTGCCCTATATATATATATATATATATATATATTCACTTCTTCTATTACGTTCCCATTTATCATTATTGGTGCCATATCAGCTGTATTAGATATTATCTTTGTTTTTTGCAATTTTATTTTCAATCCTATTTTCTTGGATGTTTCGTTTAACTCCAGTAATATCATCGTTTGTATGCCTGCAATATTATTACTGAACTGACCCTAAATATTTCTTCTAAAGCTGCTATAAACAGTTTAGGCGATATAGTGTCGTCTTGTCTGACGCCTCTCTTTAGAGTGATCTGTTCGGTATTAGTCCACAGTCGTATTTTCATAGTAGCGGATTTGTATAGGTTTTCGATAATTTTTATATACCGCTTATTAATACCGCATTTATCTAAAGTTCTTAGTGCTGCCCATGTTTCAACCGAATCAAATGCCTTCTTATAATCAACAAAGGCTATGTAGAGGGGTAGGCCATACTCTTCTCATTTTTGTATTAATATTTTTATAGTTAATAAGTGACAGTGATCATTTGTGAACATTTGTGCTGCACCCCAATCTAAAACCTGCTTGTTCCTTCGATCGGTTACCATCAATTGATTGGGCTAGATGATTGGTTAATATCTTTGTATACAGTTTGTACATTTGTGGCAGCATATTAATCAGTTTATAATTATTCAGTTGTTGGATATTTTTTCCTTTTTGTGTATAAGAATTACTTCAGCTTGGTTCCATGCCGTTGGAAGAGTATTGTACGTCAAGCACTTATTGAATAAGTAACAGAGCCTTTTTATTATTATTTCCCCGCCATACTTGATCACCTTCGGTAGTACACCGTCTAATCCTGGTGATTTATTATTTTTTAATGTTCGAATAGCGTGTTGCACTTCTGCAATCGTTATTTATGGTGTGTAGTTATCATTTAAATCATCTTGTTCATCAATACTCCATTGCTGTTCAGGTAAAATCTTGCTGCTATATACATCGCTATAATACTTTTCTACTTCTCTTGTTATTTCATATTTGTTTACTATAGCATTTCCATTAGTGTTTCCTAATTTTGTTATTCGCTTTCCACACGTGAGAGCTTTTCTAAAGATTTTTAGTCCTTTATTTTCCTCGATGGTTTTCTTTATGAGGTTGGTATTAAAACTCCTAATATCTGCCCTCATTTCTTTTCTTAGAAGTTTATTTAGCTCCGCCCATTTAATTCGATTTTTATTTGGATTTACTTTTAGGGTTCTTCTTTTTTCTCTCAATTTTTTTGTATTTTCACTTAGCTTCCTAATCAAGGCTTTATCTTTTTGTGCTACTTTTATTGCAAATTTCCTCATGGTTGCTGTCATGAATTCCGTTTCCTCATTTATTAAATTTATTTCTGTATTATTTAGTTCTAACTGAAGATAATCCTGATATTCCGTCGTATATTATATTAATTTGCCCGAATCAATTTCTCCCCCGAATATTTGTTTCGGTACTGCCTCTCGATTATTGCTTTAATATTTAATATACCTCTAACCAATCGGTGATCGCTGCCGGTATTAACACTGTTCAATACTGTAACATTTTGTACTATGCTCAAGTTATCCGAGATTATGAAGTCAATCTCATTCCTGTATTCAAAATTTGGACTCCTCCAGGCCCATTTCCTTTTCTCCTTCTTTTTGAAAAAAGGTATTCATGCAATTAAGTTTGTTTGTTTCGAGTAAATTTGCCATCATTTCTCCTCTGTTGTTTCTTTTATCTATTCCATGATTGCCTACTGACGTTTCTCGTACGTCTTGTTGAGTTCCAATTTTAGCATTAGAGTCGCCTATTATCAATGAGTATTTATTATACATCTATCTTTATTTGTCGTATCTTCTAATTCATCATAAAAACATTCTAATTCTTCCTCTGCATGTGATTTTGCCGGTGCATATATTTGCATTATCTTTTAGGTGCTGTTCATTTCCAACTGCAGTGTTATATATGCAATTCTGTCCGTAACCCCAACATATTTAACTACATTATTATACCATTGTTTATTTATTAAAAATCCCACTCTGTTTTGATGGTATTCCAAATCTCCTTTATGAAATAATACAGATTGTGACTAACTTTATGACATTTTCGTTTTTTCTGCGGACATCGTTTAAGCCGATTATATCCCATTATTTCATTCAATTCTTCTTCTAATTCCAAAAGCTTTTCTTCAGAAGTTAAAGTCCGCACATTATAAGTGCCAATATGCATTCTTATTTTTTGCATTATTTTCCAGTTTGTTGATGTTTTTGTCAAATCCAGGTGATATTAATGGTTTTATCCGGTATTTGCCTCCTTTATTTGTATTTCTACTAGGCGGTAAGGAGGCAGGAGTCAATTCAGATTGCCCATTATGGCCTTGACTACTACGGACTTTTTTTTTCTCGTAGTCATATTGAGGTGGAGTTGGCCTAATCTCCCGTGCTGGCCAAGCAACGTGGGAGATACATTTTATCCATCCTGCCAGATTAATAGTTCTGTTACGGTAATTGTTTCTGTTATCCATATTATTGTCATTATTTCTATATTTTTATTGTTTTGAATTTATATATCACATTCCAAAGCTATTTCTTTTTAATTTGTATAATGTAGGAGCATTATTGTAGAATCAGGGGTGATAAGGCTGTTAATCATGCTTCCTGTTTTCTGTCAGGGTTTACTCCCTTAACTTTTGGGTCAATACTTTTTTGCTACTAGGAATGTAGCCGGTGAGACATATTTATACAGGCGGTCTCAGCTCGCCAAGAGTTAATAGGTAGTCGTAAGAATGTTGAGTTGTATAGACATATCTCAACCTGTCTCTCCACATCCTCTTAGAAAAATCCAGCGGCATCCGTCAAACTTCTTCCTATTCAAAAGTTTAAACACTGCGTTCAACATTTTTTGGTACACAGGCGCGGAGGTTTTGACGCCAACCTCGCAAAAGTGAACGTCTGTGAAACCTTTCTTCCAATTGACACCGAACTGAGCTTGATGATGTCCGCGTTGAACGCAAGGTACTTTATCCCGTGCTTCGATAAACGACTTCATTTTGTTTATTGAACAACTCTTCTAAAGTAAATATTTTTTCATTTGTGAACAGGATATGTCGATAAGTACCGCTGCCGTACAAACGCAACAAATTCCGAGCTGGAATCGCCTAATTTCTTTTAATTTCACCGTGAACAGGTGTTCCCGAGTGTATTGTTTATGTGCGTGAAGACCCAAATCTTCGTTCAGAATGCGTAATACAGTTCGAGGAGCGAGATTCATCTCTCGAGATAGGATTGTTTGCTTGCGCACAGGATTGTGCATTATCTTTGCACAAACAGCGTTCACCATTTCTTTTATTTGTACAGAACGCGGACGGCCTGATCTGACCCGATCATCCAGTGTGTTAGTTTCTTTCCATTTTGCAATTGTATGATACACAAACCTTTCATTGATACCATGAGATTTCAAGGTTGTATGAATCTCCGTTGGCTGCATGTCGCACCAAAATAATGCGATTACCGATTACCGCAACACGATTTTCATAAACGCTCCGCTGCGACATATTCACTCGCTTTATACAAGTAGGCTACCGACCCTTTGCCATTGTTACTGAATACTAATGGTATAAACTACATTTAGGCAGTGTTACCATTTCTCTACACTCAAAACTTCTTTTTTTTTATGCGTTTGAATTTTACTGACAGAACTTCTGGCCGTACTGTGTATATATATATAATGTTCTTGAAACATGTTTTAAAACAGCATAAACGTGTGTAAAGTATAGATGAAGATAATTAAACATATTTATGGGTTACCTAATCACAGTTGCATTGATCTAGCGTAAGTAAAAAAAATATTAAAATTTTTTTGTTTTTACCAATGAATAACATTTATTATGAAATTGATTGCGAATTATATCATCAATTTTCTGTTATAATAGAAATAAAAAATATATTTTTAAAATATTAATTGATTTTCATAAGGTAACGATCGTACAGTAGAAAAGTTTTAAAAAAAAGGTTTACCAGCGAAAAGAAACAAATAATTGTGCAGTATTTTAGTATAATTTTACCAATAAACTAATGTGTATGAAAAAAAAAAATTAGATGTATATGGTAATTATAAATTGTGCGAGAAAACGAAAGTACATGAATAAAAAGTTATGTAGGGGAGTGTATATGAATGGTAGAAAAATTAATACAATCAATTTTCTTTTCATTACTGTCAGTTTTGGTTTTTTTTAGTCTTAATTAAATTACATATCAGTGATTGATGTAAATTATTTTTTGTGTATTTTAAAAATATTTGGTGATTTTTTTTTTTTTTTTTTTAAATTCTTGTACATTTTAAATATATACATTAACGGGAATTTATGGAAATATTGTAGCCAAAATTTTATATTTTAGCGTCTCTTGAAAAATAATGTTGAAGAGTCTGTACCTGATTGTGACCAGAAGCAGACGTTAAATGAAGTCGCTTTAAACAAAATGTTTAATGCTACATAGTCCATTTTGAAGAAAACGAAGGTCTCGCTTTAAAATGTGTAAGGTTCGAGAAATATGATTATAACATCAATTAACGTTCAGAAATTTGTATAAATAAATATTGTCAAGTCCGAAAGAGTTTGAAATAAAAAGTGATACAAATCAGAATAAGAATAACTTCAAACAAATAAAGAAATCAGAATGTATACTTCTTTCCATGAGCTGGTTGGCTAGCTTTTTCTGAATGCTGTTTTTTGATCTGATGTATTTATCGGTACAATTTTTTATGTATGTGTTAAAGAAGTCTAATACTGGGTCCACACTAAATGAGCTAGCGACAAGAAGGCGACCTTGTTGCTCTAAGCGAATGATCGCGTTGTGTGGAATATTTTAGTGTTCTTAAACTCTAAAGATTTTTTTCGTTACAAAACGAAGTTGTTAAATGAATTAATTTTGAAATAATTAGTGCCATTTTTCATTATCTTTAAATCTGTTACTACACCAAGTATGGCTAGAAACTCGTTCGCAAAATTCGGCAAAAATTTTAAGATTTTCCTGCATTTTTTGGATCCCCTTAGTTGTTTGTTGCAACTGTGTAAATTTCAGTTTTTGAAATAACGTTACGTTCTATCAATTTTTTGCTGTTTTTTTTTTTTTTTTTTTTTTAATTCCAACAGCATATATACTATAATAAAAGAAGAACGCGATTATTTTTGATAGAAAATTCGGACACTATTTACAATTCATTAATTGCGACAGTGGGTCTTTTTGGCGTTTATTACACCAGTACCCGTTTCATTATACATTTTATTATTTTACCGCCATTGGTTTTTTCGTTTATTAGGCTGAACTCACACGGACCACTTTTTGATCAAAATTTTGTGATTGTGCTGCGGTCGAAAAGTGGTCTGTGTGAGTTTAGCGAACCATCTTTCGACTACAATTTTATGGTTCTGCTATGGTTCTATTTTGGTCGGAATCCGACGACTTTTGGATTACAATATTTTAACAACAACACAGCTACGGCGCCGAGTGGTTAGAAAGTGGCTGGCGAGTGGCTCAATGTGTGTTGAACTCGATCACAAAGGACCACATTTTTGTGGCCGATACCAGCCACACGTTGCGACTGCTGTTAGAACTGACGCTAAGAAGTAGTCCGACTGAGTAGTATTGCGCTTTTTCCCATCATTTTTTGTTTAACTTAAAAATCATTTTATTAATGGTTTTCCCCGGTGTTTCGTAGTTCGCTCCTTTTAGTGATCCATACTTTTTATTTCTTATATGTATACTTCATGTTTTGGTTTTTAATTCTATATAATTTAAGGCTCTATTTCAGATTCAGATCACAAATTTTGAGTTTAATAAATATTTCTTTGATTTTCTGTCTCAACTAAAAATAGAGGAATTAGCGCTTCTCCGATATTTAACAATTTTAGGCTATTTTTGTGTTTGTAAATGCCGAGTTGAAGACTCGAGCGAAACCAGGGTCTCAGGGGGATGGTGCCCCTAGTATTACTATATTTTTATTCTATTTTTTTTTTTTTTTTTAGGTTCAATTTTTAATAGCATTCTTTGATTTTCTTTTCTGGTTAAAAATAAATTATTTAGGTTCTCTTTAAATTGCAAACTATAAACTAAATTTATCTTTATTAATACATTTTCTTTTCCGTCTTCCAACGGAAAATGGGAAATTCCTGAAAATGTTTCTAAAATATTCATTTATGTTTATTTAGTTTTTGTTATCGTAATTATGATTTTATTATTTTACTTATTCGACATGTTTATGAGAATGAGTACTGCGAAAAGCTCGATCAATAATGAACAAAAATCATCGTTGGGTGTGAACGGAAGCCGATCATTAGCTCGTCAGTAAGAAGAATATGCAGGAACGTTTGTTCTCGCTTGCTTGTTTCGGTACCTGGCTTATGATAAACTCCGCTAATGTATCCCATAGTTGCTTTGTAGTACAACTGTTTGGAAATTAAGACACATTTGTTTTGGAGCTCCACTCATGATATTCTCAGATTTTTTTCAGTGTCGACGCTTTATCAATAACGTATCAGTTTATCGCCTATATTTTTTTTATACAGAATACGTAGAGCCGTTGAAATGTAGCTTCAGAAACGGTCATAAAATAATTAAAATTTTCTAATTTTAAGAACGTATATGGCACCAAATGATATAAAAATAAGAAAATGGGACAAGCCCAGCAAGCAGTTAGTAGTTATAGTGTGCAGGAAAGGAGAGCTGTAATTATGTTAGTTGTCTAAAACAGTGATTCCCAAACTTTTATGATCGCGGAACTTTTATGAAATCGAATTTTATTTTGTAGAACCGTTGGTACCAAATGAAAATTTAACAAGTAATTGATATGTAAATAAAATTTGATTGTTTTCTTTTTAATTACACCTTTTCCTACGATTATTCCACATTCTCTTAACTAATGATAAAAGGCATAACAATTTCAAATATGTAAATAAAAGTTATTTAATAAAATAAAAATTTTAGCATTGATAAAGTTTCAGATGTATCTTTATTGATAAATGAATTTTGTATCCAGTCGGGAAGTATTCTGACGAAGATTTTAGCAAGTTCCCCAAATGTTTACTAATGATGTTTTGAATTTCTGTTAGTAATTCTATCATATTTTCTCGTAGAATTTCATTTAAAAGTGGAAAACATCGAACACTGGTTTTTTTTTCATGTAACAAATCTTGAAATTTAGTTTCCTGTTTAGAGCTGTTATTTCGTCTCTTGCAGTAAATATGGTTTTGCTTTTCCTTGTAAAGATTTCGACAAAATAAGCTAATTTCATAAGCCAAAATAGACCCGCTGTTATAAAAAAAAAGTTGCTTTAGGCGAAAAAATAGACACCAAAACATGAAAAAGGAATGCAGTTGTTGTGACTACTAATGAGGCTCATCAGCAGTGTATTTGATGTAAACAAGGAGGGGTTTCATAATTTATTATTGAGCGAAATATATTAAAACAACGCATTTATTTTTTAATTTAAATGTTGTTTTCTTATCGATAATATCTTTATTTCTTTCCCGTTTTACGAAAAATTTTTGGCTCATTCTCGATTTCCCGATTTTTTCAGTTGGAAGGTGGCAACCCTGATGATTTTCTTGCGGAGCCCCTGTAACCTTTTCGCGGAACCCAAAATTTCTTCAGATCGCACTTTGGGAACCGCTGGTTTAAAACGTAGAATTGATGAAGGAAAAGAAGGAGATACTTTTTGATCTTGAAAAAAGGAATAAAAGGGAAAATGGATCAATAGAGTTGTGTGAGGAAAGAAAATTAGTAGTGGTAAATACGTAAAAATCTACACAAGAGACTGCACATGTGTAAAATAAGTTAAATAATTATGATGTTTTTAGGATATAGTGATGTTTTTTTTTTTTTTTTTTTCTTTTTGTTAATTCATAATTTACTATTTTAATCTTATATTATTGTTTACTGCACACAAAATAAAGTCGCATTGTCAAAATTAAATTTTAGAAATGGTAACAACTAAAATAATACGTTTAGACGGTTCAAAAAATAATATGTAATTGAAAAAATTTGTTTTAAAAATGAAAATAGGTTTGGGATTTGAACTTGTCTTTTTGTTAATTGTTAAAATTAAAGCTTTTCATAGGAAGGAAATAAAAAAAGAGGATATAGGAGGTGTAAAAATTATTGCATTAGCTTTTCAGTGTAGTAAATACACACCGTTCAGGGAAGGAAGAAAAGGCACGAATGTTGAGTAGAGCATTTAATAAGAGAATTTATAAAAAAAATCCTTTATCGAGCCCAAGTATTTTTTGATAATTTATGCGAATGATTTTTTATAATGTATCGAAAATGAACTGTTAATTATCTGAAGTTGGATTAAGTTAAAAATTGTATATAATTATAGAGAAGTTGTATTGACAGATAGTTTGGTGTGTTTGAAGAATTTGTAATTTGTCATTTATATTAAAACAATATGTAAATGATATAATTTTTACCGTGAAAGAATTTTTAACTGGATATTTCTTATAAAAAAAATATATATTTATCTTTTCTTGATACGTGGAAAAGAAATTGTTAGGTCTAGTTTATATAGAATATGCTTTCAAAAAGGAATCATTTATTTAATACTTCAACAATTATTATTTTTATTTTTACTTCGGATGTATATGAGAACTTGAAGTATTTTTATTTTTTATTTTTTTGAAGGTAATGTGGAATCATTAGACAGAATACCAAAACAAGAAGGCATTGTTGTTCGGGATCGTCTAATTGAATTTCATAAAGAAAACTATTCGGCGAATATTATGCATTTGGCTGTTTTAGGAAAAGGTAAATATTTGTGTTGCTCAAATTATCACCTGTTTAAGCGTTATCGAATTTCAACAAACAGGTGTTTGGTGGCATAAATTAAAAATACGTACGCGTTTTTATTTTTCGTGTTTATTTTTTAACCATTAGTAATTTATGTTATTCTTTTTCCATCGTTAAAAAATAACCAGAAGTTAGTTACCAAATTGTGCAAATGTTAAACATACTGTACATAATTTTGAATTGTTTTTTTAAAATTTTACTATTAGGCTATTTTATTAACTATAATGTGGAATGATACATCGGAATAGATTTTTATTATTGCATATTTTGTATGCTATATCCTTTGCTTGGGAATAATTGAGCTTCAAGTAGCCAAGTAGATTTTCTAAATTCGCCTGAAAAATAAAAATTCTTTGCATAACTTTTTTAATGATACTTTTTGAAAATTACAATAAAAAATTGAACCCCCTTTCGGTGATGTTCATTGTTTGTTGATTATTTACAGAGTTTGTTTATATAATAAAGTAAACGATATGAATTGGAAAGTTGTTTATCGGATTAGTGTGTTCGGCTAATTTCAGTTTTTCTTAAATCAAAAATAATAATATACACAACGATAAATGTAAGGTGGGTTATTGTTTCTATTTTTATCTGGGCTGCTCTCAAATCAGTAGTGTCGGGTTGAATCCAATTTGCTTATGTAAAGGTCTATTTTTTTTGTCGATTCTAAAATTGTTAGAGTAAAAATATTCTTCTAATAAGGAAGAATGTAATATAGTGTTTATACATTTTTATAATTATTAATTTTTTTTTTAAATTTTATATTTATTGCGCCTTTATTTTTTTTAAATTTTGTTTGCCCAGTAGTTCAGTTTGTTAATAAGTTCATTTATAATCTTTTTAGAATATAGTTTAATACTGACATTTTTTTTTTTTTTTTATAGTTATTTTCATCTAACTCTCCTTTTACGTTTAATTGAATTTCGTAACGATTATTTATTTATTTTATTATATTTTACATAGTTGGTAGTTTTCTGGATCAGACTTGTATTTTTTATAACATCAGTTCATCCCAATTTACTGTACTGTTTTTTTTTTTTTTTTTTTTTTTTGTATTAATTTCTCTATAATGTTAGGTTTATTTTTTATCAATATGTATCATTAAAAATACAACAGATTGCATACATTTAATTATTTGCAGAATCTTTGGATGAATTAGAACAACTTGTTATCCAAACTTTCAGTAAAGTGCCAAACAGAAATGTATCGAAATATGAATGTATCGTTTCTCCATTACGATCGGAAGATTTAAAAAAGAGATTATATATACTGCCAGTAAAAGATATTCGCAAGTTGAAAGTTGTTTTTCCGATTCCAGATTTAACGGCGTTATATAAATCTTCGGTACGCCTCTTTTGATGTTTATAATTCAATCTTATTTTTATTTATTTAATTAGTGAATAAATTGTATTACTAACTTTCCGAAGGGGGAATTTTTTATCATCTGAAAAATCGACGCTGAAAATTTTATTATATATTTATATTTTTGGATACTAATCTTTCCTCTTTCGAAAAAAAAAAAAAAATTAAACAAATATTTACATGTATATCTGTGCGCATATGTATGCATTTTCATTATGTTTCATAGACAGAATTTTGCGACACGTTTGCACTTGAACAAATGATTAATACGCGAAGCGTTGCTTTAAATTTGGAAGTAAAAATTCAAATAACTTAACGGACAGCTTTATGTCACCTTTCGGGAGTTAGTTTTTAATTAATTAATTAATTAATAAAATTTCTGCAGTAAAAATTTATTTGCCTTTTTAAATTAATCCTTTGTATTGGGATTTTTCATTTGTTGGTGGGATACCCTGTTTTATAAAAAATTTTGGTACATTTAATCTTACCAAATGAATTAGTATTTAACATAATTTATGTATGCGTATGAGTAAAGGATTTTCAATTATTCACATATATACTTGTTATCCATTGAGAGAAATATCTGTGAACTAATAAAAAATTTAAAAAAAAAAAGAATTTTCACTGAACTAGTGAACATTGAATAATTTTATTTTGCAGTTATATACTAGAAAAATGTAGAATTAATATTTTTTCAATGCCTACATATTGAAGTAGAACATTTATATATCTCCCCTCCACACACTTATATGTATATATATATGTATATATATAACTCGGTCATTTTGGCTTCGCTAGAAAGGGCTATGCCGCTTGATCGCTCTTGCTTACATTTCTGTCTCTCTCTCTTCTATAGTTTGTATAAAATAATCAAAATGTACAACGTAATTCTTAGGCCGGCCCCCATTAGATGTTATAAGGAAAAAATGTCCCAATTTTTGGAAGTTGATAAAAATTAAAATATAATAAACGTTACATAAAATTGAGACATTTGGGGGCCGGCCTAAGAATTACGTTGTAATTAATATATGTATGTATATGTATGCATATTCTGCATAGACGTATTGCTTAATGTTTCCCCAACAAATTTTTTTTTTATTTATTTTTTTTCCATATTGTGAATTAAGTTTTTATTTTGCTCGAATCCTGGTTAAATAAATAAAAGGC
This sequence comes from Icerya purchasi, assembly GCA_039619475.1. NCBI lineage: Eukaryota > Metazoa > Arthropoda > Insecta > Hemiptera > Monophlebidae > Icerya > Icerya purchasi. The sequence continues at coordinate 55,665,992 of CM077115.1, forward strand.
ATGCTCTAATGTATAATCCGTGATAATTAGTTTCGTATTACTTTGGTTTTTGTAGTTGTTATGATCTGCAGGAAATAGTTATTGTGATTGGGTATGTATCAACAGTGTATTGTTTTAGTATAGAAATATCAAGAATTTTTGTTTTAGATTGTTATATTTAAAACATACTTTCGAGAACCGTAATAAAATTTTTGGAAAATTTTTTCGAAATTAGAAATAATGTAATTCAGTTGTGAGGAGTTGTGCAGATATTATTTAAAAAGCATTTTCTTTAAATTTTTTCTTTGTTTTCTTCAATATATATATTCTCTCTAATTTTTTTTTTTTTTTTTTCGGAAATTTTTCCTTATAAAAGTACAAAATTTATTTGTTTTAAAGGTATTTTGAATTTAGTAGCAAAAAAAGTTTGATGCGGCGATCCCCCCCTCCCCCCGGTAGTGTTAAAACTATGCAATGTATTTAAAAGATAAAATTTAAGTAATCATTATCATTCATTGTTTACTCGGAAGTGTAGAACTTCCCATAATTTTTAATATAATACCTATTACACGTTGAAATTTTATTTTATGTTTTTGTAGCCAGACAGTTATATTAGTCATTTAATTGGTCATGAAGGAGAGGGTAGCTTATATGCATTCTTACGAGAAGAAGGTTTAGTGAATCAATTGAATTCGGGTGTCAGTCGCGTGGTTAGAGGATTTAGCGAATTTCAAGTTAATATGGATTTGACAATAGAGGGAATAGAGCGAATAAATGATATCGTAACTTATGTTTTTCAAGTAAGTGTATTTTTTAAATAATATCATTATTGAATATATTATAAAAATATCCTTAATAACAAATTGATTAATTTCTGCGATGCTCTAGATAGCAAACAATATTCCACTTCATTAATGTGAATTTTTTTGCTGATTTTGGTGTTTTTAAGCCAATTTATTTTATTTTTTTAAGCGTTAAGATTATGGATTTTTATAATTCGACAACGATCAAAACCTATTTAGTTGTACATTCATTATCATTGGACAACATCTTAATTCATCATATAAGTACTATTATTAATTATTTTACAACGTTTGATATTTTAAAAAAAATTATTTTATAGAATTAAAAAAAGAAAAAACATATTTTTTTTTTTAGGTTAGTAATTATTAGGATTTCATATAGTTTATGTATACTTTTAACCGGGACTCGATTATAATTTTCGATCCGATTTTCATTCACATTCAATTGAAAAGTAATTTTTCGGTTTGGTTTTGATTTTTTAGTTAGGCTTCCATTATTAAAATTAATTCCGTAATAAAAATGTTGAATAATTGTCATCGTGTCCTTCATCTTAGACATTCAGAAGCAGCAAATTTGTTTAAAATTAGTTTTCTTCAAAACCAATGAATTTGGGAGGATATATTTCACTTGGAAATAAACATGCACTTCAACTAATTTTGCCGTTTAGCGGGAAAAGTAAAATTTAAAAACTGGAAATTTTACTTTTGCCGCCTTTTTTTCTCCATTGTTTGGGTTTTTTCTTGGGCTTGTCAGCAACGGACGATTACCCATCAACACGTGTAAATAGCAGCAATTAGGAGTCACAAGGAATGGAATCTGACAAAGAACGCTATATCAAGGATGGAGAAACAATGACATTTTGCCGCCTTGATTAATTTTACTCAGCCTGCTTAGAAGTCGTTTTTTTTTTTTAAAAATAAAATTATTTCTCTGTGAGTAGTTTCGGCTATTTCAATGATATTTTATGTAACCGATTAATTTTTAAAAACGAAAAAAATACTAACTAAACATGATTTAGTTTAACGGTGTCGGAATTAAAAATGGGTAATTATTAAAATGCTTAAAATACGAACTTTTGAATGCACGCGCGGTAACAAACCGATTAGAAAGAATAATGGTTTGACAGAAATAAACGACTGGTCAATAACGTTTCTGATGAATAGACAAAAGAACGGCGGGGTGGACTGTCATCCGACGTTGATACGTAATGATGTCATGTATCAGTTTAATGATTTAGTGAAAATAAGAATGTACGGTAGAGTTATTCAAGTTTTTTTCTTTAGTATAAACTTTGAAAATTCATAAAAAAAAAAATCGAAATAAATTTTGGTTTAATTTCAGTTTTGTTCTAAACAAAATCGCGACTCTTTTAAATTTTTGCTTCAGTTCCAGTTTGAATGCTTGGTTTTAACTCATTAATGTTATTTACTTCATTAAAATAATAGTGCGGTATAATTAAGGTGCTCGAAAACGAAGGTCACCGATTCGAGATTTGTTTCGTTTGAGATTCGGTTTTCTTCTCAAATATCTATGTATAATTTGCAATCGAACTGCATGGTGCAGAAAACATCTCGGGGGTATTAGGGACAAATCACACAAGGAAGGAACTCGTATTTTAATTTCACAATAAATGGTACGTTATCAAGTATTCATTGGAGTGGCTTTACTAATTTTATTAAATAGTATAAGACCGTTTTAATTAAATAAAATGTGTTTGTATTGTTACGGTTTTCTCGTATATGACCGTAACGTACATTTAATTTGGTAACATAAGGTAGAGAGAATACATAAAATTGATCTTTAAAAAAAATTCGATGGTTTAAGTTGATATTTCAATAGAATTTTAGTATGTACAGAACAATGTGCATCAGATACAAACTAAATTTCTCGGAGTTCGTACAGAATAAGTCCGAAAATGTCGTTCGCTGTTTTACCGTTTTTTTTCCCCGTAATACTTACGTAGGCTTATGTTGTACTTTTAAATTTTATTATTGAAACGGTTTTTGTACATAATGAAGTGATTTTATTATAATATGGTAAACTACTCTTCTTTTATTTTTCCACCTGAAAATGATTATTCAAGCTCAAGTGAAGCATTATACTTTTCTTTTAATATTTTATTTTATTTTTACAGTACATAAAATTAATAAATCACGATGGAATTCAAGAATGGATACACGAAGAAAATAAAATATTAGAACAACTTACGTTCCGATTCAAAGATAAAGAAAGTCCTGGCGGCTATGTAACTAAATTGTCTTCTAGCATGCAGGTAAAATGTGCACATATACACATATTCGCATGTGCAAACATGTAAGCGGCGTAATAATTTACGGGATCAAATTTAATGTCGATATCATTTATATATCTTTTTGTTCCGGTTTAATATAATTTATCCGTTCTTTACTAGATTTCTTGCTCTTTCCAATAGTATTGAAAATTCGATATTAGCTCCTTGATTTTCTTTTTCATTTCACTGCTATTATCCTTGTCTGTTATTAATTGTTTATATTTTTTTTCTTCCTTATGGAATCAGTTCCTATTGTCGTAATTTTCTTTCAATTATCCACTGTTCTTGTTTATCCACTTTTTGTTCTGTCATTTTATCAGTTATTACTGTTTGTGTTGTTTAGCAATTTAAATAAAATTTAACATTGATCTTTGCTTATTTTGAACCTCAAATTTGTAGTATTCAAATATTAATATAAATCATCTTTTTGTATCTTGATATATACCATAACAATATTCTGTGACTATTTATTATTAAAAGTGTGAATGTTGGAATTCTGTTATTTTAGTTGTTTGACGCATATGAGAATTAAGTTGATACTGTAGTTAGTTCGCAGATCAGATTGTTTTGAGCGATTTTAGACGTTTTATTTTCAGAATATTGTTCATGACGCTTTTCTGCTTTTTCTTTTACGAAATACAAAAAACTAGTTTTCTTCGTATTTTAGTGATTACATTTACGTACGCGTTATGTTTATTACATAAAAAAACTTTAGTATTTTATACGATTGATTGTTTAAAAATTTATCGATGTTTTTCTCTATAAATAATCTAGAACGCTTGATACATATTAGTAATACATAATATCGCATACGGGAAAATCTTATTACGTTTTGTCAAGTATAATATACCGTGTTATATAGTCGATCGGCAGGATGTAATTTTCGAAATATCCCCGTTTCGATAATTCAGTTTTCGTTATGTTTTATAAATATGTATTATTAAAGAGAACATTTTATTTTAGTTATATTGTAAAAAGTACATTTATAAATTGTAATCTGCAAAATGCTCGGTGTGTGTGTGTGTTTTTTTTAAACAGATTTGATCTAACTTAGATGATTTTAAAAACATATTCGAAATTTCAGCTCAGTCGGTCAATGAAAAGTGAGATGAGAACTCACAAAAAAATTTTGAACTGAAGAGACATACATATAAAAATATAAGAAGAAGAAAATAAATAATGTACTTGATGATTTTGCATATCTTTAAGTTATAATTTTTAAATCCAGCTCTAAAAGTATTTTTTTTTAAATCTTGTTTCGAGTATTCAAGAATTAAATTTAAATTTTCATGTAGCTCCAAAATGTAAAACTATTTTCACTACAATCTTTTACAAAATCAGTCACTTGTCGCATATACCAAAGTTGAATTTAAAAATTAGAACTTTCCGACTTCGTGTAAAATTATTAATTGTATTGTTTTATTTTCTTCATAGTAGTAGAATTTAAAAAAATAAAGTCTTATTTAAAAAAAAAAAAATCTTAACATTTTAGTCATCTCCATCTCTTATTTTATTTTTATGATCAGCGAAATAACAGTGAAATACAGACACATAATTTAAAATTTATAAAACGGCGATTAATTTCGAATATTAAACTTCCATATTCAAATACAGCATAAATTGTGTATGACAGTTCATAAACGATTTATTAATTAATTAATTAATTATATATATATATATATATATATTTGCTCGATAAATTTTGTTTCGTAACATTTCAGTTGAATCAAAAGTTGTAAAATTACTAGGTTCCTCAGTAACGAAATAAATGCATTGATTTTAGAAGCACGAAACTTATATCTTTACCATACTATCGTGAGTGTTGGATTAGTATTATAAATTTTACAATTAATAAAATTAAAGATGATATTGATGTTGTCATGGCAATTAATGTTATTGCTTATTAAACGGTTAAATAAAATTTATTATTATCATATTGCGAAATCGAAATCTAAAGTTTTGTTCGATTAAATTTTGCTTTTTCACTTTAAAATAATGTATGAAATATTCGTACGAGCGTAGTTAATAATTACGTACGACAAAATATATATAGTTACATGGATATATAAGAAATGCGGAGCTGATAAATGAATAAATTTAACTGCAATTGTGATTATAACAACTTGAATAATTATTATAATTGCGGGAACTGCATGATGTTTTTATTTGAATTTTATAAGCGTTGGCTCGATTAGAATGATTTTTTGAAAGTCGTCAGAAATATAATTTATTTTTTACTTACACAGATATGTTTTGTTATATTCAATGTAAGTTGTACCAAAATTGGCGATAAGTTGTGTGTAATTCATATAACGCGTTGCATGTAATCCATTTTCAATCAGAGTTGGGAGTAATCGATTAATTTTTAGCTAATTAGCTACAAAAACAATTCCTGACAGTCTCTGGTCCCATTGCACACTTAAATATTTGACGTCCTTTTTAACTTAATAAATTCTGTTACATTTCTGAGTTTCGAAAGTAATAATAGAAATTCCTGCACAAACCGTAAATTAAATTGTCGGTTTTCAAAATATTCTAGATTACTAGCGCGAAAGAAAAAAAGAAAAAAAATACTATTTTGCGAAGTTATTGTCAGACGTTATGCTCTTTATGACTCTACATATCGGTTTGTAATAATATACGAGATGATTTATTTTCTTGATATTATTTGACTAATTGCTATTTGTAAATCGGGCATTAGTCAGATTTATATCTGAGCGTAGAATTGTAGTATCATTAGTAACATGGCTACTACTAGAGAATTATGATCAACAGAAAGATCTGCTGTATAAATAACATATAATTATGGTTCCGATACGTTAACAGTTGGATTTATATTAGAAGTTTCATCTTCATACTTGACCTGATAAAACTTTTCATTTAGATATGAAGAAAATAGTTTACTGATCAGACCTTATCAAACACCTGATTTACATTTAAGAAAATCGTATCGCATGTGCCCTTTTCTTCTTCAAATCGGATTCAATTTTTTGTACCATTCGATGCACCCGTTAAATTGTAAAGTGATTCGCTTTGAATTCAAACTGATGAAGTGAGATAATTTGTTGTTCATCAACTACGGAAAGGAAGTACTTTTTTAATTAGTAAGATTTCGGATAGCTTCAACATTACTAGAAGTAACGAAATCGGCCTGTATGAAGTTTTATCGGCTGGTGGCTTAATCAGGCTTCAGCATTATTACTATTTTTTGCAACAATTTTAATTATAGTATTGCGTTAGGTATACATGTTAGCATGAACATTTTTTTGCGTGGCAACCCTATTAAAAATTTAGTTGTTATCAGAGCATATCCAGGAGTTTTCTTTGAGCTTATGTTTTTAATAATAGTTTTGATATCCCTCAGTGGGCTAGGTTTTATTAGGAGATAAACGTTTAAAACTGCTTTGTTAGAAATGATTAATTTCTCGGATTTATGGTGAAAATGCTAGCAAGATATTTCGTAAATTCTTCTGCTTTTTCTTTATCATTATAAGCCCAGCTGCGATTAATTTTTCTAATCGGAAACATCGGACTTTTTGGTTTTTTCAGATTTCTCGTTGTGTCTTCAGTAAACAATATTTCCCCGCCATTGGGATAGAGAATATATGTATTGTTTAAATGTATCATTTTTTAGTTCTTAACCGCTTTCATTTGTTGGCCGGAATCGATTACGTGTAATCTTGTCATGGTAATTAATTACAACGTGCCTAATTCTGCTTTATATAATGCATGAAATCGGTAAAAAAATTCCGTATTTCGTGAATTATTTTATTCCAGAGTGTTGAATATAAATATTTTGGAAATTAAATTATTTATATTTAACGAAAAATGATCATTGAGCCTTCAAAACTAATTGCATTGATGTAACATTCGTATAGAAACCTCTTTTCTTCTGAGAAACTTTTAATTGCAATTTTTGTATGAAAGCTATATACTAAACAACAGAAAACCGGTTGTTTTCTGATGATGGTTGATGTAATTCTAGCGAAACGTCGAAAGTGTACATTTTATACACAGCTGTGAGTGGCGATCTCTGTGATAGTTTTAAACATTTAATAAAATTAATTGAGATTATTATACGAGGGAGGATCAATAAGTAAGTTGCACTCGCACGTAGTTTCTACCTAAATTAACGTACAACCCCACACTCTGGCTTAAACGAAACCGGGTTTCATTCTCTATCCCCTTGTGAAAGAATGAAACCGGTATCTCGTTTGGTTCGTTTACAGTGTCTGTTTGAAATGGAGTGTCATGTGAATTGGCTGTCCAACATTGAGAGGCGAAGTGTGGTGCGGTTTCTGCGGGCAAAAAATCATAATCCCGCTGAAATTCTCCGACAAATATGTGAAGTGTACGGTGATAGAGCAATGTTGAGACCTATGGTGTCCAAATGGTGTCGTGTATGTTCGAGGAAGGACGAGATTATGTGGAGGATGAAGCGCGCAGCGGTCAGCCATCAACTTCGCACACAGCTGCAAATGTTAAGCGCGTTGAAACTCTCATTTTTTCGGATCGCCGGGTTAAAATTCCGAGACATTGCAGCAGAACTGGACATTTCGTACGGTATGGTGAGTACAATTATTGATGAAGAATTACTTTTTCACAAGATGTGCTTACATTTCGTTTACTGTCAGATGAACACGGAACTCAACGTTTTCAAACCACCTTGGTGTCTCTTGAGTAATATGCACGAGAAGATTCATAATTTTTGGACCAAATAATCTCAGGAGATAAGACGCGGGTTCATAATTATACCCCGGAAACGAAGAGAAGTTCGAACGAATGGAAACATACGAGATTTCCGCGCGAGAAAAAAGAAAAAACCATAATCAGCGCGCGTAAAGTCGTGTTGACGGTTTTTTTCGATTCTCAAGGCATCGTTTACACAGAATTTACACCGAAAGGAACCACAATCAATGCTCCGGCATATTGTAAAACCTTGAGGAACCTTTGAAAGGCGATAAAAAATCGCAGACCGGAAAAATTGAGTAAAGGAATCGTTCTCATCCTCGATAACGCCACACCGCATACTGACCGGATAACACAGGAGCTGATAAAAAAATTGAAATAGGAATTGTGGCAATATCCAGCTTACAAGTCCTGATTTATCACCTTGTGACTTCCGTGTGTTTTGATCATTTAAAAACCCGGCCTGGGAGGAGAGTGTTTTGCGAACGATTTAGAAGTGAAGAATTTCGTCATGAATTGGTTAGCCGAAGTTGGACGGACGTTTTTCAAACAAAGCATCGAAAAATTAGTATCACGTTACGACAAGAGTTTGAATATTTTCGAACACGTCGTAAAATAGAGAAAAGATTATGGATTTCAGAGATAGATATTTACATATTTTTTACGATTTTTTGTTTTTTTTTTATCGCGAAATGTAACTTACTTTAATTGCAGTTTTTGTATGAAGGCAACATACTAACCAACAGACAACCGATCTTTTTCTGATGATGGTTGATGTAATCCTGGCGAAACGTCGAAAGTGTACATTTTTGCAAAAATACGTATTTGGCTAGACTTATTCTGCGTCTAATTTCTTTTTCAGTTTTCCGATTTTCTGATATCATACTGCCCAAGTATACCGTTTCTTTGGCTCGTTAAATTATTCTATTATTTAATAATATATTTTTCTTTTGTGGCATTGGTGTCCTTTCGCATATTACTATTTTAGTTTTTGTTTCGTTTATTTTCATGTTATTCTAGATGTACCTGCGTTTCTATCAGTACTTCTCGAAGTTCTTCTTCAGACTTAGCAATAATGACAATGTCATCTGCGAATCTTATCATTTGTAGGTATTCACCTTGTACTTGTACTCCAATTTGCTTATTCCGCAGACTGTTTTTTATTAAGTTTATTGGTTTTTCTATTTATATATTGAATAACGCTGGTGACATAACACAGGCTTGCCTTACCCCTTTACCTATTCTTATTTACTCTCTGCTTTTTCCTACCATAAATTCTACTGTTTGGTTTTTGTAAATTGTTTTGATTGTTTGTATTTCTGCTTTCGGTATATCAATTTCTCGCAGAATTTCGTACATTTTGTTCCACTTCACTCGGTCAAAGGCTTTTTCTAAATCCAAAAAGGCCAACAATAGTCTTTTTTCCGATTCTAGCTGTTTTTCTATTATGAACCGTAGTGCTAGTATTGCTTCTCTTGTCCCTTTTTGTTTTTGAAATCCATATTGATCATTACTAAATTATTAATATTTGCGTAACAATAGATTCGCGCATATTTTTATAATAATTTGAATGTACTGTTACTAATTTATTTTATTAATTTACGTTATGGTAGGCATAACACTTTGTTTACTTGTTAAGTTACAGGTTTTTTAATTTAAATAAATAAGAGATTTAACGTTAAAAAAAATTAAAATCAGTCATTTAAAAAAGAAAAAAAAGTTTAAAAGTTAAATTATTTAATATATGTTAACTTTAAATAATATTTGTCTTCGAGAAGATATACAATGAAGTAAAATTGAAGGCTCTGTATTAAAAGTTTTTCGAACCCGACATTATTAAAATTTTCCGTCCAAATTAATGCTGGAATTTTTCACGGTATTAAAATTCCTAGTTTCCAATGATAATATTATAGCGGAAACATTCGATGCATCTTGGAATAATATAATTATTACTATTATTATTATTACTACTACTACTATATGTCTGTCCAACAAGTGGATAATACAAACGCCGATACTGTTAGTGACTAAATTTAAGATTTGCCCTGGAAAGATGCATAGAAGCAAATTGTTCAATATGTCACACTGTGTGTATAGTATTAAGTGCATTTAATTTTAAAAAAATAACAGATTAGGCATCTGTTATTCTTTTTAACCAGCAGATAATCCAATCGATACATGATGATTAAGCAATACCCGAATCGGGTGGCACGAGAAGAAGAAGATTCTTTTTAAATAAAATAAGATTTCGTTGATTACATGTCCGAAAGATCTTAACAATTGCTGCTATTTGGATAGTTTATTCATGTGATTCTAGACCGTAATTGCTGCATAGTGTGCTATCTTTATCACTACAGAAATCGATCAAAAAAGCTAATTTATACGCGCGTACAAGTCATGATAGTACACTAACGGTATATTTTTTTATTAATTACACAGTGAAATATGTCAGTTTAAGTGGAATTTATTGAATTTTCATGTACGGTCGTATAGTAATATCTTATCCAGATCATTATTCGAACCTTCAAACCAAGTGCTATATTATATTATTTACAGGATTTTTGTTTTCAAGATATATTATGCGCGCATTATGCTTTGGAAGAATGGAATCCAAATTATATTAAAGATTTATTAAATTATTTGAAACCAGAAAACATGAGGTAGGTATATTTAACGATTTATCATTATCATTCGGATATTTTTAACAACTACTGTAATTTATCAAATATTCTGTTTTTTTTTTACTTTATCCTTATACCCATTTAAACTGTGTACATTTAATTATGATCAAATATTTATATTTGTATTGATTTTATTAGGAAAAAAAATTTGTAAGGCTGGCCCACTACTTTATCGAACAATTGTAATAAAAAATTATTGACAAATTTGTTGTTTATCATATGTATTTCGGATGACACCGTTAGGTAATAAGAAAAAAATAGAAATAAAAGTAGACGGTGGAATTACCGAACGAGTTGATAGATAAAGGAAGGATAACTTTTCCGGTAGAGGTCATGCTGAAAAATACCAAAAAAAATAAATAAATAAAAAAAATAAAAATATAAATTTTAGACATTTTTTTTTGGTAGCAGAGATTAACTTAGCTAAGGTAGAAAACTACTTTTTCTTTTACCGATAAAATTCAGAGAAACAGCTATTTGACCCGGCAAAGAATTATAGCCAGCGTTACATAGAGCATTAGAGGTCACTCTCCTAGCACAAAGCAATGCTTAGATTTTGACTGCCATGATCTATTTATTTTTGCGTTGTGTTTGCTAATTGTTGATAGTTGTAATGTTAAAAAATCACGAAGAATGCATTAAGAAATGTACGCTCGCATACAACACAAACCTGAACAACTGGTTAGTGTCATGCGATAAAAGAACCGATACTTTTCTACTCTGATAGAACGACTTGCGCGCTATTTACTGCGTATTTGTTAAATTGACCCACTGAATGTCTTGTACGCGCTTGTACAGTAGGCTGCTTGCTATATCTCATGTTTATGAATTTCAACCCAAAAACATAAACCCAAAATGGATGGATGATTTTATTTTTAAATAGATCTAGTAATATAATTGTGTTTTCATTTTTTTTACTGTTTTATTTTTACAATAAAATGTTTTAAACGAGTTATTTGAATAACTTTAAGGCGGTTATATAAACCTCAATTTACAATACTTTTATGATTATGTTATTTAAAATATTTTTTTCCTCTTGAATTTGTTCCTTACTGGAGTTGGGTTCGCTTTTTGTTATCTACGCGACTAATATTATTTACAAACAAGCTGATAAATTTTCTAGATATAAATTCAAATATTAACACTTTCGAATAACATCTTTTTGTATTTTTTGAAAAAGTTCTCACTTTCGATGTTCTTCGTTTTTATTGAACGATCATTGGTTGCGATATTTATTTTTAACTATATTTTCACTGTAGCTATGTTTAGAGGTAGGCCGGTTAGATTAGTTATTTTATTTAACATGTAGATGTATACATATACAGGGTGCGACACGGGAACCTAACGTATTTCAAATCGCTAGACGACGTTGCAGCTAGTGGTAGCCTGATATGCCACATTTTGTTTAGTAGTAGTGGACCACAGAACGACGTGCTTTTGTGGTCGAGACATTTTTTAAGAATTTAGAATCGTATGCAACTACTATGCGCGCGTTTCGAAACCAGTTCTCGATTCAGCCACATAATGCCAACCGAAACAACAGCGTTTATAGCTGAAAAAATTTCGTAAAGGAGAGCCTGTAAATTAAACAGAGCCTGCGGGGCCTGAGAAGTCGGTTCGAACGCCAGGCAACATTGAGCACTTGCGCATAGTTTTAAAGAACAGTCCACAGAGGTAACTCGGAAGCATGTCTCCAGTCTGCATTTGAACAAAAAAGCGGTATTATTCTCCATGAAGATTTACATTTTCATCCGTATAAAATGTTAATAACGCAACAACCGCCGGTTACCGATCGCTCCACCCGATTCAAGTTTTGCACATGCCCCTATGAAGTCGAAAATAATCAGCTTCCACTAGACTGAATTTTGTTTACCAACGACGAGGCTCAGTTTCATCTGCACGGCGATGTCAACATTCAAAATATAAGCTACTGGAGCGATTCCAAGAGAAACCTCATTACTCCTCGAAATTAACCATTTAGATGGGTCTTCGTCGTACGACATCATTGGTCCTTACTTTTTCAGAGAAATGGTTAACGGCGAGCCTTTCTTTGTATCTGAGCTGAAGAGAAGAAGAAAACTGTCGTTTAGATGGTTTAAGCAAGATGGTGCCACATGCCACATCGCAACAGAAACGCTCGAAATGTTGCGAAAAAATTTTTGCGGCCAAATAATCTCACGCGGACATGATCTCATTAGCCGCCGTGCTCACCTGATTTGGCTTGTTGCAACTACTTTCTATGGGGTTATTTGAAGTCAAAAGTGTACATCAATAAACCACGGGACCTGGCACAGCTCCGAGCCAATAATGAACACGAAGTGGCGGCCTAAATTTCCAATAAAAAATTATCGACAACTTCAAGAAAAAGTTATAAAATTGTGTAAAAAATAGGGGAGGAGATCATTTTGGACGGTATAATCATTAAAACAAAATAAAAATGTTACACTATTTATACCAAATAAAAATTTGTAAAATTCCCCGTCTTTTTAGTGGAAAAAAAAAAATTCTCTACGGTAATTTTATTCAAAGTGAAATACGTTAAGTTCCCATGTCTCGCACCCTGTATATATATGTTTATATAAAGAACGCTTGTTTTTCTCTGAACATTTATTATTTTCGTTTCTGTTGAATTTATAGTGATTATTTTGTCAATATTTTTAAAATATCGATAATCGTGAAATTTATTTGGTAATTTAAAATGCTATTAAATATGAACAGTTGTTCTTCAGTTAATAAGTTGTCTGTATTATTTTGGTGACTGTAGTAATTCTTCAAACTATTTTTTTTTTTTTTTAATATAATCTTTTTCTTTTCCAAATATTTGAAATACTTCAGTACCGAGTTTTTGTATCTCTATTGTATTTACATTTTTTGTTCGTATTTCAGTCGAAGTAAGAAAATTTATTTGGGTTTAGTGATGAATTGTCATTGTAATAATTGGCATGTTATTCTACAAATCTATAAACTAATGAAATAACATTTGCAAAATAAAAAAACCCCAGTTTATAAAAAAAATGGTACACCAGTTGCTAAATAGAAAAATGCGTGATTAACGTTTTGTATTACGATGACTAATTAGTAAAAATCATTTATAACACATTCGGACGTTCGGACAAGCGACTGGACAGATAGGTGCGAAACAGCAAATAAAATTCGTCGTATATTTAAAGTAAGCGTAGCCTCATCAAGTTCTTATTGATGTAAAACCACCGATTAGGTTATTTTGGTCTCAAAATTGCATCAATCCTTATAATTTAAATTCCGGAAGGTTCATGAAAAATAGTATATATCTTATCAATAAATATTTTAGATTAATTTACGTATTTTATTTCCTTTATCGTATTATTTCAAATGAATAGGAAACGAGAAAGTTTTGAAGTAATATATTGTTGTTTGTAATTGTAGTGCTCATTTCAAACCTCAGAGAAAATGATTCACCTTTTTCCTCCGTTTATATGGATAGTTTTTTTCAATATTTCTGAACTTCGGATAATTAAAATGCAATTTGTTTTTCTAGTTCGGGAAAAATTATGTTAGTGATAGGTAACTTTCATTTAATAGAAAACTTTTTGATGTTCCTCTTAATACTTTGTAGTTAAAATTTTTATTTAAGAGCTGCGGAAGTAAAATCTAACAGAAGATCTTGATTAAAAGTAAGAGTTACATTACAATTGTTTTGAAGTTATATGATATAGATCTAAAATAATATGTATTTGTAAACCGTTACAAAGAAAATATTTTTTTCCATTATGATATCACACGGTGCACAGAGTAATGGTAAAATACTACACTATTATTTCACAAAAACACTAAAATATAGATGAATGTTATTATATAATTTAATTATTTATTTCTTATTGTATTACGGTGTTCTATTGTTTCGTAAGGTGATAATAAATTATATTTATGCTTTTTGAATTTTTTTTTTATGAAGAATTTTAATAATCGGGAAACAGTTCGAAAATAAAACCGATCAGGTAGAAAAATGGTACGGAACTAAGTATGGACTGGAAGATATTGCAGACGAAGAAATCAAAGTAATTTAATAGTTTTATATATTAAGAAAAATATCTATGAAGTTAATTTTACGTAAAATTTTGCCAACAGCACAATGGGTATTGTGTTAATTAAAGTTAAAAAAAAAAAATAAAAAAAATATCATAAAAAAGGAATTCCTCAATTGTACGGAATATCGAGCTTACGACATTTGCCTCACGTGACTATTAGCGGTTATTTAATTATTTTTATTATAATTTCTGTAATAATTTTTGTCGTCGCCTGGAATCGAAGACATCCGTAACGGAAGTCGAGCGCTGTAGCAACTAGGCTACCGTTCTCCATGCACCAGTAATTATTCTAATTGTAACTAAATTCATTTCTTCGATACTCCATCGTATTAAGATTTATTCTCATTCTTTAATTCCTCTTTCTTATAATATTTGTAGCAGTTGTTCCCGTTCAAAAGTACCGTTTTCTGTCATTGTAGTTAAATACCAGCTTCTTAGGTGTGGTCATGATGTTAGATGGGAGAAATTCCGCCTTTTTTTTTTCCTGTCAGCATTGTGGGCTCTGTTGTTGCAGTTGTGGCAATAACGTTAGATGGGGATTTCGTCGCTGTTACTGTTTTTATTTACATTATGCTCTGCTTTTACAATACTTTAGGAATAAGCTCAAGAAGTTTTAGTGCAACTGCATACTGTGCATCAGGAGGCGTGGTACCCATAGTTCCAGTACTGAACTATTTTTAATTTTATCTATCTGCCTTTACTATTCACCTAAAACAAACGTACTCGTATACAGAATTTAAAAAAAAAAAAAATCTATCTACCTATAGTTGTAGTGGTGATAACATTTAATTGTAAAAATCTCGCAACCTACGTAAGCGATTCTTCCATGAAACTGCCCTTTGTTTCCCTTTCTTCTTTCCTTTTTGGGAATATTTTAGCTTTTCTTACTTTCTACTTTGTTTTATCCATTCATTTTCCTCGAGTCTTCCCTTATTTATTTTTCCTTAACATATTTATATTGTTTGCTACGTACTCTCTTCCTATACGGTTTTATGCCACGGGTCTCTTTTTCTTCGATGAATCTTACTCATGTTGTCGGATAATTGTCTATTATTGACAGACTGAAAAGAAGGAGAAAAGATACATTATTTTTCCTATGCCTTGTACTTGTTATTCGTGTTGTAATTTATATTAATTCGATTAGGTTTCCAACACCAAAAGTTTATAATACATATTTTAAATTAAAAAAAAAGAAAAGCTAAATAAAATTAATTATCAAATTTCGATAATGTTTTTAACAATATTTTCGGAAACATTTTGTAAACGAGTAAGTTTATTTTATGTGAATGGTATAAATAAAACGATAAAGTTTTCATCTATTATGTTATTTTAAAGTCAAGAAA
Source organism: Icerya purchasi (assembly GCA_039619475.1). Taxonomy (NCBI): domain Eukaryota; kingdom Metazoa; phylum Arthropoda; class Insecta; order Hemiptera; family Monophlebidae; genus Icerya; species Icerya purchasi. Next base: position 55,681,845 of record CM077115.1, read on the forward strand.
TTGGAATTAAATTAACACATATTAGTATAAATAAATTTATCAAACATTAAATAGTATATACCATTTGTTTCGTTCTGCAATGTGTTGTTTGTTTTATTATATTTTTTACGTAATTTTTCATCAGTTTTACAGCATTAAATTGGAATTTATACGCAAGTTTAATGCTAACTGATAATTGACTTAATGGATTTGATTTTTTACCCCCTTATATATTACTAAAAGATTTTGCATACTGTAAAATTTTGCATTAGGTAAATTCCCCTAGTTTGTTAAAAATTTGCTCCCTTTGTGTTTTGTTTACACCGGCAACTAATTTATAATCGTCGTTTAAAACACGTAAATTTCTTTCAAGCTCCATAATATTTAATTTGATGATTCGTCTCTGCAAACCCTTTTTTTGTTGTATTAAGATAAATGAATAATGAACTATAAACACATTTAAAACATAAACTTAAAACATAAAACAAAAACAAAAACGCAGCTAGTTTTAGTACACGTTTTTATGTTTTAATATATTTGTGCGTTTTAAATATTTTTATTGTTCATTATTTATTTACACCATCGTATACAGTTCACTGTCCAAATTTTCAGAGAATAGTATTGAGAATAATATGACCTAAATTATGAGCATTGCAACGTCACTGCTTTTCCGGAAATTTCGAAGAAACACTATGGAAATAAATCCGGGTAAGTAGCTCACATGATGATCTGCATGTGCTCATTTAGTTTTCATATAAACTCCATGAGAAACAGAATGAAATAACAATTACTATTGTTCCTAATCAAAGGCATCTTGTAATTTCCATAAATCTTTAATTGTTCGCATTGACTGGAACAGATGAGAACATAATCGGGTATAGCGAGTGTAATTTGATTTCTTCTTTCCGCATGATCAGTATTTAAAACAACTTTACTCTCTTTCTATTCAGTTGGTAAAGCTTGTTTCGGTTACTATTTTAGCGCGCCATTTGCAATTGTTACTGGTTTTTTTATGTGCAAATTTTTATGATTAATTTTACTTTATTGTAAGAAACTAATGCGCAGTGTTGTTGATTGCGGGGAATTGTTGGCCAGAAGGACGTTGTAATTTGATCCGGGTCAAAAAAAAAAAAAAAAAAGTATAATGTAGTCGGAGGGTTGTTAATTGAGATGTAATTTAAATAACCCTAATCAATAAAGTATAACATAAGGCTAATTTAAAAGTTGAAACCGCATTCATAATCGCAATTTTATCTATATCTGTAGCACTTTGGATCAGATGACCATAATCATTTGACAGAATTGAAAGTGGAAAAACTCGCTTAAAAATAAATGGTTTAATGTAATAGCTTTTCAGACTTTTGCTAGTTTTGATACCAATTCTGAATTGCCGTACAGCCTTTGTTAGTTTTACCAATTATAAATCTACCGTTATCGTAATCGACCATCACTATAGATAATAATGTAATTTATTGTTATACTTTCTAACGTATGACTTAATTATTGGCGTTACACAGTTAGGAAAGAGGCAAAGATACAAATCAATTCAACATTATTGTTAGAAATTATAATTAACTGTCGGTTTGATAGGAATTATGTAGTTTTTAACTTTTTTTTTAAGGAAAGAAAAGCAAACATTTTTTGTAACTAATTGTAATTTTTTTTCTTTCAGGCGTTAAAGAAAGTGGGTTTGTCAGAAAAATTTAAATTACCGCCTCGCAATGAATTTATTCCTCGTGATACGGCTTTATTACCGCAGGAAGAAAATGTATGTATGAAAATCGTTGTACGGTTGTTATTTTGAAATAATTCAGTTATTTTTTATTTTTTTTTTACTTTTAATAATTCGATTTAAAAAAAAAAACCACTGTCTGCTTTATCAGTTAAAATTTTATCACCGATAATTTTGTTAATTAAAGTACTAGTTGATCTCTCGCGGCGCTGTGTTGGATAGGATAACGATTCGCACTTCGTTGAATGGTAGGGTTATGTATTTTTTCTGAGAATTTACTGTAACCGATTCCATAAACGCGTATTGAAGGAGGATAAATAATTCGTCATTTATTTTGTACATTTTTGACTTATTTTTGAAATGGGTTTATTTTCCTTTAATGTTTTTTTTTTATATACATCTCCTTTTACCTCTTTTTCACTTTGCCAATTTTTTTCTTTTTTTCCTTACGGGTTTTCCGTTGTCAAACAAACGCTCATGACACTTATTACTTTTTTGTTGCAATGCGAATAAATCGGTGGCTTATTAAAAGCAAGAACATTCCAAACGAAAAACTCGCTCCGCTTTTGAAATAAAATAGGCACTACATACACTGCTAATTTTATTATAAAGGAATTAAAAAACTGTAAATAGGAAGGAATTTAAAAATTCGTAATAGACGTAGTATTTAGGAAAGAAATCGGATTAATTAATTACCTGTGACGTGTAAAAGAATACGAAAAGTTAAACCGTGTTAGGCATTTAGATGAACAGAATTTATTTTGTAAAATTATTTTAGAACACTGTTTTTATTCCAAAAATCATTAATGCGAGCTGGGAAACTTTCTATAACGCAAGGTAATGCATTGTAAATAAATAAGAGAATTAAAACATTTAAAACTTCCACGGTGAGGATAATTAGAAATAAAATTTACAGTAATCTGTTAAAATTTTTATATTTGACGTTTTGAAAAGCTTACACTCACATCATCATCAGGAACAAGCTAAACAGACAACGCAATAAATGCCCGGTCATTTTAGAAATAAACAAAATGCCGAAAATTACAAAGGGAACGAGTAAACAGGAAACCGAAAAAATAAAATGAAAAAAATTGGAATACCGAAAACAGAGATGACAAAATTAAAACCCAAACAAACTAACAAATTAAATATTACTCTTAACTAATAATATTATAGGTTTCCAAATTGAGGAAATACGAAATTGATCTTCATGGTTAAAATTGGACCAATTCCTTATTTCGATGACGGCTTCCCTAATCAGCCTTTTTTCTGATATGCTTCTTAACTGAGACTACATTCCTATCGAACAAGAAACTATGATCATTTTCCCGATGTTCAGTGCTGAAATACCCACGTGGACGGACATCTTTGTAAGGAATTTTATCATTTCTCAAGTTAGAAGTTAAATATTTCTAAGATTTATAGTTAGGACAAAAGAATTTGTAATACCGCTAATTTTACAGCTGAGCTAACACACCCGAAAGAAGTACCGGTGAAAACTGGTTATGTTTAGTTTGAAGCCGATTCGCACATAAAAAGATTCAGTAGATCTAATGAAGGAAGGAAGACAGAAAAGGAAAAATAATGGTGGTGACGAGCTCCTTCCTTTTTTAAAGGGAATTATCGAAAAATCGGTATTTTAAGAAAGAGTAACATCGGGCCGGTATTTACAACATGTGAAAAAATTATTAATAAATTGGGAAATACTAAAGACAAGTTTCCTCAGCTCCATATTTCTAGTCTATATATAAGGTTTCTTGCTCGTGTGGTTTTTAATTCATTGGGCTGACTAGACGAACGACCGATGTTCGAATTAAGGGGTATTTAGCTAATTGAAAATATAATCGAGTTGAGAAATCAGCATTAGCTAAGCACAAGAAAAAAAAACTAAACATAACATTTTGTTCGATACAAGTGTAGTTGCGCTCAATGATCACGTCAGAAAAAAGCTGATTAAGGAAGCCATCGAAATAGGTAAATGGTCTAAGTTTAGCAGTAAAGATGAGTTTCGTATTTCCTAAACGTTTCACTATTTGGCCACTGTTAATTAATATGACGTAAAATGGCCATAACACAAAATGCAATTATCTATTTGATCTACTTAAGGAGGGAAACCACATTAGGAGGTTTCTTTTATGTTTCTTTTGTGAATTTTTTTGAAAGGAAAAAAATAATTGGAATTCATTAAAACTACTAGGTCTTTTTAATCGTATTTTAAGTTACATTTCAGATTTTTTTTCAAGTATTTTTCATTAAAAATTTTAAAGTTATAAGCTGCTATTCGAAGATAGTCCACTTTTGGCGTGGCAGTGTACAGGTCTCAAAATTCACTTGAAATGAAACAAATTTGTTTAGATTATTTACATGTTTGATTATCAAAATGAATCTAATTATAGCTAAAAATATTAAAAATTAAAAAATTGAGAGGCGTTCGCAAAAAAAATTCAAATTTCCGCATTTTTTTTTGTTTTTATTTTTCAGAAAGAAAAAAAAAATATTAAAAATTATTATATTTTTTCAAAATTAGATTCATCTAATAGATAATTTTATGCGAATAATTATTACTTTGATTTTTTTAAATCGATCGATAATTCGCCGAATTATGCTGCACTCCAATTAAAAGTAATTTTAAGGAAAACTCGTTTAAAAAAATTCCTTATTATAATGAAATATATAATGTGCTTACATTTCAATCAGCTATTCCAGCATATCACCCCTTCTTCTTCTTATTCATCAGCATGATTCAGCTGAATCATCTTCTCTTTTCTAGTTTTCCTCGCTTCCTTCGTCTCGAGAACGTTGTGTCTATTTTGTCGTTTAACGCTCTGTTTGTCCGTTTGTTGCGCGCGGTAGGAGCTCCGCGAGGCAACTGAAATCTCCAATTCGTTGAAAAACAACAGTAAGGCACAATTTCCCTCGTTAAACAAGATGGTAGCTAAAAAGTTGCATCTTCCATAACTTTCAGTCCACAATGCAAAATACTTTGGAGCCAAATGCCAAATTTTTGAATTGAAACTTTCGTTTTGCATTTTGTGTGTAGCCACCTAAACATCTTTCCAGCAAGTCTTCTATCAACGTATTTTCAAATATAGGTAATAATTATTTTTGCCCGTCGGGGTGTAACGGAATAGGGTGAGTTACAGGCTCAGTTTCAAGAGTCTGAGCGTGCTGCCACTTGCGCCAGCTGTTAATGCCCGTTGGACGGCTCTCGTGTCGACGATTTTCGTCTGTGGATACCATGTGGTAGAATCTAGCCCAAATATTCATGTCTTCAACGCTATTAATATTTCTCCGAATTGCTAATGCACGGTGCGTGCTCAATTTTTTTATTAAAGTTTTCAGTTTACTTTTTCCGCCGAGTTTCTAATTTTCTTCATACTTAGAAATCTAGTTAACCTATACACTCGTTCTTCTACTTGTTCGTCGCCATAAGGATTAACATTGAGAAGAGCCGTATATAAATTTATCGCCTTTAGAATGCGAAGAATTTTTTTTTTTTCAATAAATTTTGCTATACGTGTCGATAATAAGTAACATGACACGACTTGGTTCACGTCTGCTGTTTGGTAAAACTGTTTAAAATTTATGTGGGAACTATAGAGGAGGGAAATACAAACACAATCTTGCTGTGTTTTGTTCTAATCAGTAGAACGTGAACCATGTTAGTGAACGTTTCCAATCCAGCGAGTTGCGGAATGCGTCTAATCGTTAAATTTCTGACAGTTGAAGAAGTTGCAAGTGCAGAAATTTATCGCTGACTTTGCATAGTATACGATGCAAATAAAGTTATGGCGCGAAGTATGAGTACGAATGGATCACGATTTTTGAAGAAGGAAGAACAAATACACACACGGATCAACTAATTGGCCGGCCGAGTATTGGAGCACGCTCCGTTTCATACCCGTAGCGTACCAATGACTTCCAATTTCGTTTTGTAATTTCTTGAGCATATTTTTGAATAGTTATTGTTCATGTATTGAATAATAAAAATATCACTGATTTTAATGTCTCTGCGATCTAGCTTATCTATAAGTAATTTTACCGCTCCCTTATTTTTACCTACTAAAGCAGGTACTCCAGCTGTTGTGAACCCGAAAAGAACCCCGATTTCGGCTCCTAGATTGATTTTCTAGTATTACTCGAAATCGTATACTGCAAGTACTTTTATGATATGCTTTCTGAACGTATTTTTGTTTTAGAATCCAAAATATCCGTACATATTATACGAGTCTTCGATATGCAGAGCTTGGTTTAAGCAAGACAATGAGTATTTACTGCCGAAGAATAACGTTACGATGGAAGTCTTTAAGTATGTAAAACATTTTCATTCTTAATCTATAAAAAACAGTGTAATTTTCAGTTTTCAGATGTAAAAAAAAAAAAAAGATCCTTGGTCTGGCTTTTTAACATCGTTTTTAGGGGTTAACACTCCTACTATACCGAATTTCGGTTTCATGATAACGTAAATGATCATTTGTAAAGTAACAAAGAATAACATAATCAAACATCATTGGTACTTTTAGAATGTAATTCTGTTGGGTTCAATGGGGTTTGCGTATTTGTTTTTCATATTTCGCAACAGTGCAGGTACCGGGGATAGCATTAATCTTTTCCATTAGTCTGCTTTTGAATACGTTTAGATTTAATACGGTTTATAGGGAAAAGTTACAAACTGTCAGATTAAATCATATCCACTCTGTTACTAAACATCTTTAAATCGAAAATGTGCTGAAATATCGTTCTTGAAGTGTTTTTGTTAGGCTGTAATTTCATAACTTTCATATAAAACGCGTTCAGAACGAGATTATCATATATCATTGGCTGCGTTGTAAATTACAAAATTAATTGAGCGCTACCAAACCGGCAGAAGTCACGATTCAAGTGATTGGTCTTGTTCCGGATTCGAGTCGCTCCGAAGTATATGGCTAATTTAAAATCCAATATTGGTTATAAGTTTGGAAAACGAAAGACGAATCCTATGAGAAAAAAACTGAAAATAAACTGCCCCTCAATATTCTCTTCAGATTCGTACATTATGAAAAGCCTAATTCCACAATACAGTGGCGGCTCGTTCATGTGTTCACATTCGCACGTGAACACCCCAGGATTCAACTTTAAAAAAGTAGAATCCAATGTTTTTATTTATATTTATTATTTATATATCACTATTAGGAAAATTAATGTTAAAAATAAATTGATTTTACATTTTTAAAAAGTAATTAAGTTTTTTCCGGAATTCTTTTAGTGTGAAGGCTACTTGTAGCACGTGCGATCGAAAACCGTGTAAGTACAATGTAGTAGTGTGTCAGAAAGATGAAAATGATGTTGTGTTAGTGCATGTGTTACATAGGCTTGATGGAGCACACTGGAATTGTGAACCAAACGATAGGCGTTGTTCTTGCAAGATAATATTTTGTAGGTGGGCAGTACTTTAATGAAGTGAATTTGATTATAAACAGAATTAATCGATAAATTTTCATAAAACGATTATATGTTTACATTTTGTTTTGCTGTTTATAACTGTATTTGAATTTTAAAGGAAAAGGAGTTTGGTTAGAGTATATTTGTGTGCTTATTTTTACTTTTATTTTATAAGAAAAGTGTATAATTGCATCTATATTATATCGATTGTGTTTTGCATACATATACAAGTTAGTACAATATTGTACATTTAAAAACAGTTATGTGTTTAAAATTACCGTGATTCTATTTGTTAACATTATAATTTCCAAATATTGAAATACAGTAAAAATTGGTTACAACGGCATACCAATTAGCATTTAGCTTTGAAAGATTTATGCAGATGAATTTAACAAAAACATTAATGTTTTTCAATGAAGAAATGCAATTTATATAAACAGAATAGATATACCGTTATTTTTTGTTCTGTTTATTTTGTTAGTGTGACATGTAAAATGCTTATTATAAATATAACATTGATGAAAACCTGTGGTAAGACCATTGCAAAAAATATTAGAAAAAGATTACTATACTTATTTTATTATAATAAAAAATCGAAAAATTACAAATTTCTTCAAAAGTAAGAAAATATCAAACCATTTCCGTTTTGGTACAGTTTCTTTTCTCTTACTTTTGCTTTATACTGATTTAAGTTTTTTTATTATCATACTTTTATGTACAAAAAAAAAAAAAAAAGTGTGTTTGTGTTTTTGACTAAGAAATATGTGCAGTTATAATTATAAATAAATGATTGCTTATTCAGCTTAATTTATGCCATAAAATATTTCGTGTCATTTTCGTAACGAACTGTTCATTAGTAGTAAATTTTGAACATTAAAAAATTATAATGCTTTATTTGATATGGGGATTATTCAGCTTTTTGAATGTTTTTATAACTAATTTCTACTGTATCTTATAATTTGTTATTTTATTATACTCTTGTTGGTGAGACATGCATTATGTAAAACTGATACTGTTCAAGATGTTGGATGGATATTTTAGCATAAAAATTTAATTGTTTTTCTTTTTAAGCAAATTCAAAATAATTGTAATAATTGATAAATTAAAATAATGATAAAATAAAAATATTACATAGACTTAAAAAACAATAACGACCAACATTTTGCAAAATTTTAACTTTTGTTTGTTTTTAATGGTCTTAAATAAAAATGTGTAACGAGTTTTCACAGTTCATATTATTAAAATTAAAATTAAAATATTCGGTAGAAACCACATCACTTTTAAAAATACTAATAACGGTTTGAATATGTATACACAGTCGATCATTGGGAACACAGTTTAGTTTTTAATGATGGACCGCATATATTCATTCGAATATTTTCAATAGTGACGTAGTTTCTACCTAAAATTGTAATTTTCTTAAGGATAAAAAATGCTAATTATATTCTTACTGAGTTTTTCGACACTAAAACGAATTAAAACATTTTTATGTAGCACAATGTGTGAAAACAGATTAAATGCTTTAGCTATGTTATCAATTGAAAAACAAATGTTCCACAATATTACTAACTATCATGAAACTGTTATAGATTTTTTTTCTTTAAAGAAAGATAAAAGAATAGATTTAGTTTACAAGACTTTTAACTGAAAATTATTAATATGCGCGCGCACACACAGACGCATACATACATACATATATAAGTATATAGTTTTTGATAAATTTTTTTCCAATAAATATTTGTGTAATATTTAATATATTTAATTGTTAACCTCCACTTCTGTTACTCACGAGCCGCCACTGTCACAATATTCGTTATTCTCTATCAAGGATCCACGGGGATATTCATTTTACTTTACTTAGAATGCATAAAATCTTACGATCAAATTCAAAAAGTAGCAATGAAATTTTTGTTTTACGATAGAAAAACGCGATGAAATCGTCCCCACTTTTTATATTCTACGATGAACGGTTAAATTAGACGAACAATTAACGTTTCAAAAATTATAAACGAACGCTGAAATACCTTATACAAAATTAATATTTGTACATGTACATACATTCTGTCAAAAATATACCGGAATTGTTAAACAAAACAGTTTTCAGTTAATCAACAAAATTTATTTTGCCAATAATAAGTAAATAAATAAGTGAATGCCCAAAAGTTGCAGTTACTAACTGTTATTAATAATATGTTAAAACCGAATTTTGTTCACTATATTCACATATGTATAACATTAATTATTTATAAACAAACAAATTAATTTCATTGACAACATCTAAAAAACTTTATGAACATTTAAAAATTACATAAAACATATTTAAAAATCTTCTCGTCTGACCAGTTTCGTCAATTGTTTGACATATTCACGGACTCCATTGACGAAACCGATCGGACGAGAAGATTTTTAAATATGTTTTATGTAATTTTTAAATGTTCATTAGGTTTTTAGATGTTGTCAGTGAAATTAATCTATACTTATTTATGAATAATTAATGTTCTACATATGTGAATATAGTGAATAAAATTCGGTTCTAATATATTATTAATAATTTAGTAACTGCAATTTTTGGACATTTATTTATTTATTTACTTATTATTGGCAGTTTACAAGCAGTTTACGGAAGAAAAATACTTATAAAGGTTTATTTTATCGCCTGCAAAGTAGGTCGCATATTTATACTAGTGTTTTTTACAATCTTCGAAACATTTTTTATATGCGCTTTCCGGAATGGCCCTCAACTGCTCTCACGAATTTTGTTTTATGACTTCGATCGATTCAAAACGAGTTTCACGGAGCGACAATTTCAGTTTCCAAAACAGAAAAAAAAAAAGAAGCTAGTTGAGCTAAATCTGGTAGTAGTTGTTTGATGGTATTTATCGAATTTTTGGTCTTAAGTCAATTGCTGCTCTATGAAATGCTACAAAAACGATGAATTGCTTTTCTACAATTCTCGCTGTTCTTGACGGATTTTTTCACATGAACGCTTCGATACAGCCAAATACTCTATTGACCGCTTGTTCTTTCGGAACAAAATTTTGGTGCATTAAACCACGAATATCGAAGAAACCAATGAGAGTCACACTGACTTTTAGGCGACTTTGACGTGTTTTTTTATTATTTTTTGGTTTTGGTTCATTTTTTGTCTTCAATTCTGATGCTTGTTAATTTGTTTGCTTATTAAAATCATAGACCCACTCTTCATCACTATTTATGCTTTTTATGAATGCAAGGGTCAGAATTAACATAATTTAGCATGTCTAAAGAGGTTGTTTATTGTATTGTTTTCGTACAAAATTCAGATATTTTGGAACGAGCCAAATGGTAACATGCCTCGTACTCAAAATATTCATCAAAATTAAGAGAACGAACTCGTAACAGTTGTTGTAGCTATACGCTATTTCTCTTAAGGTGAAATGGCGATTAGCGAAAACGATTTCCTGCGGTTTTTCGAAATTTTCATCGGTTGAAGAAGTCAGGGGTATGCGGAACAATGCTGGTCTTCCACGATTTCTCGACTCTCCTTGAATGCTTTGTACCACTGTGTCTTTGTAATTGATCCATTATAAACCTTTTTTTAACATTTCAAGAGAATCGGTACACGAAATTTTGTTTGGAACATAACATTTAAGACAAACGCTTTCTTCACCATTTTCGTTCATTTCAAAAATTGTGAAGTACTAGTGAGGTGCACTATTCGACCGATTGTGCATATATTATAGATAATAATCCAGTATAGTGTTGGTAATTTATAACAGAAAAAAAAAAAAATTAAGAAATATTGCACGCTGGTTTTTTAAATGAGGAATTCTTCGTACTTTATGTGTGTGTGTGTTAAAAACGGAAAGAAAATCAAGTTTATTTTGAACGCAATGAAACGATGCTAATGAAATATGAGATTATAAAAACCATCGTAAAAGAAACAGCAAATAATCTAACGAATTGTGCTATTTAATTTGTTCCTAATAATCAGTTGATATTAATCACTAAACGCAATAAGAGATGATTAATGCAGTAAAATTGATAATGACGAAATGGAAAGGAAAAGTATTTTTGTTCAGAAGTAGCCTGTGTACCGAGTGTGAATCTAAAAAATAATAATTTTAGATTAACTTATGGCTGCCATTGTATTCCATTACATCTGTTGTTTTTTATATAACTAATTTTAATCATATTTAAAAATAAGGAATTTACGTTATATATTCGTCCGTGTTAATAGGCCGATCCCGTAATTTCTGGACTATAAGCCGAATTGACGGCATTCTTTTTGTGCCTATAAAGTGCTTAATTGTTTAAAATAATTGTTTCTGTATGTGTAAATTAATTTTCCCCCCCGGCGATTATTATCAAGAATTAAATATGGTAATTGTATATTAATAATTTTTCTTTTTTGTTGTATTAGCCCTATAGCGTATGTAAGTCCGAAGAACAGTTGTTTGCTCGCCTTATTTGTTACGTTATTCAAGGATGCATTAAATGAGTACGCATATTTAGCTGATCTGGCCGGGTTAAAATGGGCCATAAATATTACGAAGTATGGATTTGCGGTAAGAATTCAGTAATAATTGCCTCAAAATTATAATTGTCATTTATTGTCAAGAAGACGGTGAAACTTTTACTTTTTTCATGGTATTGCATTATTGTTGTACATTCTGTTCAATTTTTTCATTTTTTAACCTGTGTATATATACCCATGCAGGTTACTACTGATGTCAATTTTTAACATTTATTTAATGCGATGTTAACTGCCCTGTTTCTATGTGCAATTGTAAGCCTTCATCATCCTTAAAGTGTTTCTTCAGCAATTTTACCTTGAATTATTGTCTCCAATTATTAATAGACCGTAGCCGGGCATTTAAAAAAAATAATAAGAAGGCAGTCTTGAAATTTAAGAAAAGAAGCAGCAGATAGGGGAATGATTTGTGGGTACGGAGTTGCAAATGTCATACTAAACAATAAATTCAGCAATGTGTGTAAAATTCATTTCAGGAATAGCTCTTTGTTTATCGCTAGATTTTTCGGGTTAGAACTGATTGACATTAAGTGTTACCGAAATTCATGAAGTTTCCATTTTATTTATGCATGTAAAATATATGTAATATTTTTAAACAGAATATTTTGCTATGTAAAAGTGTTTTAGGAAATAAATAAATTTAAATGAATCATAAACACGTTTATAGTAATAAAATATACGAGATTTCCAAAATTATAGCTGTATTGTATTTTTAGTTCTTTGAAATTATATTGAATAAGAGAGTATTTTCTAAATAGCATAACGATTCATTTTTCCCTCCTACATCGGTGTTTAAAAAAATATTCTGCATTCTCTGAATACCGTGTTATTTCCAGTGAATTACTATTATAGAAATAAAATAAATAAATACTTCAATAGCAAACAAAAATAAATATAAAATAATTTACACTTTAATAGAAATTAAAATAAATACCTCAATTTAATGAAACGTTTTCGGGTATAGCCTATCATCTGTTAATAGTACAGACATACTTAAAACTAAAGTGAGTACACTCTGTACTGTTAGTTGATGATGGGCTATTATGCATGAAAACGTTTCCTTAAATTGAGGTATTCATTTTAATTTCTATTAAAGTGTAAATTATTTTATATTTATTTTTGTTTGTTAATCAGAAGGGGTATTTATTTATTTTATATTTATAAATATTAACAAACAAATGTGGATTTATCTACATTTAATTTCTATTATAGTTTATAGTCATCTATAAAATGCTCTTTTAAGGAAGTGTAATTCTAAAAAGTATTGAACGGCGACACGCTTTCGAATTTTAATTGTTATTTTTAATCTTATTCATTTATGATGTTTATGATTTTGTATTATAAAAATAATAACGAAAATTTTTCTGAATGTACTTGTTTGCGGATTGTTATACAGATTGTAGTAACTGGATACAATGAAAAGTTACCATTGCTGTTGAGAAAAATATTTGAAAAACTGTCCAATTTTGAAATTGAAGAAAAAAGATTTCATATTTTTAAAGAAACGGTGAGACTGTTTTTATGTATGCACTTGTCTGGATAAGTTGATGCGCACAAACAAACGTTATTATTATTTTTAAGCTTTAATTGTCGTGATATTTTATTATTCGTGATTTTAGAGTATTCGGGCCTTAAAAAATTTCGAGTCGGAACAGCCACATCAACACGCACAGTTTTATTTGAATTTATTGTTGACAGAGTGTGCTTGGACGAAATCGGAAAAGTTGGATGCGTGTGTTTGTAAGTTTTACGTCATTTTTGTATTGCCTATATTAAATGACTCTTATGATAACGAATAACAGCCAGCGATAATCGCATATGTTTCCTTATATCTATTAAAAGAAAACGATTCTTTTAAAAATAAAAAATAAATTAATTTCAGTGTTTTTCGATGCTTAATAAAGAATGAGTAAACAAATTTAAATCACTATCTCGGCGAGTATTAAATAATTTAAAAAATCAGTCTTTTTAGAGATTTTTTTTTTTTTTTTGCTACTAATGCCAGACAAAAGTTAGCAAAAATATTTTCATTAAAAATGGTGAAATTAAATAGTTCTTAAAAAACAACTTCAAGATTTGCTCTAAAAATTTAGTAAAAATATAATAAAAAATAATTAGAGTAATATACAACGGGATATTACGATTATTCTTAACATTAACTCTTTGGTCCCGGCACCAAATTCAAATTGCAACAATAATAAAATCGCGTTAAATATTTCTAACGTTTGCAATATTTGGTTTATCGAAAACACTAGACATATTTAATGCAGTTTTTAATTATTGTGCAAAATTAAATTTGATGCTGAGACCATAAAGTTAATGTTGTTTAAGATTAATTGTAAAATCGTTATGTGTATTACCCTGAAATATATTATTTTTTATTAAATAATTATTTTTTACTTTTCAATACATTTTTATTAAATTTTTAGATTAAATCTTGTAGTCGGCACTTCTTTTGAAAAAAAAAAATAGTTTTATTTCACAATTTTTATTGACACATATATATTTGTATTATTTATTTATATATGTATATAAACATATATGCATATGTACATATATTTATATTATTTTTTGGGGATTCCGTTCACATGTAATGTACGGAATAGTAATAAGATGGTTCAGGAACGATTAAAAGTATTAAATAAAAATCAATAACTCACGAACGGTTTGACTTATAAACTTAAAAATCGAATCATAAATTATAGTTAAAATTCCCTTTAAGACAATCTATTAATTCAAGATAACCGATTGGGTTGGGTGCCAAAAAACCCAAAAAACCGTCAGGAATATATAATAATATGGAATTTGAAACAAAGTCAAATATCATCGCCCTTAAAAAATTCATAACTCATCACGAAATAATCCTTTAAAAGTGAAATTCAAAATATAAAAGAAAACGCAGAAGCTCTTTCATAAAATCAAAAAATTGCGGTTAAAAATCATTTAAACCCTCCCTTTTGACCAAAAAACCAAGAAAAAAAAAGAGATGTTCACGAAAGTAATAGAGTAAAAAAGTTAAGGAAAGCAAAAGGTATTTCAAACATACGCATAAAGGACCGCTTTATAGGAAAATCATAGCCGACCTTTCAACTTTATATTTAGCCCCCCCCTCTCTCCGAGACGTTGAAAGCTCGAAAATTTTGATTTTTTTCTTCTCGATCATGTGATATATCGACGGAGAGGTCGCTATTTCAAGCCAATTTAATGAAAATAATTATTGCTTGAAAATGATTCTGAGTTGAAAAAGGTTTATTAGTATTATGCTGGACTAAAAAAGGAAGGTTTGTTAATTACCGAAGGAATCTATGCTAATGCAATTTTCTCGGGTGATTACAAAAATTCCCTTTTCAATAATTTCTTATGTATTGATTAAGTAATGGGAAATTAGTCTTCTTCGTTGAAAAATGATGATTAATCAAACGTTTTTGTTGTGAAATTGTTTTAAAATTATTTCGCGTTTATTTTTTCCCTTTTAGCTGTTACTATGGAAGACATCAAAAGATTCGCACACGATTTGCTGTCTGAAGTGTACATGCAAATTCTAATACATGGAAATTGTGATAAGCCGGTAATGACGTCGATGTTTAATTTGAAACTAGCAAACATATCTTTGTTGATAATTTTTATACGTGCACGATTCATTAATAATATTTTAAACTAAACGTTCTTCTGAAATTGAATAGTCTTCTTAGTAGTCGTTTTGTGAGATATATTTTATTATTTTTATTATGTCGCGGACCTCTTAGTGAGGTTCACCGAGCGAAACTGTTCATTAAATTGAAACATTTAAAACTTTCGCAGTGATTAACTATTATAAATAATTTGCGGACTATTGCGTTCAAAAAAGTGAAATGTATTTGTTACCTAAAATACGACACTTAACGTTGTGGACAGCTTATACTGACCAACATCAGAAGCGAACTCCCTTCTGATGATGGTCAGTATAAGTTGTCCGAAACGTTCAGAATTGCATTTTAGGTAACCACTACATTTAATTTTTTGAACTTCGTTATCCTCAAATTATTTATAATGTTCATTAAATTTTTATCCGATGAATGGTTGATTATTTTTTTTTTTTTTTCAGCATGCAATGGAAATAATTAATATCATTGAAGAACCGTTTAAATCACTGCCGGGTCTTTTACCACAGCAACTGATAGGATCTCGCGAATTGCAATTAAATGAAGGTAAATGATTTCTCTTTTATTTTTTTTGGATTAACGAACAGAACAGAATTATTTATTCCTTTATTTTTTATTTATCGTCGTTTTATGCGTGGTAACATTAACTTAAATTAAAATTTTTACGCTATTGTTCCTTTTTAGACTGTAATTATACGTATTCGGTAAATCATATTTACCATAGCAGTTCCTGCATAAGCGTCTATTATCAGTGCGGTTTAGAATCAACTGCCAATAATATTACAACCGAATTGTTTGGTCAGATTATTTCTGAACCCTGTTACGATAAACTTCGTACTCAGGTAATTCTACTGTTGATTCGTTAATGTTTATTTATTTATTTATTTTAATTCTTAAATTTATTAGCTTTATATAAAAATATTCACCTTACTCTCATAAATTCCTCTGCGCATATTTATGTACTAGAACGGTAGAATGAGCTTACGATACTTCTAATACGTTAATGTAATTATTTATTTTATTTTATCAATGATTTGAGTAATAGAGATAAAGTTTCGTCCAATATAGAAGTGAAATGAATTAATGTTGCTGGGTTTTATGCGTTAGGAAATTAATTATATTAAATACTAGAAAATTGTAAAAAATGTTGATCTATTAAATATTCTTGAGGCCGTTAAAATTTTTTAACTGAAATTCATTAAAAAAAAAAAAAAAAAAGAAAGTTTAACAGTCCTTTAATGCATTCATTCGCAGAAATGTTTTTCCGTAATTTTTGTTGTTCCTCAATTTTAAATGAGTGAATAAGGAAACAAAAATATTTTTTGGTTTTTTGCAGTTTTTTAAATTAAATAAATTAAAGATTAGAGGATAAATGTCAGAAAGAAAAAATTCGAATTTTTTAAAAATTTTCAATAGATGTAGATTTTGTTTCTGTCAGATTTCTTTAATATTCGAGTTTCCGCTGAATATTATAGTACGATGGAAAATACAACCGTTTAAACAAGTTTAAATTTTACATGATTTCTTAATAAACTTCTCACAGATCATGCTAAATTTCGCAACGGTATTTCTGGAAATTTATATTCTTCGTTTCATTTCACTTTTTAAGTCTCCTTTCTACTTTGAAAGCGATCCCAAAACCTGAAACTTTTTACTACTTCGTAATTGATGATTCGCTGAAGGTGATTTGCAAAAGGTTCTAAATAATAATTTTTCACGGCGGTTTATATGAACTTATATTGAGTCATTTCCGCAACGGAGTCCGACTGTATTCAGATTATAATAAAAGAAAACTTTGTACGAAAATTAAAATAAACGTTAATTGAGTAACTTTTTGAATTAAGTAATATTTTCAGACTTCGAGCTTTTAGTTAATTGTATTGATACTTTTGTGAGCTTGATGCCGCGTGTGTACTTGAAAGTGCTCGATTACTAAAGTAAGGTCTCGGTTCGAGATTCGTGTCATTCTGGACGCTGATGCTTTTCAGGTTTACTTAGTTTGAAGTCGAATGGGATACTACAGAAGTTCAGAAAAAGAAAAGACTACCCCTACCCCAGTGTCGTTCAGATTACGAAATTCGATCCGATCTTTCATTATTATTATTTTTCGATCTAGACGAAACTACTTGGCTAAAGTTGTGAATTTTAATTTCACAGTTAATGCGGTTCTAAGATAAGAGGCAAATTTTGCGAGTAATATTGTTCGTAAGATTCCATAATAAACGCTGTGTGAAGATACAGGCTCGTTTAATTTTACTTATATTCTGGAAATAAATTTTCGAAAACTACTCATCAGAAATAATATTGTTGATAACTGAGTGAATTTTATGTCTTTTTTTCTTTTTTTTTTTTGTTGTAAAATTCAACAATCGAACACATTTTATGTGCAGATTACAGATATACTACCGTTGATTACCAAATACCTTAATTCAAAATATTTAGCTATATAAAATTCATGGAATTTTTGAAAAATATTTTTACCGCGTTATTGCCATTGTAATAGCACAATAACAATTTATATTTGTTTTATACAAAGAACATATAAAAAAATATTTGAATTAATAAAATTTTTAATTCGTTTATTCGTTGACTGTTTGACAATACGTATATTAATGTTGGTATTTCACCTGTACGAAACTTTTATTTCGTATTTATCCTCTCCAGAATGTTTTGCATTAGATTTATGATGTTGTGTGGGTGTTGATAGAGCTTGTAAAATAATAATGTTGAAACAGGAACAACTAGGTTACATTGTAACTAGCGGAGTTCATCGTCGCAATGGTATTCAAGGAGTTATCGTCTTGGTACAGTCAGAAAGGCATCCGCAGTACGTTAACAATCGAATAGAAGAATTTTTATCGAATTTCGGCGTAAGCATTTTCATTTATATACGTATTAAATTAAAGATTTTATACTGTGCACTGGTTAGTATCAATAATACTTTTAAATAGTATTGAAAAATTTTTGGAAAAATAATTAAGATAAAGTTACTTAAAATATACTTGAGAAAAAACAAAAAAAAAGATTAAATAAAAATCAGTTTTTTGTTTTGGACATCCATGTTCGACGGAAGTGGCTGCTATAGAAAACTTTACGATAAACCGAGTTATATGTGAAACTTTAGAAAGGATTTTTCAAGATTGCGGTCTAGAATTTTCAATTGAAAAATTCGAAATGACGGTGATTAGTAACAGACAAATTACTGAAATAATTGAAAGACTCGTGAACATATGTAAAAACTGTTATATAATGAAACTATTCTTATTGTTCAGAGTTTTAAATATTTGGTAAATAAAAAAAAAGTTGACAGAATCCTTTGTATATTATTAAAATTTTAGTCTAATGCAGGTGGTGTTAGCTGCAATAACGGTGCCTTAATATACAACGGCGTTATTCGAACAATTTTTACCTATTGTTTATGTATATACTTTTAAAAAAATTAACAATTTAATAATGAATGAACGTTTTGATAACTTAAAAAAAAAAAAAAAAAAAACAGTTCCTCCTCGGTATTGGCTCTTTACACATAACTGTGTTTTGGTTGCAGCGCTAATTGTCACCGGATTTTATCGGTTGATTTGAGAGTATGCACCGAGCTGCGGTATTAGCAGAATATAAATTATGTTCAAGGTATCATCTTTTATTATTTATAGTAGAACAGGAGACAAACAATTTAATAAGAAATACAGAGTAAACTTATAGGATCATCATGAATATTAAAAATTTCAAAAAACCAAATTATAGTGGTCATAAATATTTAGAAGAAAAATGTAATAGTCAAAGTAACAATAGACAATTAACTTACAAATACTTATACCATATTAACGTAAGATTTTAAAGAAATTATTACGTATAAATTTTTACACCAATCATAAAGCCAGCCTGTCGCGACATTCGATTGTAGGAATTCATATTTATGTTCTGCTTTTAGTTATATTTTTTAACATTACTACATTAGTCGTTTATTATTTAACTCGAGTACACTGTACTGTGTATTTCAGTCAGTTTTTTTTTTTTATTTGTGCAACTGAAAAATTATTATTTTTACGAATAGGAAATCGATTCGATCACTATGCGTGCTTGTACATAGTATACTATATATTAGATGTGACATACAAGTAATATAGAGCAATTTATACAAATAAGACCTTTTGACTGTATAAATAAGTTTTAACTTATATTATTCAAAACATCTTTAAAATATATCGGATTAGTGTAATTTGCGATTTTAAAAAATCAGTTTCTGTGAAAATAATTCATTTTACGCGGATGTATTTTTATTTATGTTTATGGGGATCACTTTAGATTTTAAATTTACTTTTTTTTATAATCTACGCGCTACTTGGAATTTTCGTTTTTTTTTCTACTAAAAAAACTGCCAAGTATTAAAGCATTTCTGCTTTTTGCTAGATAAATTGCAATTGTCGACTTTCTTAAATTGTTTACATCTTACCGTTCAGGAACGGTGTTGTGTTTTCTGCGTTTAATTTTTTTTGTTATCATTGTCGCTAAATAAACGTAGAATTCGTTTTGCGAAATTTTATAACTCATATTATTACGCTGTTAAAACAGGTAAAGTTAAAAGAAATGACTGATGAAGAATTTGCTCGCCATAAGAAGTCATTGGCCGACAGACGTTTAGAGAAGCCGAAACAGATGAGCGCATTGACAGCTAGATTTTTCAAAGAAATCTCCGGCCGCTATTACAATTTTGACCGCGCTAATATTGAAGTACAACATTTACACAGCATTACTAAAGATGAAATTGTTAAGTTTTTCGAGGTATATTGAGACATGTCATAGTACATTTTACATATAGTTTACTTTGCGTAAATACATTTTTATTTTGCTGGTAATGTACGCCGAATTCTTCTTTTACATTTAAATACGTAGCATTTTCATAGCATTAAAGAGTTTTTACTGTAAAAATGATTTACCTTAAATGTCATCTTAATAATTTTCTCTTTTTTAATAATTTATTTTTTTCATGATTAAAACGCTACGATTTAAGGATTTTCTTCAGTTTGCTTTTAACTTACATGTTATGTTCCTTACCATTTCACAGTATCGTTTTGTATCTCTATTACTTTCAACTTTCCAATGGTCTCGTACGTAATTTATATTTTTCAACTTTTTTTCTACTGTAGGGGTAACGTTCTGGTCTTTTATTTTTCGTATTTTTTCGCCTCTAATTTTCAAGAACAGCCATCATTAAAAAAGAACAAAACTAGTTGTGAGATAACTTTCAATCATCGTTTGAATCGTGTACAACTTGTGAGTATCAAGACAGAAATTTCGTGCAATTTCCTCGAGTTTTTATACATATATCGCATTTAGTTCAAATCAGTTTAGTTAGTTTTAAAAAAGAACAGTGGACAACAGGTGGACAAAAATGTTGAAAACATAAACTGCTAAAGCAACAAATTTTCATACGTAATTTCGATAGACGTACATTGCAGTTTTATTTATACACCTAAGTTGAAAATGTATTATAGATTTGAGGTTATTGATTCGAGCGTTTTGCATAATTTTATTTAATAGAAAGAAAAACAAAATTCAGAAAAAAAAAAAGAATCAGCTTGCGTACAAGTCCGTAACACAGTGAGAAATTTTCATGTTTTCCCGTAAAAGTAGGCTTTGTACAGCCATTCAGACGTCCGCTGACATTAGAATGTCGTTCGATAAGTGTTATGGATTCTGAAGAGTTTCGTAATTTCGTACGCGATACATCGTTCTCTTCACGAACTACTGTTGCAGAACAATTCGCGCAGTTTCTACAAACGCGGAATGACAGTAAACAAATCGCGAAATCTGACGCCGAACGAATGCGTGAATATCGCGCGCGAAATAAATCGACGGTGGATAAACCGGATACGAAATCGGACGCTGAACGAGATAGGAAGTACTTTTATATACTCCTGTTGAATGCATACTCGCGTATGTGGGAAATGGTCCCATTCAATGCTCTCTTATTACTCTAATCAGTCGTATCCAAGTAAAGACATTAAATTTTCGTAACGCTTTTCGAGTTTATGTGCCAAAGTAAAGACATGAAAATGTCAAAAAGAAAAAGAAAAAAAAACATTGTTCTGTATAAAAATATAGATAGATTAAAAGCGGCGTATATTTTTAACAGGAATTTATTAGCAGTAAATCTGCCCGCCGATGTAAGATTGCTGTACATGTTTACTCGGAAGTAACCAAACCTGAAATTCCAACTGATGTAGTCGAAAAGGTAATTTATAACTTTTTTTGAATTATACACACACACACAGAATATGTGAATTTATATTTACTAAATTAAACGGTTGTTGTTTATATACATGTATTTACAAAGAAAAGAATAACTAAATGGATCAAAACAGGAATAATGCTAATAATAATAATAATAATAATAATAATGCTAATGCTAATAATAATAAAATGTACCTAACGTGTTTTCTGCTCGTTTTTAACATTTCAATTAGAATTTGTGCAGCAAAAAATGTTAAGAGTATTTTTAGAAATTAATTTGCTTCGCTGTAAATTTAAAAAAAATTAATTTCATTATAATTTCGTCCTTGCGCGTGCCATTATGTATATTGCCGACGCATACTGGCGGAGGACTACATTCATATTATATTTTTAAACGTCGGTTTGCACATTTCAGTAACATTTACAGGTGCACGGTAGTGACGACAAGTTTAAAGAGCGGAAATATAATTGTGATTTTAACTTTGTCTTAATTATGCGTTAGTGTCTTCTTTTTCCTGTTGACGTTTTTAATTCATGTTTAGTTTCATGGAGTTTTTTTCCTTGCCGCTTAATTGAATAATACAACGATGTTTCTTAATTTTTTTTTCTTCAAAAAATGTTAATTAAATGAAATATATTAAATTTATATTGCGAAAAAAAAAAAAAAAAGGCTATATATTCAACCGGAAGTATATTCTATAACATAACTATGTAATACTTGCATTATAATACTTTCATTAATCTGAGTGATAGTAATATTATAGAGATGATCGTTTTGGTAAATGAAAAATTTATTTATTTTATTATTTTCAAAGTCCTAACTTCCATAAATTTTCAAAAATAAGAAAAAAAATCGAATTTGAACAAAATATTCCAAATCGAAAAGTAAATTTAGTCTTTAATGTAGAAAATCAGGCTGTGTCAAGCTAAAGCTCCTAATACATTCTTCTTAAAATCAAGCCTTATTCAGTAAAACTTCTATCCGCTACGTCGCGAATTTTATGCCAGGCAAGAAAGGAAGGAAAAATACTACATTTTCTATTTCGTTGTTTCTTTTACATTCGGTACTAGAATTATTCGATTTTAGCACATATTTATAATCAACGAACAGCAGCAACTTATTGAAAAAATCATAATGTTCATAAAATTGACTTAAAAAGATGTCGTTCTACGAGTTTAATAACAGATGGTTTTTGTTTTAAACTGCTAATGAAATTAACAGTAAAAAATATTATAAGAGCCTTTGTTGCGTTCATTGTGAGGGGAAAAAACAACTTTACATTTACAATGAAAATTAATTTTTAACATCTATGCGGTACGAAATGTATTTCGGACTCTTTAAACGATTAAAGTGTAATGCGAGATAAAAATTAGGAATTCCTTTAATTTTTCTGCAAATCTATTTTCCAAAATTTTATAATTCACAGGCTTTTGCGTATTGTAGTAACATTTTTTACTTTTTGCTTAGCTCTAATGTGCTACTAGAGTTAATAAATATACTTTTTACATTTAGTTGACCTATTGGAAATCCATTATGTCGCACTTGTTTAGTGTTTGTATTATCGTTTATGAAAATTGTTTTCTTCGAATGTGAGAGAAAAGAAATATTTTCAATCCGATGTGTAACGTAGTAAATTAATGTCCGTTAATTCAATGCTAGTTTATAATAGATAATAAAATTTTGTTTTGTTGCATCATTTTTAATTTTTACTTTTGTCCGAATAAGTTAATATTTTGCGTGATATTTTATTGTTTCAGAGCGACGTAATTACTGATGTTATTGTGTTTAAGAGTTCGCACAGTTTGAGTCCATTGCCTATACCTTTTATTAACGTTCCACCGATCGGTACGAAATCGAAGTTGTAAGTCACCAAATGTATTTGGTTAGCAATGTATTATATATTGTTAAGTAATCATTTTTTAAATTGATTATATCGAGTAATTAAATTACGATGCATTTTATCATTTTTTTCATTTTCTTGGCAGTTCCGAAATTAGAAAATAAAAATTTTTGTCTGAAACAACTAATATCTTTAATATATTATTTCTAATACATTTCAACAGCATGTTTTTATTACGTGTGTAGATTACTTTTTTTCTCTTTCTTTATATTCGCTATCTCGCGCAATTTTCCGCTAGTTGGTGAATTGCGATTTTTTCTATTATCTAATAGATGTCCTGCTATATCAAGTAGGTTCTAAAATAACGTGTTAATTAAAATTTTTCAAAAAAAGAAAATCGACTAACAAATGTAAAAATCTGTATTTCTAGTTATTTTTATAAATTCAGCCTGTTATTTTATTCAGGTTCAGTAATACCTGTTTATAAAATTTTATGCTTGGGTTGTGCACGCCGATTTTTGTTAGCGTATAATGTTATTAAAGAGATTAAATATTTTTTTCCGAAAAAAAAAGAAAAAAAAACATTACGTTTGTGTCGGAAGAATGTAGTTTATAGAACTGGTAAAATACGTTGCTTCATCTGTTTAACAGTTGAAGAAGCTGTTGCTGTTAAACTTTTTAATTGATTTTACTTTTAAAAAAACAAATCCTAAAATAAATTTTATTTTAAGAGTGAATAGTTTTACTACTGTTGATCGAATAAATTCGCACAAATTAAATTCCAGAAATAATATTTTTTCACCATATTTTCGTTGTATTTTCCTCCGTAGTAAGGACGTGTTCCAAATCTATTATATATTTTATTAAAAATATCTATTTTGTCTTTTGAGTATGCTTCCAAGTCATTTTCATTTCGGTGAGTATGAAGGCTTCGTGAAACTTGTTACAGTTCATGATCCGTGGAAACTGGTTCTGCTATTTTATAGAAATGCACAAAAACATCTGCTTCAAAATTGCCGTTTATCTTCCTTTATCGATTAGTATCGAATATTCTTTTCTGCTTATAATGTTTTTGATTTTTAATCGAGTGAAGATTCTAGCTTTTATTTTCTGTTTAGATAATTTAGGAGGGAGATTTTTTAAGTAATCATTATTCTGTATATAGAAACTTGATCTGCGATTACTTCTAAACTCTATACTCTTACGTAATTTTTATTTTTTTAATAAATTTCACAATATATTTAAATTATGTGTTTTCGTTATTGCACTTTTCTTAATCAGAAAAGCAAAGTTTAATACAGCTTATTTTTTTTTTTTTTTTTTTTAGAAATTAGTGGATCAAGGTTTGCCATAGATTTTTTTCTACTTTTAATTTACTGAAGTAATTTCAAGTTCATAGTAAAATAAATTATCGCACTTTTATTCTATATATCACAATTGTGCTCTTCTGTCATCAAAGTAATTATAATAAAAATTTCTGTTATACCATATGATCGGGAATCAGTAACTGGAAGTATGTATTTGTTTGTAAAATTAGAGAAATAGTGTTTTCCTATAACCACGATCTCTGACCATAGTTATTATTATTACCAAAGCGCGGCTGGCTGTCACCAGTCAAGATAAAAATTAAAGACATAATTGTTGTTTTGTATTCAAGCTGCCTATTACGATTGTGTTCAGTGCGTGTTGCCGCATGCAAATATTTATAAACCTTAATAATAACAAAGTTTATTATTTAATTTTAAGTTATTTCACGGTTTACAGGTTTTTGTGCTAATTACATATATTTTATTACGGAGAAAAGGAGACATATTTATAGGATAGTCGTACATTTATTTTATTTTTATATTGCAATTTGTGATTTCAATTACAATATATTATCGTAGTTTTTTTATTTATTTATAAGCTGTCGGTCAATTCTTTGTACTTTTACCGGTTTTATTTGGAGTCAATTATGAACTGTAATGTAGACATGTGTTTATCTTTCATTATTGTTTTTTTGGGTTAGAGATTTTGTTTATGTTCTATATATATTATAACGAATTAGACTACTTGACGGCGGAACTTTTCTTATTTTTCGTCTTCTCCTCTCCCCAATATTCCGAGTGTTAGTAGAGATGCGCTCCACGCGATAATTAAAAAGACGTTTTTCTTTCTTTCTCACCGATTTCAGCTTATTTCAATCAATGATACCGAATCCAACTTTTTATTATGATAAATTTTATACAAGAAAACAAATTTAAATGTAGTTCCGCTATTCCTTTTTATTAAAACACGTTCACAACTCGTGTAGCCTGTATATCACAAGACGATATTTTACAAAAGAACATTTATAATGCGGCCGCTAACAATATTAACTATTGCAGTGTAAAACGAGAACAAAAACTTCCGAAATAAAAACCAGCCAGCTCGCTGTCTACACCACCGTTATCATTTTATCGAAGAATAGACAACGAGCGCACCGCACACCACCCCGCCTGACGGAATGAGCAGATAACCACGATGATGACCTCTAGCCTTTATCGACGCGCAACTACCCCATCATCTCAAGAATAGGTAATTAGCGCCGTCTCTCGATCCAAAATGATCAACTAAAACAAAACAATTAATTTATTCTTTATCCGGCTAGAGGCCGCGCGATCTGTATCAATATATATATATATATATATATATATATATATATATATATATATATATATATATATATATATATATATACGAGGGTCGTTTCAAAAGTCATTGCCAGGGGTCTGTAACTTCGCTCCACATCGAGATAAAAATTTGAAAAAAATACCATCAAAAACTAGACAAAATTCTCTATTTTTCTACATAATCACCATCAATATTTAAACATTTATCGTAACGCGACACCAGCTTTTCTATTCCGACACGGTACGTCTCACCGTCCAAATTTTGTAGCCAGGCGGTGACAGTCGACTTCAATTCGTCGTCGTTGCTGCAGCGTTTTGATCCTAAAAATGATTTCAGTTTTGGAAACAGATGAAAATCGGATGGCGCGAGGTCGGGCGAATATGGAGGATGCTGGAAAATGTCCCATTTGAATTTTTCGAGGTGGGAGAGGGTGGCGCGCGAGCTGTGAGGGCGCGCGTTGTCATGAAAAAGGATTGGTTTTTGTTTCAAAAGTCCCGGTCGTTTGTTTTTAATCGCTCTCCGCAGCTTGTCCAAGGTTTCACAGTATCCTTCTGAGTTTATTGTAGCCCCTCGATCCATGAAATCGATTAACAGTACACCTTTGGCATCCCAAAAGACGGTTACCATGAGCTTGTGAGGGGACTTTTCGATTTTCGCTTTTTTCGGTGTTGGCTCATCTTTCGTCTTCCAGACCTTACTAGCGACTTTTGTTTCGGGTGTAACATAATGTACCCAAGTCTCATCACCTGTAACAATGCGAGAAAGGATGCCCGGATCTTCGTGGTACCGCAAAAGGAACGAAAGTGCGGCGTTCAGTCTCTGTTTGCGGTGATCGTCTGTCAGTAAACGAGGGACCCAACGCGCGCAGATTTTCGTAAAGCCAGCTTCCTTCAGCACCCGAGAGATGGAAGCACGTGAAACGTCGATTAAAAACTCGTCCGATAACATTCGTTGCATTTCGGTAATCGTGTACCGCCGGTCCCTCTCGAACAACTTGAAAACAGCTGATGTTGTCTCGTCGTTCACCGCGTCACTCGGCCTCCCACTTCGGTCCTCGTCGTGAATCTTCACGCGGCCGCTTTTAAACCGCTCTATCCAAGATCTAACGGTTCGGGCTGGCATTGCTGCATCTCCGTACACATTTTTTAAGCGTTCGTGAATGTTTTCGGACGAAATTTTTTCCGCGGCGAGGAAAGGAACGACGGCGCGTTGTTCACAAGAACCGGACGCGCACTCTAGTGGCAATTCCATACTTTTTATCAATTAACGCGATAACCACTGAACCAATCACAACGAAATTTTGTATACAAACTGGTACAACTCTCCCGAACATAATGCTTGGTCGCGCATTCCCCCCACCCCTCCTAGAAGCGGAGTTACAGACCCCTGGCAATGACTTTTGAAACGCCCCTCGTATATATATATATATATATTGATACGGATTCGGTACTTTTGGTGCTATTTTTTATTCGACGTTCGAGCTAGAAATTATTCTTCGATTTATTCATTAATTCTCGGCTTCTCGAACGTCGATATATTTTACATCGCCGCTTTGTCGTGTCTTGGTTGCTTATTTGGCCGATACCAAAAATCCCCGAGTTCGATGGTGTGATCGTCGAGCACACGGTCGTACTGGGGTAGAGACGTTATAGTGTCTGGGTGGTAGTGGTCAGCAGTTAAGACAATGATATGCGTGTGCGGCAAGAAGCGCTGAATAAGATGTGCCGAGTAATGTCGAGCGGCGAGAACAACTTTCTTATTTAAAAAAAAAAAAAAATTAACGCGGTATTATTATACAAATATTATAGAAAAATCGGTGTTCACATTATTAATTGATAAGATACCGGGTAATTTCAGCGATTCGACTATGTCGTTCGGTAAAAGCCCATCGTGTACCGAAATCTTCGTTCGTGCATCTTGCACTATAATTCGATGTTCACTCGATGTCAGTCGTATTATAATTTCCATCGGAGGGTGTTCGGTCAACCATTCATTTCGGTATCTAGTCGTCGTCGCGTTTACGTTTTGATATATGTCAGCCTTTCGCCTTGCTGCACGTTTAGGAATTTTTGTTTTAATTAGTCAATTCGTCTTTATTACCATTTACTAGTCTATACCGAGTTTTTTTACGCATTTGTTACGCGGTCTCGTCGCTTTGTTTGTAATTTTTTGAATATATGCGCGTTTTTATAAAAAGGTTTTATTATTGGACACGTGGTAGGGCCCGTGACGTCTCCGCTGAGGAGGAACTACCACCTCCGGACGGCGGTTTCGCGATAAAAAAAAATTTTTAATCGAGAGAAAAATTTTTATTTTATTTTTTTTCTCGCGTTCTTCCTAAAAGCCTAATGTTCTACTAGAGTTTTCCGGTAGTGGTAGCCGTTACTTGCCACTGGCGCCCACAACATCTTCCTTTATTTTTTTTTCTTTTATTTCTTTATCCTTTTAATTTTTTTTCGTAAAATTTGGTTGGTATTGGAAACGAGGATTCCGGCTCTCAAAAAAGAGATAAAAAGAGAGTCATATCAACTGGCGCTCCGAAAGAGGGGTCCAATAGTCCGAATTCATATCAATATATATATACACCCTGTCAAGAAAGTATCGGGAATTGTCAATTTAAATCTCCCGGGTAATAGCTAGGCAGATAATTTTTTTTTTCCAGGTTGGTACAACTGTTTTGTATTATGATGCCTATTTTTAGCGCGATCTGTCAACCAGTGTGTTTACAGCAGCTGTTAAAATCAGTCGACCTTGAAGGTTTTGTCGAAGTTTTACAATGAGTGAAAATATTGAACAACGTACTTGTGTTAAATTCTGTGTTTCGAACGAAATTTCTTGTGCCGATACACTGAAAATGTTACAGAAGGCTTTTGGTGAATCTGCTTTATCAAAAACGCGGGTTTACGAGTGGTACAGAGCGTTCAAGGATGGTCGGGAGACGGTCGAAGACATGCCTCGCTCTGGACGGCCTTCAACGAGTGTGACCGATGATAACGTCGATAAAATCAAGGAAATCGTTGCTGAAAATTGTCATGTGAGCTTGAGAGAGATGGCTCATGGATTGGGCATGTCACACGAGAGCGTACGTACGATTGTGCACGAAAAATTGGGTATGCAACGCGTTGCGGCTCGGCTTGTTCCGAAAGACCTGAATTTCTTTCAAAAAAAGTACCGAGAACAGGTAGCTACAGACATGCTGGATCGAGCCAATTTGGATCCTACCTTCTTGGAAAAGATAATTACTGGTGACGAGACATAGGTGTACGAGTACGACACGCTTACGAACCAGCAATCGTCCGAATGGCGGCCAATTGGCGCGCCAAAGCCGAAAAAACCTCGCCAAAGCCGATCGAAAGTGAAGATCATGTTGATTGTTTTCTTCGATATTCGAGGCGTGGTACACTATGAATATGTGCCAGCCGGACAGACAGTCACCAAAGAGTTTTACTTAAGTGTTTTGAGACGTTTGAGAGAGGCTATCCGTCGTAAACGTAACGATTTGTGGGTCGACAATTCTTGGATTCTCCATCACGATAATGCGCCGTCTCACAAAGCCATAATTGTGAATGAGTTTTTGGCCAAACACTCGGTAAATATCATCGAACAACCGCCGTATTCACCAGATTTAGCACCCTGTGACTTCTTCCTATTCTCAAAACTCAAATTTCCGCTACGGGGAATGCGCTTCGAATCGATTGATGACATCAAGACGAATGCGACGCGAGAGCTAAAGGCCATCCCGGAAACCGCCTATCAGAAGTGCTTTGCCGAGTGGAAAAAGCGTTGGCATATGTGCATCGCTTCGAATGGATGTTATTTTGAAGGTGACAAAATAAATTTGGATGAAAATTAAAAATTGTTCGTTTTATTTAACAATTCCCGATACTTTCTTGACAGGGTGTATATACACTCGGCCCTTCGTGCTTCTTAATAGGCTAGGCCCCTTGACCCCGCCTGGGGAACCCACGGACCACCAGCTCTATCATTTCTACACTTCGTATAGAACGAGGAAAATTAACACGTTAAGAAATCAATTTTGTCGAAACTTTATATATGTACAGCATGTAACGTTTTGGGACAAATTTTCGTGACAGGGCGTTGTGCTAAGAATGACGTTGTCATTAATATACATATATATATATATATATATATATATAAATGAATGTTTGTGTGTTTGTCTGGTATGTGTTCCTATACCGCTGGACGGATCATGCTCAAATTTTCAGGGTGTATTCGTGTTGTTCAAATGAAGATTTTAAGGTGCGGCTGAGTTTTCTACTCCTCCTTCACGAAACATGAGGTTTTAAGTAGTTGAGATGCCACGAGCGGTACAGAAATGCATACGGGACGAATAAAAAAAAAAGTTAATTTTTATAAAATTTTAAATAAAATAATTACTCCGTGGTAAATCTAAATTAACCTAAAAATTTAAATAAAATGATTACTACGGTAAATAATAAGCATTGATAACATTTCATTAATTATACACCGCGTTCTGTTACTTCTCTTTTTGCGTTACTGAAATCATTAAACTTCCGTGTAAGATATGAACATGTAAGTCGCACTCTTAGTCCAGCTGCTGTATTCACTGCGGAGAGTTTAAAAAAAAAGTAGTGTTTTCTATTATTTTTACAGAGAAATTACTCAAATTTGAAATCTACTGTAGTTTGCTGTTTTGCTAATAAATTAATTTTAATAAAATTCTCGAGACGGAGAGGTTGAAAGATATGAGTAAAGAAGATGTCTCTTAAATGTGTAATTAGCAGAGATCACAGTGTGAATAACTCGGACTCTTCAAAATGATGGCTGTGAATGCTGTTTAGTTGAGCGAAACTTTTTGTTAGATCACGACTGACGGGTTATAGGAAGATCGATAATCTCCAACTTGACATGAAACATGAGGACCATTTTTTGTTGGACGGTGATAAACATGTTTCCCAAAGGGGGAAAGAATCTTAACATAAATATAATTCTAGGTAGAATAAAAAATTCTTTTTGAATTTCTATGTTCAGATTTAAACGAGTATTATTACACAGTGAATGAATCGAGATTACCTCTTACCAACACATAAATTATTAATAATGTAGCGGTACGTATTTGCTTGTGGGCTTCAATCGCGATTTTTGAGATAACAAGAAATTTTAGCATTAAAAACTGTGTACTATATCAAATAACCGGTATGTTTAGAATTCCACCGCTGGATGGCAGAAGAGTTACTAAGATATATGCTAATAAATTATAATTACCAGCACTACTGACACTTCTTTATTATATCAGTATTGCTGAATTAATTTATTCTGTTTACTGCACATTTTTAATTGTTCCATTGTTGTAAGCATAATTTATTTGTTTCCCACTGCATGCTCTGTTTTGAGAAATTAAGTGCTAAATTATTAAGGAATAGGGCGACAACATAAATTTCTTAATAATAACGAAAAAGTTAGTAGAAAAAAAGCTTCAACTGAAATATTCGGCAACATTTTCAGAATAAATATTTTTGAAAAATATTTTATTAATAAAAAGGTTTTATTGTTCAATTCAAGACAATTTGTTCAACCGCAATATGCATATTCACCGTTAAAGCATAATAGGAAATAGAGAAACTTTAACAGATTCTTCCTCTTAGAAAGAAATAGAAAAGTCAAAGATGTAAAGAATTTTTTACTGCAAGTATCGATATTTCACATCTCTGTATGCGAACAATTATTTCTAAAAAGGATGTAGATGGATTTTTGAATTTTGACTTAAGAGGTAAATATGAAGAAACCATTGTCTAACTCCCAGATGAAATAAAATATGACATTCCAGCACATATTTTTTCCGTTCCTTTATGAGATAGTCTCTATTTTCGTAAAACTAAATCTAAAATGGACATTGAAGAAAAAAAATTGCTTGCGCAGTTGTACTGGTGTTGAAGCAAAATCCTGAAGGATGAGGGCAAACTAAGTGGAACCTATAAAGTTCCTTGAAAAAAAGATATAGCTTAGAAGTGATATTATACTCGGATAATTGTTGGTACAGCAAAAAAAAAAAAAAAAATGTCCTTTTATGCTTTATGCACTTGCGAAGTTTAAAACTGTATCAATCACCCATAAATTTCTCGATGTTGGTCATGTATAAAATAAAGGTGATTGTATTCATTCACTGATGGTCGAGAAAAATATAGGAAAGTCAATAATGAATGCGACTTGCGGTATGCTTAATAGGCCGTTATCTATTATTGGAGAATTATGATGATTTTCACAATGGCAATAAAAAACTTGATACTTGAATATAAATAAAGTTTTGAGCAAAAATGAAGCAGTCAGATGCACAAATTATATTAAGGGGGGCTTTTAAATATTCCAAAAGGAGGTTACGCGGATATATATTGTAGCACGATAGCCTCGCAGTATCAAACTGGAAGTCACGAATTGGAGACTTATTTTATTCTGGACTTAACTCATTCCCTGATTTACCCAACCTGAAATAACCAGAAAAATCTAGAAAGTAAATGCAGTCGAGAGAAAGCGACTGGCTCCCAATATTCTCTTCAGGTCCATTTAGCTTAGTATATTATGAAAAGCTAAATTCCCCAACTCTCGACGTCTTGTTAAAGGCGCGGGACATACTTTAATATATATAGATATATCAGCTCAGTTTGCGACAAAAGAACTAGGGAAATTTACGGTGCTGTAAATGTTTATTGTATGCGTTAGAAGAGACGATCAGAAAAAAAATTTAGTCTTGAAAAATTCCTAGTGTAAGCATGCCACTATTTTGCTGCAGTTAACGGT
Source organism: Icerya purchasi (assembly GCA_039619475.1). Classification (NCBI taxonomy): domain Eukaryota; kingdom Metazoa; phylum Arthropoda; class Insecta; order Hemiptera; family Monophlebidae; genus Icerya; species Icerya purchasi. The sequence goes on from CM077115.1 coordinate 55,714,635, forward strand.
ATTTTAATATTCTTTTTTTGTAATAGGCAGAAGAACGCGGTAGGGCTAGTGCTAGGATTCTAAGATTTTGGCGCTCAGGATCTAGCTCGAGCTTGCATACTTCTTAACGAGCTTTACACGAGTTTTAGTAAACATTAGTAAATCATCCGTTTATAATAAATTTAATTTCAGAGGTATGTGTCGTGACAGATCATTCTTTTTTTTCCCGCATTAATAATAATGAATAAGGTTTTTTGTAATAATAGGTTTTACGTGAAATTGAGCTTCTCTACCCCCAAAAAAAATCTCGTGTGACAGGCACTAGTTGGTATAGCGCGAAGTGAAGGCTGCGGAAATGCAGGGGAGAGAAAGATTATGTTAAATAGTGAAATTAAAAAAACATTTCAAAAAATTATAAAATTTGGTACAATTTGATGAAATAACAAAAAATCGTTAAATATTGAAATTGCTCACTGTCACTTTCGCAACTAGAAATCGTGTTCGTCATATGAGAAGAATATATTTTAATATATCTTAATGTAGAGAAATTGATTTATCCGACGAATCGCAGGCTCCTATACTATATTTAATTTAACAACTGCATTATCTAATTTCGTCTGAAATATCACCACCTCCGCCGAAATAAATACCTCCTCCAGTTATGAAAATTACAGAAACAAGGAGTATATGCGATTATTAATCGGGATGAAGCCTGTTCCAATTTACCACTTTAAACAAATAGACTCGCTGTTACTAAAAATGATTGGGAAGGAATATGATTCGTTTAGTATAGATAATAATTCTGAATTTAAAAATTGGATTTACTTAATTCCAACATGTAATATTCATATTAGAAAAACGACTTCTTACAGTCTATTATCAGATATGTGTAATGGATTAAAAGAGAAAATTCGAGATGTATTTAAATACACCAGTACGTTTTACATAGTCTCGAAACAGTTAACAACATTTTTATTTTTTGACTGTTCATTTTATAAATAAGAACACTAAATTACAAAGTGTTTCTTCAATTATGAAGAAACGACATTAAGCTGAAAATACATATAAAATATTAAAAACTGGAATTTACAAAATAATATTACTGCTGATGCAACAGATAATACTAATAATATGTAAATGGTTGTTAAAAATCTAGGATGGCGACGCGTCAGATGTGCAGCACATTCTCTATACTCAGCTATTAATGCAGAAAGAAATTAAAACCGAAATATCAAAGATAAAAAGTATTGTAGGATACTTTGAAAGAGGTTCGTGTGCTGTATCATTGTCGGAAAATAAACCGCAAAAGTTAAACTTTCCGAAATTAAAATTAGAACGAGATTGTTCTGCACGCTAGAACTACACTTATCGTAAGATTGAATATCTTAAAAAATGCAGTTGGCACTTCACTGACGATTGAAAATCTATAATTAAATGATACTTGAACAATTAATGGGAGGTAATGGTCGAATATGTAGAGGTACTAAAAAGTTTGTATACCGTTGTAGAATGTCTTCGTTCGGAAAAACATATTTCTTTGTCAAAGTTTCTTATATATGTGTTTGAAAGTTTGAATAAATGTATTGATGAGCCGAGGATAGAATTCGTAGTTGAAATGTGTAGAAAAAGTTCGTATGAAATTTTGAGAAATTAAGTTAACGAACTTATTGCGCAGACAACGTTAGAATTAAACATCATGGTTTATCTAATAAAAATGAGCAAAAAGCTATAGATAATTTAAAAAAAACTAAGTTTGAACATTAAACTGAAAAATGAGTACAGACAGTACAGTTATGGTCCAATCATAACAAATGAAAAAGTATTGGAGGAAGCAAATGAATTATAGCTTTGGGAAAAATTCGATGAAAAGGTATAAAATTTAATAACCCGACAATACGACCTGCCTCTATTTCCGTCTAACCACTTATAAAGTTACACCGAAATCCATTTATATTACAACAACTTCAATACTTTGTGAACGGATTTTTACTAAGATAGGGCAAATAATAAATGATCGACGAAGCAGATTGAAATTTAAAATATCTCCCAAATTGTATTTCTTAATTTAAAATAATAACACAGTATTCTTTGTGTTTTTGTTACAGATTGTTTCTGTTTTTAAATGATATTCTGTATTTTTAATATTTTTATACTTTAAATGATATAAAAGGAAAAATCTAAACACCATTTTTTATTATAATTGTATGTATCCTTTTGGCTTTTTGTTAAATGCAGTACTTTATCAACATTCTTTAAATTTTTTGTAAAAGAAAATTACGTCACACGGAAAAACATCTATTTTTATTCTAATTACAGTAGAATTTATACACAGCAATCGATGGAAGTCCGCTTTAAAATATTCTTTTTAGCGTTTACGTTCAAACTAATCGTGGGCGGCTCCATTTACTCGTGAAAAAAAAATTATTAAACGTAAAATTATTAAAAATTGCACGTCAATAAATTAGCATATCACTTTTTTTTCTTTTTTTTTTTTTTTTTTTTGATTTTTATTTATTATATAAATATAATAGTATTCGACAGTGCCGGATTAAGCAAGCGCGGGGCCCGTAGCAAATTCTGTCGAGGGGCCCTTGATCTACTGAGTTCTTAAGTATAAATTGGTAAAACAATAATGCAATACCGAATATGTTTATTTGCCATCTATAGGTTACAAATTATGTTAGTGTTTAATAGTAAAGTAGATTACAATATAGGCCCTGTTAGCCTTTGACAAGTACAAAAAGTCAGAGTTGAGATTGCTCTGAAAATTTAGAATAATTTTGATACGAAACTAACATTTTAAAACTGACGATTAATAACGACGAACCTTTATTATTTTTTAAACTTTTTCAGATTTAATGTGGGCAAATTTAGAGATAATACGATACGAATATCAATTTCTCTGAGCAAATCATATTCTATATTCATCAAAGAGAAATAATTCAGACGTTCTTGACTCATCGTGTTCCACCTTAATTCATTTTTTATACGCTTCATTGTCGAAAATGAACGTTTGCCACTGACTAAAGTCATCATGACAGACAAATAAATGCGCAAAGCAATTTCTAAATTGGGCAAACATGATTCTAATGAATTTTCCATTAGGAATTTATAGTATTGAATTTCCAGAGCTTCGTTTTTTGAATTGTCAATCGCACTAGCCACATCCGTTTTCAGTAGCTCGACAAACTGCACTAAGTCTTCTAAATCATTTGCTTATGACCATAGTTGGAGTTTTTTTCAAAATCTCTTCTGCTATAATAGATTTTAATGATGGAAAAATTCCGAAAATACTACTAAGTTTTCGGTATACTTTTATGCGTTTCTCTAAAGCACGTAGTGTGTTATCAATAATGACAACAAACACCTCAATTTCAAACTCTTTAGCAGGTGTCTCATTTTCAACAAATTTGTCAAGTGTACTAGAACCGCGCTAAAATGGTCATACTTTGCGTTTAGCTTGCGTCGTCTTGAAGTCTGTTTCTGATATTCATGATAGCCTGTCAGATCTTTGGTTTTTGCTTCAATATGTGAAAATGTGGATCGCATTGTTTGGACATATCCATATAATGATTCATAAAGGGCGTACCCTGTGTTAAGGTCTATATTGGGCAATTGCAGCGACGCACTAGTCGTTTCTACGCGTTCTACGATACCATTCCACGTAATTGCCATTATTCCCGTTTCCAACTTATTCATTTTTGAAACTAGTCCGTAAGCTTGATTACAACGCTTTACCTTTTGATCTATATTATTGCAAATGTCATCCGACACTTGCTTGATAGTGGTAAAATCACATAAAAGTGCCTTCTTAGCATCAGCTCTGGCGGATCACTTAGTATCCGACAACCTTTTCAAATCGGAATTTTCGAAGTAAGAGTTTTCGTAAGAAGACCCCAACGATGTGTAGAAGCAGAAAAAAAATTATAAAGATTTTCAATAAAATCGAAAAAAAATAATGCTTTTGTACAACAGTCTGCTGCGCACTTAGCAACTAGATTTAATGAATGTACAAGATAGGGAATGTATTCTGCGTACATATTTATTCCTTTAATTCATGCTGCCGCTGTATTTTCCGCTCATGTTGCTGGAATTATCATAACTTTGTCGACGACGGCAATCTTTGATATCAATGCCATTCTTACTTAAGAAATCTAGTAAACTTTGGGTAAGTTGTTCAGCAGTATGGCCTTCCATGTCTAAGAACTTAGCAAATCTCTCAACTAGTCCAGATGGTAGAACATAGCGCACTATCAGTCAGTTGGTCTACATGCGATATATCTGGAGTAGAAACTAATGACATTAAATAGTACCTGAGTCTTTTAATTTCGCCAATAATTTGATCCAGCATGCTTGATGTAATTAATTCGATAAATTCCTCGCATTTTGTTTTAGATACATATGACGTGAGCCCTTTTCCTTTATGGGCATAAGTTTGAATATGTTGGGCCATTAAAACGTCAAATTCGGAAATTGAGAGCTCTTTTCGAAAAAAAAAAAAAAACATTTATCTCAGTTAAAAAAATATTTAGCTTATTTTAATACCATGATGGAACATGTCAAAATCCTTTCTAAAAGTTTGAAACACCACAAATTATTTGTGAACGAAATTGGTAACGATGTTACTATGTCAGGATTACGAAATGGTTCTGAGAAATTTAATTGCAGAAAATCTCTCATTACTTTTATAACTTACATAGACTTATTACTAGAACATCATTTCTTTAGGTATATGATTGATAAATTATAATAAAAATAATGTGAACTGTATGTTTTACAAATAAATAGGCAATTTCAACATTTTGAATCGAGCTATTTCAATTCTACTACGCTTCCACACTGAGTGTCTAGTAGGAGCGCTCGCACATGTCAGACTTTTTGTAGAGGCAATTATCAGGCCGATTAAAATTCTGTACATTTATACGAGTGACTTTTTGTAGAATTGGTGCGTTTACCTTATGAAATTATGTGTTTTATTTTTGCCAACGAAATAATCGGATAAATATCGTCTGCAATGGGGATTGTCTTGGTTGGAAAAGGTGTAACGTTTTACGTTCTAGTGACATCAAGTAAATTCAATATACCGCGACTTAATAAGTTTTACTCAAAAAATTACACTCAGGCGGAGGCGGGTCTGGATAAGCGGGGCCTCTTTCTGCGCGGGGCCCGTAGCAATTGCTACTCTTGCTACGTGGTTAATCCGGCACTGGTATTCGATCGTGAACAATTTTATGATAGGGAAAATCCGACTGCTTATTACGAACTATTATAATTTATTTAAATATTTTATACAATCGATTACGCTTTTTTATATAAATTTATGACAAAGTGAAGAAAAGAAATAAGAAGGGCGCTAAATAACTAATAAAAACGAAGCGAAATAGTGAGTAAATAGAAAAATATCGTGTACCAGGCGATCGATGTGCTAGAAAGCGAGGAAGTAACCGCAAAAGTACAGCAGCATCGTTGCACGACGAGCTGCGTTCATGAATAAAGCGATTAAGATCGTTTCTAATTCCGATGTTGTCATTTTTCACTTTTCTGGCTGGCCTGGTACATTTCAGGTATTTATTAAATCGCAGATATGGAACAGAGAGCGAAATAAACTATTCTTCCCTGTTCGAGGACGATATATTTTAGTTTCTTGATAGGCGGAACCGTGTAAACCTGGAATTCGTTGATTCATTTTGTTATCGTCGAGTCAGAGTTGCGGATACGTATCGAAAACTGTAGTCGGAATTTCATCATCAACTCTGCTACACGGATACATGTCGTTCCGGATCTCTTCATCTCTAGATGTAAGTATATAGGGGAAAGAATTAAACTGAGACGGAACGTTGAAGATTACGATATCGAAACTTAAATAAGTGCAGTGAAAGGTGTTGAAAGATACCGAAGCTAAGCCTTCATCAAAACCGCGTAACCTTTACCGGGTTAGTCTGGCGCAATCGGACAATTAAGCATCCCGATTGACACGTGATTAAATTATTCATGTAAATAGTTCGGCGTCTACGCTCTTTTCTAATTTTTTAAACGTAAAATACGATACGGTACGTAATTTATCTGCGCTATCCTAACCCCATTTAAAAGCTGGCCAACGAAAGAAAAAGCAGTATCCTCTTATAGAATGGAAGATACCGAATACGCCCGATTTTCACGAAAGAGTCGAAAGACGGTGCAACTTTTTCTTTTTTATCGATCAGAGTGATCGTTCAGTTCCGGTTGCTGCTTTATGCTAGATCGTCTTACTTCAACGGTGCGACATAGCTGCACGTAATGAACAACATTCATAGAAAGAATTATTGTACCTTCCGAGGTTCCGGGCATGCGGCAATACGACATGCTCCTCGTTTAATCCATTTTCGCAGCTCGCATAAGACAATCTATGTAAATTTTATATTATTTTCGAAATTAAAACTGAATTATTTCCTTGAAATTATCAACCGGTGTCTAGCGAACGTGAGAAAATTTCGCGCGTTAATTACTTACTACTTTTTTTCGAGAGAGAGAGAGATGGATCTTTTTCATAATTTCGAATCGTATTTCAATATTTTTAGTTTTATAATGGGGAGTTACGAACAAAAAATGATTTGAATTTTTCGGGAATGAGGATAAATTGTTTTTCGCTGCTTCTCAAGGTAAACAAAAAATAATCTTCGTCTTCTTCTTCTTCTTCTTCTTCATTTACGTGCCATGAACTGCAACAAAGGCCAGAGGCACGGAAAGTTAGGATTCTATAGTTGTGATAGAAGGTTAGTTGAGATAAGCGAATAATTTCTTTATATTTACTTCATTGTTCCTCTTAGGGAGTTCTTTCAAGGTAGACGGAAGGAAAAACGTGGTGCGAGTGTGATTATATTTTATGGCAGTCTAATAGAATGTGTTGGACGGAGAGAACTGAGGAACAACAGGTTTCACATAGAGGTGGTAAGGATTTGTTCAAGAGGAATTGGTGAGTAATCCGTGTATGGCCAATGCGCTGTCGACACAGTGCTACTTGCTCCTTTCTGCTTGGCCGGAACGACGATTGCCACAAGTTGATGTCCTCTTTGATGGAACGAAGCTTATTTGATACTGGGATATGTTGAGCCACGAGTCGAACCATTCCTTTGATAGGCTACTGGTTATTTCTTGAACAGCGTCGTTGGCAGGTATTCGGTTGTTTGCTACAGGAAAGCATGACGTTGCTTCTTTCGCGGCGCGGTCTGCTGATTCGTTCTGTGGAATACCTTTGTGTCCTGGTATCCAAGCAAATATGATCTTGAGATGTCCGCATTAGCTATCGTAGATAGTATTTCTTTAGCTATCGGGTGCTGCGACTTATCGTGGGACTTTAGCAGGCATGTTAAAGAATTTAAAGAGTCAGTGCAGATGAGGCAGTTTTGTTTGGACTGTACGCAGATTTCAACTGCCAGTTTAATTGCGAATAATTCGGCAGAGAGCACGGAGTAAAGATGTGGAAGAACGTAACGGATAGTACCTATCTGTTCAGAGATTACGGCACATCCTACGAGAGAGTTTGATTTGGCACCGTCGGTAAACAGAATTAACGAGGACGGGTATTTCAGGAGAAGTCCATGGAAAGCGCTCAGAATAGTATTAGTAGGGGAATGTTTGTTCAGCTCTAAGAGTGAAAGGTCTATATTCGAAGCTGCAGTTTTCCATGGGGGGAGTATGGTGGGGGTTGACTCATAGATTTTTGGTAAATTCATGATATCTGACATTAGTGATTTCGTCGCATAGGATAGGAAGTGATATGTTTTGGGATTCAAAAAATAATCTAAAACGCTCTAATCTAATTAACTCGAAATAAATTTCTCTTCATCGGCATAGAAGCTGGGGGGAAGGAGGAGACAACGCTAATTCATTTCGTCGACATCTATTCACGACGTGCCTAAATTATAAAAAAAAAAAAAATTAAAAAAGAAAAAAGTAATTGTTATCAAATACCATATAATGTTTTTATTTTATAATTTAGTTCTCGAAGTAAAATTAATCGGAAGTAATAAAAATATTCAGAAACACAGGAATACAAGGCTACATTATTTTATTTATTTTTAATTATGCCACAAAAAGTATATTGATTTAATGGTGAAAGTTAATTTTTCGAAGAAATCCTTAATCGGCGGATTTTTCCCATTCTAAAATACATTTTTAAATTGTCTGAAAAATAGATTTTCGATAATTTCATTTCACATTATTAAAACCGTACACGTTTGTGTTAGGACGTTATCGTGTAATGATGATATTGTCTAATCGCATCCTTTTCTTGTACAGAATAGTTTGTAATTTTTCAATTTCAACCGTGAAAATATGCTTATCGAACTTGCCGATTTTATTTATTTCCTTATATTGTTTTTCAGTGAAATCGCTTACGTTTTCTACTGAAGACTAATTTTCGTTATATTTAAACATACCGTTAACATTACTAAGTCGATACTATATATTTCGCGTTTCGGTAATTTTTACTATAACGACGCTGACGAATTAACTGTAATCGATTTGATGAGGATATTCGATTTATAATCGACATATTAGATTTATTTCAAATTCAAGATAAACGAACAAAGCTGCTTAGTGGTCACCGCATTGGATCGGTTCTCATTCATAAAGTAAAGTAGTTGCTGGCGAGAGTGAGCTTCTGATTTTGTAAAGTTAACGCAGGGAGAGTGGTATTTTTCGAATAAAAATATGTATTTTTCGTATTTTTCTATTATAAGAATTATTTAATGTTTACGTATTTTCCGAGCTCGAAAATGTCTCGCTGCTAATAATCGACTTCGATCTAAAAAATGTCACTTATAATTTTGAACGGACATTCTCTAACTTAATATGCTTCTTTTCGCTCTTGGCTTTTTTACTTTCTTTCCCACGCTATTCGATATTTTCACTTCACCGTTTCTCACTTTCAAATTCTCCACATTGCTCTCTACACTCTCTCAATCATAATCAAGAAATAGTTTTAACGATATTCTTTTTAAATGTCCCACTCTGTCTCTTATGAACGTTTCTTACTCTATCATCTCAATTGCCTAATCTCAATAATCTGTACAACGGTGCTTCTTTTGCTCTTTCGTTTCCGACATGTATTAATTAGTTCCTTCTTTTGTTGTTTCTATTTCTGATCAGTTCAAAATTTGAATACCTAATTTTCTAAAATTCTTATTAGAGTACTTCTTGTAGTCGAGCTTTAAAAAGAAGTTTGTCGCGCGGCACGTTTTTTTTTCTTTTTTTTTTTTTTTTTTTTCTCTTTTTGCCAATGTATTTTATCATCAAGTGTACACTTATTATATAAGAGACATTTTTTTAAATTTTGCCTTCATTTTGATCGAGATCTGTAAAAGACTTCTTGAGAGTTCCACTCTGTCTTTGTTTTTTTTCGTTTTCCGTGTTTTTCTGATTATTCTTTGGCGATGTTGCGGTGATTCAGCGGCGAAAAGTGCGCTTATTAATGTTACGTGGCTTCCATTATTAAGGCGTCGAAACGAATGAATTCCTCTTTTACGATGGATGAAATGCCGTGCCGTGGAAAAATGAACGGTACTTTCTCTCTAGTTTAGACGAGCGTAACTCCATTTCTCAAGTTTGATTTAGAGTTTTACTGCACAATAATGGCGTTGTTCATTTTTCTTAATTTTAAATTACGTTCAGTTGTTATTTTCAGTTCTGGAATTAATAACCGGTCAAAATGAAAACTTTGGGGAAAAATATAGTACCGATAGTAAATAATTAAACGGACACTAAGACAACGAAAAGAAATAAATGAAAATAAATTACGCGAAATTGAAATGTACGTCTTATAGGCGTAAAAGTAAAGTGTACAGAGATCCGTGTCGTTAATTCTACATGTGCACATGTAGGAATCGAAAGACATTTTAAAAAGCAATTGTAAACTTAAAAAATTACAACCGATTAAACGTTTCGTAATTATATCGCCTCATTACCTAGTAAGCGCTGAGCGGACACACATTTTCAAAATCGGTTGACGGAATTTATTTTAATTCTTTTCAGTGTTCCAGGTCCGAATATACTAGCGACCGCGGTTCGTGTGTGCAGCAGCTTTTGTCGGCTCCGGTAAGAAATGGTTTTTTCTGTCAATTTGACGAAAATTACGTTACTGTACCATACAGTGGAGAAAGGTAAAAGGTTCTTAGCGCGCCGACAAAAGACATTCGAATGTGAACGAAATTACGCGCTGCTAGGTTTAGAATTTACATAATCATCGCATAATAATCGTATGTTCCAGTACATATTCGAGTACCTAACTGACTAGGGAATCGTAAAATCTCTGGCAAATAATATCGAAGATGGTGGACGGTGAACTTTATTCTAGGGCAGTCAAATGAGAATGACCGGTTAACAACAGCGTCGGAATCTAGTGGAGTACCGCGCGTCTGAGGGAACATAATAAGTTACGACCCCGTAGATATGCTGCAGTGGCTGTTTAAAGGTAAAAGTCTCGTATCTCGAATCTTTAGCGGAAAAGAATATCGGAACGCACATGGCCGTTAAAAATCGGTTAAGCGAACGATGTAGTCAACGGTAATCGCACGTGTTCCTCGGTAGTCTATGCGATTAAATTTTAAAATTATTCTCTTTACTAGAAAGTATCTTACGTTAAAAATTCACGAGAAAATAATGAAGTCTGTAACGTCATAGTGTTATACAACAACGCTCAGTAGCAGAGAAGTCAGCAGTAATTGGCGATACGTTCGGGATTGCAATTTTTCTTTCAAATTAGATACGGTTTTCTTTGGTATAAAGAGTCTAGTCGAATGAAAGGTAAAATCGGCCCTTAAGTAATTTGGAAAAGTAATTATATCATTACGTTCGTCGTCAATGGAAACGCCGATTCCTAGATTTTTATACCCCGAAACCCTCATAGATAAGGCCCGATTTTGTGATTTTTATAGTTTTTTTTACAATATCTCGGTCAGTTTTCAAACTAGAAATTATTTTTTCCCTTCAAATTGTGATAGCTTTCAAGCTCTACAAAATGGTTATACTGAAAAAAAAAAAAAAAATTGGCGCGAAATTCAAATTTTTACAGCGTTTGAAAAATTTTAAAATTCGATTTCTCGAAAACAAAAACATGAAAAAAAAATATTTTATGCATTTTTCCTCTAAAAAAATATTATATGCATTTTTTCTATAAAAAAAAATATATATATATATATATGAATTTTTTCAGATTTTTAAAAATGGTGGAACGTACTCAAAAACCCTAAAAACCGCATATTTTCGGGTTTTTGACCATATTCAAGCCTCTAAGTCTTTCCTGGTAACCTGCTTGATACTCCAAACGCCATTTCTAATTTTATTCTATACTACCAAGATGGTAAAACTTCGTTTCCGTAGAGCCGCTTCGCCGTAAAGTATTATGAAACCAATAAAAACTACATTATATCGAACAATCATTAATAAGTCCTAACGGCTCTTCGTGTATTAATACCGATTCTCAAGAATACATTTAGTGCGTGTTCGACCACTTTTTATCGGTTATTTGTGCGTCAGAAATTAATTTTAATTTCAAACCGCATACTTTCACCTAGAAACATTAATGTCTCTTTTGATATAGCATTATAATAGTTTAATCGGATGGTTTTTTCAATTGCAACGGTTAGTTTTTGGTGGATTTATAAAATTGTTTAAGGGGAGATTGTAGGCCCTATGCTAACAATGTTAAAACTACTCAACTTCGGGTACCATTTTTTCAAAAAGTATACCTTTTAGGTCTTTCGAAATTTTTCTGAGGTTTATTTAGGGTCTTTAGGAATAATGTTAACCAACTTTTAACTAAAAAGGATAAAATTTGAGGAAATTAAAAATTATTGAAGTATTTGTTCAAAATTTGCTAATATTTTGCATGGGTTTTTATTTCATAGGAAAAATATTTCATTTTCTGGTATTTTAAGTTAGCTACCATTAATAAAAAATGAGCACTATAGTTATAATAGATCTTGCGATAAGTGTACCACAAGATAAAAAACACAAATTTTTCAGGAGAGAAGTTTAGAACAACAATTATTTATTAATGAAAATATATCAGTTTACACATAATTATTCATAATATATGTTTCACTTTAAAATATTCCAGGGCCATATTCTTCATCTTTTTTCCGCTTCAGATTCCTCTTTTTTTCTCTTGCCGCCTTGGTCATTTCCAGTATTGCTTTTTCTGCTTTTATGACACGATCACGATCGATACTTTTCAATATAATAACACAATTACTACCAGCAGTTCCACAAAGTTCTTCAAGTACTTTTACGTTGCCAAGGTTCCCATCATTGAAACTGATAACAGCATCAAACGCACCAATTTTAAGAACATCCATTTCTACAAATACACTGTTTTGGGTAATCGATTCCAGTTAACATTATTGAATGATTCATTTAGATTCTGAGTTTTTCCATGTAAGCACTTTGATAAAATATCTGGATTTGTAAGGTCTCGATAAATAATTTTTATAAAGTCCATGATAGCTTGAGGAATAGAGTTTTTATGGGTATACTCTTCACCAGTTGCCAGCATGCGTTGATACCACGATTCAAAACCTTTAGGGCATAAGCTATGATTCGGTTCATCATCTGTTGAACTTTTATGGAAAAAGGTTGCCCATATTGCTCTTCTCATTGCTTCTAGGTTATTTAGATTGTTTCGAATTTCTTGGCCATAATATGTTTGCAATTGATCAATATTTGCATCAGTTAGTCGACCACGACCTGCAAGAGGTTTACTATCAGCTAATTTCTTTCCTTTATTGTCTTTAATCTTCGTAATCTTGATCTCATCCTTTTTTGAATATGCCCAACACATTCCAGCTTCTTTATCTCTATATCACCATAAGGTTTCAGTTCCAAAACTCAAACCTCGCTTTGCTTCAGATCGTTGGAAAATTGCAACAGCACTTGCAACTTCCATTCCACCACTTGAACTTTCAAAATTTTTACTGCAGTTATGATCTTCCAGATCTTTTCCTTTACATTTGGCACAATATTTAGAAAAGCATTCAATATCTAATACTTTCCCTGTATCCACACTTGTTACTGTTATTATTCCATTCAATGATGTCCGTCCACGTTTTTGCCAAGTTCCATCTAAAACAGTAGAGATTTGATCATCTCCATCTTTTTCATTTTTAGCTTCTATTGCAGCCATCATTATAGAATTCTCTGCAATATTTTCAACAGCTTTCGAAATATATGGTGTGTAAGTTTGAAAACGAGTAGGTGGTTTTGGTAAATCAGCTATAGCATAAAATATAATTACAGCCTTCTTTCCTTTTCCAATAACACGAAAACCATAAATCCAGCGCTTGTTCACATCATACAATTGATTATTATCTTTTTTACTAGTATAAAATTCTTGAGCATATTTACAGGAAATTACATTTGATCTGTAATTGACAGCATAATCCTGCTCTATTAGAGGATAGTTCTGAAATATCCAGTCCATTGCCATTGTATTGAAAGCATTTGAATCATGCCGAAATGTTATATAGAATTGATAAATCTATAATCACATATCCAGGTTTGTTTTCTGATGATACATAATAGGAATCTTCTCTACATAGATCAATATACTTGAGTTTTCTTTTACTTGATGAAAAAGGTGTAGATGTAGAAGTAATATTTTCATTAGTAGAGAACTATTAGCAGTTGATGGCTCAGATTCAGTATCACTATCTAATCATTTCTGACTCCATGGGTGCTCTCCAGGCTATCAGTTCACCGCTTCCTCCTCCCTCTTCTGACTTCTTCATTCTTCGTATACGATCTCTCATTTATAATCTTTCTTTCCATCACTCTGTACACATTGACTTACTGTGGGTTCCTGGTCACAGAGGCATCGAGGGTAATGAAATGGCGGATGCTTTGGCTCAGGTTGCTGTTCGTTCTCGCTTCTATTTAAAAAAAATCCCGGCTGTTAATCTATTACCCCTAATTAAGAAGCTTCACTTCAGATTTTGGTCGGATGTGTACCCTTCTTCTTTTACCAACAATCGTTCCTTCTACCTTTCAATCCAACCTACACTTCCTTCTCATCCATGGTTCTCGGAGTTTCCCTCTCTTCCACGATTTATAATTTCCTCTATTGTCCGCCTGCGCTTTAATCACACACTGCTGCCCTCTTCACGCTATCGTTTCTCTTTGCTTCCCTCTCCTCATTGTCCGTTGCATCCAGATGAAGCAGTTGTCTGTGATGCTGATCACATTTTCTTCGAGTACTCTGCTCTTTCTGCGGAGCGTTCTCTTTTCTATCTTCACCTTATAAAGCTGGGGCTTCCCACTCCTTACTGTGCGTCTTACATCTTGTCCCTTCCTTCCCAGTCTGTTGTTCTTGTCCTTGGTTCCTTTATTTCAGCTGTCTCCAATCGAATTAGGTTCTAGTTAGTTGTCTCTCCTTCCCATTGTGTCTGGGCAATGGTTCATAGTTTATGCGCCCAAAAAAAAAAAAAAAAAAAAAAAAAGTATCACCCAACACTTCACTTTTATCAACCACTGCACCTGATTTTCTTGTGAAATGATTGCCTTTAAACTTATTTTTACCAAACTTCTTTATCCGCGGCATATTTACTAACAAATGTCAAAAGAAATTTCTAAAAACTCACTAAAACAGTAAGAATTTACAATCATCAAGTAACAAACTGATAATGAAAATATAATTTGGTTTAATATTACCGTGTCCTGATAAAGTCGTTAACCACGTTGCTTATCCATATTGTTCAATATCATCGCAGTTGATAATCTGGTGAGATGGTTCATTTTTATTTCTTTTATCTATTGGGCCGTCCGATTTAACATTTTCATTTGTCTCTCATCGATTTAGAAGTTTCTAATCTATGGTTCTTTGAGTTTCCTTCACTTCCCCGTTCTGTTGTCCCTTCTATGATTCGCTTGCGTTTTGGCCATTCTGCTCTCCCTTCCTCTTGTTTTCGCTATTCCCTTGTCTCCTCTGTCCTCCCCGCCATAACGAAGCGGTGGTTTGTGACGCCAATCACATCTCTTTTAAATGTTCTTTCCTTTCTGTTGAACGTTGTATTCTATATTCTTGTTTACTGAAACTCAAACTCTCTACTCCTTATTGTGCATCTTATATTTTGTCATTCCTCTCGCTATCCATAATTTCATCCATTGGTTCCTTCATACCGTTTATATCTGACCGTATCAAAATCTAACTGACGGCTCTTTTCTTTCTTGTTGGTTCTGGGTGTGAGTCCTTAGCTGGCATGCCCAAGGGAAAAAAAAAATATTTAGAAGTTTCTAATTTTGTTTCCATTTGTCTATTTTATTTATTTATCTATTTATTTATTTATTTATTTATTTATTTATTTATTTATTTATTTATTTTTATTTTTATTTTATTTATTGATATTCTCTCTTTTGCCTGTTAGATGGGCGTGTCCAAAGGATCCCTCTCAGCCCCCCCCCCACTACCATCAAATTAAATAAGCCGTCTAATATACTGCTCCTTATTGCGCATCTTATATTTTGTCCTTCCCCTCGCCATCCATTATTTCATTTATTAGTTCTTTTATATTGTCTATATCTGACCGAATCAAAATTTAACTGACGGCTCTTTTCTTTCTTACTATTTCTGAGTATAGGTCCTTAGTTGACGTGCCCAAGGGTGATCAGAAAACACAAAAGCTAGAAATAATTTAGAGCAGACTTTCAGCTTTAGTGATCATACGAATTTAGTTCCGTCATTCACCACTAGAGAGCAGTATTTACTTTACCCTAAAAATGAATTATCACTTATTTATAATTAAATACCAATTTTTTCTTATTTTTACATTTTTATTTATTGGACTTTCTATTACTTTTCTGAGATTTTTACAACCATTTATTTTTAAAATACCTATGAGTAGAGTACATCAAAATGCGCGCAAATGTATGCTAATAAGATGAGCTAAAAAAAAAAAAAAAATGAAAAAAAAAATTTGTTTTGGGCCTACAATCTCCTCTTAAAGATATATATCTACATATTAAATATATATTCTTTTTTTTGTTTTTTTTTGAGGGGGGGGGGCTTATATGAAGACAACCCATCGGCCATTATATAAATATGTATATAGTTATAGAAGCAATCATAAAAATCATGAAGCTCTATATATTTCACTTGATACTGGCGCTGTAGTCAACTTTGCGATCGCGAATGTGATCGAAACATGTACAATCAACGATTGAAACGCTCTGCCGTGTTGTAGCTGACTTTGAGAACACAATGGATGGCAACAACGAATGATGACATTAAATGCTGTATTCCCACCCAAGGTGTTTCCGGACATGTGTTTATGACCGCGCTGATTACTAACATTCGTTAATCTCAGTCACCATATCTACTACAAATGTCGGTGAAAAATGCGCAAGTTGTGGTGTATCAAAACAAAAAAAAAAAGAAAGATGGTCAGATCGAAAGAAATTGTTAGTACAGACGATAAAGCCAATACTCTCTTAGGTTGTTTTGCTAAGACAATTACAGTTGGTGATATTCTGTGTCGCAGTTGCAGCGGCATTGCTTGTCTAACAAAGTCGAAACAATGGAAACTTCAAGAAGCACAAAAGGTGACGACAATAACTCCTCAGTCCGAAAGTCAAGAGTTCAGTACATCTTCAGAACACCACTATCACAGCCAGCTGAAAGCGATCCATCTTATCAACCAGTAAAAAAGAAAAAAAAGTTGAAGAAGAATTTATTGAGTTGTCTTATAGAAAAGTAGTTTGTACACATAATTATTGTTTTCTGTGCGAATATAGTTCTGGGCCCGTGGTTCCTTTTGAGGCGCGTCAAGAAGTTTTTGTTGAGAAACAAATATTCATGCGAAAGGGTAATAATCGATGCTGTCAAGAACATTTAACAAAGAGACAATTTTACGCAGACGAAACACAGAAAGTTTAAGAAGAGTTTCTCACCTTTGAGTTTACTATAACGGCTGCAGATATAACTGAATTATTTGAAGCTTTAAGTGCAACTTCGGATCGGTGATTTTTCTATCTGTGAAAAGCGAATTCGTACACATTTACTGGATTAAATTGGAAAGAGCTGATCCGATTGCGCGAAATGATGGTTTACTTAAGATACTCGGATACTCGGATAATCGAAGTGTTACACAAGCTTCGTTATTTTTTTATTTAGATTACGAACAGAGGGAATTTAAATGATCCGCTCTGTTCTTGGTCTTGAACGTCATCAGCATGTTTCTGAGTTTTAAAAGCTGTCTTAAATTCTTTTAAGAAGGACACATATTGCCTTCCCGTTTTGGCTTGAAAACCGCAAATCCAGATGACTTGATTCGTAGTCATTCAACGATTCTCCTTAAAAATCTTCACGGCGTAAGTGATGATAATCTTGCGCTAGTTTTCTGATGCAACTTACTTAAGACACCGGAAGAGTTCCAACAACGAATATCAAAGAAAAAATCTTATTCAGGTTACAAAAAAGTTCCTCTGTGTAAACCATTTAAAATTTGTACTACTGATATTGTTGATGTTTTGGGACCATTCTATGCTAAAGAAAACGATGCTAATATTTTGAAAAAAATTTTGAATGAAAATGAAAGCGATTTTAAGAAACTGATGTGCAAAGAAAGTGATGTTTTTTTATTCGATCGAGGCTTTCATGATGTAAAATTTCAATTAGAAGAAGAAAAGTATCTGCATGCTATCATTAAAGGAGAAAGGGCAAAAACAATTGTTAGCAAAAAAAGCTAACAGGTCCCGCTGTGTCACGATGATTCAAAGGATCGTGGAAGCTGTACATGGTGCTGTAGCTCAAAAATATACGCTTCTCCATCATCGGTTAGATATAATCGTTGCCTAGCTGAAGATTTTTTGCTTTTTAAAAAATGAATTCGGAAAACGACTAGCCTTGAAGTGATATTGAATTACATTCTTTCAAAAGATAGTAAAGAAAGCAGTCTAGCTACAAAAGTGCAATCAGGAAGATGGAGCCGAATAAATAGTTTGTTTGGAAAATTGAAGTCTTCCGATGTGCTCGATTTTCCTGAAATGGATCTGGTAAAGATACTAGAACTTATCAGTTGCAACAAGCAATATCTTACTTAGCTGAAATGATGGATCAAAAAGTGAAATAGATTTAATTCAAAGCATCAGTTGATATTCTTAAAATACAAGTAGTGGAGATCTAGACATATGCAAGGCACATTTTACAACTGCTATGTTTATTATAAAACATATACGACTGGCTGCGACGGCATTGTACATTGTTATTGCGAATGTGCTAACGGCATGAGAACGATTGGTTGCTGTTCCCACATTGCTGCGTTATTTATTTTTTGTCGCATGCGAGATATCTGCTCAAAATTGTGAAACCTGCCGAACATCTCACAAAGATTTATGAGCAAGAGAACGTGGTTCCTGTTATTGAAGAAGACAGTGCCGATGACTGATAAACAGTCCGTGATCATAGATTATACAATCCAATATAGTTTGTTATTTTCGTAAAATTTTAGTAAACCATCATAGTTTTAAGGTCTTATTTTTCCCTCTTATTGCCCTATTGTATATTATTCTTCGATTGAATGTAAAGTGAAATATAATAACATTACCTACAATTACTGATTCTAATTGACCTTTGCAGGTAAGAATGTGTAGTTTGAAATTAAAATGAATTTCTGACACACAAATAACCGATAAAAAGTGGTCGATTACGATAGAAATATAATATAATCAATCTTGAGAAGCGGTATTAATACACGAAGAGTCGTAAGGACTTATTAATGATTGTTCGATGATGTGGTTTTTATTGGTTTCATAAAATTCCTACGGAAACAAGTTTTACCATCTTGGTAGTATAGAATAAACTTTTTCCTGAGTACTCTCATATCTATACGCCGCACTCTTGGCGCTGGATCTTCCTATCCCTTTCAATGCTTCCTTTATCCATTCCTTCCCATCTCTAGCCGTTATTCCTCTCCTACTTTCCCTTACACTCTCTATCTTCGATCGCCTCAGAATCTGAGTAGGTGATCTAAGTCCATGTAGTTGGGTCAGTGTTAACACCGAGCCCACTAAAAAAAAAAAAAAAAAAAAAAATAGAATAAAATCAGAAATGGCGTTTGGAGTATCAAGCAGGTTACCAGGAAAGACTTAGAGGCTTGAATATGGTCAAAAACCCGAAAATATTCGGTTTTTAGGGTTTTTGAGTACGTTCCACCATTTTTAAAAATCTGAAAAAATTCATATATATATATATATTTTTTTATAGAAAAAATGCATATAATATTTTTTTAGAGGAAAAATGCATAAAATATTTTTTTTTCAGCGATGAATGTTTTTGTTTTCGAGAAATCGAATTTTAAAATTTTTCAAACGTTGTAAAAATTTGAATTTCGCGCCAATTTTTTTTTTTTTGAGTATAACCATTTTGTAGAGCTTGGAATCCATCACAATTTGAAGGGAAAAAATAATTTCTAGTTTGCAAACTGACCGAGATATTGTAGAAAAAACTAAAAATCACAAAATCCGGTTTAGGGGTCTAAAAATCTATTCGGCTAGACCCTTTGTTATTCTCATGTGCGTTTTGAGAACGTTAAGTTCTGTCTCGACGGTAATTATCTAATTATTAATGAGCTTATCGAGGAGCGAACATACGGTCAAAAAATAACTTGAACGGTGGCAGTCTGGTCGCTGCGTATTGAAGAATGTGTGCTGATTTCATAGTGGTCTTTGTATTATATCGCGAAAATAGGTCGGTGCAAAATCATTCGGGAATCTGTAATTTACGGGTTGAATTGACTGCAGGATAGACAGTTGTTTGGCAAATTGTATTTCTGGTTTGTTTTGTCAAATATTCGGATGGCACTTTTAACTTTACTCGTGCACCTACTTTTCCTTTACATCCATATCACCGTTAAAAGTTTTTTGATGTTTACTCACACGCTAAAAGAAATTTGTTTATACTCGCGGGTAAATCTGCTCTTTTAAAAGCTCTAAAGTTAACATATACATGTGTGTGTGTGTGTGTTTATATGTAAATGTGACATCTTCGACACGGTGTTTGTTTTCTGTGACGTCTACGTGATCGCTTTGTTTGCAATGTACTTATATATGATTCTTAAAGTGTTGTAATTTGCGGCGTCTTAGGGCTTTACGTTTGTATGGTAAAGAGAAATTCTTGGCCTGTTTCAGTCTGGAAATTGCGACATCGTTTATTTTTAGTAAGAAATTCTGTTACGGTTGCAAATAGGCATTGCTTACGCGGAGTAGAAACTGAGTTTTATGGAGTGTTGAGCGATGTTTCTTGCTCTTCCTTAATTTTTTGTAGTGGAAAGAGAATATTGAAGTTTACACTCATGATCAAACGGTTATTTTATCGCAGCGGTTTATTAAATGTTTTAGCCAATTTTGATGATAACGAAGCGTAGTGTTTAAAACAATTTCGTTTTTCGCGCGTAAATTTTAAACACACGTTAAATGTTTTACCCGTTATACACGAGTTTATCGGAAGTGAATGGTCACAACGCGAAAATAACTATAACTGCTTACTCGGCAGTATTAGAAAAGGTAGAGGAAAAAAACACACAAAAAAAAAAAGAAAAGATAAAAATTTTTGTCCGGTTACCGTCGCTTAGTTTGCTAAAAGAACGAATGCACAACTATGGCGCGAAATTTACAGCTGTGGACATATTTATGCGAGTAGTAAGGTTCTAAGAGAAGAGGGGAATCTTTTTTTTTTTTTTTTTTTTTTTTTGTGGGCACGCCAGCGGCATTGACCCAACAACAAGAAAACTAAGCTAAGAAATTAAATAATTAAGCGGTCCGAAATGGACGCAGCAAAGGACAGCAGTGTGGACACCACAGAAGTTGAAGGAAAGGAGAGGATAAAGTAAGAGTTATAGGAAGTAGGGAGACCTAATGACAGGAGCTGACTGTATAAATGGGAGCGTTCGTTACGAACAGCAAGACACTCAAAGAAAATGTGATTAGCATCACATGTACGAGGAGGATCACAATCGTGAAGAGAACAATCAGGAGAAGGCGATAGAGCAAATCGAAAGCGAGAGGAAGGGAGGAGAGAATGAGATCGATCCGGAGACGAATTAGGGAAACAATAGAAGAGCGACGATCGAAAGGAATAGAATGGAACCAAAACAGGGAACGAGGAATTGGCCGAATGAAACGGTAATGAGAATGACGATTAGAAAATAGGGAGGGATAAATATCCCGCCAAAGTCTGGCGTAATTGGAGATGGATAAGGAAAGGATATCTGAAGAAGGGAAATAGTTGAGGAATGAATCAAGGCGACCAGCAGAACGAGCCAAAGAATCGGCTGCGTCATTGCCATAAATTCCGGAATGACTGGGGACCCATAAAAAATCAATGAGAACAGAACGGGATGACTGCAGAGTGGAGGTAAGAGAACGAATTGAGAGAATAATACTAATGATAGGAATGTGAAGGAGGAGAGGATAGGACTTGAAGAACGCCCTTAGAGTCCGAAATAATGAGGAATTGGGAAAGATCGCTTAAAGAGGAAATATAAGAGATAGCCTGAAGGATGGCGATCGAGTCGGCAGAAAAAATAGAGCAGAAGGAAGAGGGGAATCAACATCTCACGCTGAATTATTGCAGTGGAAGAGATGTAAGAATTGGTTTTCCAACGTGAAAGCTATTTCAGTTGAATGTTGAAAAAGGAGTTATTCTTGATTAAATTCAGTAATGGAAAGAAAAAAAAAAAGCAAACTACTAATAATACTTAAGTACCATGTACAACATACTGGTTGTTATCGTCAATTAAAAGAAAACTACCGCCGCGTTAAAACAATCGTCGACGAAATGACAAAATGTAACTGTATTTGTTAAATTTATTTTTGGCTGTTTTCCGGCTAACATACTCTTAAATATTTCCAGTATAATTCAACTTTACTGTTTCCTGGACAAGACAATTATCATTATTTGATTATAATTTAGGCGAGGAAAGACTGTTGGGAGGCGGTTTATGAGATGAACTTTTTCTTCGAAAGCTTCAAAAGCCTCTTTGTTTCTTCGTTGTCCGACATACCGCCTCTTCAAATTGAAGTTTGCCTCACATTAGTTATCTCATCGTACAGTTTCGCTTTTCGTTCTTTTGTCTGTTTTCATCTGCCTTAAATTTTTTCTTTCTTTTTCCACTCCATTCAATTCTCCTTGCTATCTTTCTACAATGTGTAGTCGGCTAGTCTTAAATTTTTTTTTTTTTTTCATTAAACCTCCACTGTTTTTGAGACTAATAAGGCTCACCTCATCATTTGTGTAAAAACCGACTGGTGGTCTGCATTACTTTTTTTCTTAATTTAATTTCTTTTCGTATTTCGTTTTATCGACTCTTTCTTCGTATTCTTTTAACTTTCAACGTTTCCGCCAGTGTCTCTGGTAGTATTTTCTGTTTTGAAAATATTTTCCCTTCGACTGATTTACATCCGTTTCATCTTCTTCCTCATCTTACTTTTTAAAACCTTATTTATTCCAACTTCTTTCTTTATCCTTGAAATAACCTTATATTTTAATTTTTTTTTTGCGCTTCTTTAGTCTTCAATTATTCACTGGGGTTTGTTTTTTCTTGTTTTTTTTTCTTGCGTTGTCGATTCGAACTATCCAACTTCCATTTCGCTCTTAATTTTCAGAATCTTTTGTCTTCTTATAACCATTTTTTGTATTCTCTAGTTTTCTTCAACTGAAATTATCAAAGCCCGAGTAAATTGTTTATTTTTTTCTTTTTTGAAAACTGTCTATTTATTATTTTTTACATACAAAACTTTCGTCAAGCTAAAGCGCTTGTCAACGAATCTGTTATATACAGTGAGCCACAATAATATCCGGGCACTAATGTACCCAATGAATATACGCTAAAAACAAAGGAAAAAAATGCTTTATTGTTGAAACAAGTAACGGAAATAGAAAAATAAGTATCTCCTTAATATATTCTCAAAAAAGAAAAAAAAATCAAAAACTTTAAAAAAACACGGCTTACGATACAAAAAACGCAAAAATTACGAATTTTAAGCGCCACATTAATATCCGGGCACATAGAACTAAGTGCAGTAAAACACTCGCGGGTTTTTCCCAAGTGCATCAACTAAGAGACGCGCTACTGATATCAGTCATCGCTGTAACGCGAGCCGTTACGCGAAAACTACAATAATTATAGTTAAACAGTACGTTTGTTACGGTAGTTGTTAAAAAAGTGCGTGTTAGTGCAGTGAAATGTCGCGAACGAGTAAAAATACGTGTCTTGGGAATGGCGTCAATTAGTAATTTAGGAAGAATGAAGAAGATTTAATCGGAACGGAAGATTGCACAGCTACTAAATATTCCGAAAAGTACGCTGCATGACGTTCTTCATCGCTTCAAAAGGGAAAATCGCATCGACTCGAAATCTAAAACAGGGAAACCAAAAAAGCTAACAAAATACGATATGCGTTTTATCCGGCGGGAAATAGAAAGAAATCCTAAAGTAAGTGCGTCGAAACTAACTATGGCACTAAGAGAGAGCAAAATGATAGAAATTTCAGCCGAAACAGTACGTCGAGCCATAAAAGATATGGGGTACTTTTCCCGCACTACTCGCAGAAAACCCTACAATTGGTTCTGCAAATATAAAAAAAACGGCTCGCGTTCGCAGAACAATACCAATTTTATTCGGAGGAGTTCTGGAAGAACGTCATTTTTGTTGATGAGTCCAAGTTTAACATCTTTGGGAGTGATGGAAAACAGAAAGTATGGCGTAAACCGAATACTGCGTATGAATTAAAAACTCTGACTGCATCAATTAAACATGGCGGAGGAAATGTACAGGTGTGGGGGTGTTTCGCGGCGAGTGGTGTGGGATCTTTAGTCACCATTGATGGTACTATGAATAGCGATCTATATGTGGACATTTTACGACACAATTTATGCCAAAGCGCTGAAAAATTGGGCATCTTGGAGTCATTTTACTTATATCAAGATAATGATCCAAAACATACAGCGTACAGAACTCGAGAGTGGATTTTCTATAATTGCCCCCACATCCTTGCCACACCCCCACAGTCTCCGGATTGCAATCCCATAGAGAATCTATGGGACTACCTCAATAAAAGGATTCGTGAAAGGCCGATTTCCAACTGTAATGAATTAAAAAAGGAATGGCAGAAAATTCCCCTTGATTATCTACAAAAATTAGTTTGTTCAATGCCGCGCAGGTTGAAAGCGGTCGTGGATGCCAAAGGTCATCATACGAAGTATTAATTTTTCCAGAAAGTAAATATCCAGTTATTTAGAGAGCTCCTTTATTTTATTTTTTCGTTTGCCCGGATATTAATGTGGCGTTTAAAATTCGTAATTTTTGTGTTTTTTATATCTTAAGCTGTGTTTTTTAAATGTTTTTGATTTTTTTTTTTTGAAAATATATTAAGGAGATACCTATTTTTTTATTTCCGTTACTTGTTTCAACAGTAAAGCATTTTTTTCCTTTGTTTTTAGCGTATATTCATTGGGTACATCAGTGCCCGGATATCATTGTGGCTCACTGTATATATTGATACAGATTCGGTATTTGCAGCGCTATATTTTGACGATGTCCGAGTTATAAAAATACTCCCCGAAACGTCATTAATTCACGATCTATCGGACATCGTTCTTTTTAGCCGTCGCTTTGCCTTGTCAAGTATGCTTACTCGGCCAAAATGGAAATCCCGTGCCTGTTCGTTCGATCAGTTGCACCGGGACGATACACTACACTAGTGTCTGTGTAGTGGTAGTGGTCGAGGACTTAGGCAGTGACATGTGCTTGCGGCGAAAGCGCGCATCCGTACTGTTTGTCGAATGACCTTGAGCCAAAGCAGAGATTTCAAATGTATTCCGTCAAAAGTCAGGCAGGGTAGTTAGTGGGGGGATCTACGCAGAAGTTTCTGTAAGAACACAGTTCTGCGTAGCCTTTGGTTACAGTTTTAGTTGTTAGTATTAGTCGTCGATCGTTCGGTGTTCGTGATATATCTGGTCGCTGTCGCACGTGTATCGAAATGAATACGCGCCATGCCGTATAATTTACTGTTTTATTTTTGTTAATTTTTTTGTTAAAAGTTAAATTTTTCTGTTATTTTTTTTAATCGTGGCCGAGTACATGTATCAGGATCGCCGTCCTGTCAGTTTTTTGTGAACTTTTCCGTCAAATATAAGTTTATTTCTTGGTAAAAGTTTTGGTTATTGAACACGTGGTATCGGCTTCGTGATATCTCTAGCGGAGAGACCACCGCCGTTCCGGGGCGGAATCGAAAACGAATTGTTGTATATATTTTTTTATCTTACTTCTATATTCTTTTTAAATTATTTTCGATAAAATAAAAGCCTAATGCTCGTATAAGAAAAAAAAAAAGAAAGAAAAATGCTCGTATGAAAAGAAACTATAAAAAGCAATCACGATAAACTATTTGTATTAACGAAAATAAGTGAAAATATTTCACTGATCTCCGGAAACAACGACTCGAGAAGAGAATCGTATCAATAACGCTCCGTAACAGGAACAAAAATTTAAATTCAAATAGACGTTATTCGTATCAATAGCGCTCCGAAATCAGGGACTCGAGAAGTAGCAATTCGTATCAATGGCCCGTAAGAGGGACTGAAAATCACAATTCGTATCAATATATATATGCTGATACTAATCGCACTTGCAGCGCGATCTCTTTTCAAATTCAAAATTATTATTATTTCGTCTTCCAAATAAAATTGGCTGGGCATATTGTGGCGGGCAGGGCTTCTTTCGTCTTCAGTTTCCTTGTTCTGCCTTTACCCTCCTCAAGTTGGAAGTGTACCTCTATGCTCGCTTCTTATTTACTAACCTTTCTTTCTTCTTTTATAGTTACTTCTCTTATTTCATCCTCGTCCCTGCCCTCATTCTTTCTCCTAGTCTAATTTTCTTATATCCTAGATAGCATGTCGCGTGCTCACGCTTTGAACATCCTGCAGTGGAACTGCCGTAGCTTACAACCTAACAAATTAAGCTTAGAGGGTTTATTAGACCTCTATAATATCCATGTGGCGTTGTTATCCGAAACTTGGCTCAAATCCTCCTCGTCTCTACATTTCAAAGGCTATTCTTTAGTTCGGTCAGATCGTGTGGATGGTTACGGTGGCGTCGCCATTCTTATTAGATACGATCTATCCTACCTATCGCACGATATCCCATGTCTTCCTCCTCCCTATCCTAATCTTTCTAACATGGTTCACATTTCTCTTTTGAATCTTCTTCCGAATCATTTACATATTGTTTGCGTTTATAATCCTCCTAACTCCAGCCTCTCTAATCTTCCTCTTATCTCATTTCTTTCATCTTTATCTGGTCCCTTCATCATTGGAGGCGACTGGAATGCTCACTCTCCTCTTTGGGATTGCGCTGGAAATAATCCTAATGGTTCGATTCTTGAAAATCTCATCTTGGACCATGATCTTTTTCTACTTAATGATCGGTCCCCTACCCTCTTCAAGCAACTTTCTTCCTCTAGTTCAGTTGATCTCTCCTTTTCCTCTCCCAATCTTGGTCTCTTATGCTCCTGGAGGACTCTTGACGGCACTTTTGGCAGCGATCATGTCCCCATTCTGCTCACTCTTAATGACGTGCTCCCTCCCAAGTCTTTCAATCTTCCCGTTGGCTCCTTTCTAAAACTGATTGGACTAAATTTCGTTCCTTGGTGGATTCCTCTCTCCCTTCTTTTTCTGATGTTCCTGATCGCTTCTTTCGTTCCCATTTTTTCACTCGAACGCTAAATTCTGCTCTCTCCGCATCTTCTCCTCCTATTACCAGCACGCGCAGTCGCTCTTCTTCGTATGCCTCCTCACTCTGATGGAACAAAGAGTGTAAAACAGCATTCAAAAAAAAGTTCTGCTACCTTTAAAGCCTTCCGCTCTCATTCCTCTATGTCCAACTTCTTAGCCCACAAAGAAGCCAACGCAGAAGCTTCATCCTTAAGTCCGCCAAAAAGAATTCTTGGAGGTCTTTCTGTTCCTCCTTCTCCAGAGATACGCCCTTCTCCCAGATCTGGAAAATTGCTAAGGCATTTAGATCAGCGCCCTCGCCGCTCCCACCCTTCCAAACATCAGCTGGAGTCCTTCTTAGATTCTATTGCTCCCGCCTATGTCCCCTCTTTTGAAGAAACTGTTCTTCCTTCTCTTCCTGTCGACTTTAAGCTTCACTTCTTGTCTTCTCCTTTCCGTTACGACGAGCTTGCATTCATTCTTAATAAATCCACCTTGTCTGCTCCTGGCCGGGACGGTTTCTCGTTCCTTATTCTTAAAAATCTCTCTCCCGCCGCGCTGCTTTTCCTTCTCCATATTTTTAATTCTTTTCTCCTTTCTGGTTCTACTTCAAAATCCTGGAACGACTTTATTGTCATTCCTATTCCTAAAAGAAATCAATGTTCTTTCCGTCCCGTTTCCCTGGCTTACTGTTTGCGTAAACTTTTTGAAGGTTTGGTTAACAATCGTCTCGTGTGGTGGCTGGAGCACAATAATCTAGTCCCTCCTAATATGTTTGGTTTTCGCCCTGGGCTTGGACTGGTTGACTACATTAGTTATTTCCTTTCAGATGTCTATAAGTCTTTCCTAACTAAAAAATTCACCATTGCCTCCTTTGTGGACGTCTCTTCTTCCTTTGATAATGTGCATCTTCCCTCTTTGGGTTCCAAACTATTTTCTCTTAACCTCCCTTCCGTCGTCATCATTCTCATACTCAACTTCTTTCAGATCAGAACTCTCTTTATTTCTTCTCCCTCCCTTTCCTCCTCCAGATACGTTTATCGTGGGCTCCCACAGGGTTCCTTTCTGAGTCCTACACTTTTTAATATCTACTCTTTAGATATCGCTTCTCTTCCTATTCCTTCTTCTTTCCTCCTCTTTGCTGACGACATTTTAGTCTATTCCACCTGTGACAATCTGCCCGCCGCTGTTGATGAGTTGAATAATTCGCTATCTATTCTTAATAATTCCCTTTCTCGTCGTCACCTCTCCCTTTCTCCTACCAAGTCGTCTTGTATCATTTTTTCTCTCCGCCCCTTTAACCGAGCTCTAACTCGCATCACTGTATCTGGTATTCCTATCTCCGTTGTCAATTCTGTATGCTATCTTGGCCTTTTTTTGAATAGCCGCCTCACATTCCATGAGCACATTAATTTTCTCTATAAATCCTGTCTTAAAAGACTTAATCTCCTTAAATCTCTCTCTCCTCTCAGATAGGAAGGCGATCCGTTTATTCTTCTAATTCTTTTCAAAGCCATCATCCGGTCCAAGCTCGACTATTGTTCCTTTATCTACGGTAATTCCTCTAAGTCTCTCCTCTCTAAACTTGACAGCGGCATAAAGAAGAACAGGTCTAATTACACTTTTGTAGAGGAGTAACTTATTTGCTGGTGTTAGTTCCCATTTTTGGTTGAAAGAGGTGTCTTAGTAGGAAATTTCACGCGTGGGCTTTAGTGATAGCAAAATTAATGTGCTCGGTGAAGGTTAGTCGCTCGTCTAGTATGACGCCTACATATTTAATTTCACTTTTAATCTGGCAGTCTTGATTTTCCAGAATTAATTCTGGTGTGTATGTTGGCCTTGTTTTTATGAAAAAGATAGTTTGCGTTTTAGTGTATGGTTTAATTTGATTTTCCATTTAAGTAGGTATTTTTTGATTTTTACAAAGTTTTCCTTTAATTGACGCTTAAGTGTATCAGTTCTGAAAGAGGCGCAATAAATGGCAGTGAGTGCTAATTGAACCTGTCACAGTGTAGGGAAATCATTTAAGAAAAGGATAAATAAGAAGTGGCCAAGTATGTATGCTCCCTTGGAGAACTTCAGCCACCGATACTTTTGATGAAGGGATAATGTCGCCGATTTTTACAGAGAAACTCCGTTCCTGTCAGATAGTTATGTATACAGATGATAAGAAGTTTCGGAAACTGATATTGAATTTGCAGATTAAGCCCTGGTGCCATGTAGTGTCGAAGGATTTTTCAATGTCAAGCAAAAGCAGTCCAGTGTGTTTGTTCAAATTTAAGTTGTCTGTTACAAACTCAGTTAGCCTACACTTAATTTCTTATTACAGTGTTCAATCAGCTTAGATAGAATTAATTTCTCCGAGATTTTACTCGAGCGATTTAGTAACGAAATAGGTCTATAATTTACAGCCAAGGCATTATTGTCTTTGCCCTGTTTTATTATTAGAATAATAATTGGCTCCTTCCAGCATGCCGGAAAGTGACCTGATAGGAGAACAAAATTTATTACGATGGTTAGATTAATTTTCGCTTTACCAGGTAAATTTTTGATACGCTATCTGAGGGAGTATCTTTAATTTTTTAATAACGTTATGTTAATCAGACCGCGAAATGAGTTTAGGATACCTATCCGTTGAAGAGGACACGAATTTTGGTACAATGTTATGAATTTTATTAACATGTGTTATAAAGCGGACGAGGTTTTGCATTTGGATATCAAGCGAGAGATTTGCTGCGGGTAGTTCACAGTTTTGCCTCTAATTGTCTAGTCTGTCTTCATTAGCGGTGGAATAGCCGTATTCTTTTTCAACATTTGGATTAATGCCCAAAGCGAATTGTCTTTGCCAGTAAGAGTAACAAGTTTGTTTTTCCAGGTTGCACTGTGATGCTCGCGTAGTTTAAACTATTCGTAGTTTGGCGAACATTTTATAAATGCTGAGTGAGCGATGATTACAAAGTTTTTGATATACTGTTTCCTAAGGTAATTTTTAATTTTAATAAGGATTACTAGTGTGTCTAGCTGGTAAGTGTTCTTTACCCGAGTTAATTTTGATTTTAGGTATACAAAGATTCGCTGCTTTAAGTATAAGTTCAAAGAACTTGCGAGCATGTTAAATAGTAGATTGTCCTTAAGTGGACTTTTAAAAGGAGGTTTGTGCTGTTGGAACTATAATGACGCTATTCCGCTCAATTCGCGTTTTTGTAATTGTAAATTAACATATTTTCTGACAACCGGCAAGTAGCTGTAACTTTAAAATAGATTGCATTGTGATTAGAAGTAAGAGTAGAAATAGACGTTGGTTTGGTTATACTATTAATATTCTTGATTAGAACTGGATCAGTGGTGCTGCAACGCAGTTGAGGATTGGTGGAGTAATGTATAGGAAAATCAGGAGTGCAAGAATTTGAAAACTGATTTTTTTTAGAGAGATAGGCTAGTTTATTAACTACCTTGTTATTGTAGTAACAATTCTAGGTTCTACCTTTCGCGTTCAAGTCTCCAGAAGGGATAACCTTGGTATATGACTTAAATAAGGTGTTCGCATCAGAGTTAATGCTAGATTTATTTGTAAACGGAAAATAGCGCGACTGAGAATGTAGTAGAGGATAGTAGAATTCCTACTGCTTTAATATTGTTCAATGAGGATATATGTAAAAGGGGGAGTGTTTTATAGTAGAGTGAATCCAGATAGCTCCTCTATTATTTCGATCAAATCGATAAATTTTAAAACTCGGGCATTTGGGAACATAATTTGAGTCTATTTTTGTTTCACTTAGACAAACTTCGTCAATAAATCTTTCATCCACTAGTTGACCCAGTTCGAGCGTTTTGTTTCTAGCCGAATTTGCATTCCAGGAAAATTATTTTAATATCGTCGGTTTTCCTACTCATACGAGGAAATAGCCCATAATGGCTTCGATAATTAATAATTGCTACTTTTGAGAACGAGTCTTTGGCGCTCCTTAGTTTTATATACATATTTTTAATGGCAGTTATGGGTGTTGATATGTTTAATTCTTTAAACATATGTAGCAGATCTTCTGAAAGATTAAAGTCGTTAATTGGCTCATTTGTAGGGGAAGTTTCATAAGTTTCCTGGCTAACATTTTGGTTAGTTGGGTTGAGATTTTTGGGTTTGTTTCGGAGCGAATTTGTTTCAAGGGGAACTAGGAATTTAGATTTTAATGTTTTCGAATTTAATATAAATTGGGCAATCTTTAGAATTTGCGAAGTTTGTCCAGGGAACAGTTTACACATTTAATATTGTTAGGACTTTGGTGTGATTGTACACATTTTAAGCAGTTCGGAGGTGGTAAGTGGCAGTTTATGGAGAGATATCCAAATGCCTGGCATTTAAAACATTTAACTAGCTGTTTTTTACGTTTGTATTTTTCCCAAGTTGCAATGCACAGTAGCAGAGATGTTTAGTTTTTAGTATGCTGCTAATAATTGTGGATTGAGGAAACGTAACTAGATATAACCCGTAAAGAAATTATTGTCGGAATCTTTTTTGTAGAACTGAGAAGAAATTTCCTGGATTCTTTGATATCATTTATATCAGTATCAACCCCTGGGGAAGCCTTTAATTATTTTTTTGCATACTTTTAGGGGTTTGCGTATAGAATGGGGGTGATTTTTACTTTTTTAGAAAGCTTAAAAGTTTGTCATAGTCAGTTAGGCTGCCAGTGTAGAAATGTGTATTGTTTCTATATAGTTTAACAATGGGTGGTGTTTAAAGAAAATCTTTCAAGCAATTCATTGTTTGCATATGGTTACTCATAATAATTCCCTTGACTATGATGGGAGGTGTTGTAGACGTGGCTGAACTGATAGTAATACAGTTTGGTCGGTTTTCATTTGCCGATATCATTTACCTTATCGTCTAAATTATCAAATACTTGAAACGAGTTGTTACAGATGACCTTAAAATTTTCTGTTTTCCGTTCTTGGTTTTACTTTTGCCGTTCCTGGTGATTACAGTAGATGTGTTATCATGCGACAGAGAAGAACTGCTACTTTGTGCAAGCTCGAGCTAGTCGACTATATTATTTACCCAGTTCTATGTATCAGCATGATTGGTGATTTGACTGTAGGCTTTTCGAAGTAGTTCATCATTATCCATGTTGATATCATTCGTTCATGAGGGAGGCAGTGCACGAATCATCGCTTCATAAAACACCGCCGTCTGGTGTTCGCTTACACATAGAAGTGTGCACGGAGATAGTAAACAAAAGTGTTACAATTGTAAACTTACGGTCAAAGTTTGAATACGTGTTCGATGGAAACATACCGCCGCGCTGCGCAGGAATTGTAAATCGAAATGCTTTCTTACAGACGTTGCACCTTGTCTAGTTACAATTTGATTTAAAATTCTAATTTTAATCGCCAAAGAAGTCGCTTTCTATTTCGCTTCTCTTATGGGTGAATTATATCCCATTAGGTAAGGGCTACTGAAAAAATACTTCAGTCGTAATTAATAAAACTAACGTTTCAAAACTATAATTTACCTTTTATTGACTTTTACGCAAACTTAATAAACATGTATTACGCACGAATTTTAATTTTTATTAAATTTTACAAACATTAAAAAGGTACTTTTAATTTTGAACACCAAACTAAAAATGCAGACAAAGCAGACAAAATTCCTTATTGAGACTATAAAATTTACGGAATTATCACAAGCGGAAATCACATTTCATTCCACGCTACAATATCGCAATTACAAAAATAAAATTGGATCGATCGTGTTAAATCAAAATAAGTCGTGTAAAAAGAGAATTAAGTTTTTTTTCTAATTTGTGTTAAATCAATTATGGAAAAAAAGTTCGTGTAAAAACAAAATGGGGTATAATATATTAATTACAACGTAATTCTTAGGCTCCCCCCATTCGAAAAAATGTCCCAATTTTATATAACGCGAAAAATGTCCTAAAAAAATGTCCCAATTTTATGTAACGTTTGTTATATTTTATAGAATTTTTGTAATTGTTATTTTACAGATGTCACAATATTATGTAACGAAATATATAATGAAAATGTAACGAAAAATATAACGAAAAAATGAATTAATTTTATATAATGAAAGTTAAATGTTAGGATAGGATTTTTGTGATTATGTTATTTTTTTTGTGTTGATGCCAGTAAGAATTACGTTGTAAATTTTGATCATTTTATACAAAGTATAGAAGAAAAAGAGGCAGAAATGAAAGCAAGAGAGGCCAAGGGGCACAGCCCCTTGCGAGACCAAAATGTCCGAGTTTATATATATATATAGGAGGGACGTCCAAAAAGTAAGGTTCACACCCCCGTAAAACCGGTTAGAATAAACTTGCAGGAGTGTACTTGGTCTCATTTTGTAGCTACAACATTCAAATTTAAACTAGTGGGCGTTATTTTGGTTGAATTTGTGGCACCCGGAACTATCGTCAGACATTAATCAACCTTCGTCGGGCAATCTAAAACAAAAGACGCGGCATCGAGTAACTTCGTGAAAACGCTCGCCCTCATACTGCTCGAGAAATCTGTGACCTCATCGTTCAGTTTGACTGGAATATTTACCTAATCTAGCCTACAGTCCGGAACTAGCGATTACCATTTGTTTCCAAAGCTTAAAAGAGACATCGCAGGAAAAATATTCCAGACCGACGAGGAGTTGAAAAATTTCGTTCTTACCTGGTTACAAATTTGTCGGTAAATTTTCTACGAGGAGAAGGTATTTTTATAATTTAATTTCCCAACAAATGCTTAAATTTGAAAGATGGATATTTGGAAAAGTAAATAAAAGTATGCTGTGAATTCAATTCCGATGTTCGTTTTTTTTTTTGTAGCTTTATTAGTTTCGAAAATAAAAAGTAGGGAACCTTACTTTTTGACCGTGCCTCGCATATATAATGTTTAACAGACGTATTACGGAGAATACCTATTTCCCGTTGCTACTGTGTTTTATTTCTGATATGCGGTTAGTAAAATCATAAATTTATTTGCAGTTCGAAGTGTCAAAATTTATGTCTTCGCAAGTGTATCTTTATTCTATGCGCCTCCTAAATGTCTAGGCCGGTATAGTTTTGAGTAGACTAGTGTGTGTAATATTGCAGATGGCTATTTTGCGAGTGTCCTTAAGTTATAAAATTTCGTAATTGTCCGCCATCACATTCCGATCATATTCCGAATAATTTTGTAGAATAAGTGATGTTTTTGAATAATTCATGTTTGAGTAATTTAGTCGCGACACAGTCATACTTTATTGTTCGTCAAAGTTGGTTATTCGCCGTTTTTCCTAGAAGTTACTGGCCGTTGCGTAAAATTTTATGCAGTATATTTTCCTCTAGTCGAGAATAAATTGCGTAAATTTTCGCAATTAATAAAAGGAAATTATAATTATTCGGAGATTAATTTTTAAAAAAATAAATCGTATTTTATTTAATTTTTTTGCGTAATCGTGAGAGGTAGCGAGTGCACACCCTATAGTGAAATTCCTATTAAAGCGTACCATGGTGATAGATTTTTTTTTTTTTTTTGTGTCCCATTGAAATTAAAAGTGTCTAATACTGCGCTGAAAATAAAGTGTTTTTGTTTCGGAAAGAAATTTCCCCCATTTAAAAATTTCATCAATTCTAAACACTGGGACTGAAAAAAGAGGACTTTTGAATTCGAAGATTTCTAACATCGGTTTCCCGGAATAGAGCAAGCAAAATTGCTGAAAATTCTTAATTATCCTGACCGGTCTGATACGCGACTTACAAAGTATACACGTCCCCGTTCGAAGAATTGATCTCCATTGTTAATTTGTTAAATTATTTCTCCGCGTTATTTATAACTGGGGCTACTTTCAGTCTTTGTACTGTACTCGGTGAGGTTGTTCCACTTAGTAATTAATTTTATCTTCTAATGGTGATATTCCGATGTCTAAGGTTATTCACCTGCGCGTAATTATTTAATTTTCGTTTGTACAATTTGAAACCGTACTTATTTTAGCTCGTACTTGTATTTTTATCTACGAGTCGTTTTATTTTCATTTTACTTTCAGTATCGCTTTTCTCGTTTTTTCCCTTCTCGTTCGTCTGATTTTCTGCAGTTTATTGCTATAGATCGCACGGCAGCCTCCTTCAAACCTGGCTTATCTCTCAATGTAATGGAGGTGCATAAATAAACCGGAAGTCGTGCAGTCCAGTCCCGACTAAATCACTAAGGAGTTTCGGCTCTCGCAAACCACCTTAGTTAGTGCTACAAACTCCGTAGTTATAAGCAACGTCATCGATCATTTTAATATCAAGAATGACGATAAAGATAATTTAAATGACACGAGAGTCGAAAATAATAGCGGTAAAAGTGTAAATAATAATTAACAATGATAGTAACAATGATAGTAACAATGATAGTAATAATAATAATAATTCTGCCAATGGTAACAATGTTTATATTACCGGCCAAAGTAGTAACATTACTGACAATAATATTTTAAGCTCGCTTAATTTCGATTTATTCCCCAGCGCCTTCGTGGGTTCCATCCAGATTATGTTAAAATTGCTCTCGGAAAAAAATCTACATCCTTTTTCAGCTGCTAAATTGTTATTTTGCCAACGACTACAATCGGTGAAATTGTGCGAGCCGGCAAGAATAGGCGTCGTATATTTTTTGCCGATATTTCTTTAGCCAACAAATTTTTTTAGGTATTAGTTTTTTTTTTTTTATATATATAAATTTATAGCTTTTATTCCTAGTACGTTCTCATTTTCGGTTGGTATTGTTCGGGATAGTCGAATCGATATTTTTGAAAATGACCTTCTCAATGATGTATCTTCGCTGGTTCTCCCGTTATTTCCAGGAGTCGTCTTAAAAAAGACAGAGCGAAGAGCTTCGTCCCATTTCTTTAGTCGAAATTAAATTCCTTTCCCATAAAATCCTTCAGTTTGTTAATTTTTTTCATCTTCGCTGTCCAGTTGAATCTAGTGTCACACCTCCAATTCAGTGTCATGCTTGCTTTTGTTTTGGTCACGTAGAAAAAATTAAACCCCGTTGTGTTAAATGCGGTTATTCACACCGGGCCAAGGAATACTCTAGTCAGCTACAATCGAAATGTCTTAATTGTGAAGGCCTACATGAATCTACCAATCGTCAATGCCCAGTAGTTTCTTCGTCTCACACTGTTGCATCTTTCCTTTCTATTTTTATTGTAGCTCATGTTTTATGTCGGATTTCGAGACATTCAGACGAAGATTTGGTTGCAGTCATTGTTTTCCTAATTATCCAATGTACTGTCGCGGAAGTAACGGGATCAGTTACATTTGTTCTAATGTTATATACATTCATGTCACGCTTTTTTTTGTTTTTTTTTGAGACTGAGATTACTGCCTTATACTACAAGTTGCCTATTTCTCTCACTTTTGTGAGACTAACGCAGCGAGTTACAGTATTTACACAATGCTTCGTTTTACATTTTAACTGTATTTTACCTTACATCGCCAACATGAATATTCCGTTTTCTCGTATTTTGTGCGTTATGTATTTCAATTTTCCTCTTTTAATATCTTCAACTAAAACGTTTTCATTTTCCCCTATTCTTACGAGTGTACTGTTTCATTTCGTATATAATCGGCTCATGATATCTTGTAACAGTTTTCGATTTCAAATGCGGATATCTTCCTTTCATATTCAGCGCTCATGGTCCATGTTTCACATGAGTATTTCAGCGCCGACCATACGTAACACCGCATTATCCTTTTCCGGAGATTCAGGCTCATCTTTTGATTTACGAGCACCCTGCTCAAATTAATAAATGCGCATTCTTTGCCATACCAATTCTTGTTTTTATTGTTTTTATATCTCTGCCGTCGTTACTTATTAGAACTCTCCTAGGTGTATCTGTGTACTCATTTACTACTTTCAGTTGTTGTGTTCCTATATTAATATATTTACCTTTCTGTCATCGCTTCTTGTAAACTTCATCGCCTTTGTTTTATTGACATTAATTTTCATATTTCAATCCAGCGCTATTTATTTGGTTCAAAATTTTCTGCACCTGTGCTTCGGTTTCCGCGATTATTAATTTATCATCTGCATAGCTTATTCCATCTATTATTTCGCCATTTATCTTCAGGCCTAGTTTCTTAATTCGCGCCTCTCTTACAATCTCCTCCGCATATATGTTGTATAATCTTGAAGACAGATGCTACATTTGTCTTTAGAATATTCCATTCCGATTTTTACTTCCAGTATAAATTCTTAATTATTCTTATATTGTATTTCTTTAAGACTTCGATCATTTTCCCGTGGTTAACACTATCGAACGCTTTTTCGTAATCGATAAAGCACGCGATTATTATATCCCTATTTGCATTTAGCGTTCTTTTTGTATGATGACCTTTAATAGTGCAATCACGTCTCCCGTTCCTTTTTTCGCTACGAAGCCATACTGGTTTTCGCGCAGGTTTTTATATCCGTTCGATTCTGGTATTAATTATTGTCAACAATAATTTAAGCGCGTCACTCATTAGAACAATGGTCCCTATATTCGGAAGATATTTCTGAACGGCTCTTCTTTGGTATTGGCACAAAATTTCCAGTCATCAAGTCTTCAAGCAGCCTCTACCTTCATCGTATATTTTGTTGATAATCCTCAGCAGCTCTTGTTCACATCTCGGTGTAATGTACTTGATCAAATCCGCTGATATCAAGTCTTCCTCTGTCGCTTTGCGATTTCTCGCTCTTTTCATAACGTTTCGTAGATCCCAAATTTCGATTTTTGACGCCGTTTCAGATGTTGTAATATCAACTTGATCAGGACGAGTGTCATCTTCATATAATTGTTCGATATAATTTACCAAGACTTCTTTTGTTTCTCAGCTGTTCACGCAATATTTTCCATCTTTCCCCTTCATATATATATGTTGTACTGTTCCTTTTTTATTTTTACGCATCACCATCATTTGTTTTATTCCGGTATGTGGTTCTCTGTAATTGTGTCTGGCTTCAAGCTGTTCAATTTTACATTTTTCATGATACCAGTTACTTTTAGCTTCAGTGCATTTCTTTGAAATATTTCAGTTCGGTCTGCGATATTCGATACTAGATTTTTCTTTAGTTCTTCTTAAATTCATCATATTTAGTATCTACTGCGTTATTCATAGCTTGTGTTCTCGCTTTCCTTTTATTCGTATTGTGTTCTTTGCTGCTGTTATTACTTTATGCTTCCATGTGGTCCACGTCTCTTCAATGTTATCATTTTCATTTTCATCTGAATTGCTCTTGTTCCTCCAGCTCTTCTAGCTGTTGAAATCGTTCTTTTAGAAATAGCATTTTAATAAATATAATTAAAAGCAATTGTAGAAAAACGTAAAATTAATATAAAACCATTAGATGTATGAATTTTGAAGAAATACAAATTCCTTATTCTTTCTGACTCTTTAAGTGTTCTTCTAGCGCTATCTCCACCTTCCCTTTCTCCTTCCACTGATGCTATCATCCTTTCTAATCGTTCTCTTCTCCATGATCTATCCTCATCGACATCTACCCAGATTGACTTTCTTTCGATTCCCGGACGTTCAGGCATTGATGGAAATGTAGCCGTCGACCCCCTTGCTAAAGCTCAGCAGCTTCAATGGAAATTTTATTAGTAGGGTTCCAGCACACAATATTCTTCTTCCAACTAAATCCTGCCATCTTAGGCACTCTGTTTATGTTTCTCTTTTCGCTAATCCTAATTCCTTTTATCTCTTGATTAATCCCGTTCCTCCTTCTCGTTCTTATGATTTCCCTAGTTTGTCTCGGGTCCATAATTACTACATCATCTCGCCTCCGTTTCTCGCATAGTCTCCTTCTTTCTTCTCTAAATCGCTTTTCCTTGGCTGCATCTCCCTTTTGTTCATTAGATCCTGAAGGTTCCCAGTATGTTTTGTGATACGAAACACGCGATTATCATCTTTTAAAGCCCGGTCTTCCTGCTCCTTTCAAAGCCTCTTATGTTCATTCCTTATCTATTCTCTCGGTTGTTCCTGTTCTAGCGGTGTTCCTTGATTCCATTGTCGATAAAATAAAAATATAATTTCTACTCTGTTTGATGCATCTATTCCATTTTGCCGGGCTAATACTCTCTAGTAGCAAACCCAAGGGGGGTTATAAAAAAAGAAATATAAATGTACTCGTAATTATATATATATTTTTTTTTTTTTTTTGGGTTCGTCATAAACACATTGGCCCAAGAAGAGGGGGAAGAATGAGAAGCGGAATCAGATGTTTATGCGATCAGATATGGAAGATAGGAAAGACTCAAGTGCTGGAATGACCGAGGGTGATGGCAAGGAGAGGACAAAAGATGCACAATACGGAGTTGGAAGACCAATTGACAAAAGAGAAGAGTAAAAATATAGGCGCACTTAAACAAAATGTGATTAGCGTCACCTATAAAGTTGTGAGAGGAAGGGTGTAGGGGACAGTGAGGAGAAGGGACTAGAGAAAAGCAAAATAGGGAAGCAGGAAGCAAACTGTGCCCAAAGCGTACGCGACAGATTGCAGAGAGAGTTGAACGCCACATGGAGGGAAAATTGAAAAACCATGGAAGATTAGGCTGGATAAAGAGATAGAAGGAATCCGGATTTGAGAATGCGGAGGAAAACGAATTTAACCATAGTTTGGAATGAGCTGAAATGGAGAGGAGATTAATATGTATTATGAGATGAAAAGACGCTGAGGAATTCACCGGTAGAAGAGGATGAACGAGCTAGTGTATCGGCCGACTCGTTACCCTCCATTCCAGAGTGGCCAGGAATCTACAGTAGGTCAATTTGGATAGAGTGAGAAAGGAAAATCATCTTCTGTATATAAATAGGCAAAGACAAAACCATTTTCTCCTCTATTTATTAACGGATTTTCTTTCTTTTTTTTTTTTTTTTTATTTAGTAGCTATTGACGATCTTTAGTGTTATCAGTAAAAAAATTTGGAAACTGTTTTTTTTTTCTCATTTAAATAAAAAATTAATACAAAAAATGAAAAAAACAGTAAATCTGTTTTGTTTTTTTTGTTATTAAAATGTTTTAATTTTTCTTTAATATTCATCATTATTGGCTTTTTTATAGTGTACTAAGTCTTAAGGTGTCATTTAATATTGATAAATGAGGGTTTTTAAATTGTGATTTATTGTTATTTTATTGATTCAATTGTAATGGAACTGAGAGAATTGTTTTGTATTGTAAATACATACAAAAGTGTATGTTCTCAGATATACAATAAACGAATGTATAAGAGTAGAAAAAAATTTTTTGGAAATGTGCAAATTCTTATATGTTTTTTTCGAAGTTTTAATAATAATTATGGTCGAATTTCGACCAGTGGTGAGCGAACACTAGTTTAAATAAAAGTACGTAGTGAAGGGGTTAGTAATTTTATGAAATATTTGTAAAAAATATCTACGTTGAATGAAAAGGAAAATACTTTAAAATAAAATAATAATAGTTTTTAATAATACACAAAGATTAATTACCAATTCTCTGAATAAAATCTATTAATGAATAAAAAATTACTTTAAAAACAGTATAAACAACTTTACAAAAGATGCAATGAACTAAATTTTTTTAATCCGATCACGATGACTGAAACTTTACAAATGACCAGAGGACTGAGTGCCGGGGACGAGCAGCCCTCAAATCTATGCTTGATTTCGAGATGTGTGATCTTCGATGTGGTGGATGGTTTCTTTCCATCGCTTATTTTTCACCTGTACGCATCAACGGGTGATATCTTTTACGACTGATATAAAGTTGAAGTGTATCATGATCAATTTCCATTAACAAAGTATGTGAATTAGATTTTACCGAAAGAGAGTTTATACAAAAAATAAATTGACTACCCGAATCACTGTTCCAGAGTGTTATAACATCATACGGATTCGTATTCCTTATACGCGATT
The DNA here is from genome assembly GCA_039619475.1 of Icerya purchasi. Lineage (NCBI taxonomy): Eukaryota > Metazoa > Arthropoda > Insecta > Hemiptera > Monophlebidae > Icerya > Icerya purchasi. Next base: position 55,755,255 of record CM077115.1, read on the forward strand.
GTATTAGTGGCTATAAAAGAATGACGATAAAATCTTTGATAACATTTCTACAATCGAAAAAATAGAGACTGGTCGGCTAAATACAAAAATGTCTTACATTTTACAATGTGCATATTGTTCTATTTTTGAACTGTCATTACGTGCTCACCTCTACCGTGTAACACATCCTACATTACCAGTACTGAAAAAAGTCTTCAAATGAATGAACGTTACGGGTTTGTTCCAGGATGATGTAATCGCCTCCCACCCATTTATTTATATAGTCTGCATTCCTCAGCTGTTGTATTTAAAAATAATATATATATATATATATATATATATATGTTTATGTATTATCCGGGTACCCAAAGGAGGCTTAGTATTAACAGTTACTCTCTTAATTAAGAATGGAGGAAAAATATTACTAAAAATAAATACACGACATTTGAAACAGACCTAAACAGGTACACTACATTCAATCTTATAGTAACATTTGCGTGATAGTATTACAAATGCTCCCCTATTAAACGGCTGAGGCTCAGGATATTTTCCCTGCCGAATTTGTTCAGCAAAGATGCAGCCTTTACATTTGGTACACTGTAACTTTAACTCAGCAATTCCCAAACGGCTTATTAACGGGATTGCCGACTTGCATTTTTGAAAATTTAACGTAATTCGAAAAAAAAAAAATCCAAAAAATTCTACCGAAATTTTTCGTTCAAATTTCAATCGGCTTTTCGTTGTCCCTTTTTCTCTCCGAATTATAAACTAGAGCAGAATACTTTATGCTATATAAGCGCGCGAATGTGCGTGCGTGTGTGCGTATTGCGCGCGTGCGTGCGCTTCGTTAAATTCCTTTGGTAAATAGTGAAACGACATTGAAGGAAAAAATGTCAAACAATTTTTTTAAAACACTTTTGCATTCCTCTTTCGTTTAATTTCATTTTATCGCTGCAATTCTTTTTACGCGTTCGCTTCTGCGAATTTCAGTCAGTCTTTTTTCTCCTTCAGTTTCTGCGTCCTGCATGTGTGCGCGCCTAAGCGCGATTCTTTTCATTTTCTGCTTTTACCGCTTTAATTCCAGTTCAGTTGTAGCAGCCAAAAGACCGACGGCTATTTGTTTTGTTCAGTTGGGACAAGAAAATTGAATATCGGAAACGAGGTGCCGTAAAAATTACTCCTCTTTGGTCTGTTCATGACTTCGAGTCGCACTGCCTGTTGGCGAATGGTGACGCAACCACTTCCAACTGAAATTCTCCTTCTTCGCCAGTGTTGTTGAAATAACACGCAGTACCGGTACAATTGTGTCGCATAAAACACGTGCAGAAAAAGTCAAACGAGAGATACATTTCTTTAAACGGTGGAATGAAAATTTCTAATACAGTGACGATGACAAATTTTATTTCGAGATAATGAAAGTCGAGCTAAAAATTGCAATTTATATTTTATATATATATATATTTATTATATACACTTTTTCTTATTTTGGTTTCTTACCTAGTGAACAGCAATAATGAAATATTTTATCTTATTCCCTTGAAGAGATATTGGAAGATTTTTCTGTTGAAGGTTCACTTTCATCGGTGAAATTATTTCTATATAAATTTATAAATAAAGTTATTAAACATTTTTTTTTACATGTATTTATGGAGTTTAGTCTTTTTCTTTTTCAGGACAATCAACCGGTTACTGGAGAACAATTAAAAAGAAAAGAGTCAGTTATATTTTAATCCGATTGAATATTGTTAATAAAAAAAAAAAAAAACAAATAACAGGAATAGTAAGCGGAGAAGGACAGTAGGAAGCCCAAGTCACAGCAAATTGTAATACAGAGCATTTCTTCAGAAAGAGATGATCATTAAAAAATATATGATTACAAACAACTGCATCATTTGAATGGAAAGGATAGTGTGGGGAGAAAGCTAGCGAAAAACGAAAATGAATTAGATATTACAAAGGTATCCGAAGATAGTTCTATTGATTATGCGCTTGAGGTGGATTTGAACTATTTCTCAAATTTGCTTTTAGCACTCAATGATTTACCTATATGTCCTAAATGTAAGTCGTCGCGATAGCCTAGTTGCTAGAGCGCTTGACTTCCGTTACGGAAGTCACGGGTTCGATCCCGAGCGACGACGAACTTATTATTACAGAGAATTAAATAAATTAATTAAATACTCTACTAATAATCACGTGGTAGGCAATGGCAAACCACCACGTATACCGTTACATGCGCGCTAGTTCAGTACACGCAGCAGACTCACGCCGGACGGACTGCACTTGTAGCGCGATAACAAGCGACTACAATCAGTTCCGGCTGTGGTCTTGCGTGTGTATACTCGCGTTGCGTATAGCAATTGCCACGTGCGCTGCCTATTCTGTACAACTAGAATGTACAAATAGGTAGTCACGACGCTCGGAATCGAGCGAGATACGACTCCTCCGATACTAAATCTAAATTAATTGGGAATGTAACAAGTTAGTTAATACACCGGAAAATAAAAATAATTATATTATTCACTATAAAAAACTTTAAACAAGCAATTGCGCATATTAGGACTGAAACTGCAGATGCTACATCAAGTTATTTGTTTGTCAGTCAGTCGGGATGATTGAAGTCATACACTGATTTGAACCCTTGCAATGAAAACATGATTTAATGAGTTTGAAAAGAACTATTGGAAGTTGGTGAATAATTATTTTTTTGACAAATAGGTGGAGAACATCAGAGACAGGATTAAAATGCAGCTTACATGAGATAAAGTAAAATTTACTAAGCTGGTTGGATAAAGTAATTTTAAATACAGAACAACATTTAGTGAACATAAATTTTTAGCTGTGGTACAGTTAAATTCATCAATAATTAAATTTAATGGGCCAATTTATATTAGAACGGCTATTTTAGATATAAGCAAATTAAAAGTGTTTAATTTTTATTATAACATAACGCGGAAAATTAATCGTTTATATTGTGATACTAATTCACTTATTTATGAGCTTAAAATATCTGATTTTTTTTGCTACAAGTGATTATCTGATGGATCATCAGTGTTATTCTATGGAAAATAAAAATATTATGATATTTAAGGATGGAATGAATGGAGTTTCAATTAGTGAATTTGTTGGGTGGTTATGTCCAAAAATGTATTCGATAATTGTTGGAGATAATAAAAAAAATAGAAAATGTAGAGATACACAATCGTCTTTAATTAAAAATGAGTCTAGTTTTATAGATTATTATAATTGTATTATTGGTTTGTGCAGTAAATTAAGCGATAATTATAGAGTATTTTATAACACAAAGCAGTGAGCATACACTGTATACTCTAGAGCAGACTAAAATAGTGTTAAGTAGACAAAGATGAAAAAAAAAATAATGTGTAGTAATAATATAGATACAATAGTTTATAGGGAAATTCTATGTGTAATGAATTCTATAAGAAGTTTGATATTGTTGTAGTTAAGCGGAGAATGTGTATATTAGATAAATATATATTAATTACAATGTAATTATTAGGCTACCCCCTATTCGAAAAAATTTCCCAACTTTATGTAACGTTTATTATATTTTATAGGATTTTTGTTATTGTTATTTAAAAAATGTCACAATTTTATGTAATGAAATATGTAACGAAAAAATGTCTTAATTTTATATAACAGAAGGTAAATGTTAGAATAGGATTTTTGTGGTTATGTTATTTTTTTCTTTTTGTGTTGATACCAGTAAGAATTACGTTGTAAATTTTGATCATTTTATACAAAGTATAAAATAGAAAGAGACAGAAATATAAGCAAGAGGGGTCAAGGGGCACAGCCCCTTGCGAGGCCAAAATGGCCGAGTTTTATATATATATATATATAAATATATGTATATATATATATAAACTCGACCCTTTGTGTCTCTTAGGGGCTCCGCCCTTTGACCCTGCCTGGTGACACCCCCGGACTCTCAGCCATCACTTCTATACTTGGTATAGAACGAGAAAAATTGACAACGTCAAGCAATCCATTTTTGTTTTTTTATATAAGAACCCACGAATAAGTTTTTTTTCCCATTGTAATCAAGAAAGAATTCAAAATTAATAAATTTAATTTACGTTTGCATAGAATGTCTGTCATTACTTCCATAATGCAAGAACACAGTAGAATTTCTTATTCACCCCAACGTAAGAATAACATAATTAACCAGGGCAACAACCCATTTTGTCGGTACTTTGTCTTCTTATATATACAATGTATGTAACGTTTTAGGACAAAAAAAGTGATGGGGTCCGGCTAAGAATGACGTTGTCATTAATATATATTGCATGATTATATAAAGATAAGTATTATTACTATTAAGTGTAATTTTAAATTTTAATGCGTATTAGTTACTATGTAATACATTTTACATTAACAGTTGTGTTTATTTCTTTGGTTTAATAAATTGATGTATATGCAACTTTAAAATAGTTTTTATTAACTTAGTCAGGATGTAATAGAAGTGATGTTATTTCAAATTAAAAGTTCTATTTGTAGAAAAAATTGGGTGTATTTATCGAAAAATCATCTATTTCAACTTTAAATGGTGCAATTCGTGTTAAAATAATAATTTTGGCCTAAACCTGTATACTTCCTGTTACAATATTACGTTTATTTGAAATTCATGTTTGTGTTGTAATGATAACTTGTTGGAGAAATTTATAGAACTTTTGACCTAATAGTTGTATTGCTAGTGATGGATACAATAGTTGAGATGGGTTATTGGGGCGTTGGCTTTGTTGGGTTTGAGGAGACATGTATTGCAGATTTTTCAAGGAAAGTAATTATATATATCAAATAATAAAAACTTGTGCAATGTAGAATGTTTATTAATTCAACTATGCATTGCTTACACGCACACAATAATTATAATATGAGCTGGTAGGATTAGTTCTTGCAAGTTTGCAAATACATTAAATGTATACACTACCAGACATGTCATAGAGTCGTATCGCTCAATTTTGAGCATCGTGACTGCTTATTTGTACACTAGCAGTACAAAATAGGCAGCGCACATCTTGTTAATATCGCCTTCACCAACTGGGCATATGCACACAACCTGATTGTTTTTAATTCATTCTACATTAAACAATTACATATTACATAAATTGTGACAGATCTGCAAAGGTTGGTTGGGCTAGATATTGTTGTTGTCATTATCATCATCACATCACATGTACATATCATTGTGTTGTAAACGCATGCATATACTGCATCAAACATATATAAAACATATCAACTCCATACATATTAAGTATGTTAGTAGGTTTTAGCTCTTCATATTCTAAACAATTTCTTAGACACGCATATGATTCATTGAATACTTAACACGTGTTAGAAAAACAGCTCTGGTAAAGTGTACATCAAATACACCCTTCGTAGTTTTGATTAAGTGTAGGTCAAACCTAAACTTAGATACATGTAATTAGAACAGACAATACAGTAAAGGTTATCCAATTATACTATTTTAGTTACTCATAGTCAAAGCATCTTGCTAGAAATGTCAGAAGACTTGAAAGATTTCAGTAAATGGAAAACGATATGGGAAAAGAACCTAGAATATACAAAAAATTCCCATTTAGTAGTCGACCCAAGAAAAGAAGTTGCAGGAATGGATTTACCTAGAAAAGAGTGGAAGACTCTTTACAGAATTAGAACCGGACAGGGAAGATGCGGTTATTTAATGCAAAAATGGGGTATGATGACGACGTTAGCTGCATGCCAGTGCGGAAATTCTAAACAGATAATGCAACATATACTGGATGACTGTAATGAATTTGCACCCTCACATTTAACGTTAGAGGATATAAATGAACTAAAAGACGGAGCCATAGAGCCTGGTTAATTGAAACTAGAATTATAATTATTTACCACATTTCTTATATAACCGACGATTATACGATAAGAATATAAGTGAAAATAAAAGAAAACTTCAATAAATGTTACTATGTAGCTAGTTTGAATAAATTTATATCAAATATTTTATAAAATCTACAAGCTAAACCATATCTCGTTACAAACATTTATTTTACTGTGGTTATTTTGGTTAAATGTATACATCTTTTGAATTACATAAATACAACGGATGTTTTAAACATTGAAGTGTTGTTATATGCTTGTTTTGATAGCTCTCAGGGATGCCAACCCTGAGATCCTCGGAACTCGTGGATTTTAGTTTATTTTATTTTTTAATTTATTACTATTAAATTAAAATTTATGTTTTATTTTTGTTATTAAAATTATTTTAAAAGATTTAGTAAGGATGTAGTATTTGTTTAGCCTAATTTTTACAGGAATCTTCCGATATAGATCGACCTAGAAAAACAACAGATAGGTCGCGGCATATAATTATAATAAAATTAAATTAAACAAAATATGGTACGTATCACTCTGGCTGGGTTGTCACGGTAGGCGCTTCTTTTGTAGGCCTGCGTACGATGATGGTTCTTGATGACGACGAGGAAGAAATGCCGTTGATTAAATTGATACGAAATAGACTTTTATAATTGTTAAATCGAACTTTAACGACCGATCTGGTTCGTGGGCCTTGCTGGATCGTTTTCTTTTAGTAGTTTTCGTTCGAACCGCTATTATTTTCAACGACTCGATTGACCTTTTTTTACTTTTGCACAAAAGAAAACTCAAGAACTAACTTCAACCTCGGCAAAAATGGAACTGAATCTTTCTTCTAATTTTTCGGCATTTACTGATTTTTTTTTTTTTCTTCGGAACTGTCTTCTCCCCGTCGCAGACCAACCAATCGTCTTTTTACCTGACCAATCATCGTGCGCATCCTTTCTCTGGTATGATCTACATCGATCCGTCTCTTCCCAGCCAGCGACAAGTTCCCACACGCTCACGCACTTATTCTCTCATTACATTATAATTGATTAATTATATATTTTTATTTATTTATTTACATTTTTTGTTTTTCCCATATAATGGAAACATTACAACATGTGTGAAATATAAATTAAATTTTATGCTTGAATAAATAACGATAACAAAGATTAGTGTGTAATCTAATTTTGGTTTATCTATACATCAAAGTTATTTTTCAAAGATGTATTTATTTATACAAACGTGAGAAGTATAACAATAATGGGTTCGTAGGTTATTAATATAGGCTTATTGTAGGTATATAAAACGCATCCTCAAGAGCATACGCACACAACAAAGGTTTTATTATCGGTGAAATTCGGTTAGTGCGTCCTGAGTTTGACGTGTAGAGCGTAAACATGTTTACAAACAAAACAGGATTTCAAATAAATTCATGTTCAAAACAGAATCAGATATATATATATGTACATTGTTGTTATTTCACTATTATTTTCAAAAGCGCACTCCGTTGATGAAGGGTTTTCTTCTGTATGTTAGATTTTGTTTTTGTTCCATTTGTGTAACGGTGTTTATGATTCCGATATTTACTGGGGTTACCTTAGTTAATCTGATATACTGTGTGACGCTCATAATAATAGGAGATTAAAAGATTGCTTATTCTGGGTGTTTCAATTCTCGAAAATATATTTCTTTGTTATCGGTTATAATTATGTACGGTACATTAGCAGTCATAAGATGAACTTTACGAAGCGACCATATGAGAAAGATGAGTTAAGGGAATCTTAGGAATTGTAAAAATTTATTTTTAAAAAGCTAGGGGCTTGGAAATTAAACAGGGGACGATAATATTTTAATGAAAATACTTCACTTATGGTACTGTTAATGTCGCTTGATGTTGCGTAATGAGCATCGAAGATTTTATTTAAAGCAGAATAGTGAACTACATTTAGTTTTCGAATGATGTAATGGAAAGAGAAAGAATACACCTTGTAGCCGCAATTTTGATTCTATTGCAAATCGCGGATTTGTAAACGTTAACCTATAATTTTAGGTTAACATTATGTTTAAGAGTAGAAGACACTTTAGAGACTTTTAGGAGGAATGTATGTTAATTCGAAGTTATCCTCTGAATGTCTTTATATAGACAGGGCAAGGCAGTAGATGATCTATCATCGCAGGCATGTTTCTTTGAATTCCCGCGAGGGTAGCAGTCAATAAGATTACACGATTTCCATACAACGCTAGATGCCGAAATATATGCGATCATGTTTTGTGTCCAAAATTGTAGTAATATCAAACGTTAGTCCCAAAATGCATTTTGCTCGCAATTGATTCACTAAATTTCCTTTAGTTTATCTCGAAGAAAAATTCCAATAATCCTATGTGGTGCAAAAAATCGATTATTTAGTATACAAATTGTCGAATTCAAATGTTGCGGTTCTCTTCCTGTAGGTTATCACTCATGTTGGTGTGTTTCGGGCAATAAATAAGGTAATCGAATAGCCCAATCCACAATTTGTTCTTCAGTGTCATTTGATCTTCTGTCATTATACTTTTCATTTATTCATCTATTTTTACAGAGTAGAAACAGGAAAGGAGGTCAATTAGTAAATTCCTAAGAAGTGCGAAAAAGTAATAGTTAAGCCCTAAAGATAGATGAATAAATGAAAAAGTATAATAACAGAAGATCACAAATGACACTGAAAAAAAAAGAAATTAGTCGTCGCAGTAGGCTAGTTTCAAGAGCGCTTGGCTTCCGTTATGGAAGTCTCGACAAAAGTTATTACGAAAATTAAATTAAATACTCGCTATTTTATGAGGATGACAATGCAAACCACCTCATATGCCATCATATGCACGATAGTTAGTACACAGCAGGCACACACGAGACTGCACTTATATATCGATAAATCAAACGATTAATAATCAGTTCTGAATGTAGTCTTCATGCGTGTACACTAACGTTGTGTATAACAATTGCCTAGTACACCACCTATATCTGAGCATGGCACACTATGATGATGATGATAATCCCTAGTGGCCTTTAGACCGAGTTACCTGAAAAATGCTTTTCTCTATTGAACCGTTTGTAAACAGGTCATAAATTACTTCCATACAACTATCACAGGTGAGCCCCATCTGTGAATATTTTCCGTTCATGAAATCATTCAAATGCATCAGCCGTTGTTTATTTAATTTTTGGTTGCCTCTCTTTTACACACCTTAATCTATGCATATCAAATTAAGTTTCATAAAATAAGTTCTCTCAAATCTCTCACCATCATTGCAACTACATTAGCTTTTATGCCGTGTAGTGGTTTATAGCATAATCCGAATAGGTGCTACATTAATAACTTTAGTAATTAAACATAATGTGTGGAAATTCTTTTTATATTAAAAATACACACACACACACGCCCATATATATGCCGCATTTGTATAAATTTTCTATATACTATTCGCCACTATATTGCATAGTCGGAATGTTTAAATTTGCTTCTAAAAGTTTCATGTGGAATAATCTTAGTTTGTAAATATAAAATAAATAAATTCCCCTTAATAATGTACAAAAATAGGCATAAATTTATATTTTAATAAATTTAAATAATTCACTTCGGAAACATTTTCGGGCATAATGGACCATCATCATCGTCAACAATACGGAGTGCACTAATTAAAACTAAAAAGGTACTAAGTAGTTTTAATTGAATGTACTCTGTGTTGTTAGCTGATGATGATGGTCCATTATGCCCGAAAACGTTTCTAAAGTAAGTTATTTAAATTTATTAAAATATAAATTTATGCTTATTTTTGTACATTATTAAGGGGAATTTATTTATTTTATATTTATAAATTTTAACAAACGAGTTATGAATCTATCTACGTTTAATGTTAGTTCGACTTTGACAGTTTGCGCCTGGACATGGAAAATGCGCGCGGTTGTGTATGTTATCGCTTGCTTTTTTTTTACAAAAAATCTAAAGATGTTTACGCTCATCATTATCGACGGTATACTCGAAATAGTTATTCTATTTATTTGTTACAATTGAGTTTTACAATTTTAACGTCAAACGTATTTGGCCTATTCATCTTCTTCTTACACACGGCATTTACATTTTCGAAGCCGTAAATTAGTTTCAGTCAGCTGGTCTTATTTTGCTTTATTTTGAAAATGTCGCCGTTTCTTCCTTGCTTCTATTAGTCACCATTAAAAATTCGAACATCTATACACCTCAGTAGCGCTTCGATCGTAAATAAATTTACGTTCTGCAATTTATTTCTCATTTTCGCCTTGACAATAGTTTTGGTAAAAAGGATAAAAATAACTAGACTATCACAAATTGGCGCTCCAAGTTAGACAATCACGAGACGTGCAATATATGGAAAGTAGAAAAGGTGATGTTGATGAAGCCACGCCTACATAACCTTGAAAATGCGGAATCGCCTTCAACCAAATTATTTCCGCTCCAATTTCATGCCCTTTCGAGCTTTAAAAATTTCTCCGCTGCTTTTTTTGTTTTGCCAGTTGCAGCTTTAAAATATTTCCCCTTTACACAATTTTCTTTCTTTTGTTGTTTTTCCTTTTTTTTCTTTTTTCTCATTCAGAATAAAAAAAGAACATAAATAACTCACAGTTGATTGAACGATGAATTTACTGGAATGAACTTAATTTTGTAGAACTGTGCTAAACTGTGAGCACGATTTCTCTATAGTGCTTGATTAATAACGATGCGAAATGGGTTTTCAGCGTTTTTTTGTGCAAAGTTTGTTGTTCTTTATGAGTTCGATTGACGTCGGACGGTAACATTCGCTGTTATTTAATAAGCTCGCGAAATTCATCTTAACGGTTAATTTTCATATTACAGATGTAATTAAAATTTAATTTCTATGTGTGCTAAAATTAGGCGCCGTTGGTACTAAACGACACGATATGGGTAGTGTTCGAAGAATAAAAATTCACTTTTATTATTGCCGCGCGATCTATAAAGCTCCAAGCCTTCTTTACTAATTTTAGTTGGAACGAAAATTCCTAGACCAACGAACGTTTAAATTTTATTAAGCATAAAAAAAATATGCCATGGTTTGGTTTTTTATTGCAGGCGACAAAAACCTTGTTTCATTTAAAACTGTCTTTTTATATTTTTATTTTTTTTCGTTTTGGCTTTAGCATGTAGTGAAAAACGCTGAACAAATTCGAACTGCATCTATAGTTGCGTACTATTCATATATTTAAAGAATTATAGCTTGAACGCTATCTACATATAAATTAATTGGAACAGTCGCTGAAAAACTTTAGTCTAACTGAAGGACGGCTGTACAATAAATAATTATTAATTCGTGCGTACGAAATATTGTACATGTCTCATTGTAAATTTAATTGTAGTAGAAACGCGCGGTCTTATTAATTGAATTTTTATAGACGAGATGAAGTGTGGTGGTCGGTTTGCTGAAGAAAGTGGCTGATAAATAGAATTTTCATTAAAATTTAAAATAACATTAACCAGAACACAGGTAGCAAGTGTGGCGCTTGTAAAGCACCAAGTATACTCTCCGATATACTTTGGCGTTCAACGTGAAAAAACTGGTAGAGACATTAAAAATATTCATATTTAGCTGCTGTAGGTTTGCCACTGTATTAAATTTTTCATGTAGAAAATATTACTCAGAATAAATAAAATTTGAAAATATCCTAACTATTAGTAATTACTAGTTTTGCCATGGAAAAAAAGTGAATGTCGTTTATTTTTATATGAATAGACAGTTTAGTAAAATACCAATAACAAGGAAGTTGTTTAGAAAAACAGAAAAAAACATATCTGATACATGTTAGTGAACAAAAAAATGTGCAATATACAGTGCTTGAATAACAAATAAATGTATTTCTTAATAAAAATTTCATTTCCAGTGATATTACAATCGAAAAACGTACGTTTCTGACCACCCCTGATTGTGATTTCTAATTTACTTTTCCATTAACGGATGGTGGATTCTAGATTGTAGCGTCTCTAATTCGGGAGTATATTGCTACCAAATAACACAAATTCTAAATGCACTTTTGTTCACTTCTAGAGTAGCATTGTATGTAAATTAATCAAGCAAATCGTTAGAAACTGGAAGTTTTGGGAGCTGTAATGGTTGAGTGAGCTGCTATGTTCGACCTTTCATTTCTTGGGATTCCAGCGTGACTTGGGACCCACAACACGATTAGATTATAACCCTTTGACTGCAGCTCCATGATGAGTGTCAGGACTTGGTTCGTCAACCCCCTCCCCGGGGTTCCACCTCCTATCATCTTAGCCGCCACTAATGAGTCTGTTATCAATAGTATGTCACGGATTGGCTCTGTGGACGCCAGGATCATTTCCAAATATATGCGTATAATTGGGGCATCTAGAATTGGGCAGTAATCGCTCAGACGGATGGTTGTTATTGCTCCCTTCACTTCGAAGGCGTAAGCGGTTGGTAACATTCCTTTGACGGGTGCTGCATCTGTATAACATTGGATAGCGTTGCCGTACTGTGTTATTGTTTCACACGCGTCTTCGGTAAGTTGCTTATATTTTTGCAGAACCGATAGGTTAATTGCTACAGGCTCAAGTTGCCACAGATGTAACGAACTGGTGACTGTTGCCCGGCATTCTGTGGAGTCATTGACATTGACATTCGGGAGTAGTTTGGTGAGACCTGGTAGTGGGTCGTTCGTGAATGCTGCGAGTAAGGGGGTTTCGGGATGGGTATAAGGCAGCTTTAGAAATGGAATATTGCACCGCAGGGTATGCAGGGAACGATAGAATTTCAGTGGAGGAGTGCCCGTTAGTGCACAGATACTCCTACAAGATGTTGTATGATGGGCTCCCGAGATGTTTCGTGGTGCCGAGTGGTGGATGGCATCCAGTTTTTTCAGGTTACTTAGAGAAGCTGAGGAGTAAACCTGACACCCATAATTTATTTTACTTAGGATCAAGGCTTTGTAAACATTGGAGATTAATTTGGGGTGCATATTGAGTTGATGATTGGAGAGGTATCGGATTATTGACAGTAACTTTATACATTCAGATTTTAGTTTATCAATGTGTAGACGCCAAGTTAATCTGCTATCGAACTCCAGGCCTTTGACTGAAAGACGGATCGGAATTATGGAGTTGTTTATTTGGAAAGGAGTTCTATTGGCCATAGATCGTCCCCTATTGAAATCGACCCACACTGTCTTTGCAGAAGAATAGTTTAGACCATTGACTTCTGACCACTTTTGGAGTTTGGAGATAGTTTTCTGAAGGATTTTGTGAGATATTTGCGGATCATGAGACGCTAAGGAAATACTAACGTTGTCAATGAAGAGCCGAGCCGTTACTGGTGGCTGAACACAATCAGCAACGTCATTGATGTACGTTATAAACAAGGTTACGCTAAGCGCAGAGCTTTGAGGTATTCCGTTCTCGATGCTTACCGCATCAGAGACTTGCGAGTCGATTCTGATCCGTATAGTTCGGCTTGACAAGTGGTTTTGAATGAATCTTATCATTTTGCCTGCCACCTGCCTTCTTCGTAGTTTGTTTATAAGACCTTGCCGCCAGAGGCGGCCATATGCTTTTTCAATATCGAAGAATATGGTTATCAGGTGCTGTTGGCTTTTGAACGCAGATAAGGTCTACCATCGAAGGCTCACCAGATGACATTATGGTGATTTAGCCATTCGGCCTTCGGCTTGTATTGTGGAGAGGATATTTTTGGATTCATAAAAGGAGAGGAGACGTCTGTTGACCATTTTATCAAGGATTTTGGATAATGTACTCAATAGTGAGATAGGACGGTAGCTACTGGGTAGTGAAGGATCCTTATTCTGTTTTAAGATCGGAATAACAATTGCCTCTTTCCATAAGGTTGGAATGTTACCTTGTTCCCAGATCTGGTTATAAATGTTTAGCAGATATAGCCTTGCCGCCGTAGGAAGGAACTTTAGCATGAAAGGATGGATGGAATCTGCGCCAGGTGCACTTGCCTTCAGCTTGTTGTTCAATTGGTTGCCTGAAGTGTAGTCTCTCTGGAAGGTGATATAGTTGGGGAAAATAGGATCTAGGGGAGATGAGAGACGAGTTTCTTGCATACAGATGACCGCAGAATTGTGGGTTGCGATTAGATGTTCTAGTTCCGTTTTATTGTTGTAGAGGCCTCTGCAGTTCCACTGGAGTATGGTGTACTTACTTCGCACTCCTGAAGACGTCATTTGAATTCTTATAACTTAGTGAACGTACCTTGCATGGGGATTGCTGAAACTCTAATTAGTTGGTCTAGGAACTGCGGTCATCATCTGTTGTGTTCTTCGATTCAGAGGGTGTAAGTTTCAAATTCTTTATAATAAGCGAGCATCTGTTTTTGACGCTCCTACTCCCAAGAAAGAGCTTCACCTGGGATAACGTGTGCAATAATCCGTCTGTGTCCTGTGTTAATTGCTAAGCGTATTTTAGATAGTTGGACGACGTACTGATACACTTCATGAACTTTTGGAAGTGTAGTTGAGAATGAAGGGTACCTGATTTTCTTGGAAAAAGTGCTTTGCTCCTACTACGACTTCCTCAATATCTTGTTACGGGAAGGGACGACTGTTCACGAATTATATTATCTCTTTCTTTGTTTCCTTTTTTGTTATTATTATTTTTTTATATTTCTGTTTTATTATTGTGCAATTTAAAAAGGCTGCTGGGCCCACGAGGAGTCCTTCTAAATTACACATCTATAGTTACTTAGTGGTCCCTTCGTAATGAGTACTTTTATACGCCGATGTTCTACTTAATTTATTTACGTATACTCATTACACACCTTAACACCGGCAGGTCTACGTACCTGCTGACGGGTATACCGTTTGCTTTTGATAACGGCTACCAGGTGTCCGTAAATTGTTAAACGTAACATGATTTATATTTCGCTTTTAACTTCTTTTTACATTACGGAAATAGTCAAATTTTTGTATACTCTTTTACGATCGTAACACCACATCAATCACAATCATTTACCAAAAGTGCACAGTGGACTTTTCTATCCGTTGTTTGGTTAGTTGCTATACATTTCAATGCGTTATCAACCATATTCGTATGCAGCTCCCACTATTATCATGCGTGAGATGGCACAGACTACTCTCTTCATACCCGCGTGGGTTCTCGCTCAACCAATAGCGAAAATTTCGCGCGTTGATATACTCTCTGCGATGAAACCAAGCTCCATCGTTGAAGAACATAATGTTTAGACTGCCAACACCATGCTTACGAACAAATGATGCTAACCATATACAAAATTGGATATGGCTTGGAAAGTTTGGCGGTTTCAACTCTTGAACGAGTGTGGCGCGATATGCCTTCACCGCGAAAGGCACCGGAGTGGTGAATGCCTGATGATTTCTCAGTAATTTTCTTCGAAATTTCGGAAGGTTTTGCTCGTGAAAGCACAGAATTCGACTGCTACTTCTTTTTCGGCTCGACTAAGGATTCTGAGCGAAAATGATCGATCAGACGCTTAATTGTGCTTTTATTAGGCACGGGTGAATCGTGAAATGCATTTCTAAATTGTTCTTGAACGATCGTGTACGAAGCAGAACGAAAGTGATGTTCGATAATGAACGTCCGTTTTTTACACACCGCATCATACTAACATTGACTCACAATCTCGTAGGCTAACGACACAAATCCATCTTTGCTCGTTCTGCAATCGACTTCCGCACACTCATACTGATGCACGTGCACACACTAGACATCCTCGTTTCATCTTGTTCCCGTGTACATACAGCGTTTACGTCGGGTTTGCAAAATAAAAGGGGGCACCCTGCGTGTATGTATGTATTTATCTATTTATTATTTTATAATAATACCGAACGCTAATGCTTTTGGTAGATCAGCTCTTGTGTGGTTACTCATGTGCAAATTGGGAATAATGAAAATATCGTCGTAATAATAATAATACAAATGATTTAAAACATTTTTGAGGGGGAAAAAAAAATATTTTATTTCGACTCAAATTGAAAAAATCCTCCGTGAACACGAATTAAAAATTCGCTTTTCAGAAAATGGATTCGAAAGATGCGAGCGAATAAATATAATAACGAGCAGAAGAAGAGGCAGACTGCGCCTATATTTATGGTAGGTTATTTTTCATTTTAGTAGAATTTTGCCCTTTATTATCTAACGATAAGAGGAAATGCCAAAGATAGAATTTTTACAGCTGAATGAAAACTAGAATAGAATTTCAGGTAAAACGTCGCTGCATTGTATACAACGAAAACGAACGTAATAGAAATAGACCGAGTTAAGAACCGCATTCAGTCTTCTTTACGGATATTTTTCCTCCAGATACCGAATGAGAATTTTTGAGTTCGATTCGGCGAATAAAACAGCGTCTCTAATCGCGGGAAGCATGTTTTCGTTGAGCGAGGAAAACAGTGATACTGTTCGATTTCTGTGTCAAGTAGGAGGGGACTAAGTTTGATTTTCAAGACTGTTCTGTTATTATTTTGTCATACACCCGTCCAGAATCGCAGTACAAAAATGTAGAATGAACAAGAAAAAAATAAATACAAACTACAAAAGAAACAACATTTTCTTGTTTTTTTTTTGTTGTTGTTGTTGTTGTTGGTTTTTTATATTTTTCTCTCCCTATCTTTCCTTCGAAATAACCTATACTCTTGCGGCACCGCATACAAGTGTCGGAACAGTTATCGGTGTTGTCGGTTCATTTTCGAAATCTTCGATACTTATTTCATGCACGAATGATTTCGTCCGTAACTCGGAAAATTTTCCACAATACATCGGTCGAAAATACAACCTAAATAGTTCTCTCAGATTTTCTTTGCTGCTGTTCAATTTTTTTTGACTCATTTTCGTCGCAATTATGTTTCCCTCTGCAGGAAAATTCCGATTTTTCTTCGATTATTTATTTATTTTTTTCTCTAATTGTTACTTCGATATATTTATTGATGAATATATTTCACGCAATGTTTAATGAGTGTAGATAAAAAAAAAAAAAAAAAAAAAAAGAAAAAGCTTTTCAAGTTAATGATTTTGTTATAGTTTTGATATTTAGTGTAACGCTTGCAATAATGTCTACATCAAAATTGGGTTTTCAACCGATAAAAAAAAAAAAAGAACACATCTTCCCGCTCCACCACCAAAGTATTAAGAAATCAGTAGAGCCATGATGCCCCCCCCCAGGGGACCTTACGAGTTTATTATCGTGCGTCCAACCGCTTACGCTTAGGCCACACGCGACTGTCCCACGACTATTTGTTGGAGGGCGGTCACTCTCCAACCACTTGTCCTTTCTGTCGCGCACAAGAGCCACCGGCGGTTGATCACATTCTTATAAATTTCCCTACATTCCAACACGGATTTGATAATCTCAGCCATATCCTCTCGAATTCAGAAGTGAACTAGAGCGCAGTTTTTCAGTTCGTCAGGGACAATGAATTCAGTCCTGTAACCGGAGACTCTTGGGCCGAAATAGTCTAGATATTATACACGGCCCGGATTCTTACCAAGGTTGAGAGGTAAAAAAAAAAAAAAAAAAATTATGTCAGTAAATTTATGTATCTTTCTGCCTCTCCTTTCAAATCCTCCTGCGCTGTATTTTCTCTCCACCATAGTCAATGTCTCCCTGAATAATTTTCCTATTCCCTTAGTTAACTGTTTTTGCTATTTTGGAGTATTTCTAATTAATCGCTTGTCTTTCTTTGTGCAAACGACTCAATCTTTTCAAGGCCCTTTCGCGCACGAGATGTGGCGGAGATCCTCAAATCCTAATTCTGCTTTACAAATCAATCGTATTATCTAAACTAGATTACTATTCTTTCATATATGGTAATGTCTCCAAATCTCTCCTCCCCAAATTGGATTCAACATAATATTTGGTTCTTCGTATTTGTTTAAGGGTGCTCAATTCCACTCCTACTCCAGATATTCTCGCTGAATCCAATGTTCATCCTTTGTTCATCCGTCGATCACATTTAGGATACACATTCCTTGTAAAAAGACTTTCCATCTCGTTTTCTAAGATCCGTGTCTCATACTTCTCTAACTTTCATAATTGGTGTTTCTCTCCTAATAAAGCTCCTCTTTTAGCTCTTGTTTCTCATTGTTTAGAAAAATTCTCCTTCTATACTATCTCCCATAGTAAACTTTTTTATTTTATGTTTAACTTCTTCGGGTTTTTTCATCCTCCAAAACTCTTTTCTCTCCCTTCATTATCTAAAACTTCCGGCTCCGCAGCTGCCATTTAAGAATTTAATTTCGTTATTAATTTTTCATTTCCTCTTCATTCCTTATTATTTACTGATGGTTCCAGGAGTTCAGGGAGAGTAGCTGTTCCCTGTTTCTTCCCATCCAGTAATTCCTCTCAATACTTCAGGCTACCGGCTTTTTGTTCCATCTCCTCCGCGGAATTTTATGCTATTCTAGGAGCAGTTATATTTATTTCCACAACTCGATACTCTGATTGACAACTAATCATTTCGGACTCCAAGAGTGCTCTTCAATCTATATATTCTCCCTTTCCTTCATATTCCCTTGACTTTATTGTTTTCCGTATACGTTCTCTCATCTATAGTCTTTCCCTTTCCCATTCCATTTCCATCGACCTTCTTTGGGTTCCAAGTTATGTGGGTATTGATGGTAACGAGACGGTGAATTCCTTAGCACGTTCAGCGTTTGTACTCTCCTCATTTTGTTCAAAAGATTCATGGATACGATGTACTCCCCCTTTCCAAAAAACATCATGTCAGATTTTGGCCAGATGTATATCCTCGCTCGTTTGCTAATCCTAACTCACTTTACCTTTCAATTAAGTCTAGACCGCTTCCCTGTTCTTGGTTCTATTATTTTCCTAACAAGGAATTTATTGCATAAGTGTAAAAATGTGGTGATCTCCGACCGTATTAAAATATAATTTCTAACATAGTCCAGTAGTCTTGGGTAGCTGCTTTCGCCCCCTCCAAAAAAAAAAAAAGATTTATGCATCTATGCTTTGA
The DNA here is from genome assembly GCA_039619475.1 of Icerya purchasi. Lineage (NCBI taxonomy): Eukaryota > Metazoa > Arthropoda > Insecta > Hemiptera > Monophlebidae > Icerya > Icerya purchasi. Next base: position 55,774,102 of record CM077115.1, read on the forward strand.
AGGAGAAATGTTAATAAGACTATCGATATGGATATTTCCGGAATAACTTTGAGAAAATAAAAACACAGCTCAATTTCACCCGATGTCTTTAGCTAAAATGTTTTATAAGAAAGGGTTTATCTACTATTACTCGTTCAGGAAGGAGCCTGATTAAACTTAATTTTTCCTCTACCTTTGCAGCCTACCAGTTCTTGCTTTTCGAGAATGTCCATAAAGAACTTAAAATACGATCACTTATTCCGTAATCTTTATTATTTCGTTTCGGCGTAGTTCTTGGTGATCCAACTGATTTGTCCATCGATGAACTTCGCTTCAACTGCTCTTCTATGGTGTCGATCTGCAATATCCGAACCTTACAGAAACGTATTTCGCAAAATTCTTTTGCGTTGGTTCCTGCTATCGAAATTAAATTTTTAGACTTAATTCTTTCGTCTTTTTTTAATTTCTACGATGCCTACCGCGTCAAGGTTGAGCCGGCTATTCGCAGACCGGAATTGTGTTTCCGACTCGGCCATTACAATTCTTCATGTCGGAACAAACCTATCTGCTCCTTTTGTTCTAGTAGTCATTCTTCTTCTGAATGCGCTGCCACCCAATAAAATAATCCAACTAGTTTTCATTACGTTCATTGTGGTGAAAATCATTCTACCCTCAACCCTTCCTGTCTGGTATTTAAAGAGCAGGTAAAAATACCTACGATCACGAGTCCGCAAAATACTTCGAGGCTACGAATATCAGTCGGGAGAAACTGATCTGCCTCCTTCGTTGATATTTCTAACTCAAACAATTTCACCGCCTTATGAGGCTCTTCTAATAGCACGAAAAGGAAGCGACAAAATTATTTCAGTAGTTCCTCCTCCTCGTATATTACCTTCCCAAAAACATCATTCCCTACTGAAATCACAAAATCCTTTTAATAAGTATTATTCTGATTTAACGATTAATAATGCCGGCTGTAAAGGTCTCTGATCCTTAATTTCTTTCTGTTCAAAAAGTCCGTCCGAGATTCCTTCTTTCTCTAAACCAATGAGTATTGACATGTCTCCGACCGTCAATAATTCTATTTCTTCTTCTTCTTCTTCTTCTTCTTCTAAGTCGTTATATTTCGGATGTCGCGACCTTACCTAGCGCAAGTTATAATACATCTCCATTTATCTCGCTAATAGGCTAGCTCCATTAATTTCTGTATGCCCAATCCAGATAGCTTCATGATCTGATCGATGTAGCGGTTACTCTATGCCCATATTCCTTCTTTCCGAAAATGACACTTGATTTCTCTACTCTTAGTGTGTTCGGAATCGCTAATTTAGATGGTAATCAACATAATGTCAAGTTGTGCAATCTTAGAAATTTTGTTTGTCAACATTTTCTCTGATTTCACTTTTATTTCTCCTTCTATTAACATGTATTATTCTTCTATTATTTCTTAAGTATTTTCTCTCTTTCTCTACAATATTTCGTTTCTGCTACATGTATTCTTATTGTTCCCTTTTTTTCTCTTCGTTCAACCTGACGGTGCAGATGGCTGCATTATAATCTGCCAGATTCCTTATTTATACTCTTCGCCATTTGGACTTTCCGTTATTTTCCTACATTCCTGCTGGCTTACGTTCATCTTCTTTTATTCATTCTCTTATTTTTTTTTATTTCTCGCTTTTCCTTTCATTACTCCTTGTCAATATTACAGTAGAATTTCCATAGCTCTAGAGCGAATAGAAATTCTCTTGAGAGCCTGTTAGATCAATATATATGCACTGCTCTCAGAAACTTGGCTAAAAGATTCCTCAATGCGTTAATATTCGTGGTTTTTCTTTAATTAGTTCGAGTCGCAGTAATCGATAAGGTGGTTCAGCTATTTTAATTAGAAATGATATCCATTTTCTGACTGACGACATCTATCCCCTTATTCCATTTAATCTATTTAATCTAAATTTTGTCCGCATCTCAATACTTATCAGGGGGTCATCAAAACGGTTTAACCTCATTTCGGCGTAAACTCCATCTAAATGTGATTTACATAACTTCCTTTTTCAATCCTTTATTAATTCTTTTCCTTCCTCTTTTACTAAGATGGTGATTATATAATGCTACTAACCTCTTCAGGACTGTAGTGGGTACAACGGTAATGGTTTCGCACTTGAAAATTTTATCTTACGAAATTACCTTATCCTCCTTAATGATGGTTCATCTACTTGCGTTAAAAATCCTTTGTCTTCCAGTTCTATAGACCTATCATTCACTTCTAATCTTAGTCTTAAGTGTTCGTAGTCAACTCTAACACCTCTGAAAGTGATCATATTCTTATCATCATTTCGTTTAACGACTTCCATATTTATTTATTATCAGCAATTATTGTTATCCTTTTTTTTTAATCATTTCAGAAATGTGTTAATGTTTTATTTATTTGTATATAATATAGTGATTTACTTACGCTACTGTATATAAATTTTTTTTTATATTTCAATGATCCGGTACAGTTTTCCAATTACGTGTTCTGAAAATTTATGTCGTGTTCCCTTACATTTAACAATCTTAGATCTTAAGTAATGTATAAACACATATATGTAAAAACGTTTATATTGTTGTAGATTTTGTATTTTGTTTTTGTTAGTGTGTAGAAGCTTACTTCATAGTTTATACATTTCATTACAGTGGCTAGATAATTTCCGTACGCAGCCCATCGAGTCGTATTATTGCGCAAGATGGATTCAATGTAACAATAATAATAATAAAAATAAATTTGAAATTTGAAATTTGATTTGATATTAATCATATAACTTTCCTTATATTAATACAGAATGAAATAAAATATTAATACCTGAGAATTTATTTAAAAATTATGAAATATAATAAATGCCGACTAATTTTGGTTTTACATGTTCCGTATTCAATATGAATTCGTATAAATTTGAAGCTAATCGATGTTTATGATATTTTAAAATTTTAAAATAAATTCGCGTTAGTTGATATTTTTTTTTTTTTTTTTTTTTTGGGCACGTCAACAGTGGAACTTACCCAACGCAAGGAAATGTACCTTATATAAGGAAAAGATTAGAAATTGAGGAGATAAACAAGGCCAACAAAGGAACTATATTGAGAGAGGGGAGTGCAAGAATGGAGTAGGCACTATAAGGAGTAGGAAGGCCAAGGCGCAGAAGACTAGAATACAGAGTAGAACGTTCGGATTTTGTTTTATATCAGTTAATGTTTGTAATTTTACTTTTATCAGTTGATACCCAATGCTAGTGCAATTCAGCGCATAAGTGATAACTAGATTTCTCGTTTTGCATATAGTGCATAGAGCTTCTTTGCCTGATATTGAATTTCATTTCTTTTCGTAGAAAATATTACATCTAAGAAAAGTTGTTGTTTTTTGTTTATCTTTCCAAGACTCTCCTGCCGAATGATATCCTTTTGCAATGTGTGTTTTCTTTAAACAACGGCGATAAAATAAGTCTATTTACATACAATTTTACATATCAACTGCGCGCGCGTGAAAGATGAGATAAATTTTTCTTGCGAATTGTGTATTTGAAAAATTCGCATTTGCAGAATTTTTAATTCTTTTAATTTACAAAAAAAGAAAAAAGGAAAAAAACAATTTCAGATCAGTAAAAACAGGAGTGTCTTAAAACAAAAAAAAAAAACAAAAACTACACAAACTGCCGTAAAGTAGCCTTTTGTTAGGTAGGGATATAAGTTTAAGAAAGAATTATTTTCTTCATGTCCTTGAAAAAGAGTTGTTTTTGTTTCGTGAGGAATGGCTTGGGCGCATTTTGCACTAGCTTATCTGGTTAAGCCCTTTGAGCCGGACATATGCATCAATATCTAGCAGATTATTCGCATATCTTCACATTAATCAAAAATCGAGTTAATTGTTGCGCTTAATCCGGTAATGCAGAATGGAATTTATTTCAAGTAATATCGAAAACGTGGTTAGATGTAAATAAAATCCTTTGTAATCTGTCTAAAGTAAATATTTGCCGATTGTGTTTTGCGCAGAGGTAATTTTCCATACTCAAAATTACGCTAAAAGACGTAAGACATAATTTTCGCAATGCACATATAGAGAAAGTTCTTACTGTTCAGTGTAAACAGTTTTTGAATTTGTATTTATAATTTAACGTGTATTTTTAATGTAAATTTATTTAATAAAGAAAAATTATTCAGTACGTTAATATAAATTTTAAGGTGAAAAACAAAAAATTTTATTTTATTATTTTATGATTTTAATATACATCGTTCATTATGAAACTTTTCGGGCATATAAATCAAAGCCCGCCCGACGATAACTTATAACAAATTAATTATAATAGTGTGATAATTACAATTATTATTATTAATTTTTACTATTCCGAAGTTGTTGTTCTGCCTTTCTCTCGTCGTCTTTTGTCGTACCATTCTAAATGCGCTATCTCAATTTTTTTTATATTACAGCGATTTGAGTTAGGGATGACAGGTGTAATTTCGATTACCCTTCGAGGGTCGTTGTGATTATTCGACCTTTTCTTTTGTTAATATCATTTTTCATGCAGACTGTTTGCGTTATTATTCAGCTTTCTTGTTTGATGACTTACATCGGCCACCTAGCTCGACGCGAATGTAATAACATCCAAAACGAGGCGACTTTTATTGACAGTTATTCCATTACATGCTTTCTTTGCCTCGTGAACAAGGCATTTCGAAGGAAACGGTTAGAGCGAGAGAGAGAGAGAGAGAGAGAGAGAGAGTGAGAGAGACAGAGAGTGAGAGAGACATTTAACAAATTGATTTAATGCAAGGCAGGTTTATAATCATGTAAGGTTGATTGATTTTGCGGTTTAAATAAACGCGTCCATGCCATTTTTGTTTTTGTAACAATATAACGGGGCTCCAGCGTTGTCGAAGAAAAATAACTTGACCGACAAATAATATTTTTTAAATTAAAGTCAACTAGTGGCTATCGCTCGCTTACCTAATTTGTCCTGATATACCATATCGCTCAAAACTTAAAATGGTATGATGCAAAATACGAAAATCCTTTATAACGATTCATTTACGCTGAACGTTTCTTTGTCAAGATATATATTTTATATTGATATACCGGACACGGCCTATTTAAAGATTATTTACATAAACATAAAATTGCACCCTCAAATAACCCTGTGTAATGTGTAACTTTACTGATAATATTAAGCATATCATTTCCATCTGTTAGTAATACAGATTTTAGCAATATTAGCACCAATCAATTAGTAAATAAGCTATTTAAAATATTCAATAGTTTTACGATAACCGAAATAAATCATACATGTGCACCTGTATTAAATTTATGTATACTAATTATTATTATTATTAACACTGTAAAACAGTCTGTCAGGGTTCTCGGGCTCAGGACAATACTGTTATTTATATAAATTATTGGTATAAATTCTCTAAATATATTTACCCCATTGAATTACAAATTGAGGAACAAAAAAAAAAAAAAAAAAAAAAGGTATATTTTATGGGTAGTTTTATTAATTACACACAAGGTTGGTAACGTGTTGATTTGTTTTCTATTGATTTTGAACACTTTATGTAGATAGATTAGTTAGGTTGTTCTTGCTTCGACGTTTTTTTTTGTTTTGAATTTTTTGGTTATTTTATCACTTTAGAGGACGCTATGTTTAAAAGCTTACGGAATAACTTGCTTACCCAAAGTTTTATCTTTCCGTTTTTGTTTTTTTTTTATTTAAGCTTTGCTGAAAAAATTGGCATTACTACGTGCCATCGAATTTATTCCATCTATTCCTCAATGTAAACTGTTCCTCCTAATTTCTCAAAAGCAACCTTCAGTGTGTCTCCTCTCCATATGTTCCCTCCTCCTCTGATTCTATTATTCTGCGCATCCGATCTCTAATCTCCAGCCTTTGCAGATTGCACTCATTAACCATCGACTTTTTTTGGATCCCTGGTCATGCCGGGATTGCGGGAAATGAAAAGGCAGATTATCTTGCTCGTTTGGCTATATTTTCTGAGCAGCCAGTCGGACGGTTTCCTTCTCACGAATTATTAAATATCGCAAAAAGTATCCAAAAGGCCAATTGGATATCTTTTTATAGATCATCCTTCTTCAATCCTAATTCACAATATTTTTCCATTCACCCCAATCCACCTGCCCAATCATGGTATTTACATTTTCCGCACCTTCCCGGTTTCATCATATCTGCTATCTGCCGTCTTCGATCTGGTCACAATCGACTTCTGCTTCATTGTATCGTTTCTCCATGGTGTCCTCTCCTATTTGTCCTCTGTGTATCGATAATACAGTCGTATGTGACTCTGATCATATCTTCTTTGAGTGTTTCTATCTATCATCTGAAAGGGCAGCTCTATACACGGAACTACTCTCACATGATGTTCCAACTCCATACCGTGTGTCCTTTATTCTTTCTCTATAGTCCTTTTATTTTTTATTTTGATTTTTTTTTGGGGCTCGTCAACAAAGGACCTTTACCCAGAAAATCAACGTTGATCATCCCAACTGTAGCAAAATTTCTATCTTGCATACTTCATCATATTAAGATCTAATCCCTTCGGTAGTTTTCGTTTACTTTGGCATTCCTATCTTATCGTATCCAGTTACATTTAATGAACTCCTCTCTAAATGAAGAGGGCGCATTAATGTTGCAGTTACAATTACAAACATGCACAGCTCACAGTTAATATTGCGGGCCCGCTGTCGCGTTTGCGGCCGTAATGTTAGATAGTGAACTCTTGTCAGCCAGCACTGTGGGCGTTGCTGTTGCAGTGTGGCCATAGTGTTTGGCGAAAATTCTATTCGTTTCTTTTTGACAAGATGGTGGGCGCTGTTTTTGCAGTCGTCGCCATAATTATTTTGAATAATTAAGAATTATAAACTTTGCTTTATAGTGGTGGAGAAAGTCATTGAACTTTCGGCTAATTGTTTACGGCACGCTAAGTGCTGTGTTCTATGTAGTTTCAGTGCTCGATGGCTCTGACTGCTTTTCAAACATCCCGTGTTTCTTCTTTCTTAATTATTTGTCGGCTGATTCCTTTGTCCGTTGGTACTGTGGGCTCTGTAATATTGCAGATGTGGCAATGGTATGGGACAGCAACTCCTTTTGCTCTTACCTTCGGCAGTGTCATTCCTTCTCTTTTCGGGATGCATATGTTTGGCATTTATTAACGTTGATTGTCATTGTTTCTCCATCCTTGGTGTAGCGTTCTTTGTCAGGTTCTATTCCTTGTGACTCCTAATTGCTACTATTTACACGTGTTGATGGGTAATCGTCTACTATTGGCAAGCCCAGAGAAAAACTCAAACAAGAAAAAAAAAGAAAATTTTGTCATTCATTATAACGCTTTTAGTAATTAAATTTTGTAAGAATGGGGATGCGCTGATCACTATGTAAGGAGGAAATAAAATCGCGGTGAATTCGATTCCTTCTAATTAGTACATTGTATGTTAAGTGTTCGCGGTACTTTTCTCGAACCGGATCGAATAATGGAACGTTGATAGTGAAGAACAACTTTTATTAAAAAAAGGGTATCACAAGTGAAGGTTAATAAAACAGATAATATAATTTTCAGCCCTAGCAGGCCATCATGAAGTACATCCATCAATGCAATAGCGCATCGAGAATGATTAAATAACAAAAGAAGGTGTTTTTGGTCGTAATGATGAAATATGAAGATGCGCTTATGCAATAACAGAATTGCAAAGGACACATTAATATACAAATTACGTTAATCTTTGTAATTATATAAATTATATTTTATATTAAAACTAGGTGACCCGGCGAACTTCGTGTTAACTTATTAACTCAATTAAATTCACAGTTTTTTATTAAGATAAAATTAATACTCAAAATGAATTAAGTTCAATTAATGTACAAAAATCAAAATGAAAAGTATTTTAATTACACTGAAACGTATTTTAATTACACGTGGCAGCAAGATTCCCCTTAATAACAAAAATCAGTATAAATTTACTTTAAAAAATTGAAGTAAATTACTTTGGAAACATGTTCTTTGGGGCTATATCAGGAGCTAACAACACAGAGTGCACACTTAATTTATATACTCTTTAATAATAAAGTGTGTACTCTGTACTGTTAGCTAATGATGGGCTATACACGAAAAAACGTATTTCTAAAGTAATTTAATTTCTTAAAGTAAATTTATACCGATCTTTAGGATTCCGTATATATATATATAATGTACGGAATCCGAATAAGATGGTTCAGAAACAATAAAAATATTCAATTATACAATAGGTCGGAAACAGTTTGACTTATCGGAATTGGATCATAAATTACAATTAAACTTCTATCTATGACAATTTACAACTTTAAACTGAACGATTACCCTGGGCGGCAAGAAACCGTCTGGAATATATAATATGGAATTTAGAATGATCTCAAAAATCACCCTTGAAAAATTCATAACTCATCACCAGATAACCCTTTAAAAGCGAAATTCGAAATATAAAACAAAACACAGAAACCCTTTCATAAAATCTAAAAATTATGGTTAAACAATTATTTAAATCTCCCTTTTGAACCAAAAACAGCAAAAAAAAAAATCAATTTTCTTCATAAATATTGTTTTAAATTTCGTATTCTGCTATTTTGGAGCGGAGACAAATCTTATCAAAGTTCATAAAAATCGGTCCAGCCGTTCTTGAATTATAAGCGGTGTAACTAACCCAACTTTTGTTTTATATATATATAGATTATTTATGACCCTTCAAGGTTGGGATATAATATTCATTCTTTTGTATCGGTGGCAATCATTAACTACTTTATGCAAACGATGATGACGGCAAGGGACAATGTGTATCGTGCCTGCATACGTACAATGAATAAAAAAGGATCTCGTCTTTTAGACGACAGTTTTTTTTGCTCGGTATGTTAATTTTTCATCGATAGTCAGACCCATCTTCGTTACTTTTTACGATCACATCTTTTTATCTCACACATATACACACCCTCTCTCACTCACTTTTTATATTATGAGACTTAAAAAACTTTCCCGTGCGATTTTTAAAAAAAATTCTTTTATACAAACCTTGTCCGGACAAAACGAACATAATAAACAAAAAATATCCAATTTGTTGCAGTCGTTCGGAAGTTATAGCGTGACCAAAGGAAATAGGGATTCATTTATATATATATATATATATATAGATTTCATTACTAAAACGTTAAAAATAGTATTATTACCTTTTTATGACGTCATAAACATTTTTTAAAAACTTTGATGGGGAAGTTCCAATCCTCAACCTCCGTGAGTAGGCTGTTACGTTTAAGTGTAGATTATTTTTCTAAGAAAATTCAACAAAATTTAATATGTAATATTTGTAAAAAAAATAAAATAAGCAGCAATGTTCAGTTTTAAATTATACGATGGCCGGTGAATTTTCCTGTTTTCCATTAATTATTGAAAAAATCGATATTATAAATACGTGTTTACCTTTTTTTCCCCCCTTAATCACACTATTTATTCGATAAAATCGATATTGCCTATAGTATTTAAGTAACAAAACGGATAAAAAATTGTACGTCAATCTAACGTAAACAAACCGCTATCTTATTGTTTCCTTCACTTGTTCATGTTCCGCAGTTTTAACACAACACAACAATACAGCAAAAAAATAATATTTTAACTAACCCGATGAGAAACAAATAACTCTGCGGTTAGCAAGATTTTGAACCGGCATCATTTTCCTACTTTTTTCATTTTTCATCAATTTCCTCTTTCAGGATAACTTTTTTTTTAGACTTACTATTAATATTTAACGCTATATTTCTTAATCGATTGTGACCGTTTATGTGTGTGACAGTTGTGCTGTCATGAAATATTTTCGCTGAAAGAGGTTATAAATTGTCTCAAATATTATACGGCAATTGTTCGATTAGTGTTTACATGATACCGCGCGGTGCGGATTGAACCTACCTAGTCTGAATTCATTAATTATCGGTAGCCGTCAGATTTGTACGTGAATAATTTTTGGTCCCCATTTTTATTTGTGGTTGTATTTCATTGGATAATTTCTTCCTATTTTATGAGTCACGTGGTTGAAATTTTAGACTTCCATGTTTTATATAGCAATACAAACGATTTGTGGGGAGTATAAAGAAAGGTTTGTAAGGTCGAAAATCAGAGAAAGAAGTTGCTTAACTTTTTATATGTTTCAAACAACAATTTTTTTAAAACTTATATGTTCTAACAAGAGCTGTATCATTTTTTTCTGGAAGAATTGTAATATAACAAAATTGATGAATAAGTTAGAATTAGTTCTTTAGCAATATTTGTCCGGGGTTACAAGAAATACATGCCATACAAGGCACATAGTAACTTCGACTAAGTGAGAATGCTTTAAAAGATATTAAATTTATATTAAATTTATGAAATCCCTACGACCATCTATCATGATTCATGTTTAAAAAAAAAAGTACATCATTAATTGGAACATTGGAAGAATTGTTTTTACAGTAATATTATAAATTAACCACACTTCATTCGCGTAGAACTTGATTCAAACCTCGTTGTTGAACATTGAAACTTAGAAAATTATCGCTGCGCTAAGTGAATGTGTTTGGGAAGCTGTAAAAACTGGGAGAAGAAAAAATTGAAGAAAAAAAAAGTATCGTTATGAGCGAGTTAGACTACGATGATGATATAAAATTGTATTGCATGATTATCGCGCCATGACGCCGAAATATTTATAATTATATATATATTTCTCCTAGGAGTAGTGTGTTTATTATTACTTCATACACTTTTGCCGTCAAAATATTTGGCATATTTACGACGTATAATAACCAACTGTGAAACAGAATACTTCTTCCCAAAATTTAAACTTCGTAAAGAATATAAATTGATGTTATCAGTGGGTCTTAGGACAGATCGATCATTTTTATCAATTTGTTCAATTAAACAAGACACATAGAAAAATGTCGATTTTAAGTTTTTTTAAGCTATACCTTCTTCGATATCGGAACAATTTTGTCGATACTTCTTTTGCAGCTTTAACACTGATTTCTGTTCAAGATGCTGCGAGATGACCTCTGAAGTTTTACACACGGCACATGGAATTTAGTAATTTTTCTAGAATTTTATTCCCAATACATGCGTGTTTCATTTGATTTCCCCTTTTTCAGAAATTTAACTACCCCATAATTTGTAGCAGATTTGCTACCTATTTTACTCTATGCATGTGAAAAGAAAGTCAAAGTATTCAATATTTTTATGAAATTCATTATAGAGCGGGTTTATTATAATAAAGTGTGTGTCCTTAAATGCCGTAGCGCTGCATTTACGTCTATAGCGCTAAATTAATGTTTCTATAGCTGATGAACTGAAAAAGTTGAAACAAACGAAAACAATAAATTAATCTGGTATAAGTTTAAATATTCTCAACAATTGTAGACTTTAATGTGTACATTACATGTATAAAACTGAATAAATAAAATACAATAAAATAATTAAATTATCAAATAAGGAGTGCGAGTGTAAGGTGTGCTGGGGTTTCTGTGTGATCCTATGGTCGGCCGGGGGTGATGGAGTAAGACGTGATGGCATGTCACGAATGACGTAACGCAACCCGGAGGCGAGCGCTCGAGGCAATGCCGCTGGACGAAGGTAGTAGCAGTTTGGATCAGAAGGCAGTCATAGTTTTGATCTTGAGATGGTCGGTTTTTGGTCACAATAAGCGTGATAAAATGACTTCCGGGCTCGATCAACGGCAGTCAAAAAAGGTAGTCGCGATAATGCTAGATCTTTCTGTTATTTTGATATACATATAAATATCCGACCGATATTCCTCATTCGAATAAATGCTGAATATAAGCCGACAAGTGGTAGATTTCCGCGGCAGTTCAACCAGGAAAAAAGGAAGAAAAAAGGGACACAGCGTCATCGAGCAGACACCCGGCCGACATATCGAGGTATGTATTAAATTTATACATATATTGATTCGTTTAGAGCGTTTTATTCGATTTGTTTTAATTACTTTTGTTTTTATCTTTTGTCTTTTTTACAGTCGGCTATCCAAGAAAGAATAATGGAGGCATTTAAAAAATGTAACTTTAAATCGTGATTTCCGTTCTTAAAAATAATAATCATAATACTACGTATTAATAACTGATATTTCATTTCCGCGGAAATAGCTCCGCGGTGGCATTCCTAATCCAAATAAAGTATAACACTTCAAGATATATTACATAAACCGTCTAAATAATTATTATAAATATTTTTTTAGGTAAACAAATTTTTGAGTTTCTAATATCTTAAATTTTCGGTCCGATGATACACATATACCTCTTACTTACGAAGCTCACGCAGAAGACATGCTAAAGACTTCTTTCTCGGAAATATGAGATAATTGTAAAAGACGACTTGAAGCTTCCTTTTTTTCCCAGTAATTTTAAAACACACATCAGACGTACGTTTCTTTGTTTGGATAGAATACTGCTGAAACAACATTAAGCGAATTGTATGCTACTTTTTGAATTTAAAAAAATCATGTTTTTCCAATTACTTAGAGTCCCTAGCTATCGCTCTTTCTTATTAACTAGCTTTTTGTGCAGACTGAGTCTCGATGTTATTTTCTATTTCGGGTCCTGTAAATTTAATTTTCTCGTTCAGTTTTCAATCAGCCGAATTTAATTTTAATAAAATTCAAAAATCTTGGTAATAACGCATCTCTACGTTCTCTAGATAAAATTTAGAACATACGTAGAGAGTCTATCGTTTTTCTATTCAGTGGGCGCGGGCTTTTATATGTCATTTTAATATTGCAGCTGAATTGTTCTTTTGGATACGTTTGTCGCCGTAGAGAGTGAGAACGTTCAAATTCAGTTGAGCGCAACGTCTTTCGGGTAATTTTCTTCTATTTGTTTTCGTTTGTCCTACATTTTCATAGCAGTCGACTGTTGGCTGCTGGAACGGTTTGGTAATGCATGTCAAATGAACCATATAGTAATTGCGTAGTTGGTAGATTCTGAAATGTTATTTATTCATGCTGAAGCTATAATTCTTTTTTTTTTGCTATTTATGTCTTATTTCGCCGGAATACGGATAATAAAAAAAAAAAAAGAATACGCGCCAAGTGATGCTGTAATATTGTGTGAGAAATTCATCGTTACCTTGCGGGAATTTGTTTATCGTTTCTACCTTTTAAATTAATCAGTTCAGAAAGACAATGAAGGAAAGATTAGAAATATTTATTATTGTTGGTCTCCGTGTCAGTTAAAACACTTAACGTAGTTGTACATACTACGCAGAATGATATTACCATAAAAGTTAATGATATTGCTGGAAAGATTAGAGACTTTTTAATGTTAACGTTAATATACTGACCGAACAGATATAGTATGTTACTACATGAAACTTTGTGGAAACAAATGCGCTTGTAAATACTTTTCTCTTGAAGTGTATGGAACTTCAGCAGTGAACAACATCAGGAGACTACAGCAACTGCAGTCACGAATATTAAGGCAGATGGTTAACGCTCCGTATTATGTGTCAAATAAAACTCTCCATGAGGATCTAAACGTTCCATATGTCAAAGATGTGCACAAAGAACTATATATCAAGTTCCACAATAAATTTGCAGTTAACGATAACATAGCCAGCATGAGGTGGATGAGCCTTCCGGGTTGCACACATCGAAGACTGAGAAGAACATGGTGTAGAGACGTTTTGGCAAACGGACGACTAGGGAATGTTTACAACGGCATTTATGTCGTCATGTAGCATCATAATCGTTTAACGCGTTACGTATTAATCTAAGATATCATTTATTAATAGCTATTGTTTAAGTCTGCTATTATGTATCAAAAGGGGAAGGCTGTATCCTTCTTTTTTATTTCTGATTCCTGTACTCTTCCGTTCTTTATAAATTTGTCCTTAAACGTTTATTTATATAAGACAGCATTGGTTAATAGTTGTAGTAAGTCTCGCTGTAGTTATTGTATGTTTCGCTATTGTCTCTGATCCGCTGGGAGAAGAGATAATATTCTTAAATTTTCTGTTTTTCTTTTTAGTATAGTGTTAGCAGTGTCAACAGTAGTCCTCTTCGACTGGTGTGGCAAAATAAAAGAAAAAAAAAAAACAAAACAATAATTGGTAAGGATTGCAGAAGAAACGTTAGACGACAGTTTGACTACAAGTGCTACAGAATTGATTGCTATCATAAGAGATTAGATGATGAAATTAATGACATGGAAAGGGAGTTTATGAAAAAATTAGACGAAAAAAATAATAAAGAACAAGTAACAGACATAACTGCCACTGTTTGGGGGAATATTGAAGAAAAAATCTGATTCGTATTGAGTCGAATAAGTGATATTGGAAAGGAATATGAAAAGCACGTTTGTACAAATAACATCAATAATCGTAACGGTGTCTTGGGGAAGCAATATAATTAATAATATTCGTATCTAGAATCAAATAAAAGCATCGCACTAATTTTTGCTAATACCGAAAGTTGTGTAAAAGAACCTGATACAAATCTATGACGTAAAAACGAGGCGCAGTAATTCGCGGACCAAATTTAGTGAACAGTCGGACCTTAATAATATTTCAAAGTCATGCTACACGATGATTTTGACGCATGAGGGATAATAAATTACATTCTTCAAAAAAAAAAAAGCATACTGCACAACTGGAAGAAAAAAATTAATGATAATTGTAATTCTGTACAAACGGTTATTTAATTAAACCGATTTTAGTCGTGAGGTGTTAAATAATTAGTTTTTTACTTTTATTGACATTTCGAAACCAATTTCTTGAACAAATTATACTCTTGAAAATCACATAAAAACAAGAATTAAAACATATACTGCCGCTTCCAAACATAATTTCTTTATTGATTTTATCACTAAAATATATTTATATATTAAAATAAGAAGCCTTTAGTAATATAATTTCATATTATTACAGCAGAAATTGATTGCAACGAGCAGCTGCATATTAATTTCATTAAATGATGTATCGGTTATTACAACCTAAATTTTTGATACACAAGTGAAAAATTATAATGACTTGGCGTCACAGTATTTTTTTTTTTTTTTTTTTTTTTTTTTTTTTTAAGTTGCGTACAATCTACTCAATTGAGTAATAAGTAGCACTGATCATTTATATAGATACGCTATTCCGGAACGCTTCCCAGTGGTCGCTATTCCTGATGATGAAGTAGTTTATTGAATGTTATAGAAAATAGCTATACGCCTACGGCCGTTCTACTAGCTGGAGTTGACTGAGTCTTTTTAGTCTTCTGAAGAGAAAGTTATTCTGCAGTACGTTTTTGACTAGCGGATTGATGTGATTTTCCAGTCGATACAGATGTCTTCTGGCAGCGCTGCTGATTTCTTCTTTGATTGTTGGAGCGTGTAGATCGGTATGTATATCATCGTTTCGAACGAACCATGGGGCCGCCACAATGTTTCTCAGAACTTTTGACTGGAATCTTTGAATGATGGCTATGTTTGAGTTGCTCGCTGTGCCCCAGACTTGGATTCCATATAGCCATATAGGCTTCAGAATGGAATTATAGAGCAGTAATTTATTCGCGTGGGATAATGGCGAATGTTTGCCCATTAACCATTGCATGCCTCGGTATACTATATCAAGCTGTTTACGTTTGGCAGCCACATGATCTTTCCATGTGAGTCCTTTATCAAGGTGCAGCCCGAGATATTTCACGGTATTCGATTCCGGAATCGCTTGTCCGTTCAGCCTGATTGGTTGGTTTCTTCCCTTATTTAAAGTAAATATGACTTGCCTAGATTTTGATCCATTGACGTTCACTTTCCAAAGCTTCATCCACCTTTCTACATCAAGTAGATGCTTTTGAATATATTCTGTTGCTACGACGTTGTCCTGATGGCTTGATAAGATCGCCGTGTCATCAGCAAACATAGCCGTTATCGTGTCTGAGTGTACTGGGAAATCGTTTACGTATATCTGATATAATATCGGCCCGAGTACACTACCTTGTGGTACCCCCGATAGTATTGGGTGAATTTGTGAATATTCTCCATTAACATTAACGTGGAAGTACCTCTCTGTTAAATATGATTTAATGATTTCGTAATACTGGTGAGGCAGCAACTGTTTTATTTTAAATAGAAGGCCAGTGTGCCAAACTCTATCGAAAGCTTTTTCGATATCCAGGAATACGTCACAGTATTTACTCGTAGTTTCAAAAGTTTCTGAAAACAAAAATGGTCTTTTGATTTAATGAAAACATAGTGATCTAGTGTTTTGTAACAGTCACATTAAGTACAGCAGGAAAACGTGTCGATGTTAATTTGTTACTGCTATCACACTGCTACAATGATCGTTAGTCTTTTGGTATATTTACTTTACCACGTCATTAGCGAGTTAATGGTTTTTTACTTAATTAATGAACAACCGAAAACGATATATGCTATTTCCTTTTCTTTCGTTACCAATACTGCAACGATGTCATACATTTTGTGAAAAATGTAGATCCTCTTTTTCCCTTCAGTACAATAAAATTTTTATATTAAACAAACTTTACACATTCTCGTTTTTCCACTCAACATAAAATACTGTATGTAGATAGACTAATTCAATCCCATACTAAGTTTTCGATGTAGTGTAATTTTTTGTTTTACACATTACTGTGAATAGTATCTAACATGTTCGTTTTATTTTTGAGTCCGTTATTTGATCATATTCTCTGTGTGCGTGTGCCCGCGCGTTGTGTGTGCATTCAACGTATTTAATTTTTAAGTTTGTTCCACAAAAATTATTTTTTCAATACATTAAAATATAAAATTCATCCGTTAAAGAAAAAACTTACAAGTCTAATAAAAATTTAGCAGAATAGTTCAATGTTTCTCATAATGCAATTTCAACAACATCTTAAACATTTTGGGGTAAAGAAAAAAAAAACAAAAAAAAAGTTTTTGAAAGTAAATGTTCCGAAGTTGGAGCAAATTTACAAAAGCATGCCAACAAATTTACTGAAAAACTAAGTGTACATGATTTTCATTGTTTAATGTCATGGGTAAAGCAGTCTCTAGTCGACGTCTTATCATTTCTTTGAAGATCAGTAAGGAAATAGACGGCGTTCCAGATTAAATCACAAAAAATCAGTTGAAATGTGTTTGACTTCAAGTTATCTTCAAATATCGTGTACCAATAATCTAAACTTGGGAAATTTGTTTACTTTGGGAATATGTTTTACTGTTGACTAGCCACCTTTAACACTTTTCTAACCCCCAACCAAATCCCCCGTTTTTGAGTGTGTGTGTGTATGCTTTGAAATAAACTTTTTTATATCTGTAACTAGTCAATGCTAATATAACTTGCTAACCCAATATTACCCCCCCCAGGGTTGTTCCAGTGAATATGTTATTAAAAATGGTTTGATGTGTTGATTAATTTAAATTAGGCTAATCTTTACTAGCAATGCTGGTTTGTGCACATAATTTGATATATATTTCATATATGTTTGAAGCATCTGTTGCATTTATTTGATTTAAACGTTTCATTTATGCATATTTAACCAAACATATATATGAGGAGATATGTCGCAAATTAGGTATTCACATACATCCAACCAAAATTACCACAGTACTAACCATCCTTAGTAGTCATTCTTGTTCAAGCCTATATGTTTCTAGTGGGTTGCTGTGCATACAAGCAATCAGAATAGATGATTGATAAGACTTATAGTCCAATAACCTATATTTCTATTCAACTGTCACAATTGCTATTTGGATAATCATTCATATCAAAATACTGAGCATTATCTTTAATATCTTCATAAAAATTGAATGTTTTAAGTTCATAAATAAGTGAATCAGTGTCAAAATATAAACGATTAATATTCTTATACATCTTTCACATTACCTTGTAATGAAAACCAAACATTTTCAATTTGCTAATGTCCAAAATAGACATCCCAATATCAATTGGTTTATTAAATTCAACTGTTGTTGGATTGAAATGCACCACAGCTAAAAATGGTCGTTCACTGATTATTGTTTGATCCTCAAAAATTACTTTTACCGGCTGGTTTATTAAACTTTATTTTATTGGTAATAAGCTGCATCTTAATTCTATGTCTAACATTTTCCATCATTTTACCAAAAACCCTATTATTCATAAGCTTCTAGTAGTACTTCTTAAACTCATTAGTAGCCTGTTTCCAATGTAGAGTGTTCAAATCAATGTATGGCTTCAACCAAGCCGACTGATTGAAACAAATGACTCAATGCATGTACTACAGCTTCAACTGCTTCTTTAAGATTTCTATAATGAATAATATAATTATACTTATTTTCTAATGTATTAACTAATTTCACATATTTTCCAATTGATTTAAATCATTATGTGCTAAATGTAGACTTGGGGGATACTCCAAATCCACCTCAAGTACATAACTTACAGGTCCATCATCAGTTATCTCCATAATATTTAATTTCATTATCTCATTCTAACAAAACCATCTAAAGCCATTCATAGGAAGCACTTCGCTCATGGTCCAACCATAGAGGTTATTTCCATTCAAATATGCTATGAAAGTGTTATCTGCAGCATGTTGATCAGACTTGTCTTTAGTACTAGCACCATTATCATTACAATGCTAGAACTATTATTACAGGTGTTGATGTAAGAATTTTCTACCTTGCTGAAACGTTTTACACACTAGCACATACTGCTATGTATTCCAGCTTCAAAAAATAAAACCATATCATAGTCAGTTAGAAGTTCCAACTCATCCTTTGTTAACTTTAACATTGCTAAACTAGGAGCAGTGTGAAGCTCTATGAAGGATCTAATTTGTAAATTTTATAGTAAATGCTTCTAAAGTTTTCAAAGACACCTACTAGTAAAAGCACATCTGTTTTTAGACATATATCTCTGTACTCACCAAGCGTTTGAACATTTAAGGTCTTCCACACATCTAATGCGTGTAAATAATCTTCTTCACCCATATCCGATTATGCCATGGAATTAATGAAATTCTCTTTTTCAGGCATACTTGTTTCCTCCAATTTCTCCTATATTGACCATATGAATATAGGGGAAAACACTCTTTCTATGGAGTAAAGGAAGAAAATTAAGCGATGCAATGTTTTCAATAGTGTGATAAAGTGAATTATCAGGAAAATAACTATCCAATTTCTTGAAAGTTAACACCATGAAATGGAATGTGTCAGTGAATCTGATTTTCATTTTATTTTAATCCTTGTTTGTGATGTTTGGTGGTATACTGTAGAAATTTATAGTTCTTAAACCCAAGTGCTTGTATAGCAAGTGGCAGTGTAACAGCTTAGGTGAGATATTAAGGGGATGGTGTTGTTTGGTTGAGAAAATGTGTATTATAGAATTCTCAGAGGTGTGATTATGTCTATTAAATAATTAAACTCAGGTTAGAGATTGAATATGTGCTTCATCAAGTGAGTGGATGCTGCTTGGTAATTGAATCAGTCATTGCCTCATTGCATTGTAGTTATAATATGAGTGGACCAAATTAGTTTTTATATTTTACTGTTATACATTCAACGGCCACACCAGCAGATGTGTATACTTTATTAACATTTCAATCCATGTGGTCGGTTTAATTTTCTCATTTTAATTTATACTAAATTACTGATAAAATCTGCAAATGATGGTAATTTTTGGTAGATGTTGCTTCATTACAGTAGAACGTGTGCACATACATATACATAGTCACACATCATTAACATCACCATCATTGTTACATTACATGCATACAGTCAAGCTATAACATTCCATGTATACTGTATCAAACACATGTAATGTATATAAACTGCACATATGTTATTGTATTAGAAGGTTTTGGCTCTTTATACACTGAAAATTTCACAGAGCTGTGCATAATTAAATAGCAGACACAACAAAAGTCCAAAAGCAACTGTTGTAAATATCAAACATAACCTTTAAAGCAATTGAGATAGTTGAATAGTAATACAGGTTAGCGGACTATAAGTCTTATCGATCATCCACTCTGATTGCTCATACTCAAAGCAACACACTAGAAACATATAAGCTAGAACGAGAATAAACTACTAAGAATGGTTAGTATTGTGGTTATTTTGGTTGGATGTATGTGAATACCTATCTTTGGACACAGTTTGCTTCCTACATTTCTTTTCTAGTTTCTCTTGTTTCCTTTCCTCCCGTGTCTTCTACACCCTTCCCCTCACAGTTTTATAGGTAACGCTGATCACTACATTCCATTCCAGTCCTGCATCGCTTCCATATGTTCCCTTTTTTGCTTCTATTAATTAATCTTCCAATCCTGCATTGTGCGTCTTTTATTCTCTCTTTACTTTCTCCTTCGGTTATTCCTCCGTTAGTTTCTTTCGTTTTTACTACTTTAGACATATTTTGCTGTACATCTTCAGACCGTATTAAATTTTCGCTTTTGATCAAACGTCTATTGCCGACATACCCCTTCTTCAAACTATCTCTGCAAAACTTCAGCTTGTACCTGATAAGTCAATGATCTGGCCTTCCCATTAATCACATAGAACGGTTAATCGGATAAATATACGCCTGTAGCAATCGACAAAAGTTGTCAGTTGAGAGGTTTCTCAATTTGAAAATGACAGACTTGATCGATTGTTGAATGATACTGGTGGAAGCTAAACTAATGTACAGGCCGGCTTAAGGCTGGGGGAGTCGTTTTAATAGCAATTTTTCTAATAATTATGAAATGGCGGAAATTAAAGACATAGATCGAGAAGATCGGTTTATTTGTTGTTCTTTTTTTATTAGCGTAGTCTGCACTGTTTCGAAGAAGATAGGTGTATATTTTAAGCGCGGGAACGTGTTAAACAAGTACATGGGAAGTACCATACTATGTCAATCCTTTAAGCACAAAAGAACGTGATGATGTGTCGCTGGGCGAGTATCTTTGATTAGACACATATAGTAATAAAAATAGTTTAGAAGCTTACTAGCTGCACGTTAGCCGGAAATCACTGTGTTTTTCGCCGTGACGTCATTGGAGACCACTTAAGCTTCATGATTAGTACGTTGATAGCAGCCACGGTTGCACTATTTTCGTATATTGCATCATTCGTACGCTATTTTATTTTTTCACTGGTTCGATATGTTTCTAAATAAATTAATAGGCCTCTTTACATGAAAGAGATTAATTTCCTGTTTTTTTGCTCTTTTTCACATGGTTAAAAATAATCGCAAATATATTTTAAAATCTTAATTTACGTTAAACAAAAGTTATAGTTTTATATATTGCACGGACACAGAGTACCTTTCAATTCCTCTGAATATGTCAAGTAGACGAAACCGGTAGGACGAATTTTTATATATATATTTTGTGAATTAATAATGTTTGTAAAACTTGCATTTTAATTTAAGTAATAATTTAATATAAATAAATGTTATATATGTTTTAATGAATTGAAAGGGGTACTCTGTGTCCGTGCAATATATAAAACTATATAACATTTGTAACGTAAATTAAGGTTTTAAAATATATAACTTATCATATTATTGAGACAAACGATTACAAGAAGAAATAACACATAAAGTATTAAATTTTATCCATTCTAGGTGTTTTACAGTTAAAAGTACACGCAGTGCGCATCTATAAACATCAGAATAGTTCATGTTACTATGTTGCATCGGTTTCCGGATTACATCATAGGCTGAAATTTTCTCTTGTGCATTTTATTACATATGAAACCATTACAGGTTCAATGCATAACATTGGGATTGCAGTTTCCAAGTTTTGATTTAGCGTGAAAAATTAACGAACTTACTGACATCGTTACTGTATATCAACAATGATAAACTCTGTCGCCCTCCCAGTCCAATTATATATCCTAATAATATTTTATGTCTTAAATTTTCCATATTTTAAACAGTACTTATTTACACTCGAAAAGTTCAAGTGCAAAAAAGTCTTATTCCAAGGTCACAGAATATAGTTTCATTTTTCTCGTCATTCCGTCGATAATTTCTATCTCCGCCACAAATTCCAGCCTCTATCGTTCTGCAATCTGCAAAAGTGTGTTTCATTGAGATCTTTTTGCGTTTAGTAGACGAAGAGAATCTCACGTTTTCGGATAACTTTCCTGAGTTAATTTACAGTTAGATCTTAGAAACGATGTTAAGCGGGTCAGATAAATTGCAACAAGAGGATAAAATTTCGATTTCCAGCGAAGGTAATAAAAACAGGTTTGATAGCGTTTCAGTAAACGACGAACAAACAGAAGAAATGTCGGGTAAAAATTGCAAAGTGGTCTCTCCAGACTGCGATCAAGCTCGACGAAGCAATTTGTCAGCGGCGACAAACAGAATCGACCAAATAAGTGTACTAGATGGCTGATGCCGTCAGTTTCCACTTGCCGGGGCCGTGATCGCGTTGCACAGATGATGGAATGCGAATAATTTGCATCGGCTCGTCGTTTTCCCGTTCGACTTTTTGGTCGTTTGTCGCGCGCCGGCTTGCACCAGTATGCGGTTGTTTGTTGTACAAAGTAACGTCGAGAAAAACGGCCCGAGCGAATTCGGGAAATCTGGAAAAACCTTTCAACTGTGAAAGAACAAATCCGTCCAGGCAATTTATATTGTTAATGGTGTTCCGCTGTTATTTGGCACCTCTGCGACCGCCGCGGTCTGACCTTTCTTAGTGTTCGACTGCCGTCACATTTACATACGATCTCGTTCTAAAGAAAGCGAAACAGAGCCATTTTAAAAATTCGCTTTGTTCCACTCTGCAAACGAAATAAAATGCCTTACACAACACGGCCTAGCGGCAGATGCGTCGAAATATGCAATTTCCTCCCTTGCAAGAACAAAAAGCATCCTTTCAGGTGCGCTTTATTTTCGTCGCCTTTGCATACAACAACAACGATGTTCACTTCCAGTTTTCAGTTTATCCTCCATTCCTTCTTCATTTGTGTTTATTTTTATCGTTGCGCGCCGAAGGAAGTGTAATTTATTATCACGATTGGCGACGCATGTTTACCCCGATGAAGGAAAAACGCGGTGGATCATCCTTGAAGATACTCAGGGCCAATCGAAATGAAGTCAGTCGACTCGGGATGTTTTCCCCTGACGTCTTTAATTCTCTCTTTTTGCTTAAAATTTTTTTCCCGTTTTTTTTTTTTTTTTTTTTTTTAAATATGTACATATATATTTTTTTAATGAAATCATTAAATTACTTCCTCACATTAGTCTATTTTTAGTATACCATCGCTGTTCACAAATTTCGAGATGATCTCCTGCGTCTGTGGCGGGATTTTTTTTTACCTGGATTGCGATTTGTGACGATAAATGGAGTAAACTGCCACCAGCGTGCTAATTACGATAACATCGGTGATGTTGCTGAACTTTTCGGAAGTACAGATAAGTTCTTTTACTGAGAACCGCGTATTACAAATTCATTTTTAGAACCGCAGCATAAACAATTAAAGATTCTAGCATTGAGCTAAAAATCTTGTATAGTGTTTAATAATATGTCAATTCTATTTAACACGTTGGTTTTAGTATCCCTTCATCGAACAACGAAGCCGGTTAGTAGCACACTTTCAACAAATTTGGCGTAATATTTTTAGTCACTACTGCGTTTAACAATTTTCCGACAATTCGGTTATATTGAACTAGTTCATTTATTAATGTCTGCCCGACTTGTGCCTGTTGAGTTATATTTTATTTACACATGTTTTTAACCCCCAGAGTCGATTCTAAAGAAGAGGCTCGCTTCTACTCCGAAATCGCAAGTGCCCAACAACTCCCCTCATAATACCTATGACATTTATGTTTTCGTTGATGAATGGCACAATTAATTATTTCGTTTTAGAGGTGAATGAAAGTAGAGGTCGGTTTATAATTTGAAACAGATTCATCGTTAAATTTTAAAAATTCATCATCGCATTAAATTAACGCTGTAACGATAAATTAAGATGGTTTTTGTGTGATTTATTTTGGAAATCATTTCTCCATTTTAGGGGTATTTTTTGCAGTAGGCAACCCTCTCCGTTACGAATAACAATGCTATCCACCAGATATTAAAAATAACGAAGGTGGTAGAAGTGATTAAAAAGTAGGTCAACAACTAAGAGCTGAATCGGACTCTTTGCCAGATAATCTAACAAAGGGACACATCCAGATTCGAGAAAACTAAGCTACACTACGAGCGCACTTTAAGATCAGTTTGTCGGTGTTACAGGGCGGAAAGGATGGAAGAAATGACGAAAGATCCGGTGGAGATTTTTTAATTAGTAGTCGTGGTCTACTTTTCGGCAGAGTAATTGTCCATTTCTTGTCGCTTTTTAGTCAGGTCCCCGTTGTGAATAAGTCGCTTTCTTACCGCTCTCGTGAGCTATTTCAACATTTGCAGCGGAAATTAGTGTAATCGCTGGTCATATCAGTAAATTGTGAACTGGGTACGTGATTTCAACTCCAGTGATCCTATACACCCGTCCACTCACTCTGTTAAATCATCGACCCGTTTATTTCCTATCCTGCCCCTACCCTGTTTTCCCCCTGCTTTCCAGTTATCAGTAATAACCTGTATTTTAGGGTCTCGTTATGTCCTAAATAATATTCCATTCTGCTTCATTTAATTATATTCGGAACTTAATTTCGATATTTTTAACGTAGCGGCTATTTTTAGTATTGCCCCGGAAAGTATGAACCCGATCCTGATTCACGACGCAAAATTACCC
The DNA here is from genome assembly GCA_039619475.1 of Icerya purchasi. NCBI lineage: Eukaryota > Metazoa > Arthropoda > Insecta > Hemiptera > Monophlebidae > Icerya > Icerya purchasi. The sequence goes on from CM077115.1 coordinate 55,798,800, forward strand.
CAGTCCTTCTACAGCCGACGATGGAAGAGGGGATTCAACCCGGATCTGATCTTCACATCGACTAAAATCAGTAGCCCAACGCAGAAATCAGTTTTAGCACCTACCCCTCATACTCCGTTCACTGATGATAGAGGATAATTCCAATCACTGTGCCATTTCAAAGATAACATCGAAGTGGAAATAAAGTTCATTGATCATGTTCCAGAAAACTATGACAGATTCGTCCAATTGATGCAGAAAACTGCGAAGAGGACTATACCACGAGGATGCAGGGAAAGATGCATCTTAGGCTTGGAATGCTCAAACAAAGAAGCTGCTGGCGGAATACTATGCTTCGATCATGACGCATTTGCTGATAGCACTAATGTCGAAAGATAGAAGTGAACGGTGGATCGAGTTAGTGAAGGGCCTGGATCTTACCAGGTAGATAGTTCTAAGGCATGGAGGCTGATCAAACGTCTTAATGGCGAAAACAAAATCAACGTACCGAAAGCCAAAGAGTTACACCCAATGAAATCACTACACAACTAGTCAAAAACGGGAAACCTCTATCGAAAATAAGCAACAACAAACTAAAAAGGAAGACAGAAAATGAAACAGACCCCTGCGGGGCACCTTTCTCACACACTGAAATATGAAATGCGATCGAAGCCTTGAAAAACAAGAAAGCTGTTGGATTGGATTCGATATATAATAAGCAAATTAAAAACGTTGCTCCCTTCCCCTAGGGAGGCTATGGCTGGTAAACTTCTTCAACGAAATTGTCCGCACGCAGAAGCTGCCAAAACAATGGTCAAAATCAAAGGTCATCGTTGTACTCAAGCCAGGGAAAGATCCTTATAATAGAAAAAGCTATCCTACTTTACCTTCTTTACAATAGAATACAGGAGAGAAAAAACTCATCCCACAGCAGACTGGTTTTTGGAAGGGGAAAAGCTATACTAGTCAAGTCACCAACTTAGTTCAATACATTGAAAATGGTTACGAGAACAGGAAAATAACAGATACTGTCTTCGTTTTGATCTAACAACTGCATATGACACCCAGTGATCCGCCGCCTGCTCTGTAAAAAGCTCTATGAAATTACAAAAGATTACTCATGACGCTTGTTAGATCCATGTTGAGCAATAGACGGTTATTAGTCATCCGTCAGGGGGAAAATCAAGCAAATGGAAGCGACAAAGAAATGGACTTGCACTGAGTAGCGTGTTGGCCCCGTTACTCTACAATGTCTACACCAACGATCAACCAGTCGGGGAAGAGATTGATCATTTCCTATATGCTGACGACCTGGTAGCCACAGTACAAGGAGATACTCATATTGACGTGCAGAAAAAGCTGCAACGCAACCTGGATAAACTGGAGACCTACTACGCAAAAAATTCCCCCTTAAACCAAACCTGGCAAAAACCCATGTTTGTAACTTTCACCTGAAAAATGCAAAAGCTAAGTGCGCGAACTGCAGCTGACATGGGTCGGATTTCCATTGAACACAGCATGGAGAAAATCAGTGCACGCAAAGAAAATTGATGTCGGCTTAAACAACACTATACGAATTGTATCCGACTGCCTGAAACCAACCAACATCAAATACCTATCGGAGGTATGTGGAATTGCAGCCCCATCAATAAGAAGGGAGATGATAGTAGACAGAGAAAGAACAAGAATGGAGAGTGATCCTCGACAAGTAATAAACCAGGGCTATCTGCTATGACATTACGGCTGAAATCTAAAAAGGCCTTTCTAACAAAAACAGCTCCTATCATTGCTGAGCCAAGTAATGCTCGGATAGCTGAATGGTCGGAGATTGCGCGATCCCAGCGAAACGAGTACCTAGCGAGCGAACACAACCTTACATACCAGGACTTTGTTTGAGCATTCCAAGCCTAAGATGCATCTTTCCCTGCATCCTCGTCAGTGGCGGCTCGTTCATGTGTTCACATTTGCACGTGAACACCCCAGGATTCAACTTTAAAAAAGTAGAATCCAATGTTTTTATTTATATTTATTATTTATATATCACTATTAGTAAAATTAATGTTAAAAATAAATTGATTTTACATTTTTAAAAAGTAATTAAGTTATGTCCAGAATTCTTTTAGTGTGAAGGCTACTTGTAGCACGTGCGATCGAAAACCGTGTAAGTACAATGTAGTAGTGTGTCAGAAAGATAAAAATGATGTTGTGTTAGTGCATGTGTTACATAGGCTTGATGGAGCACACTCGAATTGTGAACCAAACGATAGGCGTTGTTCTTGCAAGATTATATTTTGTAGGTGAGCAGTACTTTAATGAAGTGAATTTGATTATAAACAAAATTAATCGATAAATTTTCATAAAACGATTATATGTTTACATTTTGTTTTGCTGTTTATAACCATATTTGAATTTTGAAGGAAATAAAGTTTGATTGGAGCATATTTATGTGCTTATTTTTACTTTTATTTTATAAGAAAAGCATATAATTGCATCCATATTATATCGATTGTGTTATTGTGTTGCATACATATACAAGTTAGTACAATATTGTACATTTAAAAACAGTTATGTGTTTAAAATTATCGTGATTCTATTTGTCAATTTCCAAATATTAAAATACAGTAAAAATTGGTTACAACGGCATACCAATTAGCATTTAGCTTTGAAAGATTTATGCAGATGAATTTAACAAAAACATCATCCTTAATCTTTTTCAATGAAGAAATGAAATTTATATAAACAGAACAGATATACCATTATTTTTTGTTCTGTTTATTTTGTTAGTGTGACATGTAAAATGCTTATTATAAATATAACATTGATGAAAACCTGTGGTAAGACCATTGCAAAAAATATTAGAAAAGGATTACTATACTTATTTCATTATAATAAAAAGTCGAAAAATTACAAATTTCTTCAAAAGTTATAAAATATCAAACCACTTCCGTTTTGTTACAGTTTCTTTTCTCTTACTCGTGCTTTATACTGATTTAAGTTTTTTTATTATCATACTTTTATGTACAAAAAAGAAAGTGTGTGTTTGTGTTTTTGACTAAGAAATATGTGTAGTTATAATTATAAATAAATGATTGCTTATTCAGCGTAATTTATGCCATAAAATATTTCGTGTCATTTTCGTAACGAACTGTTCATTAGTAGTAAATTTTGAACATTAAAAAATTATAATGTCTTATTTGATATAGGATACAACGACCAGATTATTCAGCTTTTTGAATGTTTTTATAACTAATTTCTACTGTATCTTATAATTTGTCATTTTATTATACTCTTGTTGGTGAGACATGCATTATGTAAAACTGATACTGTTCAAAATGTTGGATGGATATTTTAGCATAAAAATTTAATTGTTTTTCTTTTTAAGCAAATTCAAAATAATTGTAATAATTGATAAATTAAAATAATGATAAAATATAAATATTACATAGACTTAAAAAACAATAACTACCAACAATTTGCAAAATTTTAACTTTTGTTTGTTTTTTATTGTACTTAAATAAATATATGTAACGAGTTTCCACAGTTCCATATTATTAAAATTAAAATTAAAATTTTTGTTAGAAACCACATCACTTTTAAAAACACTAATAACGTTTTGAATATGTATACAAGGGCGTCGCCAGCCGATGAGCCAGGGAGGGGCAAGATGAGTTGCCAGCCGCCGGGGGGGGGGGGGGCAAGATGATAGAAAGAGGATATGAGTTATAGGAAAAATAAAATTTATAAGTTGTAAAGGCTTAATATTTTATTAAACAAGAATAAAATCCTAATTAAAACATAAGCTTTCCAAATTGTCCATGATTACGTGCCTAGGAATACTCATCAATGCCAGTTGATTAAAAAGTTTCAAGGCTCCAGAGGGGGGACAGCTGCCCCTCCCTGCCCCCTGCTGGCGACGCCCATGTATGTATGATATACACAGTCGATCATTGGGAACAGAGTTTAGTTTTTAATGATGGACCGCATATATTCATTCGAATATTTTCAATAGTGACATAGTTTCTACCAAAAATTGTAATTTTCTTAAGGATAAAAGTTCTAATTATATTCTTACTGAGTTTTTCGACACTAAAACGAATTACAACATTTTTACATAGCACAATGTGCGAAGACAGGTTAAATGATTTAGCTATGTTATCAATTGAAAAACAAATGTTCCACAATATTCCTAACTTTCATGAAACTGTTATAGATTTTTTTTCTTTAAAGAAAGATAGAAGAATCGATTTAGTTTACAAGACTTTTAACTGAAAATTATTAATATGCGCGCACACACACAGACACATACATATATATGTATATAATTTTTGTTAAATTTTTTTCAATAAATATTTGTGTAATATTTAATATATTTAATTGTGAACCTCCACTTCTGTTACTCACGAGCCGCCACTGATCCTCGTGGTATAGTCCTCTTCGCAGTTTTCTGCACCAATTGGACGAATCTGTCATAGTTTTCTGGAACATGATCAATGAACTTTATTTCCGCTTCGATGTTACCTTTGAAATGCCACAGTGATTGGCATTATCCTCCAGCATCAGTGAACGGAGTATGAGGGGTAGGTGCTAAAACTGATTTCTGCGCTGGGCTACTGATTTTAGTCGATGTGAAGATCAGATCCGGGTTGAAGCCCCTCTTCCATCGTCGGCTGTAGAAGGACTGGGGTAATTTTGCGTCGTGAATCAGGATCGGGTTCATACTTTCCGGGGCAATACTAAACATAGCCGCTCACTTTGAACAGACTGCGCACTGAATGTGCCCTAATTGCTGCAAATCTGAAGAAATGGGGTTTGCGGGACAACGACAATTTCCCAAATTGCGGCGAGATACAAACGTACGACCATCTCTTTGAATGTGGCGGTTAATACTAACTGTGGAAGAGAAGACCTACGGAAGACATTAGACGATGGCACCACGGGGGTAGTGCTTAAATGGAAAGGCCAGATATAATTTTTGGAATTAAGCGAAAAAGTCCATGGACACGGAGAAAGAAATTATTGCCCCATTTCTCATTTACGTATCAAACTTTCTTAGCATCCAAAATTCCGCACAGCATATAACCCCTGAAATACTTAGGACTACTAGTAATCTCGATCTGATAATTGTTTTATTTTTTTAAATATACTTTTCCATTGCCACACGTGTTTTTATCTCCGAATATTCTGAATTATCCAACTGCCTGCGTACTTTTTCTTTAATTTGCTCTATATCTTTGTTACGTATCTAATACTTAATTCTATCTAAATTTATCGTTTTATTTTCATTAATTTTAAACCTACAATTGCGATCACCATTAATTTTCGGTATTATTACTTCTCGCAGTTCATGTTTAGAGTGGTTAATACTAGCTAATATCGTATCGTCTGTGTGTGTGTGAAATTTCTTACTCGATAACAACTGATAGTGCGCATTTATGTCTTTTTAATTTTTATCCGCATTTTACGATACATTAAAATTCTTTAAATGAAAATTATATATGTGGAAACGCCTAAAAAAATTGGCGGTTTTTAAATTTTTTATAGAAATTAAAAAAAAATTTACTTTTGTTCCGTCGCAGATTTCTTACGTTTACAAAATGCCCTTTGTATCATCGGCGTCGTGTATTTTAAGCGGGGAGTGTCGTGTAATTTTACCTCTTCTTTTGGAAAGCTTTTTTCCGGCAATAGTCATTATGGCATCAAAGTTATAGTGAAATGAAGTTTGTAATGGAATAAGTCGGAATAATAATTACAGTCTAATACAGTGTAAAAAAGTTGACGGTTATAAGATAGAGAAGATGGAGTTCAGTGTCATATTTAACCGATATACGAAATACGCAAAACGACGTTCTCATTTCAAATCGCTTCCACGTTTTTCAATAATTGAATCGGAAAAGGTGTACGGCGAGGTTAAGGTGGCTTGCCAGTTGACTACAAGCGTAATTTCAATTATTACCTCTTTATCCGGGAGGTAGTTCGGTCGCGGTGGTAATGCAGAAAATTGTATGAGCAGCGAACGGAATAAGATACGTATATTCCACATGTACGAGATAAATTATACCTTTATACCTTAAGCGTAATCGCATTCGCACATTTTACACACTGTTTAAACATGCATATTGTAATATTTCATACGGGAAGTAATAAGACCGAATGTATCACATCCGATTAAACTTTAATCGCATAAATAAAACCGCAAAAACATAAAAACGTACTCGTAAATTATAAAAACCCGGACTAGTTTCGGTTAAATTGATCCATATTCGCGGCGAATTTCATTCATGTTCGTACGAACATTTCGAAAGATTAACAAAGTTCAGTTCATGATTTTTACGCTGCACATTCTCGGACGCATTTACCTGCCACCATTCGGTACGTGCATAAATTGCGCGTTTAAAATTGAACGAATTTCGCAGGAAAACGTTATCGCATACAGGTCGAATAAATGGGTTTCAGGATTTTTGTAATAATTCTGATTGATATCTAGTAAAATCGGAATTAACGAAAGCGACTAACAACATCGAAGTTGAAAACGACCTTCTTATTACCGATAGTGTGTTTCAAATCTTCTTGCAGCTGTGAGTATTACCGGAAGAAAATGTAGTCGCATTGGAGCGGCATCTACATCGTCATAGAATTCCTCTGTCATCCGGCAACCCATATGCATATGCACTCACACTTTGGCTTTAATCTTTACTAAATTCCCGCTGTTTGAGCACTTTTATTTAAAATACGTCTGAAACGGCATTTTAAGTTTTTACCCAGGGATGCCACCGCGGAATTAATTTTTTTTTTTTTTTTTTTTAATTTATTATTATTATTTAAATGAATTTCTCGACAAGATTTTAAAATATTCTATTAATAGAAATTACTTCTTAAACGGTCGACCGCTATAAACAACAATGATTAATTATGACATATACGTGTGTACAACGAAAAAACAAAGATTATAAACATAAATATGAATTGATACGTATCACTGTTGGTCGGCGGTGGTGACGCAGGAACACGGCATGAAAGATTCCGGATGAGTGGGCTGGCGATGAGTCCTTTGTGAATTGATCAAGACGCGAATTTCGGATGAATGTTACACGAATTTATTAATATTTACGGAATTTACTTTCGCGACGGGACTTATACTTCTCTGATAGGCGAATTGATTATTGCGCGTTGTAGGGGTTGTAATTTTATTCTGGACGCGATTCCTTTTTTGCGAGTCGTTTGCTAAAAATTAACTGTTTTCTTTCTGAATGATCGAGATCGACCGTCTTCGCCTCATAGCGCCAGTTTTTCGCTCGTGTCTCTACGAGCCTTTTTTCCTTTGTCCTAGTATCGGCCAATCACCGTTCATTTCCTTTACGGGTGGCCATTTCTCCAGTGACTGCGTGATGTATTCGCCCCCCAACCGACAAACATGATTTCAATCACTCTCACTCGCGCCACGTTTTCGATAATTATTTACATTTAATTTTATATTTTATTTTCTGTATTAAGGTAAAATACCTTTGTATTTTTATCTATTTAATTTTATCGAGCCATGTAATGGTCACGTTACACATGTAACAGTCACTGCTCTCGAGTATTACATCACATGAGGAATAATAAAGAGTTAGGCCGTTTTTTTTACATACAATTAGTAAATTTTACGTTGAATAATTTCAATTTCCCGCGAAGTAGTAAAATAATGGGAATACATTAAAAAAACTTATAAAAATTTGATACTAACATGCATACTACTTGCGTTGGTCAAAGCGGGCTCAGCACACGATACGCACGATGTACCGCGAATAATCCCATTGAGACGGTTTAGAAATCGCGTGAAAACTAAATAAAACCTAGTAAGTATGTGGATGCCAAAAAAAAAAATTATCAGGGAAAAAAACGTCAAAACTATGTACGATATGGCTACTTAAAAAGTGTAACGGTTCTAGACGTTAACTTGGTCCTCAGGGATGCCAACCACGAGGTTTTAAGCGCCGTGGATTTGATTTGTTTAGATTTTATTTAAGTTTATCAGAGAATGTTTTGTTTTTTCTTTTTATGATTATGAACGGAAAACTATTTAATTGAAATTACTGAAAAATATATTAAGTAAAACTCACACCTATCTTTCGGGACCGGTCGACCGCTAAAAAAACAATAGTTAATTCGAAAATAGCGCAATTATAAAACACACAACAATATATATGTAAAGTGAATATAAATGATACGTATCACTGTTGTCGGTGATCCGGGATCTATTGGTGGCGATTCGGCGGTCGGTTGGGTTGCAGAAATCGGAATCGGTCGAGGAAGATTTTTGGATATGCGATATTTCGGCTTTATTTCGTTATTCTGGCCAATATCGAACACTTTCGTTAAGGACCAGTTGCAAATCAAAATCAAACTTTACCGAACAGCAAGAATCGCTACTCGCGCCACTTCGGTATTTACCGGTAAACTGAACGAATGTCGTACGTAGTAAAAAGACAGCAACAACTTTTCCACGATAAAAACGGAATTCTTTTCTATAAAAAACATAAAAACCGGAGCCTCCTCTAAAGGTAAAACGGAACTTGACTCACTGTAAACAGCCACTGACTCACTGAAGGTAAAATTGCAACTCACTCTAAGGCTGCCACTGCCTTTCTCGCTAAAATCTTCATCTGGCCTTTTTTTAAATTTCGACCGCCTACTCGACCGTGACCGCTGGACTTGGCCGAATCGGGTAGATCCTTTTTGTTTCCTGCGGTATGCTGATTGGCTGGTCCCACCGACAACAGTTCCAAGCACGCGCACACTCGCACTCGCACCACACATTCCAAATTATTTTTATTTTTATTTTTTTGATTATTTTTTTGATTATTTTTTTTTTTTATTTTATTTTCTAGAATTTTATTAGTCCCATGTAATGGACACATTACAAAAGTCACCCTTAAAAATTCGCAGCTTACCAAGCAGTATTGACGTGAAATTTGAAAAATGTATTTAACGAAAACCAAACAATTTTTCATAGCGTGAAATCATTTACGATTACCCCAATCTCCGCCATTGCTTTGATCAGAAAAACGAAAAAAAAAAAAGAAAAGTATGTTTTTAAGTAATAGTTCGGCGCTATCGAGCTTAGAACGAAGCCCATCTTAAACATGTGCACAAAAGGAAAGTTTTAAAAAGGAAATATATAAACGGCCAATACTGCGTGCAAAATTTCGGCTCTCCGAACGTTTCTAAAATCTGGAAAAAGCCATTTTTTTCCGTTACGAGTTGTATTTCTTTTACTTGTTTTTAATTTTTTAAATTATTATTTTTTAGCCTAGTCAGCTGCGCTCGCATTAACTCAGCGCAAGTGAAATTTTTGAATATTTTCTATATGCGACATCAGGTTCTACCTGAACGAAACAACTCATTGCCTAATCAGCTATACGGTATGTTAGCCGGCTGGACGTGTGTCGTAATATCGACGGAACGTTTGTTATTTGGAATGCCGGTATTTCGATTTGTTAAAAAACCTTCAAAGTTTTGCGAACAATACCGTCATCATCTCGTTAACATTGCGATTCTCTAACTATTTTTATCAATCTAGTAATATACACATTTTGTTACGCGCACTGTAAAATACAATAATTATATATTTTCTGAAAATAATTGTACCGTAGCGTTAAATAAGGGGGAAATTTAATTTGTGAAACAAGGAAAAGCAGAGTTACCTCGACTTAATTGAATGCACATGTCGACACGTTTTACTCACACCTTGTTCTTAGAAATCTTTTAAAGTCTGCACTTAATACTCTTCCGTTAATCTATAATCGTTTCCTATATACTGGGTCAACCTCGCCTTTCTAAAATTCCTTTATGGTTATCCCGATTCTGAAGGAAAATCCTAATTCCTTCCGTCTAATATCCTTAGCTTCTTGCTTAAGGAAACTCTTCGAATATATGATCAGTATGAGTAGAACATCATAGTATACTCCCTCGGCAATATATTTGATTTCCGTCCGGGCCCGAGCTCCATGGACTGTTTATCTTTATTACTTTCTGATATTTATGAATCTTTTATCCTCGAAAAATTCACAGCTGCTGCGTTCATTGATGTCACCTCTGTCTTTGATAATGTAAAATTGACCTTCCTTGTATGACAAAATTCTCTCCGTTAATATGCCCCTCCACTTGACCTCCCTAGTTATTAATCTTTCCCGTAACAGAATAGTTCACCTTTCTACTCCCTTTTTCGACGATTCCAGGGCGCTTTACCGCGCGAGGCCTCCCGCAGGGATCATGTCTTAGCTCTACTCTTTTCAATATATATTTTCACACTCTCGCTATCCTCCGAGCTTCCTTCACGTCGTTAATATTCTATGCTGATGATATTCTTATCTGCTCCTCGTCGGATAATATTTCATCGGTGAACGCGGAGGACCCTACAAAGGCCGATTAGAAATTAAGAAGATATATTCCAGCTTGAAAATTAAAAAAAAAATTACAAAATGCTTAAAGTATGCCTGGAATATTATTTCCTTGTGCACGCTTAATTCACTATGCGCTTTCTTCGCGGCACCTAATCAAGGACCGGCTAAATTGGGAGACCCTAACCTTCCGGATGACCTAAAACAAGCTGAAATGTTCGTGCACTAGGCGTTTTTACTTGATGATTTCTTATAAAAGAAAGCGCAACCCGCGAGTGAGACGCGGAAGCGGAACTCCTTCCGAAGGAGTGTCACCCAGACACGGGCTGAGTGTTTACCACAACGAAAAAAAAATCCGGAACAAAAGATAATCATGTAACTTTTCTTTTTATAACTCGTTTATTCTTTACTTTTTATTAACAAATTGTCGGACAAATTATTCGAGTTCTAATCGACAACGGAACAACAAATAGATTCACACAGAATCTGAATAAATACCGACAAGGCATGGACCAGCTGATCAGCGATAACCGGATGATAATCGGCGACTAACTTATCCAGCAAGATGCGAGAGACAAACTAACCGTATAATTAACGGTAAAATCGCCGAAATCAATTAATACAAAAGGCTATGCCTATCAGCTGTTACATAAGATCGTATATAATATAGTACGATACTTTGTTAATCCTCACGACTCACACTGCTGATCGTAGAAACCGATATGCATACACGCCGTGGACAAACGCTACCCTGCTGTCGCAGAACACACACCCCGAGACATTTACACAACCCTCAACTCAACAGGTGTCGAAATTTCGACAGAAAACCGGAATTCACATTTTGAGCCATGTAAGCGTCCCGGGGACCGTATTCTCCGCCGACAACGAACAATACGACGATGCCGAGTGATCGAAAATTAAACGATTTTAATCGCAGAATAATTTCTAGCTCGACATCATCGCTGAATAGCGATGTAAATGCCGAATTCGTATTAATATATATATATATATATATATATCAAGATATGTTTATTATTGAAAAATTAGCTAAACTAAGGGGAATAAATAGGTTGCGTTTCGTAAAATGTTAATGAAGGAAGTGTATAATAACTCCCCAAAGGCCTGCTAGTCTATCTATAATATTATTTTCAATTTTATGGAAATATTCTTCTACTAAAATTTATGCTTGTAATGTTATTTTATCGTTTATGACAAAGTTTCTTTTGCATCTGTTAGTTTAATATTATCAATACACTTCTTCCGTAAACTGCTAATTGTTTATTTATAAAGTTATACTTATTCGAATTTAATTCGTACTTCTTAGTATAATTAATAAAGAATCTTAAGGAAATCTTTTATTTTGACTCTTCTTCAAACTCTTCACAAATTCGGAAAACTGGGGAAAATTCATTCAAGAAATTGAATCCTGGCTTCGTTACTTTCAGGTAGTGTGTTTTCCATCGATACGAACATGTCCGGGAAAAAATATGTTTTCTTTGAACTTTGAAATTTTCAGCACCCTCAGCTGATTCAAATTTGAAGTAAAAGATCGACGTTATATTTTACGTTCAAAGTACCCGTCTACGTACAAGGTTGAGATATATTTTGGGTTTCTCCAACTTCTAGAACGAAACTTTTCCATTACATGACAAAGTTTCCTTCTTGTGCTGTTTTTAGACTTAAGTAGAGATATAAATTAAATACGGTTACCAGTAATGTTAATTTCTCGTACCGCAAAGTTTGATGTTTGTTATATATATGTCAAATATTGCAAGATTGAAGTGATTTATAGATAATTTTAAATTCGTTACTTTTTATATGTACGATTTTTAGCCCTTAGCAGTTAGAAGGTGACCACCGGCTGTTCGAACGCTATGCATTTTTTGAAAGATTGATTTAATTACGATATTTCTAGACACTAGTTCGCATTTAAATATGTAACTGTCCCAATAATTTTTTTGCGGATAAAGAAACGAAAAATTATCCGGCTTAGAGCGGTATGCCATATTAGTTCGGCTATTTAAATATTATCGCTTTGCTTTTAAGCATAAAAAATAAAAAAAAAGGTTACGAAATTGTGATTTTTTTTTTGGGAGGGGGAGTTCCGACAAAATGACCCATGTGTATGATTTTACTTCGGCTGGATAATTTGTCTGTTTTGGAAATATACTCATCCCGGTGTCGAACAAGGGTACACAATTCCGGTGTGCCCGTCGTAGGTAGTAACCACTTTGACAAGTGAAAAGTGTGAAATAAGAAACCAGTTGCGACTGAATCAGCCTTATCAAAAAAAAAAAAACAACAAAGTCTTGCGTTACAGTATGTTCGCATTGAATGAAAGCGGATTGGAATTTGCTCTATATCAAACACGAAATTCCGTTAGCTGGTTAAATTTCTTTAATAATCTGGGGCGGAAATAATGGCATAACAAAAACCAATGTAGCTGCAAGTATGACGTAAGTAATTTGTAGCGGCTGCTATTTTTTTTTTTTGGTCTCGTCAACCAAGGGGACCTTTATCCAAAAACAAAAGGTAAGGAAAGAAGTCGGTTATATTTTGATCCGATCAGAAATTTTAACTAAAAAGGAACAAATAGCAGGAATAATTAGTGGGGAAGAAAAGGACAAGATATAGGAAGCACAATAAGGGGTAGGAAGTCCAAGCTTAAGCAAATAAGAATATAGGACAGAACGGTCCACAGAAAGGTATAAACACTGTGGAAGAACACATGATCGGCGTCACAAATAATTGCATCATCCGGATGGAGAGGACAGTGTGGAGAAGAAATCAAGAGAAAACGAAATTTAGATAATGGCAGCAAAGAATGGTCAAAGCGCATACGAACAATGGAAACAACATCAGAATATCGAAGAAGAGAGGGATGCAAAAGAAACCATGAATATAGAAAGGAAGAGTAATTTAACTGACAGATGAAATGAATAATTATTAGAAAAGAAGAAACATAGGTATCCGACCAAAATCGGATATGAAAGCTTTTACAAATTGATAGCTATCGGATGGAATTTTTTTAAAAAAAAGACGAGAGGAAGCAGCAGCAGTCCGAGCCAAGGAATCAGCCGCTTCATTGCCAAATATGCCCGAGTGGCCAGGTACCCACAGCAGATCAATATTGACTGAATGGAGATAGGAAAGATTGTGAATGAGTGAACGTATACGGAGAACAACAAAGTGTCATACGAATGATCAGGAAGGGGAGAGGATATGGCCTGTAGGGCGCTCAAAGAGTCAGAGATAATTAAAAATTTAGAGGAAAATTGATTCGAGAAAATGAAAATAATAGAGCGAAGGATAGTCAATAATTCGTTTATGAATATGGAACAGAAATAAGGAAGGCGAAAAGATTCTGAGAGGTTAAGATCAGGAAGGATGAAGGAAGCACCAACACCACTAGGCCCCCTAGAACCATCCGTGTAAATGGTAACATGAGAGGGAAATAGGGAATTGATAGTGCTGTAAAATACCTGTTTAATTACGGTTTGGGGGAGATTTTTTGCAAATGAGGGGAGGATAAATACCTTAGGAGGATAACAAATGTCAGCGAAGTCGAAGGAAAAATAAGGGAGATTATTCGAGATAATATACGGCCAAAATGAATCGAGACGATGTGAAATAAAAGCCAGAATAGGGCTTTTGCTGGGAGTGAAGCGGGCAGCTGTTATATATCGAAAGGTAAAACTGAACAAGAGTAGAGAGGATGCGAGAGGAAGACGTTTAACAAGGAAACGATAGCTTAAATAAGATCTACGAATGGATAGGAGTGACGAATTGGATTCAGCAAAAATAGCAGGGGTTGGAGAGGATTTAAGAGCGCCAAGACAGAGACGAAGGCAAGAATTTTGAATTACATCTAGTTTGGAAAGACGTGTCTTGGACGCACTACCATAAATAAAATAACAATAATCAAATTTGGAACGGATAATAGATTTGTAAAGAGAAATAAGAATATAGGGATCGCCACTCCATTTAGTTGGCGACAGGGCTTTCAGCAAGTTTAACCTTTTAATAGTGGAAGCAGAAAGTGCTATTTACACGAGGATAGTGAAAATGTTGTGCCTGCTTTTTCCACCTTATCAGCGACTAGTTTCAATTTCACTGCAAACTGTGTTGCAAAACAATTCAAGCGATCGCTATTATAATCGGATAATACACTATTGTGTTTGGGTATGTTTAAGTTCAATATGAAATATTTGTCGTTCGTTGAAAAATATTTTGAGATTAAGGAATGGAATACTCCCCAACCCTCCCCATTAATCGCACACAAACTAGTTTAATCGTTAGTCGCGCGGATGACATATGTCTTATCCATTTTTAAAAATAGATTTGTATTTTCAAAATTTTACTCTTCAAAAATTTCTTCTACGATATAATTAGTTTAGGCTGTATTCAAAGTGTTTATTATGTAAAATTTTAAATTATTAAAATATTCCTTAGAAGAAACAGTGTACAAAAAAATGTATAATCATAATTCTAACGTAATTTTGTAACTTTTTTATGTATGTATATTTTATTTTATTAGGTCTTTTTACAACATTTTAGTTTTAAATTGGTAGTTAAGAGGATTTTATTTTTGGGGTTTTCATATAACTAATACGGTACTACAAAGACTTACTCTAAAATGAACTAGTTTTTTAAACAATTCAAACAAATGTGTTTTTTAAGTGATCCGGACAGAGCCAATTTTTACATTTTCGCCATTTTTGTGTGGTTTTATTCTGTTTATGATCGCAGATGTAGCATCTTCCGCGTGATCCGGAGAGTTCTTGAATTTCTGTCGAAGATTCTTGCCCATAAACTAGTACTATGTTGTAAAATGTAACAATTTCGGGTTTTTAAGCACTACCGGTTGCTTCGTCTATGGTGTCATCGAAGTGCATTGAGAATAGTATTTTTTTGAGCAGTAAGATATCAACGTACAATCTTCTCGAAATCCGAATATCGAAGAGTTTTCTGTTCTACTTTTGCTTGGCACAAAAACTCTTTAGGAATTTCACCTTGGTTTTTACATACGGTTCCAACATAAGTCAGTTTATTATCTTTTAGGATCTTCACTAAGGACAAACTAGAGAGCCAGTGTTATCGCCAGTAATATTTCTATTTGTTTCTTCAACTGGCTGAACCAGCCCAGTTACAATATCTTCAGCAGAATTGCCCACAAAATAACGTCCACTGGACTGCTTTCCAACATATGGCTCTAAACTTAGCGTGTTAAAATGTTTTTACATCGGACAAAGCAAACACCTTCAGTCGATATTTTTCTGGCTTGCTGGGTATGTATACTGTCGAAATGGACAGTTTCCATTAAAATGCCAATAACTGTTCATCTACCGTTAAATACTCTGACGGAGTTAAGTATTCGCGAAAATTCGTGTATTTCTCTTATTGCAGCTAGTTTATCTGTAGCTTTTCGGGAATCTCTGCCATGGATATTATCAAATCTCATGTATCGCAGTAAAAATCTAAAGCGGCGATTTTTACTCACGCATAAATAGCACGAAATAAACGTACACAGAGAACAGAAAACGTCTTTCTTATTACGCAATAAATAACTGAAATAAGAAAGAAGTTATCAATCAGCGCAAAAATTCAGCCTGGAAAAAAATACTTTGCTGGTTGTTCGCGCGGATGACAAGCATGTTTAATGCACTTTATTAAAAGTATACACACTACGATGAGATTTAACTGATCATTGCAATGTGTTTGATAAGGTTTACATAGAAGATACATGAACAGGTAATGTTCAATTTTCTATATATTAAAAGTTATAACTAAAAAAAAAAGAACAGTGGATGACATATGTGTCATCCGCACGACTAATCGAAAGTTAAGAGCGAGCTTCAATCGAATGTATAACGATGCCAATTACCGAGGCCTGAAAACCGAAGTATTAATTTATAACCAGGATACATAACGGTGTATAGCTTACTTTTCATTTATTCGTAATTTTAAATTTAACAGAAACTCAAATAGAAAGTAAGAAATTTGGTTTATTATATATTTTTGCTTTTTTTACATATAGGGACGATTTTAACGATTTTTAATTTGTCCGAAAATGCACATAAAAACGTTGAATTTTTTTTGTATATATTATGTATATATGTAATATACGTTTCACGGTTAATTTTTTTGTAAAATATGTAAGATATAGCGACTTTTTTTCTTTTTTTTTCTTTTTAAATATTTTTTGACCTTGGCTAAAGTACATTAACGTCGCCGATTCTTGTAGACTTAATAATATATCTACAAAACTGTTAACCGCTGGTAAATTGAATCGGTAATTCTCAACTCAAATATAAGAGTAAATTGCTTTCATTCGACGTTTCAATTGTTACATGTGATTCGTCAATTTTCTCCATCTTTTTCTTTGTTCTCATTCTGTAGCCTTTTGCGATTACCTCTTTTCCGGTGTATTATTATTTTTAATTTCTTCTCTCTTTCTCTCGATAAAATCCCCCCACACCTCACACTTGTGTGCATATCTTAATCTATGAGAACTTGATCGGTTACTACTGATAGCTTCGTTTAATTTTTTCAATTTTTATTATATAAAATTTTACACAGGTAGGGGGTTGCGTAAAAAATGTATGTCATCAATCATTATGCATCGTATGGAACATTTTCTTGCAAGTGTCGTGGCCTTGTTTTTTTTTTCATTTAATTTAATTTTATTGTTTTTCCAACATTTTTATTTCAGAAGAGTTGACAACTCGAGAGTATTTTATTATAATTAAATTTCCATAGTAATTTTTTTTTTTACCATCATAAAGTGGTTAAATGTTTCACGAGTAATTATCATTTTACTTTCAACTGCTGACGACTCGGGCAGAAAAACTAAGGATGTATCTTCCATCACTACGCCAAGGAACGGGCGATAAAGCACTGATGCGACATTCGAATGCAAACATTATTGGAAAACCGAGGAAACAATCTTATGGAAAAATAACGCGAGATGATACTGAACCGAATATGTTGGTTGTTTGTCAACCACGGAGTCGCCGGCGGAGAAGACGATCAGGAAGATCGAAGTCGTTGATGAAGAGTGGACCAGTAAGAAGACGTCGAAGCGGACCACGTAAAAACATGGCGGCTAGTTGCCAACCGATAACAACGATCAGGAGGCGAAGACGATCGACAAGATCAAGGTCAGCTGTGCCTAGAGGAAGATCGGTAAGAAGCCGGAGTCGAAGACGTCGACGACAAAGTAAGATGGCCATGGGAAGTTGCCCGATCAGGGAAAATTCTCCGTCTGCACCGTTGAAATCGAGGCGACCAAGACGACAATCGAGGAGATCGGCTGCGAATGAGAATACACCGACTAGAAGATCACGAAGGAGATCATCACAAAGGAGCTTATCACGAAGGATGCCATCACGAACGAGGTCATCACGAAGGAGCTTATCACGAAGAAGGTCGTCGTCACGCAGAAATAACAGAAAATCTGCTATGGCTTGTGGGCCAGTTACGAAAAGAAGACGATCAGCTGGAAGAAAGCTTCCAAGTCGAAAAAAGCGATCAGGTAGAAAAATGCAGTTAAGTCGAAAAATGCGATCGAGTCGACAAATACGATCAAATCGAAAAATGCGAACGACTGGAAGAAGGAGGCGGCGATCGAGCCGAAGACAAAGCTGTTAAATCGAACTATATGGAAGCGTGTGAAATACGCCGCGTGATCAGCGTTAATTAGCCGAGAAAACTATATTGAAAAAAAAAAGAGTATCAACGCCGAAAAACACTCTGGATATCAAAGTTCGACTGGTTGCCTGTAGTAATGTGCTTAAGAAATCGTTGAAACTTTTTATTTTCGATTGAGAGACCGACGCAGATTCTATCCAATGTAAAAAGAACTTGGTTTCCGTATATTACTTTTAATTTTGTAAATTAAAAGTTTTTCAGAAATATAGCGAGAGAATTTTTAATCCCCTCTCCATTTTATTATTATTATTATTATTATTATTATTATTATTATTATTATTTATTATTTATTATTATTACTTCAGTAGTTTCGCATAATTTTCATACACACACTTTTTCGCACATTTTAGCAATAGCGCTCTGATATGAACGATGTATGTAGCCTCTACTCTTTACACGTAAAAAATGGCACGTACTATCAAGCCAAAATTACTCTTATAGAAGGAAAATATTACTCCGAGCCGTCACTGAAGTGAACATTATAAAAAGTGGGCGACCTCTTTAGAGAAATTTATATTGATACTGGAGTTCGGCAGTACAACGTGTGTGGTCGTATGTTCTCGCGTTTCATAAACTTTTTGCTTTGCAGTTATTCTCTATCGTGTGATATACGTTTCGAATTTTGTCGAGCAGAACGTTCAGAGATGGATGACGAATTCCTAGAAAGGTTTAATGTAATGTGCGGTAGTGTTGAATCGATAAAATCTTCATGTAGTACAACAAATTCGAAATTAGACAATAAGAAATAGCTGGAGATTGAAGGAGGAAAACGAGAAGATCAAATTTAAACCGGATTGGCTAGGAAAACAAATATCTGAAAGCTGAGGTAAATAAAATGAATCAATACTCACGTAGAGATAACGTTATAATTCATGACGTACCATTGGAGGAAGAGGAGGACCTGAAATCGAAAATAAATGGTTCAACAGCTAAATTAGACGTACAGCTAATATGATGACCCAAAAGCAGGCGCGTAGCGTCAATGGAAGCCCCGCTTATTAGTACGAAATTGTTTTTCAGTATTTGTGAAAAAAAAATGAAGTAATACTTGTTGAATTTAAGTGCCAAAATTAAAAATTACTAGAAAAAAAGGAGTGCTAGATGGAAGAGCAGCTGCAAAATTGAGTGACCAAAATAATTACACGCTTCCCCCCCTACAGTCACTAATCCAATTGTCTCGGACCGATCTGCTGCGTACCGACGATAGAAAAGGTTGCGCACGCATATTCAATTTGGAAGCGTCAGATCATGTCGCTTCAAGATCGCATCATTGGCGCGAATTTTTATCCGTTTGATTTCAGAACAATGTGTACCATCGAGAGTAAAAAAAAAAATGCGCGCGCATGTTCAGTCTGGAAGCGCTGAGTCAAATGTACACCGATCAACAACGCGATTTTCATACATGTCACTGTGTGTGTGTGTGTGCGTGTGTAGGAGCATTGGGGAGTGAGGTATTTGCAGTACATTTTCTTTAAATGGTTTTTTCTATGCTGTCGTTTGCTAACAGGGGAACTGGAAGCGGTGATTGGTTGTGTGCCGTTCAGTCCGTATAATATCACCACAGTATACCGGCTTTATCTTATTTGCGTAACTACAAATGTACCAATTTCTTAAAATGCAAACACTTTAGAAATTGAGGCTACATGCAGTTGTATTATTGAAATTAGTTTGAGTTCATTAGGTTTTCAAGAAAAAATTAATAGTATTCAACAAAATGATAAACCAACGCTTAGTTTAGAAAATTCGATTACAAAATCAAAAAGTATGTAAAATATTCTCTTCCATAATTTATCAAACTTCTCTCTATGTTTGTAAAATATTTAACCGCCATTTTCAAACAAATTTGTGCGCAACAGTGACATGGTTATACGTTTGTGAGAAAATATAAAAAAATTGTTCTGTTGGGCTTGCCTTTTATTTAAGCAAGAAAAAAATTGTTTGAAATGCAAATGGCTTTAACTTGATTCAGTTTTTGGGAAAGACAAAGCTGTCATGAAAAAGGATATTTTTTAAAAATAATCGATGTTACGCAAACAAATATGTCTCTAATAATAGGTTTAATGATGTAACAAAATTAAAATTTTTAAATCTAATAAATACGAAAAAAATTTTTAAATTTTCAATAAAATATTCTGGAAGAACATTTTTTAAATTAAAAATAGAATTACAGAAACTTTTTCGATCGTGCAAGTTTGAAAAGTGTACTGTCAAGATTCTAACATGTATAAAGGCACTCTGCGGTGCATCTTATACTTGATCGCTTCAGATCTGACAAATTTTTTTATCCAAAAGTGTGTACAAGCTTTCTCATTTAATAACCACAATTCCGGCAACCACTTCGACTGCAGAAAAATCGATCTCAGCAGTGAAACGAATAAAAACGTATTTAAGAAAAATACACATGAGTGACTATCTTCATTAGCTTTTTTCAGTATTGAAGAAGAATTATTATCGAACACATTAGAGGAAAGGACCATCTTTTTGTGATGATGTAATAGACACTTTCGCAAATAAGAACTGCAGAAAATTTAATTAAGTTACAAAAAAATGAGACATTCGTTCCTCTTAATTAATTTTTAATTCTGCTCTGTATTTAACCGAAGAATTTTACGCATGCTTATTTTTATGTGAAAAAAAATATTTGATTGTGGCGCTTCCTCAGTTCTGAAATTCACGCTATGCCACTGCGTAAAAGCCTCACACTAAACGTCACAATTCGGTGCCGGTTATACTAAAATTAACCTTTCGTTGGTCGCGCTATGAGGGAATTCCCGCATTTTTTTTTTTTTTTTTTTTATGTAAATATTTTAACAAACTACTTATAATTTACATAAAATAGTTTAGTTATTCGTGTATTGAAGTATTCATAAGACGATCTAAAATATTTCAATAGTCGAACTAGTTTAGTTACATTTTTATAATAATTTTTTATTGTGAGTAGAAATAGCCGGGATTCCATCACTATGCCATCACAGACGTAGGTAAAATTTAGTTTCTCAACGTTGCCAAATATGTAGAAAAATTCTCCCGGCTGTTAAGACGGGTAAAATAATATGGCGATGCACTGCGTAAACAAATAACATTTTTATTTCTCTTGCTCTAATGTTATTTAATTTAAGAAAATGTAGCCTAAAACTTAATGATTTAATTCAAATTAGTTGTAAGATATTGTTTAATTTATAAATGCATATACACTAAATCCAAGGGGAAAATATTAATATTTCGATAGTAACGTAGGTGGTATGTACATACTGAAGGTTAAATACTGTTTTCAATAAAACAATATCAATTATAAAATGTTTTGATTGTAATTAAATTATAATTAATTATTATTTTGTTGAATTAATTAAAAGTACAGAATAATTAATTATAAAGTAAACTATAAAAATAAATATAATTATAAAGTGATATCGAAAATTAATAATATTTAAGCAGTTTTTTTTATTTTTATAAAGAAGTTGCTTATTGAATAAAGATTTATTAATTTAAAACTATTAAGTTTGACAAGAGAATATAAAGTGTAGTTATCGTTGCCTAATTTAATTAGAATAATAAGTATTTTTTAATATTTAATTATTAATTAATAATTTTAAAAATGATAATATAAAATCTCGTTAAATAAAGAAATTTTAATTTAATAACATAACTGATTTTTGATTTATTATGTTGCTATCTAACTATCTTTTGAAAAGTTATTTCAAAATTCCGCGCGTAAACCTTATACTTGACGTGGCAACGTCGCAGTAAATTTAACATTGCAGGGATTCCCTCACCGTGTGACCAACAACGTTCGTCAAAAGGCGCGCGACCAACGGAAGGTTAAACAGTAGAGAGAAGAGGAACCAGCTGATCGCGAACTCGAGGAAGAAGAAATTAATAGCAAACGGTTTGTACCTAGCAGCGGAATCGAAGATTTTTGCAAGTGAGGGCATATCTCAGCGCACACGTGATCTGTTATTTACAGCAAAGTAAGCCTGTAAGATGGGCAAAATGGCCAACGTATGGAACAGAGAGGAAAAGATATACGTAAAGAGGTATCGGAAGAGGAAAAAACTGTTGTCATCACTAACAGTGAACAACTAGATCAGCTGACCGAGAGCAGCGCAACTAAGTTTAGGAGCACTAATAATCACGTGAACAGCAGTTTCTTACATCAGCAAAAATTCGAACAAAAACAGTTTCCTGAGAAGCGACGATGAATAGGTCTACTAACACCAGTACAAATAACGGCATTCCACCGATAGACGTTTGAATAAAAATTAACAAAGGGCATCGCCGAATTCAACCGTTTGCCCAGTTAAGCCTGGTCAGCAAGGACACAAATTAGACCAAACCCCTCAAACCAGCCCTGCAAAAATAAGTTAAGTGTTGTAATTGTAATTCTAATAATTCCTATAAGGACAAAGATAGTACAGGTTTAATTATGGGCACACTTAATGTAAGAACTTTAATAAATAATGAAAAATTACTGGAGTTAGAGGAAGCTTTCGATAAAAGTGGAATGGATATGCCAGGTTTAGCGGTGACTAGGGGGACAGGGAGAGCATATCTTAGAGTTTTAACTGTCAGCGAAATCGTTATGTTGGAAAGGAAACGAAAAAGGTCAGAGAGGTGTCGGTTTTTTGATAAATAAATGGAGGATTAAATTATTGTTATTTAGTGGATACACGGATAGAATAGCAACTGCGAAATTTAGGATTAGGAGCAATAAAATTTTAACGCTTATACAAGTATATTTCCGGACGATGACCTCGGACGAAATCGATTGCGAGGGAATGTATATTAGTGAAATTTTACATAATGAAAAATGTAACAGTAAATATCAAATTCTAATAATGGACGATTTTAATAGTCAAATAAGTGAAAGGAAGCTAGGAGAAAATAAAATAATGGATCTATACAATTATGGGAAAAGAAACCTAAGAGGAGAAAAATTAGTTAATTTCTGCCTACAAAACAATTTTAGGATCATGAACAGCTTCTTCAAAATGCGTAAAGGAAAACTGTGGACTTGGACGGCTCCAAATAAGAAGTATAATACACAATTGGACTATATTCTTACTAATTACCATACTAATATAATGGGGATTGTGATGTGATTTATAATTTTCTGTACCATTCGGATCATAAACCATTAAGATGTAAATTAAATATTAAAATGTCTAAACGTAGACTAATAAATTCAGTGGAACCAAGAATTATAGAGGCTAACAGTGTTCAGTATTGTAATAAATTTAATGAACTATCAGGTAGTACAGAGAATATAAAAAACTACTTAAATAATATAGACAATCTGGACTCCTTAATAATCAAATTAATTAAAAATATTTCGTTAACAATTTATAGCTTAGAGGAAAATAAAGTAACGGATTCCAAAATCACGTAAGGCAGAAAATTAAAGAAAGGCAAAGACTACTAAATAAGAAAAATAAGAAGGGTCCGGAAAAAATAGAATTAAATTTGGTATGCGAACTAGTAAAATATGAATTAAAACTTCTTAATAAAGAAAAGGAAGAAAGAATGATAAAAGAAATACTTGAGTCGTCAAAAAACATGAAAATCATAAAGAAGAACTTGAGCCTAGGGCCTAGTTGGCACAACAGACAAGAATGGAATAGTAAAACATGGTAGATCGGACATTATTAATGCAGCAACTGATTACTTTTCTCAACTATATGAAAGTAATTAAATTATGAATATGATCATTTACGGAACCGAAAGCGAACTAGTGGAACCTACGTTTATGAAAGTAGAAAAATAGAGAATATAAAAGGTATAAAACGTAAAAAAGCATTATCAGATGGAATAACTAATGAACAAATTAAATTTGCAAGCAGGGAAATGATACGGTTTCTAACTACTCTGTTTAACCTTATATTAGTTAATAGGAAAGTGCCAAACTCTTGGAAAAAATTGTAAATTATTTTAATTTACACAAGAAAGGGAAGAAGGATAGAACCGAAAACTACCGCCCGATAATAAGCTTATGTTCGACGAAGTCTGAAATTTTCTCTAAAATCCTAACCAATAGGCTAACGCGTAATTTAACTTTTGAACAACCTCAGGAACAAGCGGGCTTTCGAAATGAATTTTCAACCGTAAATCACTTACATGTAATAAATCAACTTGTCGAAAAATGAAGCGAATTTCAAATGGAACTAAATATAGCATATATAGATTATACAAAAGCTTTTGACTCTGCAAATCATAACTTTCTAGATGGGACACTGAAACGTCAAGGAGTTTCCAGAAGTTATAAGGAATTATAAAGGATATGTACACAGACTTAAAGGCGAGAATAATAACGGAGAGTAAAGGAGAATTTTTTTCCATAAAAAAAAAAAAATGTAAAACAAGGAAACCTGTTATTTGCGATACTAATGCTGCTTTAGAAGAAGTATTTAGAAAATTGAACTGGGGTGATAAAGGTATGAATATAAATGGGAAAAAGTTAAAAATAATCTTAGGTTGGCTGATTTTTTTTTTTTTTTTTTTTTTTTTTCTTGTGAAAGCAACATCCTGTACCGTGTTTAACTGCTGTGGCTATTACAGTACGAAGATGCGCAGTTTGTTTTTATAGATATCTGCTTATTCCGCTAGTTCTGATAAATTGTGTTACAGATAAAATTAGATCGGGGGAATTCTCAAGAATGCTGGTGACTGTTTTGTTATTAATTGAAGGGGGCCGGTGAGGTGATAATGCTGGACAGTCGCATAGTATGTGAGGAGTTGAGGGAGCAACATCGTGGCCACAGAAAGGACAATTCATAGGAGAAGGGGTTCTTTGCAAAATAAAATTATGCGACATGGCCGTATGGCCTGTGCGTAAGCGGCTAAGTGCACAGAAATCTCTGTGGGAAATGCTTTTTTCTGGCCACCATGGTTGCGTTGAGGGTTTAATTAACCTCGAGAAAGTCTGACACGAGGACCAATGGGTTTTCCACAAGGATGTGAGATTATTGAAGATTATGTTTGAGAGATAAGGTGGAGGTGGGCCGTTACTAGGCGAGGGGCAATATATTTCTGCTCGGGCGGATGTATTGACGCGTTCATTTCCAGGAATCCCTGCATGGCTGGGCGCCCACAGAAATGATACGGAGCACTGTCTCTTAATAAGTTCGTATAATACCTGCTGGGTTCGAATTGCTACAGGATGTTTGGTGAGGGGATTAGAAATTGTCAATAAAGCTGCGGATGCATCAGATACCAGCAGGGCTTTCTGTGATGTAGGCCCTGTAGAAAGAAAATATTCCAAACAGAAAAATACTGCGTATATTTCAGCATCCAGTACCGAGCAATTGTCATTCAGTCGAATGCTTCGAATCACGTCGCAGACTTCAAAGGAACAGGCGGTTGGGGAAGAAGTAGCCTCTGGGGTAGCCTTGGCAGCATCCGTGTAGAAAAAGAGGTGGTCGGAGTATTTTTGCATTGTTGCTGTTGTCAACTGAACGATATTCGGGTGCAGGGGTTTATTATACTTCGTCAGGGAAAAGTTAACATCAATGTTTAAAGGGGCCCACGGCGGAATCATGATGTTAGGAGCTAGGTTAGGGAAAGGGATTACGCTCACATTGTGCTGCGATAGGAGAGCCAGGATTTCTGGGATAGGGTCATTAGGGAACTCTGGGGTGTTGGGGAGGTCATTTGTGTCAATAGGACAGGCACGTTTACTAGAGAAAAGAGCGAGGGTCTCACGGTGGTAATAATAGGTTCGGAAATACTTTAGTGGGGGAGTGCCTAACAAGGCACACAAACTTACCGACGGGGAAGTTCTATGTGCGCCAAGTATCGTGCGGAGCGCCGTGTGGTGTATTGAATCAAGGGATTTAAGTAAAGAGGGATTGGCTGACGCATACGCCTGGGACCCGTAGTTTATTCTGGAAATGACTAAGGATTTGTATATGGAGAGGAGAGTTTTCGGAGGTACATTATACTTTGTGTTTGATACATATTTAAGAATAGATAGGAATTTATGACATTTAACTTTAAGATTGGATATGTGGGATCGCCAAGTTAGCTTTTAATCGAACAGTAGTCCAAGGAAAGTAGCAGTAGGGTGGAAATGAAGTGAGGAATTGTCTAGATTGAGGCGGATGCTGGAAAGTGTTTTCCCTATAGAAATCAACACAGATAGACTTAGATGGAGAAAACACAAGACCGTTATTGTTACACCAGGATTGTAGTTTTGAAATAGTTTTTTGTAGGATTTTTTGAGCATTTGCTGGAAAACTGGAAGACAGGGAAATGTTTAAGTCGTCAAAGTAGAGCCGGGCGTTTACAGGCGGAGCAATACAATCATTTATATCATTGATATAAAAAATAAACAAGGTTGCACTAAGGGCAGATCCTTGTGGTAAGCCATTCTCAGTTTGAATGGTGCTCGATGTTGACGAACCAATCTTAACATGGAACGTTCTGTTTGTTAAAAAATTATTCAGATACTTGGGAGGCCGTATCGCCATACTCTGTCGAACGCCTTTTCTATATCGAAAAAGACGGAGTATACATGTTGGCGTCTGTGAAATGCTGTTAATATTTGCCTTTGTAGGCTCAGCAGATGATTAACTGTAGTACGCTTCTTACGCCCTCCGGCTTGTGACGAGGATAGGAGATTATTCTGTTCAAGGAAGAAAAGGAGACGCCGGTTAACCATTTTTTTCAGCGTTTTTGCGAGGACACTTATGAGGGATATAGGCCTGTAGTTTTGTGGAAAAAGAGGATCTTTATTTTGCTTCAGAATAGGAATAACAACTGCTAATTTCCATGGCTCAGGGATCGATCCGGAGAACCATATTTGGTTATAGATATGTAAGAGGAAGTTTTTCGCTGATGGAGGTAAGTGTTTTAACATATATGGATGGATGGAATCAGGCCCAGGCGCGCTGTTAGCAGTATGGTACTGGAGTTGATAGTCTAGTTCAGAAATGGTGAAATGGCAATTGTAGGAAAATGAGGAGTCAGAGATGACAGTTATTGGTTATTGTTCCGTGGAATATTTCTTTAAAGAGAAGGCAAACGAATATGACGATGAGGATGACTCCATTGCAAAATGATTCGCAAAAGCATTTGCGACTTCCAACGGGTCAGATAACATGGAACCATTCTGATTTATCGAAAAAGAAGGGGTCGCACGATTAATACCGTTCAGTGCCTTAATTTTGTGCCAAATATTGTGACTAGAAGTATTTATGGAGATTGAATGCATAAATTGCTGCTAAGATTCCTGTTTTTTGCGCCTAATGAGGCTGCTCGCAGCTGCACGGCGTTTTTTAAATTCGATCAAATCAGGATATAAGCCTGTTGATTTAAACTTCCTAAGTGCATGTTTACGTTGGCGTATGGCTGTTCCTATTTCGGGGCACCACCATGGGACCCGTCGGGATCTGTTTGTTGGGACAGACCTAGGAATGGATGCTAGAGCAGCATTCGTAAGATAAAGATTCGGATGGCTCGCTGGGAACGTTTACTTTAACTGAAAACATATCCCAATCCGCCTTGTGGAATAGAAATTGAGGCTTAGGTGGGGGGGGGGTGGGGTAGGGAGGGCTTTGGACGGGCGGCTGATGATGTAGTGATCATATCGGAAAATGTTGACGAGTACCAAGAAATATTAAACGAGCTGAATAAGGCGGAGAAAGAGACTGGTTTATGTATAAACCTAAATAAGACCAAAATACTAAAAACCGATAAAATACAAAGACTATAATGGATAACAAAGAAATTGATGTAGTTGAGAGTACAATTTATTTAGGGGACAACTAATATCCTTAGTAGATAAAACTAAGCGGGAAGTAGATCGTAAAATTGACTTAGAAGAAATACTGGGCGCTTAGGCATATGTTTAAAGGACCTTATAGTAATAGATTAAAAGGGGAAATTTTAAATAGCTGCGTTCTACCAGCCCTGACATATGACTGACAGAATTGAATAATTTCAAACGGTATACTAAGCAAAATAAGGGCATGTCAAAACGCTGCGGAGAGATCAATGTTAGGAGTCAGATTGAAAGATAAAATAAGATCTAAAATTATTAAAAGTAAACTAAAATTTAATGATAATTTCATGCGGGCAATAAAAAGATTAAAGTGGGATTGGGCCATATCGCTAGAACGGAGACAACGAGATGGGAAAAGAGAATAATTGATTGGACTATTTTCTGTAAAAGCAAAAGAGGAAGACCAAAAATTAGATGGGAGGACCACTTCATTAACCCAGTCTATCTCAAACATATACAGACGTATGTTCTTTTAAACGTACCATTTACATATAGTGCATATAAAATTAATTAATCAGCGATACGATAAAATATCATTACTTAAATAAAACGTATGTAGGTCAGAATGAAAAGTTATTTAATTCAATAAAAAATTTATTTTACACTATGCATACATATATTGTACATTTTATATTCATATTTATATTTTTTTGTATATAATTACTTTTTTAAATTTCTTCTGACGTCACTTGCTTACACACTATATTTGTAGTTTTATTTTTCGGACTATAAATGAACAAATTTTAAGGTAATCCATCACGTGAGTAAGCGGTGTATAATTTGAATGCATAATTCCTTTAAGTTAATGCCACAATATCGGAATGTTTGACCCTGTGTGCTTTGTTGATGGTCGTGCTATGAGCCAACTTTACTAGGAATTGTAATCGCTTAAAATTGAAGGGTAATCCAGTTAATTTTAACGGTATATTCGCGCGGTATAAATACCGTCTGCCCTTTTTCCTTGTCAGTCATTATATACTGGCTTTGATGATGTTATTCTACACTTGTTTGATGCGGAGTCTTGTACCATTACACAATTTCCGAGAATTCAGATTACGCGTAAAATGGCTGGCGAGCCAATCTTCAATTTAAAGCAGTGTAACGACATGTCTGGAACGTTAAACGAATTTAAAAAGTTCATCAGGAAAATTTACATTTTCATTTTCATCAGTCATGGTACCGATCGATGTGTAAATTTTCCCTTCCCCCAGAATCATACCTTGGATGGTCTTGTTCGTTTTTTGTCGCTAGAATAATTCGCTCACGTAACCAGTCTGAATTGGTATAATTTTTGACGATATCCGGGTGTATTTCGCTTATGAGTTGTTCAGGTGTTTGTTATGAAATTCATTTGTCAGTGCGATTTGACCAGCATTTTCGTTATTGAATATATGCTTTCTTCTATTTGTAAAAGGTTTCCGGCAAACTGCCGAAATTTGTGCTCTTATACTTGTTGTTAACATGATTATTTTTACATGCCGTCATATAAACACCTTTTTTAAGCAAGCATTTTTTTAATCTGCTAGCGTCGATATCGGAATGACAGGCAACATTTAACGAAAATCGCTTGACAATATTAGTAATACACCTCCTATTAAACTTGTGCTATCTTGTAAGTTCCGGAGTGTTCTATTCAGTGCTTCCAAAGACTTTTTATGGGCCATTGTTCTTTCGTCCTATATGATGATCTTCCAATACTTGTCCACGTTCTGTCGATTTTATAATATCGCATACCCGAAATTCATGTTCAGCTGTATTTAAAGGTAATTTCAGCGCAGAATGTGCTGTTCGGTTGCCATCCATAAGTATAGCCGCTATTCTCGATGATGTCAGAGCGAGTGCTATTTCTTTGTTTGCATGAATTTCAGCCAGGATTAAATTAATTAAAAATGTTTTTACGGTATCGCCAGGTACATCCAGAAATCTTACGCCACCCTGTTTTTTTTTTGTTTTTTTTAATATGCCTGTATTTGATTCTGAATTAATAAAGGTTTGTTGTGTTGTATATAGAACCACAATTAACGTTTTTCCTTTAATAATTCCCTGTTTATAGCAAAACAAATTAATTTTTTCGTGGTGTCTGAACTCCCAATTGTATTAACGTTTGGTTAGATATTCTTAAACATTCATCTTTCAGTAATATCAAGACTTTGTTTAAAACTCCATCGTTGAAATCAATTTTTAAGTCCAAAATGGCTGTTCATGTTTCTCTAACGCAACATCGATCATGTTCTCAGCGCAGGTTTTTAACGCATCTTGAACGTCATCTCGTGCGGCGACTAATGTGCATGCCGAATATACTGATATCAAATTCAAATATTTCCATTTTCTTGTAAAATTAAATTTATTTCAAATCCGAATGCGACGAAACACGCAAAAAACCAAACCGGTTTTTATTAGTTTGTTTCGGCTGACAACCCTTTGCGCTGTAAGACGCGACCCTAGCACTTAATACTTATGCACCTGTATTTTCATCTCTCGAGACATTCCCTTTCTGAATTTTTCACGCATAACTCGCGTCTCCGAAACATTTTCGGTCGGCGGTTTACTGCAGTTCCTGTTTGGGCAGATTTATCACCCTTTTTGGAATTCCATTTCCAGTCGTCTTCGCTAGTTTGGTTTCCGATTCTTGTTTGGCAGCACTACTGTCGTAGTTGCAGATTCATCAGTTCTCCTGGCTTAGCTTGCAGCTATTTGGTCACCAGTTCCGAATTGCTAATTTTATTTTAATTGTACATGTTTCTCTGATTTTACAAGTTACAAAATATATATACGTATATTTTTTACATTTCCAATTCGTCAATTATTTGACGTGGCCCTATGGAATCGATACGTTCGTCAGCTTGGTCATGCAGATCGGATTGCTGTTGTTCCACCACAGTTCCGGATCGAGTGTCTCAAATACGCTTAACAATGCTTTTTACAGTTACCACTTACTCGTAGTTTACTGCACACATCAATCACGCAGTTACAACAATCTTAACACTAAGCTCATTCATAATTATAGAAGTCTGTACAGTACTACGCTTTCACATTTGCTAATTTCCTTATTATTTGCAATTTTTATGGAATAATTTTTGAAGATGACATCAATTCATTAATTGGAATCCTATTCAGATTATTCTTAAATGCCCCAAGCTTCTTTTTATCCTATTCAGAGTAACACGAATGATTATTTTATTGATATTATGTACGAAAATACCGTGCATTGTCATCGAGATATGTTTAAAAATTATCCGTTTTCAGCTCACGAATTCGTGTTACGATATAAATGATTAATTCCTTTGCACATCTCACACATTCGGCTCTAATGAAAATCGAATATTTTCAATTTGTAAACATTTCAATAAAAATCGCTGTTATATCGCAGTTTGAAATTAGCCGTTTAGTGAAAAATTGTTTCGTTTTCAAAATTACGTTTTTCAAAGTGCTGTTAATTTATTTAATTCTTTCTCGTCCATTCTGGCGTTCGTGAAAATGGAAATGGTCGATGTCGTCCAGTCCACTTTTACATAATATCCCCTAGCTTATTCTGTGATTCAAGTCATGTCCGAACGTTTTGCCGTTATCTATTCAGCGTTAATTTCTTTCTACGCATCCGTTAAGTCGTAGCGTAGTAACCGTAAAGGTTAAAGACACTACTATTGCAGTAGTATGTTTTTTGGGGCATACGAGGTTATTTCAAAAATTCTTAACTTGTGACCATCAGGTTTTTCTCGGCGTTACATCTCTAGTTTAAATGCGAGCGCGATTGTAGACTATTCGGAATAAAAATACAGAATTTCTAATCTACAAAAACATTTTATCGAGCTTGTGACGATTCGCCGTGGACTCCCGAAAGATGAACAACTTAGGAGATACATAAAGTAGAGTAGTTCTTTTGCCAGAAGATTTAGCGGGAAATTAGTAAATAAAACTAATGCATTCATAAAGAACGCTGGAAGAAACATCAATGATAAACTATAATAATCTGTGTTACAAAAAAAAAAAAAAAAATTCACACAAATTAGATAATATAACGAGTCTTTTACCTGCAACGAATACACTACACTTTTAACTTATAATGTGAATTCAGTGTGAAAACAAGTAATTTAGATCGTAAAGGAATTATTTAAACTTTCTTTTCAATTTAATTACTTTATTTAGTTTTTGTTAAAATTTATCATATACGGTGGAATACGATTTCCATGGTAGTTCACTTTGCGGTCGTAAAATGGTTAAGTGGGTTGCGAATAACTGCCAGTTTAGTTTAACCGCTGACCACTGAAAAGGATAAAAGCTAATGATGTATCTTCCAACAGTAAATCAAGAAACCGGTGACAGTGAGTCGATAGGGTATACAAGTCCGAACGTTGCGAATATTGCCAGAAGGTCGAGAAGAACATCTGCCAGTAGAACAGCAAACGCCGAAGCATATCTCTGTAAACCTACCAAATCGAAATCTAGACGTAGAAGACGGGCATCGACACGCGGCCGAAAAAGCGGAAGATCGACGGCCGGCAGAAGTCGAGGAAGAGCTAGCAAAGCAGACGCGGCAGAGAACGAAACGCGTTCGACCAGAGGGCGCCGGGGAGCGAGAAGATCAAGAAGATCAATGTTGAATAGAAGTCGAGGACTTCGAAGTCGAAGGCGACAAAGTCGAGGTCGAAGTGGTCGACGAAGTCGAGCTAAGATGACCGGTAAACCGGCTGCGTCGAGAAGGCGACGATCGAGCCGGAAAATGCGTTGTTAATATAACACGTGGTATGATGTCAAAAAATCAACTGAGACAAAACCGCTGACTGAAAATGTCAAAGCATCGACCGAGAAATCATGGCCATAGATCGTAATAATACGCATACGAAATAATCGTATTTTCCTTTTCCATTGAGAGAGATGCACGCTCTCAATACAAAACGAATTTTCTCTTTTCGCATATTATTTTCGCACTAGCGCCCATCTTCATTTTGTAAATTGAGTTTTTTTCAAAAATATTATAGAAGATTATTTTTAATTTTATGCATCCAATAATTATTGTGTCGTTTACCGCTTTATTATTACGGATAAAGAACGTGTGAAAAATATTAAAATTGAATAAATCGTGGCAATCACCCGAAGTGGTAGATCAAGGGACCTCTCACACTGATCGAGAAATATTCTTTTAAGACCTGGGATGTAATTGATCTCAAGAACAACGCAATATAAACATTTTTCATAAAAGCAAAAATAATTTTTATGAAAAATCAATTAACTCAAAATAATAGCACTCGTGGATAAAATGAAACACCGTTTGCAAAATTAAAAGCTAATTTGATGATATATATTTTTTTCCAGTACGCTTATATT
This sequence comes from Icerya purchasi, assembly GCA_039619475.1. Classification (NCBI taxonomy): domain Eukaryota; kingdom Metazoa; phylum Arthropoda; class Insecta; order Hemiptera; family Monophlebidae; genus Icerya; species Icerya purchasi. Next base: position 55,831,968 of record CM077115.1, read on the forward strand.
TTTAATCGACTTCAAAAAAGGGGGAGGAGGTATTTAAATATTCGACTGTATTTTTATTTATTTATTTATTTTTTTTTATGTCTGTTACCTCTGAGAACTTTCTTCTAGGTGAACCGATTTTGATGATTTTTCTTTTATTTAAAAAAGGTGGCACTTCTCATGTGGTCCCATTTAAATTTGATCAAGATCTGATCGGTAGTTTTTGAGTTACCCTTAATAATGCGGGAGTTGAAGCTTTTTGGAGGACATAAATGGGTGTTGGTATTTACATGAAGCTCATGAATGCAATTGTTACCATGGAGGATAATTCGCGGATCTATATTTAGAACTATTCCGAATGTGTAATACTTCTGATTTATTTATGTTTATACATAATTTCCTATCATGTGTCCATTTACTAAAATTATCTACATCATGTTGTAGTAATTTCTCCGCCATCTCAAAATTGTTGTGCTCCATTAACAAAGCAATACCTTTGCATTTTTAATATGCTTGCGTGTAACGAGTTAGTATAAATAAGAAAAAGAATAGAGGCCAATATGGTACCCTGACACTGAGCTATGTAGTTTTTGGTCCATAACACTGAAGACATACGAATATAGAGCAAGCATGGGATTTTAGTTGATCTAGAATATGATGGTATGACGGGGTGAATTTTTATTCGGCAGTATTTTGCAAAAAGGGGTACAGTCATTTGATTAAACATTAGCTTCTGATTGGTCGGTGTCGTAGCTTTGTTGTTTCCTATATATTCTATTCATAATGAAGATTTCCATTGTAAATAAGAACTAATTGTAAGAACACAATTATATGTATAGGTTTCCCTGCTATCATTAAACATTAGCGTAAAAGTAACCAGTCATAAAATTACAAACAACTACATATGGGGTCTCCCTAAGGATTAAGGAAATGAAAAAAACTACACGCTTACTGTAAATAATAACTAGTCGCAAAGACCCCTAGTCTGTGTATAAAGGTTTCCCGACCATCCTGACTGAAATGAAAACAACAATACGCTTGTTAGTAGCAGGTAATAAGAATGAAGTTGCACAATAGAAATATGCTTACTAACCTATTTGCCATCGTAATGAAACCAACAATTGTTTAAATAACAAGTAGTCTGGTGTGATAAGAATTTGTATTTTTGCTAACATCACAATGAAAGTATACACTACTTTTTTGTGTGTGTGCCTCTATACAAACGTTGTGTACATGAAACGACTGAAGTATCTTTGTCCAATGTCTGTGCAAACCGGAAGTGCGCGTCTTCAACGTAAACATCTCCATATATTTTAAAATAACTTTTTTTTTTTTTTTTTTTTTTTTTTTGGGCGCGCCAGCGGCATTGACCCAACAACAACAGAAATTAAGGAAGCGGTTAAATAAAAAGACGATTAGAAATAGAGCTTAGGAAAGATTGGAGTACAGGGATTATATCTGGAGATGGAAAAGAAAGGACAAAGGAAGAATTATACGGAGCAGGAAGACCCAGTGCCAAGATTTTCGAATACAAAACAAAGCGCTCGGAATCAAGGGCAGGACATTCAAAGAAGATGTGGTTTGCATCACATATGAGAGGAGAGATGGAATTATGAAGGGAACAATCGGGAGAAGGGGACAGGGAAAAACGAAAACGTGATGTATGGTTATGTAATTATTGCGCCATGTTCGGAGTACGATAATTTACAGGGAGGGGGTGTTTTTGAGAACTAATACCATTTACTGAAGACGGACAAAAAACGTGTTTTATTTCTATTGTCGTAATTATTATTTTTAACAGAGTAAGAACAGCGTTTTGGCCTTAACAGATGGTGACTTATATTAATTATAACAGTTCCGGAAGCGTTTGTTTCACCTCACAAGTGGAACGAATTATAACGCGTCCATAATGTATGTATATGAAGAACAACGTTTAAGAAATTAGCAATGCAAGCGCTGTTTTGGGAAAAAAACAGGTTGTATCAGGTTCGCGCGAAAAAAGTGTAGCATAAAACCGCGCGTCAGAAGAAGAAAAGAGAAGAGAAAAGGGGAGAAAAAACGTTAATTAAAAGTCGACTGTTCGTGGAAAATAGAATATTTTCCAGCGGAACTCGGTTTTCCTGCAATTATTTTCCATTTTTAAACCGGTATTACTTTTTTATAGGCGCTGCCGGATGGCGGCGAGGTAACAAGATGGCGGCGCGCGACCTTTTGCGATGCTTTTAATCTAACTGCCGTGCAAAGAATTCGGCAAAGGTTGAATATGGCACTTTATTTACTGGAAAATTTTAAGCCTACCCACGGCGGATGATCTGTGTGCACAGCTTAAAGGCCTCTCGCTTATTTAATTAATTGCAAACTACTACTAAAGCCGGATTAGACTTTTGATAAGGGCAGACCGTCTTTGTTTTTTCCCTCTAATATTATTATATAATCGATAAAAATTCGCGACGCGATTATACCGTATAAACGAACAGAGTTGCAAATCATTGGCTGACTTCCGAAATGACCGAAAATACGACAGAAAAGCAAAAAAAACCCGTTCCAAAATTAACCATTTTTCACGAAGCCGGCCGTATTATAGTCCTTCCACTTTTTTTATTCCACTATCCTCCGAATGTGACACGCCTGGTTAGTTATCCGTCCATTAAAAATGACCTCGAATGGTCGCAAGAAGGATTTCCGACTGACGTTTTGTATTCGCAAATCCCACTCTGGCTATCATTTATGAAACATGTCGCAAGTTTTCGTTTTGAATTTTTTCCTAGACAAAAAAAGAAAAAAATAATCGAACGAAAAACTTTCAAATTGTACGCGCTACTCGAATTTATATAAAAATCCTGCGATTGAAGTCCGAATTGAAAGTAATTGAAGTCCGAATTGAAAGTAATCGAAGAGATAATACGAGGACTGTTCAGTAAGTAACGCCTCGTCGTTCGTAGCGCGCATCGTTTTGATTATTCGAAGAAAAAAAGCTGGTCATTACAAAGAGACTTTTTATTCGGATTTTAAACGACATCTGCAACTTCGACATAGTCACCGTTTAAATGCAACGAATCTAGCGGCCAACCAGTTTTTGGATGCGCCGATTTCGAAGAAGTCGACCAGCCGTAAACGTAGCCACGATGACACAGCAGTCGGTATATGTAATTCTTCATCCGAGGCATAACGAGTTCTTTTGAAATGCTTTTTGAGGTGGCGGAGTAGGTAATAATCACTTGGTGCCAAATCGGGGCTGTATGGAGGGTGCGGAAGAACGTCGAAACCGAGAGACGAAATCACACTTGCTGTGCGCGCGTTTGCGTCAGCAACTTCGGAACCCATTTGGCGAATATTCTGCGGTACCCTAATTCTTTTGCGAATCTGTTTACTGTCCCAAAAGCTACTCCTGTCTCCACGGCTAATTCCCTTTGGGTGACATCCCGATTTTGTTCGAACTGCGCATCAGTCATGTTCTTTACCTCATCTGACCTACGCAAGTTTGGGCGGCCTGAGCGTGGTTCATCGAATAGTTTTATGGTACCAGAACAAGTTAGGCGAGCCCAGTATCGCACCTCACTCACATCAAGTCTATCAACACCAAACACCATTTGTAGACGTCGAAAAATTATGATAGGCGGCACATTTTCTCCAGTTAGAAATTCGATAATTGCTTTCTGTTTGTTCGCTCGGAAGTGCGTTTCACGTTTTCACTCATCGCGAGAAAACTCGACCACCTACCGCGAAACAAAGTATATCACCACTGTGTATAGCTGTGACTTTCATCTTTCCAACCAGCACAGATATAATTCTATACGTTGCCTGCAGAGCGTGCTAAGAACGAGGAGGCGTTACTTAATGAATAGCCTATGTACTACCACTGTAAAAATAAATATCTAATTCACATCCTCATTTAAACATATCTAGCAGCAGTATAATAATATGAATACAATATATAAACTATACAAGCCTAGTATAAGATGAAAGTAAAGTGTTTAGCTAGCCATAAGTTGCCAACTTACCTCGTTCTAGACTCAAGCAGTTCTCAGATATACATACATACATATTATATACATATATTTAATTTGAAATATGATTGGATACCAGAGAAATCTGAGAATGTAAAGACGTCGCCTCAACCGAAAAAGAGAAAAGAACTATTACTGATTCTGTTCAGATCTCCATTATGAAAAGAGATTAATTCTACAATCCATGATACAGTTTATAAAAGGATGGACTCACTTTACATTTTACCTGGACATAATGGAATCGAAGGTAAAGTATCGGCTAGTAATGCAATCAGCGATAATATGTGTTTTTATATTTTGAAATATAGAAAAGCATATATCAAAAAAAAAAGGACGCGTTTTACTAACGAAACGAGTCGAAAAATTTTTCACCGCAAAACTTCTCATAAAAGTATTTCAACTTTTTAATGTCCAAATGAAAAATTTATTATTGTTCAACAGTTATTGTGTTATAAACCTTCTCGAAATATGCACAGAAAAATCTTTCCCTAATTAATTGATAATCTCATTTCGTTATTATATCCTAAAAGGATGAGGGGTTATAAACATCCTTAAAAATGTTGTCAACGTTTGTTTCGAGATTGTGAATTATTGATACCGCGATGTTTTCCTAAGACAACTTGATGCTAAACATATTTCAAACAATTTTCTGAAATTTCACCTAAAATATCAGCTGTTCTCACTGATCTTCGAATAGTTAATAAAATATGGAATATTACGCTCATTCGTATGCATATTTAGTTCTTCAGTAAATTTGTTGATTTCCTTTTGTAAAATTGCTTCGCTAATAGAAACATCATTACTCCATTAGAATTTAAATCACTCGAGAAAATTTTCTTTACACTTTTACAATCTTTTCTCGACTTTGTTTCCTTCGAAACAGTAAATAATTTTTTTTTCGAAACATTGCTGTATGAAGGGGAAACACTCTTTTGCTAAATCTTCATTGCACTTGATGGTATAAGTTTTCCTATTTAATAAAAAACACTTTACATTTAATCGCATTAAAACATGTTTTTTACAAAAGGAATTTTAAATTACACTAAACACACACGTTATATTATATATTGTAGCAAATGATTTTTTCAATGAACGTTGAACATCTTTTTCATATCCTACGTTAAAATGCATTGTGACCCAGCGATTACTTTAATGCGAAGGCCCGCGAAAAAATGTAATTACAACAGAAACATAACGAGAATCTAAGGAGAGATATTATAGAAGAAAAGAAAAACCAAAGAACGATATATTGGGCATTTAGAATAAGCGATGAATGAAAAACGAGTAGAAAGAATATATACGCTTTATATTGTCGATAAGTAAAATCTCAAGATGCAAAATCTAGAGAAGGAAGGAAGACAGCGATGGAAATTTAAAAGTCATGATGGTCCCGAAAGGAGAGGAAAAAAAGTGACAGAAATGCGAAATACGCTGGAGGATTGTATGGGGGGGGGGATATAAAGAAGAAAAGATTAATACGAGAGTTTATGAAAAATTTGATGGTTGGAGGATGGTAATTTTTTTAACAAGTGACTTTGGAAGTGTCAGAACGAGTCAGTTCTTCACCTGAGATGGTTGCGCATAGCTAGATGCAAAAGGGAAAGCGGTTCCCATAAAACGGCTACGATGTGTATAATGAGGGAGCGAAAATGGATAGGATAATAATATGCGCATAGTATCCTGCAAAACGGAAAAAAAAAAAAGAAAACGATATGCATAAAGTCAATAGTTTTTAAAGAAGCACAGGAGTATCGAAAAGACACAGTTTACATATAGATTCGCGGCGAAAACCTGGAACTGAAGGATGAAGGTTCGCGTGTCTGATAAAAGAATCAGGAAGATGAAAAGAAAATAATATCAAAAAAATTTTTCAGCCATCGCGGTTTAAAAATAATTAAATGCCGAGAAGAAAGGAAACCTTTGTAAGACCGGCTGACGAAGGGGAGGAATCGAGAAAAAGAGTTTATGCGAAGAAGATGAAATTTAAATAAGTTACAAGGTCAAGGAAGTAATTAGTTTGAAAAAAAAAAAAGAGGTTTTTTAAAAAAATACTCGGAAAGAAAATTTTCCATGAATTAATGTAATATAAGAAAGAACTGGAAAAATTTTCTAAAGAAGGGCAATGGCCATCTTGAAAATTAACGAAGTAGAAATGATCTTTCAAAGGAAGAGACCGAAAAACTATGAAAGATTAGATGTCGGTATCCCCGATAAGATGGATAAAATGGAAGAAGACGAACTAAACTGAAACTGAATTTTTCAAAGTCTTCTTTAAAAATACATTTTTTCACTGAAAAACAAATTTATTCGGAATAAACACGTATACAAAAAAAAAAAAAGAATCGTCTGCCGAACGTAATTTTTAAGGCCAAATTTTCTACCGTAAAATAAGGAAAATATAATGCAAAATAAAAAACTATTAAACACCCTTCTTCGAGACGTCAGAGGGGTTCATCAAAATTCCCCGGTATTTCAGCAAAAAAAGGAAGAAAAAGAAATAGGACAAATGTGTAAACAGGAGAGAACGAACGAAGAAATAACATTTACTTCTTTGTAGCATAAATGGTGATCAACGTTTACTCCCCCCTCAGATTCATTGATTAAGAAAAGTTTTTATAAAAACGTTCCGATATATTCACATTGTAGCATAATTTTTCTTTACCCAGTGCCGACTTATTGGAAGACTGAAGTTTAACACCATATGCACAGTCTAAACCAGTGGTGGCCGGCGTATTGCGAAGGACGAGTGTGGTGCTGGAGCGTTGTCGTGATGCAGCACCCAACTCTTCTCGTCCAATTCGGGTTGCGCGTTACACGCGGGCTTGTAATCGTTTCAAAACTTCGATGTAGAATGCTGCATTGCCTGTCTGGCCTGCGGAAACGTATTGAACAACGCCGTTGATGTCGAAGAAAACGATCAGTATTGACTCTTGAATTGGGATATGCGAGTTTTTTTCGGACGCTCACCGCCCTTCTCCATCCACTGCATGCTCTGTCTCTTGGGCTCAGGGTCATAATCGAACACCCAAGACTTGTCCTCCGTGATAATGGACGATATCCACTTTCAACGTCAATTCGATCAATCATATCCTGACAGATGGATGGAGGCTCTTTTTGCCCAGCTGTGAGCAGTTTTGAAACCATCTTGGCGCATAGTTTGCGCGTCCCTAGATCGTCATTTAAAACCTGCCGAATGGTGTCGCGGTTGATGTTTAACTCTTCTTCTATCATTCGACAACTCACTCGACGGTCTTCGAGCACGCGCATGTACGTACGTTCTACATTTGCGCAGGACCGCCGTAGCGTGTATCGTCCTCGACTGATTCACGGGGCCGCCTTTAAACCGCTTAGCCCACTTGAAAACAGAGTCGGTTGTTTCATAGCGTCTTCCTTAAAGCACGTTTTGTTATTTTATACATACAAGGATTTCCGACGGCGGTTTTACTCCGCGTTTGACCGAAAATTTGATCACGATACGTTGCTCAGTATTTAAAGTAAAAAGTAAAGTAAGTCTCATACCCTTGACAGAGCGTCGGCGATTGTGAAGTTACACCGCATATTTTCACGACGTGTGTAAAAATCTTACTTTGTTTAAACGACCACAGAAGAACGCGAGATAGACGTGCTACCGTCATAAAAACTGGATATACTGACTCAGAAATGTTTCCTCTTTCTAACGAGACCGCGAGCACTATCGCAGTCACAAGTGGCGCTCTGAAACAATTCGACGATTACAATTGTCAAACCTCGTATGTTCGCCTATGACATACTAATAATATTCCTCTTATTATCAATGCTGAAAGACAAATAGTTGGGAAAAATAACGGCTATTTGCTATGTTGAACAAGATCTAGCAAGCAAATAGGTATGCCTATCGTATTAATAGATGTCTAAATCTCGCCATAAATGAAGTTTTACCAACGAATTTGATGTGTGTTTTTTATAAATTAGATGGCTGTCAGAAAAATTCTATTTTCCAACTTGATGATGATAGGTAAAATATTGTTTTCACCGGTGTGTTTATGACGTTTTTAATGTGACAGAAAATTAATTATTTTTAAAAATTCACATTTACACTGCCGAACCATTCAAAATGACTGCTGGTTTATAAACTTTACAAATTACCTTCCCGATGACTAACGAATTACGCTAAAAGCGGAAGTACCTTAATTATTGCACCTTGCTCCGAGTAGTCATAGATTCTGAAGTTTTTATTCCATTGCAAAAAAAAAAAAAATAATGTCTTCCTTCCCTATCGCTTATTCTGCTGCTACAAAAAATTTAAATAACAGCGATAAAAATGTACTATTTAATACGTTCAAATGCGCAAAACACAACGGTGCGGTTGTAATTTTTGTATCGAATAAATTTAAATTCACGTAAACTGTAATTAATAGGAAAGGCTTCTCTGTCAGTGGAAATAGAGATAAATCCCAATAAATCTAATAGCTATTTACGGGTCACCTAATGCAAACGTTCTCGAATTCTTAGCTAACCTAAAGCTAATCATTAAAAAGAACTTCACATTATATGGTTATTTCAACATGGATATACTCAGGCGTCAGACCCCGGCTGAGAACTTGCTAAATATTATAAGCACCCGTGGGGGAATTCAACTAATAAACGGCATTAAATAGGAAGAAGACCGTGCAGGTCGAGTTTCTCAAGCATATATTGACCATATTTTCGTGTAAGCTTATTAAAATCAATAAAACAGATATAATAGACGACTGGTTTCGGAAAATCAAGTGATTTTTGTATTAATGCTTGCATGCAGTCTCGTCTTCCCATACCATTATCCAAACTGATTCCACATTATATTTTCTTCGCATTTTTTTTTTTTTTTTTAAATATTCGCCTTGCGTCATCGACGAATATCCAAAAAATGCGAAGAAAATATAACGTGGAACCAGTTTGGATTTCGCAATGGCATGGGAACACGAGAAGCACTATTCTGCATGCAAATCTATTTCCGCGGCTTTTTTATTTTTCAACTTTTTTATTACTTCACTCACTTTATCGGGGTTGTATCTTTTGGGTTCCCATTTTTTTAACAAGCGAGCTAGCTATTTCACTAGGCGTCACATTTGAATGAGTACTTTTAGTCTGCTATTTAATATGTTTAAAAGCCTACAAGCGTTATTGCTATTCGTTTTCATATCTAGCTCGACTGGCAATTGCGCCCACCTATTGCATTTTTCTTCGGAAAACCGTTCGATAATTTCGTCTCTTGATTTTACCGCCTCCGTGCTAAAAGGCGCCTGTTCATATTTATTCAAATACATCAGTTAATCCGGGCGGTATATACTACTGTCGACAGCCTGTGAGATTGACTGTTTGGCCAATATGTAATTGAAACAAATTTATCATAATTTCTGCGAGATGATTCAACTTGCATTAGCTCTATTTCTGTTATCTTTCGGAAACTAGACCGATTTTAATTAATTAATTATTTCGTACGAGTGTGTAAGATATCCCCTTCAAGGGCTAAAAATTGGAATCATTAGACCTATCTAAAAAAAAAGACAGCAATATCGAACATGAGTATTGTAGACCCGTGTAAACTTAATATCATCAGCCGCTAAAGTTGTGGAGCATTATGTAGGGGGAATCATTTAAAAAATTACTTAGAAAATAATAAACTCTTATTTGTATATAAAAATCGGTACAGTTTTAGGTAACTATATACTATTTCCTTGCTTAGATTAATGATAAAACAGGTAAACAAAGGCCTAACAAACGGAAAACAGTTCTTAACGTGTCTTTCTTCGATTTAACTAAGTCATTCGATGTTAATAAGTTGATGATCGCAGACATTGACCGAATTGGCATAAAACAGAAGCAAGAGAAATGGTTTACAGACTATTTGCAAAATAGGAAAAGCACGGTTAAAATTAACGGAAAACTGAGTTCACATGTAAATTTGGCGTAGGTCAAGGTACAGTCTTATCTTCCTACTGTTCTTCCTAATTTACGTTTTAATTCACTCGCAGACTGTATCGAAAGTTCCACTGTTGACGCACATGCAGATGATATTGGTCACAGAACATAAGAACCATCGAATTGCCGATAAACTCTTACAAGTAAATGTTGATATCTTAAGCGGGTGGTCCCAAGAGACAGAAGTATATAACGATAAATTTTGTACGAAGTCGAGAACGATGCACATAATAACTCCTAGTAGATATAGGAACTATGACCCTGAGATAGTATACTGTAATTCATATATAATGTTTACACGTATAAACAATAAAAGTACGCAGGGAGTTGTACTTATCGTTTAGAATCTGTCACCCGATATGAATATCTCGACTTAACAATAAATCAAGCATTAACGCGGAAAAATCATCTTGAAGAAATAAGTAATGACAAACAACTCCGGGGCGCTCTATAGATTAAAACTCACTTTACTTCCTGATAAAACTGTGCAGTTATTTTTTGACTTCACAATTACGGCCAGAATTATACAAGTGTGAAGGTAAGCAAAAAAGGATGACCAGCTAAGGAAAATAAGTAAATTGCAGCGAACATGTCTAAAACTAATTTTTCCCCACTAGGGAGAAGGGATAAAAATGGCTGCTCCACTTGGGACAAGGAAAATAAGGAGCTGTCTTCGAAAATGATGTTTTTCACAGGCTTTACGAATATGAAAAATGCGTAAAATACAGCTGCCTAGCGTAACTAAATAACGGCGGCAACAAGGAATTCTAAAAATATGTATTTCATCTGGTCCAAAGGAATAAATAATAAAATTGGAAATGTTGACAAGTTGATACGTACGAAACTAATAAAAGTCGTACTTCAGGATCTACATCATTGAAAAGAAGATACGATTGCGGGGAAAAGTAAAGTTAAAACATGGTTAATAGAGTGCTGTGAAAAATAGTAAGCATGTCTCAGTAGTAAACAATGTGTATGTATTCTTTCTGTTATTCTTCTGAAGCAATTAATTAATTATTTCTTCAATATCTTTTTGTGAAAACATAATAATTCAGCTTCATATATATGCCTCCCCCTTTCGAACGTTCTGTTATGATAGATACCAAACTTTCAAATGATATATAAATTAAGAATATTTGTGTAATATTAACCTTTGATAATAAACGTTCATAAGCGAGGCGAGAAAACATTCCTCAGCGGTTTCCAAAACTTATTAAAAAAAAATTTAAAAACTCACAATTAAAATAGTTCAGGTAATTAATAGCTGCATATTTATTCCTGCGGAATGCATCTCCTGCTCGAAAGAATTACAGTCTAACTCCTATATAAATTTTTCCCTCAAATTATTTTAATTTAAGCTACGACCTTAATTTTTATCAAAAATTAGACATTAATATGCACACTTTTAAAAACCAAAACATGCATCAATTAGCTGGCAATATTGTGAACTCTGTTTTTCTAAATACTGCGAAGGAATCCTAGCTACCGACTGATTTCCACAGATGGCGCTAATTCTGTAGATTTAACGATGGTGTGATGGGGGGGGGGGATTTTTTTATAGAAAGTATTACGGAGTAGAAATTTAGGTTGCCTCTTGAAGCTTTACTGTTACAGCTGACTAGTTTCTTGCTATTGAAAAGGCACTACAATTTGTCGAAAATGTGTTGCAGTCCTCCAAGAGGGAATTTTTATTATTCTCGGACACGGCTTTAGTTCTTTCTTGTCCTCAGTATAATTGCCTTCCGTCTATTTATAAATTTAAAAAAAAACACGTTTTAATATTTCAGAACTAGGAGGAGTCATTATATAAGTTTTGTTGCATTCGGGGCTACTGTTGCGGGGTTTAGGGACAAAGTCGATATTGCAAAAGAAGCGACTAAGTCAAGTATTCGGTTTCCGTTCATCCCGTTCTTCAGCCTTCTAGAAAAAGTTAAAAAGGATACGGATTGGTTGGGGTATGTACGCAAAAATCAAGGTCCCGATAAATATTTTCATATTGTACAACCATCTCTTCCCCTATACCCTCGTATTTGTGTTCCGATCAGTATGACCTATAGATATTTATGAGGCTGTTGCGTGTAAGTTGTACTCCAGTTACTGTAGAACAGGTTTAATCCCATATCAGGATACCGCCTAGGTTGCAATACTTATTGTAGATGAGAAGGTATTAATCATTTTTTGCTTAATTGCAATCACTTCGATAACAAAAGACTTGCGTTGATTACGGTATGTATCCTCCGTTTTGTAATTTTTATCTGCTTTGTTTCGGTAATAAGATTTCGGGTTTTTTTTTACAAGTTCATCGAAGCAAACGACATTGTTAAATAATTTTTTTTTTTTTTAATTTCCTTCCCTTCAGTTTTTTTTTTTTGGGCTTGTCAGCCGGGGACTTTTACCCAGTTCCCCTCAATTACCGGAGTATATTGTTAATGTACTATTTATTTATTAATCCGTTTTAAATTTTTGATGTTTTAATTTTATGTTTTGATTACTCTGGCCAATACACTAATGTAATCCAAACTATATATATATATATATATATATATATATATATATATATAAAAAAAAAGTAACCGGAAAAAACAACTAAATTATAACCCGAAAAGAATGGATTCGGCGCAAATAATAATCTATGCAAATTGAACTAATTGCGGGATAGCTAACAATAAGAATGAAGACAAATTCTTCAATACAATTAATTGTTGAAAAATTCTCCTTTCATTTTAAATAATTTTCGAAATCAACCGTAGGATATTTCTTTTCGCAGAAATAAATATGTATTTTAGTATAGTTGATTCTGGAAATTATTTTTAAAGTAAGTAACGGTCATTGTGCAAGTTTTAAACACTTAACATAAATATAATAATATAGTTCCTAAATGTCAAATGTATACACTTATCGCGGAAACAACTTTCAGGCGAATCTCATCTTTAACTAGAAAAATAAAAATCTAAAACGAACGTGGAACCGAACTTGCGTCGTGAACAGAGAATTACGAACATTTAAAACGCGAACGGGCAATGGAAGCGTGTGTTGCGGACAACAATTAATGATTTTACTTTTTATTCGTGACACATATTTCCATTCTACGTTTGTGTTTTTATTTTTCCGGCCGAACTGACTGAAAACATTTCTGCGAAGGTGTACATTTTTATTAATTACCTGCTTGTTTCAGAGGTTATTTCAAAAAAAGTAATTTCTAGGCATGAACGAAAACGACATATTGTAATCTCATATTGGCTAAATTCAACGTCTCGTTCTACTTTATTTTCCTATTCAATCTAATTAACGTTGATAGGGCTTTTACCGTTACGTAATTGCCGTTAGGTTATTTTGTTTAGATAGGATTTAGTTCGAATTTTGCTTTTAAAATACAAATAAATATCCGTTGCGCTGGGTTAATGTCAATAGTTGACAAGCCTTTTCCCTCCAAAAAAAAAAAAAAATCAAATGGACAACTCCCGTTACAAAAAAATCGAGCCATTTACTGTATCGAAAATCATTTTTTTTTTTTTAAAAATATTCTGCAAATTAAATTATGCGATCGGCTATTTATCTTCGTCGAAGTTGTTTCCGCCGTTTTCGACTGTTTTTCCTTCTTTCGAACATTTCTTAAGCCTCAGACCAGCAATTTTAAAAGAGGTGTACGCATTATACATAGAATAGGGCGCAATTTTATGACATTTCTTATTGTGCCAAAAAGCGATACCGTCAATCATCGTTCATTTTCCATTAACATTCTGTTCCTATTCGAATGACAACGTCTCATCTTATAATTACGTTTCTCAACATTCAGATCGAGACGAATTTTAGTTTAAGACAGTAGCTGGAAAGGAAATTTATCAGTGTAATCTCAACCACAACTTTAATTTCATAATGAGAAAATCGTGATTTCAAATAACCTGTCGAGTCGTTCACCGACCTGACGACCGGTAATCATTTCAACAGCTGGTTCGATCGCGAATTTTAATGCGATTTATAAACGAACCGGAAACTAGAGTGAAATTTATCGAACAACGAAAAAGGAACAAATTTAATTTTTTCATCAAATGAAATTTTCACTTTGCATTCGGGTATTGCTTAATCAATTACGTTCCGGTCTCTTGGTATTCCGAATAAATCCTCTGCTTTCTTGATTCCGGTTCATTTTCTTCCTTCTATCGTGCCCCTATTATTATTGTCTCTGTAAGAGTTTGTATTTTTCACCTCTCACGAAGTATCCGAAAAAACTAGCTTTCCATCTTTGTAATACACCCGGTTAATTTACCATTAATTTTAGCACTTTTTCATTTTTCATTTTTCATTTTATCCACGGTGTATTATCCATACTCTTCGGTAACACCACATTTCGATACGCTTCTTCATATTTTTCTTCAGTATCATCCGCCTCGCATCCATATAGAAGCACACTGTGACCATACGCAACATCGAAATATTAATAATAAATACGAGTATGGAGCATTGGATGGGAAATCAACAAAGTTAGCAATTTGGAATATGTACAGAACTATTAAAGAATTCAAAAATAAATCATATAAAACGGTAATATGTTAACTATAGACATTACAAAAGCGTTTGATAGCATTGACATGAATCAGATGATAAAACTATTGGAAAACTTATTAGACCATAACTTATTAGAGATTTTAAATCAATATTATAATCAAAGATATTATACGGAAATTAATATAAACAATTACAAAAAATATAGTACACGTGGATACGGGTATATTACAAGGAGCGGTTTTAAGTCCATATTTATGGAATATACTATTAACACAAATGTATATAAGTTAGAATTACCGAACGATGTTTAAATGATAACATTTTCAGACGATTCAGTAAATTATGGTAGCAGATAGAAATACAGAGAAGTGTTAGAAAACAAAATAGCAACAGTATATAAGAATATAAAAGAGTTCCTAGAAATATCATAATCTAAATTTGAGCAAAACAAATTTGATGACATTCAATTACAGAAAAATTAACATGAACTTAAATAAATACGGACTGCAAATCACAGTAAAGGATTGATTAAAATACTTTGGCGTTCTAATAGATAAATACCTTAAATTTCACAATCACTGCAAGTGCATAAATTATAAAATTACGAAATTTATTAATATATTCGCAAAACTGTTTAATAATAACAATCAGATGAATTTAAAAAAAAAGAGGGAATAATATTATACAAAACAGTGATATTATCAAATCTATTATTATAATATGGTAGTATTATTTACAAGGATATGCTAAGTTGTAATAAATTCCAAAAAATTTTAGCCAGTATACGCAGAATATCATAGCAATCTAATTAAAGCTTATAAAATAATAAATTATACGAATTCATTAAAGCCGGAATGTTCATACTGAACTTTAAACAAACATATCACAATATTTGCAATCAAAAATGGGTGAAAGGTAGAGAAAACTTTCGAAAATATCACATATACAAATAACAGATATGATGTAGTAGAGAATACAATTTTAACAGCCAGACAATTCAAAAAATTTATCAGCAAACAATATATGGAAAAGTTTGAAACGGTGTGGATAAGTGTCATGACGGAATAACGAGAAGTTTTTTTCCAACCATTAAGGAGAGCCTAAATAATAACACGTACTATACTCCGAATATTTACAACGTACAATTCATATCAGGACATGGAAATTTCAAAATCTATCTCAAAAGATTTCATATAGCGGAAACGGATAATTTCGTTAGATTCAACGAGCAGGGCAGTGTACAGCCATATCCCGAATGGATGCAACATTCTAAATATAAGGATAGCGATGAAGACTGTGGTGAATTGGTACGGGAAAAAATGAATATTTTCAATAAATTGGCCAAAAAGAAATTGCAATATAGGAAGTAGTCCAATATAAATTCATATTAATATCATAGTATTTTAAGATAAGATTCATGATTGTGTACAATGTGGAGTGGAACTTCATGCTATCCGCATTGATATGCTCTGGGTCCCCAGTCATATGGGGATAAAGGATAACGAAATGATAGATTCCTCGGCTCAGATTGCTGTATCCTCCCGATTTTTTTTTCTCTCTAAAATTCGCGTTTCTAATTTACTCTCATTGTGTAAAAAGTGTTTCGTGTTAGATTTTGGTCAGATTTTTATTTTCTTCCTTTTCTAATCAATCTTCCTCTTAAATTTTTCCATCGAACCTAATCTTCCCACGCGGCTTTGGTTTTACAATTTTCCTTCGCTTCGCCGCTCCGTTATTGTCTCTATTATCCCCGTTTACGTCTGAATCATACTCTTCTTTTTTCCTCACGTTTTCGTTTTCATCTCGCACTCTTTCCCCTAATTATCCTCTTCATTCGGACGACGAAGCCGTCTGTGATCCTGACCATATCTTCTTTGAATATCCATCTTTCGTTAATGTAATCTACTTCTTTGTACTCCGATCTTCTATCACTCAAACTGCCTAATCCTTATTGCGTTTCGTATATCTTTTTCCGTCGATTTGTTCCTATCGTCAGTTCTTTTATTCTATCAATATTTGACACCGACTCTACATCCAAGTGATCCTTCTCCCTCGTGTTGTTTCTGAGCGAACAACCTTTGTTGACATGCCGGGGGAGGGGGGCTAAATAAAAAGACTAGAGGAATTTGAAACTTAACTGGATGGTTTCCACCGCTAACCACATTAAATTTTTATATGTAAAAATAAAATAATAATAAAAAAAAAAAAATAACGCAATATCGCGGCACCTTCTTGATCACCAGGCTTAACTTTCGATTACAACGAATGTTTTTAAATTTCATAAACACATGGTCACCTCAATATTATCTTTTTATTTTTCTACTCTTTCGATTTCATATAGAGATTTTTTTTTTTTTTTTTTCGTTTTTTTTTAAAAATAAATTTACAAATATAAATCTAGGCGCCGTGTGTAACTACCTGGGCTATTACGGCACCTAGACTCACTGGAATTTACAGAAGGCGGTACAGTCTGTTCGATGTTGCAAAATTCAACACTGCCTGAACACAATCCGGGTAGTTCGACAACAGACGGTAGGGTGAGGTATGACTAGAAGTACGGGAAGTGTGCCGGCACCATTTCAGCAGATGCTTTACGGTTTGCGAGGCCATGAACCCGCACATAGGACAGGTGGACGGAAGCGGAGCTCCTTCAAAGACGTGATTGTGTGATAGTGCAGTGTGCCCCAGACGCAGTCTCGATAGGATCGAGAAATCCCTACGTGTGACGGGGAACGGCGGCCACCATGGGTCGGTGTCCGACTTTATGGATCTGAGCCAGGTAGTTTGTTCTGACCATAGTTTGCTCCACTCCTCAGCAAAGTGCATCAGAAAGACTGATGCGCCAAAACGAGGCAGTAAGGCGTTAAACGGCATCGGGCTAGATAGAGTTGCCTTAGCAGCCAAGTCAACCCGCTCATTGCCGGGAACCCCAACATGACCAGGAACCCATAAGAATGTGACATATACTTCAGATCGTGAAAGTTGGAATAGGAGGTTTTTTATTTTAATTAGTAGAGAGTTGCAACTGTCTGGACTCTGGATGGCTTTGATAGATTGAAGTGAGTCTGTAATAAGAAGGGCATTTTGAGAGTGTCTCATATAGAGAAATAGTTTTTCATTTGAATAAGATTTTCTTGAGGCTATCACGATTTTTTTTTTTTTTTTTTTGAAATTTATACTGATTTCTTTTTTTTTTTTCACTTTCGAAGGCAACTGTATCTTTTTTCGCTAGCAATGACGTATCGTCGGCAAAGCAGGGATCACTGAAATTCGTTCGTCATCAAAAAATTGGGTAAAAAAAGATACCCCGAATATAAATTAAACAGCAGAGTTGACACACGGTACACATCCCTGTATGACTTCTGGTTGTATTGGTGTTTGCGCAGTCAGTTGAAATCGGGTAAAATTGTGCACAAACAGTTAAAATAAGGTCTAATATAATAATGCAACGTTCTGATCAGACGGAATATGAACATGTGTTATATAACATTTCATAATTATCCGTCTGATAAGTATTATAAATAGTAATCACTCAAACGGGAAAGAACTTTTTAATAAGGACACGAATGAAAATATTATACATTGTACAAAATAACCGACATTCTAGTTTCGCATAAATCAGAAATTAGTCGATGCCTTTATGTAGTATTTTTGTTTATGTTGGCGTTTCCGATTTAGTTTATGGTATTAAAATGTAAAAAATTCAGAAACGTTTTCAGGAGTATTTCCCCCGCTATTAGTCGGAGAACATGCAAAAATATAAACAAGTCTGGAACAAAGTAAAGAAAAATTAATCAAATACAATATGGTACTTAAATACTGTGAAATTCGTAGCTTGCTAAACTTGAAATAAACGTCACGAAAAATGTTTATTAGTAGTAGCATAGTGAAAACACATTTATTTTCAATATTTAGTACGCTACTCATTTGGGGAAACACAATTTAGCATGCAGTAAGATTAGACTTCGTGTAAAATAGGGAGAAGTTGATGGAAGAATATTATATTAGAAACGAATACGGTTTAATTTAGGGAAGAAGGCGTATTTCACGAATAACGTAGTGCGAGGAATAAAACGTTTAATCGATGATTTATTTCCAGCGTCGTATAGAATCAATTTACTTTAATCAAATAAAAAAATATAGAAAGCTTCGATTAAAAAAAAAACCAGAAATCGCTGCTATCAATACAAAAAATAAAAGTGTCCATTTTTCAACAGATTTGTGTTATGTAGAAAATATAATTCATTCAATTTCTGCGCTATGGTCGTTTTTGATGAAATAATCCTCGCTTTCGTAAATATGTAAGTCGAACATTGTGTGTAGATTTGTTAAGTATCAAAATTGTTGTTCCTGTTCGTTTAATTTTGTGTATTGATATCTAACCGTGAGGTTGCGATGACAAATTTTCTGTACCATTTTCCACGATTCGTGCGTAAAAGTGATAATTTGATTAAGAAAATGATTAATCCCGTAACTTTTTAATAGGCTCTTCAGATTGCGAAATTTTTGAATTGTGGAGATTTTCTGTTTCTTAATATTCGAATATCCAAAAAAAAAAGGACCTCATGCACGTATCGATCCGTCTAGGCTAAAATTTTCGAACCCTTTTTTCTACTGTCGATTTTTTTTACGCTAAAACGCCTCTTTGTACATTATTCGATTTTTAATTTTTTGAATTAATCAAATTAAAAAAAAAAGAGTACAACAATCTTTTCGACTCTTACATCTGCGTAGACTTATTACTTTTTTTTCCAAACGACTTTTGGGGGGGGGGGGATTTCAAACGACTTAATGTTGCGCAACTATTTTTCACTACAAGTTACACGCTGAACAGAATAAATTATGAAACTCCAGCTGTCCATATTGGTTAGGCAGTAATGTTTTGTTCGAGCAGAATTCGATTATCGCTGCCACACCATTGAAAGTACCGAAAATCATCATCGCTAGAGTGTTAATTGTAGTTGAGTTCAAATCAACTGAAAAAAAAAAAATAAATTACAGAAAAAAAAAAACGAATTTTGCGCTACGAAACCCTTTTTATTAGGCAGTGCCTAATATTTCGTCAAATTTTTTGGTGGAAAGTTGTTCACATATTTTTTTGAATAATCGTTAGTGTCTCATTTATGTTCAAAATCGAGCTGTTTGTAATCTTTTAAAAACAAAATTGGTCAATTTCAAAATCATAACTACGACCTGCATCTAGAAGTATCGAAAACGTTAAATTGCGAGACATCAACCTATTTAGCCGGCTACTAAAAAAAGTATGCAATTTTATAATGAAAGTAAATGTTTAGGCGTTATATTCGTCAGACGATCTAGCTGTTCTACTGTGCAATAAAAACTATACAAAGAAAATGCGAAAGTAGGCTTAATTACGAGCTGCAATAAGTGAGGCGGCAGTCATCCAGAAATGAGGAAGCTTCTCTACACATCGTTAATAGCATAGTCAGCTGTGTGGTGGTAATCTCTAGCGCTTGTAAAAGTCGTAAAAAGCACTCACACAAATAATCCGAAACGGAGCACTGAGATTAATTCTAGGCATCGCGAAATCAACACCGAAACATTTTCTACAATGCTGGATTAGAGAACAATTTATCGATTTATGAATACAGTATACAAGTAATAAATATATATCAAAAACGAAATTTTCTCCTATAACAGTCTTCCTTACTTTTCTTATGATTTTAATAGCACATGACATCCTATACCATTCCTTTTCTTATCAGGATGCATACGTTTGGCATTTTTCGACGTTGATTGTTATTGTTTCTCCATCTTTGGTATAACATTCTTTGTCAGATTCCATTCCTTCTTACTTCTAATTGCTGCTATGTACACGTGTTGACGAGTAATCGTCTATTATTGGCAAGCCCAGGGGAAAACCCAAAACAAGCAAAAAAAAAAATCTCTGTTGGCGTTTGAAAAATGCCAAGTAGAGAAGAGTATAATTTGTAAAGGATAAAGAAACAACACCAAGAGTATAAATGGCGGAGAGAATGAGGTTTTCAAGAGCCTTTAGGGAGACCTCGAAACAGTCTTTCTGCATAAAACGATTAAACATCAATGAGAACGTGTTTGAAAATCTTTTATTAATGAAGTCGTTGTTTAACGTCTTAAATTTTTTCTTTAATAAAATTCTTTATCTTCCTCCCTACTGTTTTTAAAATGTTCTCTTTCAAATACATTTTTTCCCCCAATTTTTAATTTCTTTTGATTCAAAGGATTTCTTTTCTCCCTTCTTCACTTTTTTTCTTTTTTTTTTTTTTCACTTTCACCTCAAATTTTTTCTTTGGTTCAGTTCTACAACATGCACTTACTCCAGCAAAATTACCTCCATTTTCTTTTCAGAATTTTTTCGATTTTCTTTTCTCCCTTCGAATGACATTTTTTTGACCCCGACTATCTCGCTCTTCCGCCCTCATCTTTTGCCCCAAATCCTGTTCCGCTGTCTTCATTTTTAATTCCTACTAAATCCGCTTTTCATCATCTCGAGCAACATTGTCTTATCCTTTTTTCAAAAAAGAAGCTCAACTAGCTGCTGTCTTTCCGAATTGCGAGAGCGATCATGTTACGATTTTTTTTTACGAACCTTATCCCGCCTTGTTACTGTTGTGTTGCGCAAATTTCTTTAGTTTCCTCAGAACTAATTTTATTTATCTCATATACTCGTAGTTCTGACAATTTTGCAAGCAGTGTCTTCCTGTGTCTGTTCTTTTCATCGAATCTCTGGCTATTCGCGCTGATTGAAGCGAGCAAAACTAGTGTATTCGTTTCTTCCCCCTTTGATAACGGATTTCTTTATCAATTGAAATGTTAGCTCGAATTTGTTCCGAGAAGTCATCTGCGTTCCTCTTCATTTTCAATCCTTTACTGCCTCGTTTTGGCGCATCAGTCTTTCTGATGCACTTTGCTGAGGAGTGGAGCAAACTATGGTCAGAACAAAAAAATTGGCTCAGGTCCATAAAATCGGACACCGATCCATGGTGGCCGCCGTTCCCCATCTCCCGTAGAAATTTCTCGATCCTATCGAGACTGCGTCTGGGGCACACTGCACTATCACACAATCACGTCTTTGAAGGAGCTCCGTTTCCGTCCACCTGTCCTATGTGCGGATTCATGGCCTCACCAACTGTAGAGCATCTGCTGAAATGGTGCCGGCATACTTCCCGTACTTCTAGTCATACCTCACCCCACCGTCTGTTGTCGAACTACCCGGATTGCGTTCGGGCAGTGTTGAATTTTGCAGCATCGAACAGACTGCACCGCCTTCTGTAATTTCAAGTGAGTCTAGGTGCCGTAATAGCCCAGGTAGTTACACACACGGTGCCCAGATTTATATTTGTAAATTTAAAAATAAATCAAATAAATCCTATCTTCTTTTACCGGTGTCTAAGCATTTCGCACACTTTTCCACGCTCTCTACATCATTCACCGCCAGTAACGAAGTTGTCTTATAATTCATGTTAGGAAAAATGCCGAGTATCTAAGGAATATTTCATATCGATTTATTTGTTATCGATTTTCAGATTCTTCGAATTTCAAAAATGACGGGCTTGCTGAAATATTGTTAATTTTTTAAAAATAAACGAGAGCCTGTCCATATCATTTCAGAAAAAGAAAAACAGAAAAACAGAAACTCGATTTTTTTTTTTTTTTTTTTTTTTCAGTAACTTTTGAACACTTTTCAGTTTACAAAATATTTCACTGTTACCGCTTACACAGGTCAGGGAAAGACATGGTCATTACTGCACTTTTTCCATTTTGTTTTTTCCACACTAGCATATATCTAAAGAGAGTCAATCATTAGCCATTCGTGTGTTACTGTTGGTATCAAATGTTTGCTCCGAGACGAGTGCTCTTTGACCATCTTGCAGACCGTGACCTATCGACTACCGGTCGCGATTCGTAGTAATTGTTTTTTTAGATCTAGTCGCCACCGGCCTTTTCTTAACATGTTTTGAACTTTCATTACGTTTGGCTTCAAAGCTACTTGTCTCGAACTGCGTACGGGAGCGGAAAAATTTACCGCTGGATCGATCCGTTTTATCGTAATGTTTTCTCCGTCTCAATCGTATTTCTTTTTTCACGTCATTACCTGTTTCACCTTTAATAGCCTTACGAAAAGCCAGACACTTTGCTGCTTGCTTTTTTCCACATGCTTGCCTACATTTCGGTGTTTCAATTTTGACTTCGCTCTTAATTTCTCTTGGGCCGATACCGCAGGTTTTGGACCATCTTCCGAAAAATCGCAGCGTCGGTCCCATCTTACAGACGGTGCAACTTTTGCACCGTTCCTCGCTTCGTAAACGACTCGCCTTATTGTACTTCACCTGATATGTAGGCGGCTTTTTCCAGTCAATTAGGCCTTTACGATATCGGAAAACGTTTTCGTTCGGAACCGCGTACCACAGATCGTAATCAGTGCACGGAATCTGCCGGTAAGGACATATCAGACCTCGACGTATCCGTCTAGCACCGTCTCCAAACACTTCGGAATTCAGCTTCGCATTGTCTCTCGTAACCGATCTCCTCTTGACTAGGTTACTATTTTTGCTACTAAGGCTTGAATAAGTCATTTTCCGATGTTCGTCATTTGTTTTTCCGTTAACATACCGAACCGTCTTCGGAACGCTTTTTAAATAATGCCTAGCACACTTGAACCGTTCTGCTTTAGTTAACGGTGGTTTCCGCTGTCTGTTGTTGAATCCACTGTGGTGCGTGAATTTTGGCGATGGGGCGTGCTTTGAGTTAATTTCTCGCTTAGTATGAATTACGTCATACGGCATTGGTTTCATACTGGAGAGCGAAATAAATATGAATTAGTCCGGACAACGAATGTGTACTATATACATTTCTAGGTAATGGCAGTTCGCGTAGAACTACTCGTTTTTTTCTCCCCTGAAACTGATTTTTCAATTAAGATGTATATCCATGCTGCTTTCGAAATTTGGAGTCTACATCTTTGAGTATAAAAAATTTGTATTTTATATAAAAATTTGTAATCAGCCGTCGTCGCATTGCATGAATAGTAAAACTGTTGTTGCAATTGTCAAAGAAAAATAAAATATTGAACTTCCAGAAATTTGTATCATATTATGTGAAATATAAACAGTCATTAGTAAATGCATGGTACTAATAAGTCATCTGATTTCGATGGTGAAAATATGGTTATTGATGTTTTGGAATTTGGACAAAAAGTCAAAAAAAAAAGCGGCAACATGTGCGGTTGAACAACAGTATAAACGACAAAGCGCGTGCAACCGGAATGACGATGATGCCATTCGAACAAGTTCTCAAAAAACGTCTAGTACTTGAAACATTTAGCTTTTGATACTACACTGTGTTCGATATATATATATATATATATATATATATATATATATATATATATATATATATGTATATAGGAAGAGAATGCTGATTTTAGTATCCCAATAAAGTCTAAAATATGTCACACGAGCCTAATGGGTAAAATATTTTTCGAGTGATTTGCAAACAACAGTATGCGAAAAATAAAAAACTTCGAATGGAAAAATATTCTCCTCTTGCAGTGGACAAACAAAGATCTAGAAAAATATGATATTTCATCGATGTTGTGAAGAACCTCTGCGCGATGATAAACTAGCAGATCATGATTATTTGATGGGAAAATTTTGTGGTGCAAAAAAAAGGGCTTATACAAATTGCGATTGAATTAACACCGCTAAGATTAATAAGTAAAAGATACGTGAATAACTTTTTTAGTATTAATGTATTATTTAACTGTAAATAATACGAGCATTTCTCAAGTATAGACTTTTTTAAAAATTGAAATTTATATAGAAACGTTTCAAATAATTACAACACTGGCACTATTTTTCTACATAATTACCGCCTTTATTTTGATGCATTTTTTCCCGCAGTTTTGGTAATATTTTAATGCCTATATCAAAAAAGACGAGTGCAGTAAGTCAGAGAGCCAATTGTGCACGAATTGCATACAACCTTCATTATCTTCAAATCGCTGTCCACCTAATGCCTCATTCAACGCCCCAAAAAACAAATAATAATCGCATGGACTTAAATCTGGACTATATAGCAGATGTTCAACGGTTGTTCAGTGCATTTGTTTGAGTTTGGCTTGAGTAAGGGCAGCTGCGTGTGGCCTAGCGTTGTCACGCAAGAGCAATACGGATCTTTTGAGACGATATGCCGCCTTGACTGAATTGAGAAATTGACAATAATATTCAGCATTAATAGTCCTTCGTCCGGTTAAAAAGTCAAGGTAGACTACGCCTCGGTAATCCCAGAACACACTCAAAAGAAATAACTTGACTTTCGCCTTCTTTGGTGCAGCTTCCTCGTCCTTTCTTCGTCATTCCCCATACTCTAGCTCTTTTTGATTCGGGAGTGTAATGGTGCACCCAAGTTTCATTATACGTTAAAATCCGTTCAAGAAAAACATTTCCCTCTTTCCCAAATCGATTTAGTATGAGAAACTTCAACGCGTGTGGTTTTAGTGTTGGCTACTCAGCAGCCGAGGAACCAAACTTGATGAAACTTTACGAAAAAGGAGATGGTCAATGGCCTGGACCGTGACTAATACCAACCGAAGACGTAATATCGTCCATCGTAAGCCGTCTGCCCCGTTTAATGAGACTTTCAACGCGCTAAATGTTTTCGCTGGTAATGCTCGTGTTCGGACAACATGGGTTAGTCAAATTTTCGACTGTATTTCGACCGTTACTGAACGAACGACGCCATTTACATACCTGACGACATTCTTCGATAGTGTTTCATTTCCGAACTGTGACCGCAATCTATCGAGAATTTCACTAACTTTTACTACACCTTCGTTACTATGAAACTTGCTAATAAGGCGTTGTACAACGCTACTTGGGATACTCGTTACTCACTTATCGTAAACAAAAACGCGGGAGAACGTGTTTTATTGCGTTACTACTACTGCACACTGAGCGCGTCTAAAAATACTAAAAAAAATATCCCCCCCCCAAGATACATGGCGCAACGTGCATTCGCTCGGTTTCAGTTAAAAAAGTCTCGTTTATATTTGACTGCCCCTTGTATATTATAGTCGTTGATTTCATGAATGTTTAAGAAACAATATGGATCTAAAAAGTGTGTAAATTATTAGGAACAAGGAATTGAAGACGACCATGTAATTTGCAAAGAACATGGTATTTCCTTTTCATATTACGAATTTTTAAAAACAGCTAAAATCGTGAAATATTTCTGCGTAATTTTAATACTTTTTAAGGGGGGAGTTGATGATAAACTTGGCTATAGACTTTACAACATTTTGTTTTTGTTGGGATATTACTTATTTTTGCAGCCGTTTTCTATAATATAATCGATAGTGCATGGCGGTGCATTACATGTTTTAATTTAATAATTCAAAATTTGGTTTATGAATCTACAAGTATCTGTAGTGTATTATTTCTGTGAAGGAAAAAAGTAAAAAAAAAGTGAAAATTTTGTATTTAAATAATTGCTACACATAGTTGGATTTGAAAAAGCGAAATTATTTAGATAGATTAGGATGAATTAGGAGGGAAATCAGTTACATACTGCCATGATGTTTAATATTTTATAAAGAATAGTTTATAAAAATTAAATATTGTATATCATTCAGGTTTAGATAGAGCGGACGACAGTCACATAATTTTATGTTTTTGGAATGTACATGTGTATTTAAACTCTTCTTTATTGAGATGGATAACATATAATATTTTTTAGATTATGCTGATTCTGAGAAAGCACTTTGTTTAAATAGATCTGTCAATGCTTTCAGGTAATAAATGGAAATGAAATATATTTTTACCGAACATCCGACACACTCCTGTGGTTAGGGGGTTTGCACTTTAGTTGTATTTGTAATTCCAGGAACTATTCTAGGTCTCTGTAATTGATTTACCGCTTGAAATGATCGTGAAAAATGAAATAAAGTATTCACAGATTTTAAATTAATGAAAGTCTATCAAATGTTATTCTAAAAAGTTGGTTCAAAATGAAAACAGCTTAATATGGTGCTTTATTATAAACTGAATAAGTATCAGCAAAACTAACTAAAAGAACAATAAATAAAAATAAAATATTTAATAAACGTATTCGATTACAAAAGTTTTTTTCTTCCCCTCTTCTAATTTTTGTAGGATATTTTAATATTAATGAAAATAATTAAAAATTGGACATTTTCATCCTATTTAAAGATTCGTATATTAATTTTTCCAGTATCATAATTTTCTTGTTATTTACGAAAATCTATATCAAATTTTAATTTTTTTTTAGGTCAATTAGCGTTTATGCTGCGTATTTTAATCTTCTGGTGCAAACTCAAAATTTTGACAATTTGGAGTTTGTTCGGGATTTCGCAATTGTAGTTTTTAAGGTTTCATAATTTTTCTATTATTGAAAAGTAGAGAGTGTTGTATCTGTCAAATTTTAAATTTCTGCCTTTTGTACTTTTTACTGGGTATTTTTATTTTGGCGAAAATACTTCAAATTTGGATATTTTAACACATTTGGGGTCTACTATGGAAAATTTTTGCTGTTTTATAATTTTTCCATTATTTACAATACCAGAGTGCCGTACATGTCAAATTTCAGTTGTTTGTGCTAGGGATGTTACGAATGTTATATTTTCGATATTCGCGAATGCGAATGCTCGGGAAAGTCATTACAAACAGATTATTTTATTTAATCATTTTTATTAATAATTACATTAATACGGTACAGTACTAATAACTCGAAACATAGAAAAGATATACTCTATGGAATCGATATATTATATAGTTTTGTTTTAATAATCAAATTTTAAATGTGGAAAATTATATTTTATAAATAGCGTAATTTAACTGTCTTTTCTCCCATGAGGCAATTTCTGAGTGACTCGTATATAAGGTCGGCTGTACTAAATAATAGGTCACTCGGAACGCTGGCTGGAGGAGCAAGTTCTGACAACTTGTCGTATTTCAATTTAGTTTTCCATCAGTCCAGAGGGTTTTTATCGAGGGAGGCTCGTTTTTCTTTGAAATATGCCTTCAGTTGTGCTTTAATTTAATGTTCTTGTGTGTCTCTACTAACCCCAGATTCTAAATCGGAGGAGCCTTCGTCTTCGCTTGAGAACTCCAGAATTCCGGCTAGATTGCTAATGAAACTTTTAGTAGAACAATCTGTTGAAAGCTCATTAATATTATGTGTTGATTCCCTCGGCATTTTAGTACCGTACATTGAAGCTGAAGAATCCCGATTTCGATTAGACAGTTTTAATGCGAGTGCAACAACGTCAACATTTACTCTGTCCTTTACAATATCATTAAAGAATTTATGCTTATGGGTCCGAAAACGTCGAAATTGTAAATAAGGAATTTTTAAGAATATGTATCGTTTGATGCGAATGCGAACGTTCGTAACATCGCTAGTTTGTGCCTCCTCAAGTTAGGACTGCGTATTTTGATTTTTTTAGAAATATTTAAAAATTGGGGCATTCGCTTAGGGGCTCGGCATTGAGAATTTTATTGGGTTTTAGAGTTCCTTTGTAATTTTTAAGTTAGAAACGTTATTCATTCTAAATTTCAGCTTTTTATTCCAAATAGACGTTTCGTTGTGAATTTGCAGTACTTTATTTTTCAATTCCGTTTTGAATATTTTACTTGAATACACGGAGAAGTAGTAAAAGTAGTTAAACAGTCACTGGCACAAATTATGGTATGAAATGGTTTTTTGCTAGAATAAAGTCTCACGCACACCTCTTACATATATATTCCTAATAGGATAATAATACGTAAGCAGTGGCAGTTTATAGGTTATTTGGTGTCGATAATCACAACAGTTTCAACCGGCAGACTGTTGAAATGCAGCTCGTCCGAACACGTGGAATGCAAGCAACTGTAATTATCTCACATTCCAAATATAAATTATCCTTTGTCCTAGAATGATTCTATTTCGTAACACAGTAGTACTGATGAAATTCAGAAAACTCCTTTAAAATTCCGGTTCTAAGTATTAAGTTTCAAACGTTGTTTTAGCGCTTCATAGAAATTTCACCCGTCCTATTTTCTGAAAATGAAAAATATAAATTATACTACGTGTCATGGTAATACATTCGTGTGTTTGTAAATGGTGGCATGTGTGGGGCGGTCGTAAATGCATGAATGTGCACAGTTGACGACGAGATGGGTTAATTTTTAATGGCGAAGTACATATCAGAATTTGGATATTTACACTCAGATTTGAACTTGAGTAGCCAGAAAGAGAAAAAGAGCGTTGGGAGTTAGTTTTAGAATATTTAGATTCAAATTCAGATTACCAGATACGTAGGGTGCTTTCAGGGTACGGGTTGCTTGGGCTAATTTTGAAAATTCAGTTGGACTATCAGATGTGTTAGATGTGAAAGGCGGGAGAGTGGTCCTTTAAGAAGTAAGTAGAAAACTGGAGTTAAATTTTAAAAATCAACGAGTCATTTCGGAACGTGACACAAAAATTAAAATTACTGCCCTCCGTACTCGGCTTTTGTGTTATGATATCAATGCTCCCAGAATGACTATTTTTACTCTATATGTAAACCTATGATTTTACAATGCTCATCATAATATTGCCGCCACACTGTTATTTATTGAACCGCTATCGTCTTAATGATTATCAGAAATCGGTGTCTTTATTATTGCCACAATAATTTAACTTTTCAATATATGCATAATATTTTGAATATTACTAATCAACTTTTAATATTTTCCCTTTTACGAACAATTTTTCCATTTTGTTTTTAGTTTTACCAACTATTTTTAGGATTTTTCTTTTCATCTCGCTAATAAATTTTACTATTCTTTCTTCGGTTATAGCAAAACATTTGCTTTCATTTATTATTTAATAGTTTTCAGTATTTCGCTTTTGCTAATAATTTCTGCCATTTTGTTTTTAATTTTCAGCTTTTCCTATTAACTCACAATAATATAATATAAAAATATTCGATCTATTTTCTGTAGTAGGTGGTGATGAAATTTATAAAGCAATGGCGTTTTAAAATTTTTTAGTTGAAATGTGTAACAACGTTACTACAAATTTATTCACCTTTGCTCAGTATACAGTTGGAACAATTGATCAAATTTTTTTTTAAATGAACTTCCTGTCAAAGGACGACAGTGGGCTGATCCGATGAAGGGGTGCTTTTATTTGCAACATTGCGTTTGCACCATTTTTGCAGCATCGGCCTATGTGAAGGAAAAGTCAGTTGTATTTTTCATATATATATATATATATATATATATCTAGCGCAGTTATTAGTGTGTCTGTTAGCCACAAATTTTAGGCCACTGGACATTGTACAATACCACAAACAGAACTTGGCCTACTACGCTTTGATAAATGGGAATTTCTCTTAACCGCCGTGAACAGTTTCTGTAATTCTCGTTACCAATCCACAGAGATTGAAACTTACCATAAAAATACTGGCATGTGTGTACTTTCGCAAAAACATTTCAGACATGTATCGTAAATTCGTTGCATGGTTTGATAGGATTGTGTATCAGGACGCTTGATGAATATTATCTTCTGTCGCCTTAGAGCACTTTGAAAGTCTACGTCCCAAATCCGCACTTGATTATTACCGTTTACTTTCGCAGCTTTAGTTTCTCTTAAACTGATAGCACGTTGTATAGCGTGGCTCCTTAATTGCATTTCGTAGTCTAAGGTAGTCACCACCTAGGCGTATTTTCAGGTCAGTAATGATTTTTAAAACGGCCGAAACATGACCTGAATAGAAGATAATTTGATGTTTTACCGGTAACCGCTCTCGTTAACAGGTATTTCTATTTATTTTTCTCCTTTTTTTTTTCATGTGACAGTCGGTTGACTGATTCGTCCCACACTATTCGCCTCCACGCGAAACGGTCACTTGCTGCCCTCTTCAAGTCCGTGTAGTTCCATTCGTTTCGATAACGTGTTCTCCACCGATGTGTTCCTAAAACGGCCACACGGTTTCTGTTTTTTCCCCTCGATAATGGCGTTAAGCACGCTATGTTCTGACCATAATACGTGCCCTAGCCAGCCCAGCCGAATTTTACACGTCCGCTACACCAGCATAGTTCTTCCTTCTCCTATTCCATCGAGCATCGCCTTGTTAGTTATTCTTTCGGTCCAGCTTATTCGTTGCAGCTTTTGCCAGCACCGCATTTCAAATGCTTCAAGTAGTTCACAGTCGGCTCGTTTCAGTAGTCACGTTTCGGCACCGTACACAGTGCTATTGACTAAACGAATGTTTTCTTAAGCCGCTTTCGTAAATGCATCGAAATTGCTCGCTGGGCTAATAGTGAGTATATTTATCTTTAAGCGGTTGTTTCTGTTCTTTTACGTATTTGCACAGTGAAGATTATGGGTTGCTATCTGCGCCAGATATTTCAAAGAAAAAGGATAATAAATAAATCGGCATTTTCAGACTTCGCCTTATTTTCGTAGTTAACAATTTATTCAACTGTGTAAGTAAAATGACGCTTTCGTAATAGCCGAAATCATTTTAATTAATTTTGCGATGGATAACACAGTTCGGTTTATTTGTATATACGCGAAAATGATGAATTTCCGTTCTCCTGATCTGAAATTGAGTTTCTGTTGAAAAATGAATAGAAAGAAACGAACTGGCATCAATTGAAATGAAATATTTGTCGTTCGGGTTTTAGGAAAATATTGAGCTTTCTGTAAATCCGCTGACATCTCTAATGAACGAGTCTGTTATACATTCGGCAAATTTCTTACTGTGTTAAAACTTGCTATAATTACTCCGGCTTACAAGAGCACAGTGCTGCATCCGATATTTCTAACTATAGACCGAGTTTTCGAAAATCTTTGAAGGAATGTTTGAAGGAATGAGTGCTATCCTATCTGTACAATAATAATTTTTTCGGTAAAAACCAATATGGGCTTTTAAAAAAATAAATGTACGGATGGACGACGCTTTGTTTTTGATCATATTAAATCCGTATCAGAAAATTTAGAATGTGGCCGATCGGTGACCGCTGTGTACCTAGATTTTCGTAAAGTATCATAAAATACTCTTAAAAAAAATTGATATGTGGTTTCCGCGGCATAATTTACGAATGGTTTCACTCATACCTGATAGGCAGAAGATGTTACAAAAATAAATGACATCCTCAGTGATAGTGTCGTAAAAGAGTTTGGCGTGCCACAAGGAAATATTTTGGGTCTTATCCTTTTTCTTATTTATGTTAACGATTTATGCAATCTAAAAGTTTCTGATAAGATCTATTGATACTGTTCTCATTGTAAGTTCCAGGTTTCCGAATATCTTACAGTATCTAATACAAAGTGATTTGAATAAAGTACGAAATTGGATGAATGTAAATTCTATCGGACTAAATGTAAACAAGACAAAATATATAATATATATAGCCATTTTGAATTAAGTACGTAAAAGGGGCAGTAGTGAGGAAAATTCCTAGCGCGATAAGAGGTGGTAAACTGTAATTCAGACGTGAATGAGACTGTTGAACGATTTAACGAGTCTATTAAACGAGGGGAATTGATGAAACCGAGCATAGACGAGAGGGCGAGACTGAATGGCCCCGCTAATCAGACTCTGAGAATTGGCAAAAAAAGGTTGGTGTTCACCTTGACGACTACCGCAGGAAGGTGTAAGACTTTCACTTGGACACTCCGCGATAAAATGTCTACAACAAGAATACAGTTGGAACAACTTTTAAATATACTACAGCAATGCTTGGCCCTATGTGCCTGAATAGAAAGCAATGAGAACATTAGGGTGAAGATTTAACGCTAGATGAAACGTTAACAATTAATCTAAAAATATAAATAGCGTCTAAAAATTGAGTTTCTTCAAATTTCATTGCCGTCCATTGAATGGGTATTTTGGTTCCATCGTTTGACCTGTTGGTGCTCTAACTGAAACCACGATAATTGAAGAATCTTATTTTTTTATAACCTTTTCCTCTATGATGGAGGATTGAACTCCAGAGATTACAGCAAAACGAAATAGAATATTAAAAGGAATGTAGGTTTCGAATTTATTATTTCGGAAGAAATAATTACATTAGCAAATGGCGTCCGTAATATTCTGGAATAAAATTGAAAACCGGTTTCTTCCTCGTGTTCGAATAGATGAGCAGTTGATAAATTTTTTTTACAAACATCCAGCTAGGCAGGGAAGATTTCTGATGTTTTTGTCAGAGGAATCGTTTCCTAAAAAGATGGTATACGGTATTAGATGTATGAAAGGGAAGTTAATACTATTACTATTATTATCATTATTATTATTATTATTATGTAACTCGTTACTCTATTCCTGATTATAAATCTATAGGGCAATGTAAAAGTAATAAAAGATCTGCGGGCGTTACCATCTACATTAGAAGCACCATTTCATTTTATAAAATTGACATCTCTATTCACACTGCAAACGTAGTTGATGCAAAATTATTATTTAATAACAATAATGTTATCACTATTTTTGGAATTAACCGTTTTTGTAATTCCAATCGTGAGAATTTCTTGCAAGATTTACAACTTATAATGAATCTGTCATAGTTTACTGCAATTTTGTCTGTTAATATTAATAAAATTAATCTTTTAGATAAAACCAGGTCCTCCAATTATCTTAACTTACTTTATTCGTATAGGTTTACTAGTATCATAAATTTACTGACTTTTATACAAGAACACACTGGTTCTTCGTGTTTGGATCATCTGTTAGAGATTATAATAATGTCCTATTTAGATCAAAAATTTAACGCACAAAATTCTTAATATATGTTCCTCCGATCATTGTGCTTTATCTGCTTCTAATAAACTCTAGTCCGATAATAAATTAACTTCCACTGACTGCGCCTATTTCTTTGATAAAAATATGTTTAATCAACATTATTTATCTTCCAATAAATGTTAGAAAATATATAATTCAAATTTAACAATTGACGACAGGTTTGAAGAGTTTATAACCATAATTAAGAACGGTTTAAACAATACGAAATGTAAATTTTATATTAAAAAAAGTATTTCTAAAAGATCGCCTTGGATTACGAACGAACTGATTAAGCTTTCTCAAGAGAAAAAACATTTACTTTTTTTTTTTTTTTTTTTTTTTTTTTTTGGGCGCGCCAGCGGCATTGACCCAACAACAACAACAGAAATTAAGGAAGGGGTTAAATAAAAAGACGATTAGAAATAGAGCTTAGGAAAGATTGGAGTACAGGGATTATATCTGGAGATGGAAAGGAAAGGACAAAAGAAGAATTATACGGAGCAGGAAGACCCGGTGCCAAGATTTTCGAGTACAAAACAGAGCGCTCGGAATCAAGGGCAGGGCATTCAAAGAAGATGTGGTTTGCATCACATATGAGAGGAGAGATGGAATTATGAAGGGGACAATCGGGAGAAGGGGACAGGGAAAAACGAAAACGTGAAGAGGGCAGAAGTGAGTGATTAATACGCAGTCTGATTAAGGAAATGATCGCGGAGCGTTGATAAGAATAGGATTGAAACCACGGCTGGGAAGAGGGAACCGGTTGAATTTGAAGATAGTGAGAGGCGGGATTAGAAAATAGGGAAGGATAGATGTCCGACCATAGTCGGGAATGATTAGCTGAGGAAAGAAGGAGGATGTCCGAGGTAGGAATTTTGCAGAATAAAGGACCATCGCGGGCGGCCGAACGGGCTAAAAAGTCCGCTAACTCGTTGCCCTCGATGCCAGAGTGACTAGGAATCCACAAAAGGTCAATAGTAATGGAACGGGATGAAAGTAAATTCGATATAAGAAAACGAATTTAAAGAATGATAGAATTGGAGGAATGAGAAGGAGGAAAAGAGATGGCTTGAAGAACACTTTTGGAATCGGAGACAATCAGACATTTACTGATCTCTCTTATGGCTGGAATGAACGAGACTGCGCGTGAAATGGCGATAGACTCCGCTGTGAAGATAGAACAGAAGGAAGGGAGCTTGAAGGACTCAGAGTGATTAAGTGAGAGGGAGGTAAACGCGCCGCCCACCCCATTTTCGTTTTTAGAACCGTCAGTGAAGAAACATTTACTCAAATTTCAAATTGACAAAGCGTTATCAAACCAATTCCTATTTAACATCCCAATTTAAAGGAATTTCAAAGACTATGCAAAAATTAACAAGGGAAGCAAAACTGGATTGTCATTCTACGTTACTAAAGAACAGTGGGAATAATCGAAAAAAGTACTGGGCATTCATCAAAAAAACACTAGGAAGTAACTCATTCCATATTCAGATTAATGGCTTAAAAAGTGATGTGACGAGTAATGAAAAGCTAATCGCTGACTACGAGGGTGGTTCAAATATAAACCGGAATTTCGTCATAAAAATTTTTATTTTATACTTACAGTGCTCATATTTTTTACAATTTTTCGAGATAACCCCCCTCGCACGCTACGCACTTTTTCCACCTCTCCGGCAATTTTTTTATTCCTTTTTCGTAAAAATCTCGCGGCTTGTCACATAGCCATTTGCGCACGAACAATTCCACCTCATCGTTGCTGTCGAAACGTTGTCCACCAAGTGCTTCTTTCAACGGGCCAAACAAATAATAATCACAAGGCGACAAATCTGGACTGTAAGGAGGATGTTCAAGTGTTTCCCAGCCCAATTCGGCCAATGTCTCCATCGTGAGCCGAGCGGTATGTGGTCTGGCGTTGTCTTGAAGCAGTATCGCACTACGGATCGGAATTTCGCGCCTTTTTGTTCGATAGGCCGGTTTGACTGTGTTTTTTAGGAGGTTACTGTAATACTGCGCCGTCACAGTACGTTGTTCAGTTAGGAAATCGACTGCGATCACTCCCTTCATGTCTCCCAAAACACGGTACACAACACCTTCCCAGCTGACTGTGTAACCTTCGCTTTGACTGGCGCTCCCTCTTTTTTCTTCCGCCACTCCATAGACGAGCGTTTACTCTCCGGCGTATAGTAGTGTAGCCAAGTTTCGTCCGTGGTGAATATTCGCCGCAATAAATTCTCTCCTTCCTCTTCATACCGCTGCAGGAGACGCGTACAAACTTCCCAACGAGTGAATTTCTGTTCAAAATTCGGAAGTCTTGGTACCCATCTGGCTGCAATTTTGCGATAACTTAGCCGATCATGAATTATTGTCTCAATACTACCTATGCTGATGCCCAATTCGTCGGTCATATCGCGTACACGGACGCGTCGGTCAGCCAAAATGAGTTGTTCGATGGCTTTGACGTGTTCATCTGTAAAGCTGGTATTTGGGCGCCGCGCATGTGCTATGTTTGACACCACTTCACGTCCTTTTCGAAACGCGGAACACCACTCGTACACTTGAGTTTTGCAGAGACACTCATCGCCGAACTGTTCGCGTAATTTTCGGTAAATTTCCACGGATTTTACGTCGTCTTTGACTAAAAAACGAATAATGATGCGTTGCGCAACAGACACTGGTACTTCTTTTTCACTCATGGCTCTAACTACACTAAAAAGTCAGGTTACGCGGTTCTAATTGCTCTACATAACAAACCGGTCTAACTGCCAGTGCAACCACTTTTTCCACAATAAATTTTTCGCGCGTTTATTTAAAAATAATTCCGGTTTATATTTGAACCAGCCTCGTATATTGATCAATATTTTACTATCGTGGTTAAAAGCAGGATTGGAAATTCGGAATATTCACAATAATTATTAGAAAAAGGTAATCGAATCTCCAAATTCTATTGATTTTATTGATCTTTCTTATGATGAAATAAGAACCGGGATTCTACGAATATCTAATAAATCTGTGTTCGGTTACGATAGAATTTCAATATCACTAATTAAAGATAATTTAGGTTTTTTTGTAAAGCATTTAACATATCTATTTAACGTATCCATTAATAACGGATTATTATTCGGGATAATTACGCTTGTTTGTAAAGCTGGGAACATTAATGATATTTTTAATTACCTAGACCTATATGTATACTCCCAACAATATCAAAAATATTTAAAAAGTGTATGAAACGCAGATGTTTAAGTTATTTATCACACAATAACATTTTTAGCAAAAATCAGTATGGTTTTCTTCCTGAATGTTGTACAGACGATGCACTTTTCGATCATATTTCGTTTATTGCGTCTAATCTGGAAGTAGACTATTCGGTTCCAGCTGTTTCTTTAGATTTTTAATCATAATGTCCTTTTACGTAAATTATTTAATTGTGGTGAAAAACATTTTTTTTTTTTTTTTTTTTATAATACTAAATTTACAAATATAAATCTAGGCACCGTGTGTAACTACCTGGGCTATTACGGCACCTAGACTCACTTGAAATTACAGAAGGCGGTGCAGTCTGTTCGATGCTGCAAAATTCAACACTGCCCGAACGCAATCCGGGTAGTTCGACAACAGACGGTGGGGTGAGGTATGACTAGAAGTACGGGAAGTATGCCGGCACCACTTCAGCAGATGCTCTACAGTTGGTGAGGCCATGAATCCGCACATAGGACAGGTGGACGGAAACGGAGCTCCTTCAAAGACGTGATTGTGTGATAGTGCAGTGTGCCCCAGACGCAGTCTCGATAGGATCGAGAAATTTCTACGGGAGATGGGGAACGGTGGCCACCATGGATCGGTGTCCGATTTTATGGACCTGAGCCAAGTTGTTTGTTCTGACCATAGTTTGCTCCACTCCTCAGCAAAGTGCATCAGAAAGACTGATGCGCCAAAACGAGGCAGTAAGGCGTTAAACGGCATCGGGCTAGATAGAGTTGCCTTAGCAGCCAAGTCAACCCGCTCATTGCCGGGAACCCGAACATGACCAGGAACCCATAATAATGTGACATATACCTCAGATCGTGAAAGTTGGAATAGGAGGTTTTTTATTTTAATTATTAGAGAGTTGCAACTGTCTGGACTCTGGATGGCTTTTATAGATTGAAGTGAGTCTGTAATCAGAAGGGCATTTTGAGACGCTGGGTTGGAAGAATATGTCTCAAGGCAAAGAAGGATCCCAAAGATTTCTGCCTCTAAAGTAGAGCAGTAGTCGTTTAGGCGCCCGGTGTACATTACACCTCCAATTTCATAAGAATTAGTAGGACTCGCTTTAGCTGCGTCTGTGTACATGTGAATGTAGTTAGGGAAGGAGGCGAGTTTATTTGATACTACTTGAGCCATGGGTATAGAAAGGTTAGATGCTCCTAAGGGATCTGCTAAAGATATGTTCATAGATGTTGAGACATGAATCCAGGGCGCTAAAGCGGTCGGATTAACATGGTGATCGCTCCAATTTATGCCTACCTTAGAAAGAAAAGTTAAAGCCTTGACCAATGGATCGCCAGGAAAGGATGGGAATGGGATTGCGAGTTACTGGTGGAAAAATGATCTGGTAAGGAATAACGAAAAGAATCTCGAAAGGTGAGATAATCGCGAATAATAGATAAAGGAGGAAGGCCCACCAAAGCACAAACGCCCAACGAAGGAGAAGTTCGGTGCGCCCCAAGTATGATACGTAAAGAAGTATTATGGATAGGATCGATAGATTTTAGAAGAGTTTTATTAGCCGAAGAATACACCTGACACCCGTATGACAGTTTACTCAGGATAAGAGCTTTGTATACTGATAACAGCAATTTTGGATCTATATTGTACTTGTGGTTGGATAAACATTTCAAGATGGACAAGGATTTCATGCAACTACGCTTAAGGATAGACATGTGTGGAGCCCACGATAATCTCTCATCGAACGTTAGACCCAGAAACTTTATGGAAGGAAGGAATGGGATAGGTACATGTTTTAGGTAGAGGATGATATCAGGATTGGAAATAGGACGACGCTTCTTTAGGAATTCGACGCGTGCAGTTTTTGAGGATGATAAATCCAAGCCATTCTTTTCCGCCCAGTTTTGTAATCTATTGATCGTTGACTGTAGGATAGACATCGCATTAGCGGGGAAGTTTGAAGGAAGAGATATGTTAAGGTCATCAATGAACAAACGGGCTGTTACCGGCGGCCTTATGCACTCTGCTATATCGTTTATATAAAGGATAAACAAGGTTACGCTTAAAGGCGAACCCTGTGGAATTCCATTTTCAGTCGTGAAGGATGAAGATACTGAAGAGCCTATTCTTACTTGAATAGTTTTATCAGTGAGGAAGCTCTGGATAAAATTGCCCATATTACCGCTAATTCCGGCGTTCTTCAGCTTTTTAAGCACTCCATATCGCCATATGCGGTCGTAAGCTTTCTCTACGTCAAAAAAGACTGAGTAGAGATGCTGTGATCTACTGTGGGCTGTTAGGATTTGCCTTTGTAGGCTAAGAAGATGAACGAGTGCAGATTTATATTTTCGGCCGCCTGCTTGGATTGGAGAAAGGATTTTCTTGGATTCAAGATAGAAATAGAGGCGTCGGTTCACCATTTTCTCCATTACCTTAGAAAGGACTGAGATCAACGAGATGGGTCTATAGCTTTGTGGAAGGAAGGGGTCTTTGTTCGACTTGACAATCGGAATAAGGAGAGTTGTTTTTAAGGATTGTGGGATAAAACCAGAAGACCAAATTTGGTTATAGATGCCGAGCAGGAATAATCTAGCAGATGTAGGAAGATGTTTGAGCATAAAGGAATGTATAGAATCCACTCCAGGTGAGCTATTCCTTATGTTGCAGTTTAGTTGATAATTTAACTCGTGGATTGTAAAAGGAAGATTTAAAGGATCATTTTCGTATATTGCTTGTTGTTCCACGGTTAATTTCATGGCTGCAAAGGAAGGATCATATAAGGAGGACGACGAGGAATTCTTAAAATGGAGCGCAAAGATTCTCGCAACGTCAGACTCTTCTTTAATCAGCGAGCCATTCATGAGTAACGCAGGAGTCAAAGAATGATTCGAGGCTCCATTGAGAAACTTGATTCTTTTCCACATAATGGTGCTGGGTGTATCTTTCGTAATAGAAGAGACAAAAGATATCCAAGACTGGCGTTTCTTTGTCCGGATAAGTAACCTCGCTATGGCCCTGCGCTTTTTGAATTCCACTAGATCACTGAGTAATTTGGTGGTCTTGTACTTGCGGAGAGCTCTTTTTCTCTCAGAAATGGCTGCGCTAATCTCTGGGCACCACCAAGGTACCCGCTTTTGCTGTGTGTATGATGTTAGTGGAATGGATGCTACAGCGGCAGTGTTAATTGCTTCCGTGAGCTTCTGTAGGTTCTCCTCGACCGATAGTGAGAAGTGGTGTGGGACAATAAATCCTGACTTATATTTGTCCCAATCTGCTCTGTGAAAAGCGAAACGTCTAACCGACCGCTTTGCTCTCGCCTTCGGCACCATGGGAGGAATATTGATGAAAATTGGGAAATGGTCACTAGAGCAAAGGTCTTGATGTACGGTGCTTGATAAGAATGGGAATAGTGCAGCCGATGCAAAAGCAAGGTCTAAAGTAGAGAAAGAATTATAAGAAAAATTGAAATGCGTGTGTGAAGGGGGAGGAAGTAGCAGGAGGTTACTGTTCAAGAGGTAGTCGGAGATTATCGTTCCATGAGCGTTGTAACGTGTGGATCCCCACAATGGGGAATGAGCATTAAAATCACCCAACAAAAGAGTTGGGTCTCCTATCTGAGCTAGCAGGGTATCAAACTGCATTTGAGTAATCCTTTCGGAAGGAGGAAAGTAGCAGTTACAGATATTTATACAGGAAAAGGGGAGTGATGGAATTGTAACTTGGACCGCCATCACTTGTAATGTGGTATTTAATATTAATTGTTGAGAAGGGAAACTGTCCTTTACCAATATGGCGACTCCTCCGCTGGCTACTGAACCCTGCGTGTAGTCAGATCGATAGACAGTGTAATCTTTAAATAAGGGAGAATGTGTTGATTTTAGATGCGTTTCTTGCAAGCAAACTATGGTTGGATCATGATTGCACAGTAGTAGCTTCAGTTCTTCTATATGTTTGTAGAGGCTTCTGCAGTTCCACTGCATAATGTCCTTTGAAAGCGTCATGACTGAAACTATCTTTCTCGCCTCAAAAGTGGTGTATAGATGATGTTAGTCCGTGAAGGAGCCACTGTGGTGTCCTAATGGGTCCTCCTCCAATTCGTTTAGTATTCGTATGATACGGGTGAACCTGTATTTCAATCTCTGTTCCTTCAGCAGGGGTTTTGTGGTGGCTAGCATGTATAACAGACCATCTCTGTCTTTGGTGAAGTCCCTAGCAAAGTTGATATAATCCTTGGTGGTCAAGATGTTACTGATAAACTCTTTGAATCCATTGAAATCGGTTATAAACGATGATTGATGTTCATCGAACAGATGCTTGACTCGGGCTGTTACTTGCTCGATTTTCTGTAAGTTGGATTTAGGCATCTGCTTCGCTGAAAAGTTGGATGGGGGGGAAAATAAATTTTGCGACCGGTCAGGTACAGGATTGATTTCATTGTCTTCATGATCTGGAAGGGCTAGATTAAGTTTTTTATTCGCTGGCTGGGGTGTAAGGTCTGCACTGATATTTTCAGGTGGGTCTATCGGAGAAAGGGGTGAGGTCGCTTAACGGTTAAATTGAACGGCTCCAAAACTAAGTCCATTCCTTCGCGCGGTTCGGTACTTTTTGGAAGAGAATCGTTCGCATCTTGCGGTAAATCACTTGAAGCGTGACTGTTTGCTTGAGGGTTCGGATGTTGTTGATTGTTCCCTCTCGACGGTCTGTTCTGCAGGTACCTTGTGGCTGATTTTACAGCCGGTGCAAGCATGATCTTCAAGATTAAGAAATATGCGATGATTTCGATCGTTGAAACTCAGAAGAAATGAGTCTGGTATATCTGTGCAGCAGGTGTGTTCGATATAAACCTGTCTCCTCCAGCTCACTACATGGCCGAATTCGCCGTCGGAAGGGTTTACTCGTAATATTGCGATAGGTGTTAGAAGTTTCAGTGTTAGGATGGAAGAAAGGTAGTGATTTAGTTTATCGTTGGGAATAGTTGGGGAAACGTTGGATAGCACAAGTTTGTTAGAGGGATTTTTTATTCTCCGGGCTATTAATGTTCGGTCACCTAAAGAGATCGACCCTCCGTTTACAAAAAATATATCGGAGACCTGGACGGAT
The DNA here is from genome assembly GCA_039619475.1 of Icerya purchasi. Taxonomy (NCBI): domain Eukaryota; kingdom Metazoa; phylum Arthropoda; class Insecta; order Hemiptera; family Monophlebidae; genus Icerya; species Icerya purchasi. The sequence continues at coordinate 55,873,476 of CM077115.1, forward strand.
TTAAAGAAAATTGCGACTCTATCGTTACTGATTTTCGAACCTGCTATGATATTGGCTGAGCCGCCTACTTTATCTTTTAGTGCGATAAAATAGTCGCGAGTGGAATACGGGGCTACGTAGGGAAATACGAGACCTTGCTCGTCTTTGGGATGGTCGAAAGTGGTCAGTGGCGATATTTTTTTCGTGTGTGTAGTTCTAGCCGTTTTGGCCGATCTAACTGATTCAGAGAATGATATATTCAATGGCGGTCTGTTGTCGGCGCGGTTATCAGTTGCTGTAACATTTTTTTTTTTTTTTTTTTTTTTTTTTTTAATTGGGCTCGTCAACCGAGGACCTTCACCCAGAAAAAATTAAGGGAAAACGAAAGTTATACAGTGAGGCGATCAGCTATCGCTAATAAGAAGGAAACAATGGAGGGGATAATAAGTGTAGAAGGAAAAGACAGGATATAACGAGCACAAAAAGGAGCCGGAAGCCCCAGCCCAAGCAAGTGGGAATATAGAGCCGAGCGCTCCACCGAAAGAGCAGAGCACTCAAAGAACACGTGGTCGGTGTCACAAACAACCGCATCGTTTGAATGGAGAGGACAACATGGGGAAGAGGTCAACGAGAGGCGAAAGCGCGAGGAAGGTAGCAAGGAATGGTTTAAGCGCAAACGCACAATGGAGACAACAACAGAGCGACGAAGTGAAGGAAACAGAAGGAACCAAGGATTTGAAGGAAGATTAGGCTGAACTGACAGATAAAAGGAGCGACAATTAGAAAAGGAGGAAGGGTACATATTCGACCAAAATCTGAGATGGAAATGTTTACACAAAGGCAAGAGATTAGAGGATGGGATTTTTTTGAAGAAGAATGTAGAAGAAGAAGCAGCAACCCGAGCCAAAGAATCAGCCTTCTCATTACCTGAGATGCCAGAATGACCAGGAACCCACAGCAAGTCAACATGGATTCCATGGAGAGAAGAGAGAGTCCAAATGAGAGAACGTATGCGGAGAATAGAAAAATCACAGGAATGATTAGGAAGAGGAGAAGAGATGGCTTGAAGAGCACTCATGGAGTCGGATATGATCAGAAACTGGGAAGAAAGACGATTGGAGGAGATAAAAATAATGGAACGTAAAATAGCCATTAGCTCGGCTGTAAATATGGAACAGAAAGAAGGAAGACAGAAGGATTCAGAGAAGTTATAGTCTGGAAGAATAAAAGAAGCACCAACCCCATCAGGCCCCTTAGAACCATCAGTGAAAATGGTAACATGAGAAGGGAAGAGAGAATTGACAATACTGTGGAATTCCTGTTTAATTACAGCTGGAGGGAGAGATTTTGCAAGTGTAGGCGAAATAAATACTCTGGGAGGATGGCAGAGATCGCTGAAGTTAAAGGAAAAATAAGGCAGACTATTAAAGGAAATTGTATACGGCCAAAATGAACTAAGACGGAGAGAAATAAGGGACAGGATAGGAATTTTCCTAGGCACAAAACGCCAATTCCGAGAAATTGAAAGGTAGGAAAAAATGAGAGAAGAAGATGAGAGAGAAAGACGTTTAGCAAGGAAGCGATAGCCCAAATAAGATCTGCGAATAGACAGGGGAGGAACATTCGATTCAGCAAGCAATGCTGGAATAGGAGAGGATTTAAGAGCACCGAGACAGAGTCTAAGACAAGAATTTTGGATCACATCAAGTTTAGAGAGACGGGATTTGGAAGCGCAGGCATAAATGAACGAACAGTAATCAAGCTTGGAGCGGACGATGGATTTATATAGAAGAATAAGAATGAAAGGATCACCACCCCATTTAGTCGGAGACAGGGCCTTCAGCAGGTTCAACCGTTTAGTAGAGGAGGAGGAAAGATATGTAACATTTGAATTAGACGGGACGGCTGTGTCTTTATCGGAGTTATTCATGTTATTCTGATTTAGAACAGACGGAAGGGGATTTACTGCGGTCGACTGATGCTTATCAGCAGTCGCGGCGATTGCCGGCTGATGTGACGGTGTGTTGTGTGTGTTAGTGTGGGTCTTACCTTGTTTGTGTGGTGTGTACTTACTACCGGTGGTTGATTTACTTCCCTCCGGCTTCGATGTACCGGCCAGCGCACCGGCCGGTGGCGGTGAGCGGGGCATCTTATAAGACAACCCCACAACGTAATACCTCTTATCAAGACAAAATGAACGCGAGAAACACGATAACTTTATAATACGTTTTGTAGAACTTTTTTTTTTTTTTTTTTTTTTTAACATTTATAGCTGGCTTAAAACATATTTAACAAACAGGATGTATTGTACCAATAATATAAAAAGTGATTATGTAAAGCAACATTACGAAGTACCTTAGGGAAGCATATTGGGGGTCCCCTTCTATTTCTAATCTATGTCAATGATTTGTGCAATTTGGAAATAAATGGGAGAATATTTTGTTATGCGTACGATACTTTATTAATGGTAAATTCACAAAAACAGTCTATTTTACAGGATCTTTTTTTTTTTTTTTTTTTTTTTAACAAACCGACTTAACGAATATTAAAAACTGGTTAAGAATTCCCCCTTGGAGAGAGTATAGGAGATAAAATACCTTGAAGTTCACCTTGACTGTAAATTGTTTTGGGATAAACATCCAATTTATGTTGTAGCTATAGTTAGAAAATTAAATTACATGTTATATTATCTTAGTAAATTTTAAAATAAAACACGTGTATACTGCATTATACTAACCTATATTAAGTCGTGGAATTATTCACTGGGGCAAAGCTGCGAATTACTATCTAAAACAGTTGAAACTACTACAAAAAAATGCTGTTAGGATATTCCACAGAGATGACAGTATTGATATAAACAATAATATATTACATTTAACACAGCTGTATGAATTTCAATTGCTTATGTTTGTTTTCAAGAATAAAACAAAATTTAATATTTCAATTGCTCACGGAATAATCAGAACGGCTGGAGATGAAAAATCAGTTTTGCCAATTATTAAAAAATATTATTTCCGAAATCAATTTATTCACATGGCCTCTTTAATTCCTTAAACAAAGCTGGAATAATTACAAAAATCGCCGAAAAATTCTTGTGTCACACCTGTTATCTCAACCGCGTTGACAGATAAAAAAGTTAAATTATTTATTTATTTATTTATTTTTATTTGTTCCGTATTCTAACCTTCATTTATGTTTTTATATTATTTATTGCACATCCCTATGTTGTCAATTAATTAAGTATTTAAGTTTGTGTGCGTGTCAGTGTGCCTGTATGCGTTTGTGTTGATGGTGTGCATATTATGGTGAAGAGTAAGAACGATTAAATGTAGGTTTATGTGCATGACTGTGCATGTGTTTGTACATTTATACTTTATATGATATATATATATATATTTTTTTTTTTTTTTTCGAATTGGCCATCTTAGGACCACGATATTTTAACTGTTTTTGGCTTTCTTTTGTATCCAATATTGCCGCATTCGCTGTCGATGTTGTTCTTTTCTTTCTTCGGTCCACTTTTTTCCGCTTCATGATTTCGGTTTATCCTTAAAACTGGCATATTCTGCTAATTTCTTTCTCAATTGGTGGCGGGTTTCAATATCACTTGATTCTATACCAATTTCGCTTAAATCGCTTTCCATCTTCTCGAACCAACTCCATTTATTCTTTAAACTTTGAATGTACGTAAATATTTGGCTAATTAGCCTCTTGTAGGTTCCGATATATATATATATATATATATATGCACTATTATTATTATTACTTTTTTTTTATTATTTACTTGTTTATTTATTTTTTTGTTTTGTCCCACTTTTTCTTTCGTATTTCTGTTAATTGTGCATTATAAGGGTGTATAACTAATATTAATAGTTACTTATATGCATATGTGATATGTATATACCTGTGTATGTATGGGTATATAAACATTTCTATTTATTTATTTATTTCTTGTTTTTATTTCATTTTTTTTTTACCACATTTCTTTTTTTTTTACTTTTCATTTATTACTTGTACTCGTCTTGTTATATTTTACATATGATTTTTGTTATCAATTATTCCGATTTACAAAAACGACCTTACTGTAAATCACTACTTTATATGCACTCCTTTAATTTACTTTACTTTGTTTTCAGGGAATATTTTTATTTGAGTTTTAAGAAGTATCATCTAAGAAGTTTTGCATGTTTTGTTTATTTCCATACATGTCATATATATTCTGTCATATGTTTATTTTTGCACACTACTATTCGCACAATTATGCGCATCTGTGGTATTATAGAAATAAATTGAATTGAATTAAATTGAATCATTATTATTATTACACTAATATTATTATAATTATTTTGTTATTATTATATTTCTTATGTTTATTTTGGAATAATTTGGTTCAAATGCAGCAGCTGCTATTTATGTCATTCATGTAATTTTTTTAATACTAATAATATAATTATATTTACTTTAATTTTACAGTTACATTTATTTAAAAATTATTTCATCATAATTATTACATTAATATAGTTGAGTGTAATGGTGTGTATGTATGCTTACTTGTGTGTGTTTCTATATAAAGATGGATACCTGTGAGAAAGATGTACGTATCAGTTTGTATATGAGAGCATATCATCGGGTGTGTACTTATTAGTGTGCATAAATATAAATGTATACCTATTCCATGCTAAATAATAGTACTCGAATACTCGCAATATTAATACACACATGGACCAAACAGAATTGATATTCCATATAAAATATTTCAGTATCAATTTCAGACTTAATTTACAATAATTTGGCCCGTGTAACTGTAATTGTTGAACTGCTACTTATGACACCTGTGCGCATTTGTGGATTAAATTGAAATAGTAATCATTAAATTGTTAAGTTTATACTTCTTATAAATAAAAATTCATTGATTGATTGCTCGACTTATTGATTGACTTAACGCATATGTATTATTGTTTTTCATCAGGTTTTTATGAGGGTTATAGTGATAGAGGTCTCTCGCCTTTCCACTTTTAAAACAGCAGCTCCTAACACGGAGAACAGACGCTGACCAGATAGCCACTCCACAGGAGATAGACGATACTGGATTTTGTTTTCTGTCGGGGTTATCACCCTTAGCCTTTGGACAAATATCCTACCAGTAAGGTAACGGGTTTGCGCTGGGGAGTAGCAGGGGAGACTTATTTATACAGGTGGTCTCCGCTCGTCAAGGGTTATGGCGGTCGTAGGATGCAGTAACGCATATAGAGAATGCATTATAAACAAAACAGCACAAGGATGGGAAGGCGGATTATCTATAGGAGAAAAAAAGGTTTATAACATGAAGTTCGCAGGATACTCATAGCGAAACCGAAAGAAGAAATGTTTCAATTACTGAACAGGATTGAAAGCAGCAGTAGTGAAGTAGGACTATAGGTGAACAGATCTAACAAGGAGAGGTCACGATCTGCGGGTCACCGATTTTGGTGAAACTTTGCAGATCGATAGAAGACCATGAGTATATAAACTTTGTAAAATATTAGAGTGCAACGTTTTGATTTACGCGAGAAATTTAAACTTTTAGAAGACGAATTAACCGAATGATATATATATAGCCGTTTAGACAAAAATATGCAATAAATTCCAGATCATGTTTATATACCTTGTGCAAATAATTCAGAAGACTGATTATTCCAAAATGAAGTACATTAAACAAAAAAATTATCAAAAAACAATAAAATAATTTAAAAAATTCAATTTTTAATTTCATAAAAATTTAAACATGTTATTTATTACATTTATATACTATAAAAATACAAATTACATTATATATGTTTTGTGGTGTAGTGGTAAAAGTGACGTCTATTTATACATACTTGGAAGTAAGATGTCCAGGTTCGAATCCCCCCTCGTGGTGTTCCATAAAATTTTTGATTCTTATATTTTAAATTATTAATTGTTATTATCAAATTATTTCAATTCTCTATACATAACTATATAAATATAATAACAATTTTTAAACATTTAAATTATTTAACGACTGTTTCTGTACATGGCTTTCCTCTAAACATTCAGATAAACGTGAAATATTTTTAAATGTAAATGAAATTTGTTTTTCAAATGAAAAATTAAAAGAACTTTACACTTGTGATAATAATTCATTTATATGTTGCAGTAAATGTCGCAGGAATTGCTGTTTTATTTGTTTTTATGATCTATGTCACCCCAAATTATATAAACAAAAATTAAGTTTGTAGCATTTTAATTATAACTGATATTCATCAACTCTCTTATTTTATACTAGGGGGCTTTGCCCCCTGGCCGCTTCGCGGCCCAACCCCCCGCGGCTCCACCCCCAAACCCCCGTTTTGTGGGAGTTTCGTCGTGACCAAGTTTGCTCTTAAAACAGTGATTTTTTTTTTTTGCTTAATTCGTACTCTGCTCTCGAATTTACTTTATTGTTTTAATCATCCAACTGTACTAAATTGTTTAATATTTTTTTGCAAGTTTATTGCTCATAGAATTTGGTAGATGCATATGTTTGAAATTCAACGCATGAGAATTCATTCAGTCTTAATACCTTGAACAGGTTTTGATCGTAGTACCTGAAAAATTGAGCATAATGTCGAGTATATGTAGATTTTGTAGGCCTAGGTACTAACTAAACCCACTAAACCTACATTTTCAATGTAAAACATTAAATTATTGAAATTCAAGTAAAGCTTATTGTCTTGATAACTATTCCCACGCAAATATTTTCCAGTAGGTAATTTGAATAGGTAATAAAATTTTAAATCTGTAACAAAACAAAGTACCAAGACAAAAATTATAATTTTCACACCATACTCAATTCCACAAAAAAGTAGCGGAATACAATAGGCCTACCTTGGTAAAACACGAGTACAAATAGAGGTGATTATTGCAATTCAAGTCCAAGTGTCCATCACCCTATCATTCTATGTTTCTAACAACTGCTATAAAATCCTGAATCATAAAAAAATTTTGTATTATTTTGTGAAATTTGAATGCCATAAATCAAACTCACATTCGAATAAGTATGTATCTGATCATAGTCAGAGAATCAAATTCATCAGTGCATCGAATCAACAGGATCAAGTGAGTAATTCATGAAATACGGGGTTTGCAGTATATAGACCAGCTTCCGTCATTTTAGTTTCAGTGCTCAAAATGCATATATTTTTCGATGTTCTCACTCGACTCAAGGCAACATACAATTGCCCGTGAGTGAAGACATTGTCCCTCAAATCAACAACGGTAAAATCCAATGTTTCACCCTGAGCTTTGTTAATGGTCATGGCATAGGCTAACTTGATAGGAAACTGCCTCATTAAAATCTGAATCCCAGTGTTGCCAGCTGTAAATTTGAAACTGATCCTAGGAATCAGAAACGTCTTATATTCATTTTCCGGACGAAATACTTCAATTATGAAACGTTTAACTGTTTTAATGACGACTTTTGTTCCATTCACCAAGCCTTCTTCGAAATTCAAATTTCTGATGAGGATACAAATGGCTCCAATTTTTATAGTAATTTTGTGATCTGGAACTCCTGGATTTGACATTTTGTTTAAAATGTCAGTACATAAATGTGTGGAATCTCCATTTGTTTCTTTTTCATCAATCAGAGTTGTATCAGCACTGTATAAATTTATTTCATCTCCAGAATTTTTTTTTCCTATTATCAATCTGTTTATTTGATTTATGTTTTTATTCGTTGGTGATAAAATACATACATCTTTTGGACATTTTAGAAAAGTTTGAAAGTACATCATCGGGATAAATGGGATCAATCATTTCATCAAGTGAAGTAAAAATTTTTAAATCGGGGAAATTTAATAGGATTCCATTTTCTTCGTCATACAAAATCTCTGGAATTTTTCCTTCACCTTTTTCTAATAAAAATTTTGAGTAACTCGGATCACTAATGCTTCTTTGAGAAATGGTCAGCTTTAAAATTTCCAAAGAGCGCCAAACTTTGGAAAATTTGATGCTACTCTGTAAGATTTCAGTTTTTGTTCCATACTTAATTACTGGAGGAATTTGTTTAAAGTCGCCGGAAAATATTATATTTTTTCCTCCAAAAGGCAATGTATTGTTCAGCATGTCTTTTAAAGTATTGTCCAAACATTCAACATTGAAACGATGAGCCATTGGAGCTTCGTCCCAGATAATGAGATCAGAATTTCGAATCAAATCTGCTCGTTGCGATCTGTTGAAAATATTACAGGTGGAATGACTGTCTAAATTTTCAGTAGGAATTTTAAACATCGAATGTGCTGTACAACCACCGTCGTAATTCAAAGCTGCAATTCCGGTATATGCGGTACATAGAACAATTTTGCCTTCATAACGAAGTCTAGCTGTTATACAACGTAAGAGAACAATCTTTCCAGTACCCCCTGAGCCATCAATGAATGTTGTAATTGTATTTCCTGACGAAATTTTCTGAACCACAGCATTATAAATTTCTTTTTGGGTTTCATTCAGAAGTGGCACCCAGTAACTGAGATAATTTTTCAAATTGCTTTTATCCCATCTGATTCGCTCTCTATCTACTTATTTTGAATCATCTATAGCTGCAGGAAGTCCTACTTCCTCACAACTTTTGCCATGCTTCCGTAACATAACGTCGAGGTGGCATAATGCTTTATTGAATGCAAAATCTGGATTCTGCGGTAATTGGTCTAAAAAATCTTCGGCTAAAATTTGCCTAAATTCTTCCCATAAAATTGCAGAAGGGGCACCACTGATTATTAAATTGAAAAATAAAATTCTTAAATCGCGTCCCGTTTTGAATCCGGCTGCTTCTATTATTGCTTCTTTATATTCATTAACGTCTGACAATAGCCCCTTTGCATACGCTGCTTTTTGATACGTTTCTAAAATTTTCCCATCTACAGTTCTTAGCTCTTCGTAACTATAGGCTGGAAACTTTCCCAAAATTAGTCTCAGACAGTAAATCTCTCCGAGAGTTGGAGAAAGCCAGTGCATTCGAAAAACACATACTCCTCGAACCCTTTTTATAAAACGATGGCGACCAGTCTCTATATTTCTTTTTCCACTATCACGATACTGTTCTTAGAATTGCAAATACGTTAGTTTGCTCATTTCTTCAGTCTTGGGCCTATCGAAATATAACTCTAATTTTGACGCACTTTTCGTGAGGGCTTGTTTTTCTTGACCTTCTTCGAAAATAATCATATTTTTGTTTGGTAAGTGCACTGGTAAAGCAGTCACTGTTGGCTCACGTCCAGACACATCAAATTCCAACAAACGCCAAATCGCTTCTGATGCACTGATATACCTCATTTGGACATATTTTTCTATTTCATCGATGTTTTCATCTGTTGAGTCTGGAACTATGGAAATTTTGGCCATATCTGGCCCTTTATGGATGTATTTAAATAAATATTTTATGATTTTTACAGTAGATGCTATTTCAACGTTGATGTGGCAATCAAAAAGTAACAGTAATTTTGGATTATACGGTACAATCCATTGGTTATTGATTTTTCGTTCTTTTGTCATAACTGCTTCGGAATTATCTGATTTTTTATATTTATGGATTGTTTTCATCACTGCTTTGGAATTTTCCGGTCGTTTGTAATGTACGTACCCTCGATCATCTGTAAATGTACACTCAAGAAAAGGTCGAGGGTACTTTTTAGTGCATTTGTAATTTTCTGTACATGGGGCGTTTTCATTTTCCATACCACATGGACCGTGAACCATATGTTTTAGGACACGTTCACGTAGTATACCATCATATTCGTCTAAACTCGGTATTGTGGCTCGAACAAAGTTATCAATTTCATCGTGGTTAAGGGAAGAATTTTCTACCCATAAAGCTATATGCGCGTGTGGTAGCCCCCTTTTTTGAAATTCGATGACGTGCAAAACATAGATCATTTTTCCAAAAATTTCTCCGGTTTTTAACATTCTTAGTAATCGATTCAATTTCAACTGAAACACCCGGCAACACAAATCTGGCCGATCTACATTGGACTGTTTATCGTTCAAATTGTTTTTTATTTCTTTCCAATGCGGATTGCAGGTCATCGTAATAAAAAAAGTTGGTTTTCCCAATCTGGCCACAACCGTCATTCCATCTTGGTACTTTAGTTGCATATACCGTGGACCATGCTTATATGAACTGGGGAGGTAGATTTTTCCAGCTTTGGGTCCCCCTTCTGCTGCAATCGATTCATCGATTTCGCTTCGAGTGACCATTCTCAAAATTTTAGACTGGTTCAGCTTAATAAATAGCAGTTTTTCATCTTCAACCCTACACCACATATCAACGAAGTATTCTTGGCCTAACCTATCTAAACGCGTGAATCGTGAATCGGATAGTAATAAATACCTGTAGTATTTAGTTTGAGAAATTTTTTTATTTTTATTAGAATTATCTTTCAAGTCTGTTGACCAGCCTGCAGAACCATGAGGAAATAATAAGGGATACTGTAAGCTTTCATATGCGGGATCTAAAAATGGAACGAACTGAGGTTTCCTTTCATTTTGTTTCCATATAACAATTTTTCTTGGATTTGCATTCGGAGTAGTATGAACCACTGCTGCGATTTCTGCGCAGGTTGGCCGATCACCAAGAACTGGTCCATGTGTTTTACGCGTGGTTTTTTCGAAGACCAAGTGTGCATTTTCAGATTCTTCTTTATGTAATTGTTTTAAAGAAGAGATGAAAGGGTTCACGCTATGTAAATATTTTGAAATTTCTGAAACTATTTCGGAGTCTAATTTAATTTTTTTTGCTATTTCTAGACGTTCTTTTCCATCATCAACGTAAAGTGAAGAGTTGTTGGTACTGCCTTTGAAATTCAAATCGAAAACTCTATGATAAATTCGACCTTGAATTTTTACTAAAGATGGTCCTAAATTTTGTATTTAAAATCCTCTTGATACACCTAGGGCCGAGAATGCGAATAAATTGTTATAGCCTCGTGCATGTGACAGAAAAGCTGAATTGTTGTAAAACGGTGCATTTAAATCTGGAAATTTTATTTTTATTCGGCCTTTTCCACAACACCACATAAATCTGGATAATTCTTCTGAAAAAAGTCTCGCGTTGCAATGGCGGCATTTGTAACCTTCATTCAACGATGTTTGTTTTAAAAGGTAATTTATATCTTCACTTTTTACGTTATTTGGCTTACCTCTGGGTTTTGAAGTTTTATTTTGGTTTTCAATATTTTTTTTAGGCCTTCCTCGTTTTTTCGATATTTTTGTATTATTATCATCGTCAAATTTTTCAACTTTTTTTGGCCTACCCCTTGCTTCGATTTTATTTGTATTAAGAGATGGAAGCGATGAAGTTTCATTTTGGTTTTCAGCGCCTTTTTTTGGCCTTCCTCGTTTGTTTGAAATTTTCAAATTTTTCATAACTTTTTCTGTTCTTGGTCTGCCGATTTTCTCAACTTTTTTAGGCCGACCACTTGTTTTGGTATTAATTATAGTTGAGAAGGGAAACGATTCATTTTTAGAAACTATTTCTACAGTGTGAGGATCCATCTTTGAATTTTTCGGATTAATATCATCGTCAATTTTTTCTACTTTTTCTGTTCTTGGTCTGCCAATTTTCGTACCTTTTTTAGGCCTACCTCTTGTTTTGGTGTTGCTTGTAGTCAGGAAGGGAATCGATTCATCTTTAGAAATTATTTCTACAATGTGAGGACGCATCTGATCTATAATAAAATTTTGTCTATCAGGTTGGACATTATGACAAATAGCTGACGCAAATGCTAACGCAAATACTCCGCAGTCTGTCCCATTCAACTGCTGCTGCACGTTGTGGTAAACGAACTCAAAATTCTGTTGTAATAGGTGACCAAAAAAAGTTTTTTGCTCATTTGTAATGAACTGCCGATTCAAACTGTCATAAACATGAATCGAACAGCCGTCAAAATGGAAAGTTACCCAATGAGTGATTTCAGCAACAGAACTTGCGGGTTTATCGGGCAAGATTTGCAAAAACTTGTTTGTAATTTGAGGAATGGCATCGTATATGCCCATGAAATTAACGTCAATCGGAGAATACGAAGAATTTCGCGTTATAATTTCAAGAACTTCATTGATTCTTTCTCCAGATAAATAATCTTCCAGTTCCATCTCAAATTTGAAGTCGGCCTAAAAACCACACGCAATCGTTCAAATATATGGAAACTTTTGCATCGCAAAATTTTGTCTAATTTTGAATAATTACTTTTCTCTTTTATTTGTCAAAATGTTTTTTTGCTACGTATTATTTCAATTCGAATGGAATAACGTAAATATCTTTAAAGAAAGAAAAAAATTGTAATACGTGTTCGTTAGGGTGTCCGTTATTTAAAAAATTTTGAAATTGGGGGAGTGCACCCCCTAGATCTTTTCTTCATTACCTTAAACTATTTTCCAAATTTTTTCAGATTTTTAAAATAAAATTAAACACATCCTCCCCGACCCTTTTAGTTTTATATGGATATTTACATAGGGTTTTTACATTAAACACATTGTTTCCGAAAAACAGAATTTTAAAATACACTCACAAATATCGTAATGGAATGTATTGAATGTAAATAAAATTCCAAACATTTTCAAGCCAAAAAAATTTTTTTGGTTGAAAATTTAATTTTTGCTGGGGTTTGAAAAATACGAAATTTTTAAACAAATGCGTTTTATTTTTTCTACGGGTGGAATATATTTGATCCCCCCCAAAAAAATTCTAATTGCGATATTTGTGAGATCACTTTCGAAACGACCTTATGTAAATATCCATATAAAACTAAAAGGGTCGAGGGGTCGGTTTAATTTTTATTTTAAAAATCTGAAAAAAACTCAGAAAACAGTTTTAGATGATGAAGAAAAGATCTACGGGGTGCACTCTCCAATTTCAAAATTTTTTAAAATAATGGACACCTTAGTGTTCATGTTTCCTATTTAAATTTAAATATTATCATAGTATTAATTTTTTTCTTACCTTGTTTCTGATTTAAAATCGTTGAAATACACTAATAATACACAATAGAGGAAACAAAAGAAGAATCGTTAACAAAAGATGTTTCGTCTTCGTCCATTATGAGTAATACACGTTGAAGAAAAAGCCGGTACCGGTTGATCGGTAGTCGGGTAAGGGGGGGGGGGTGGAAGAGCGGTACTCTGTAGGTAAACCCAGTACCGGCTTGCCGGGTGGGCGGAAGTGCGGTATTGTGTAAGTAAATGCAGCACCGGTTGAAAGGACGGCGGAAGCGCGGTACTGCGTAAGTAAATACAGTAGTACCGCGTTTTCATGTGATTGGTAATGATCTTATTAAATTAGCGCTGATCTATTCCCTTTTTGTTTTAAGCACCAAGGTATGAAAATTTTCGACATCTTATAATTTTCTTAAAAGCCACTGACCTGGAGCTGTCGATTAAAAAAAAAATTAACTTTCTAAGTGCCACAGAACGGTCTCAGGACTTTTTTTTGATTTTTCATCTAATAATACGAAAATTGAAATTATTTTGTTAAAAGTTTGAATTAAAAGAGCTCAAAAAGTTCAATCGCTAGAAGGGTAGTGTAAGCGAGGGAAATACTCTAAATTCAATTCTCTTTTAAATGAGACCTAGAGCAGTTCAGTAGAATAATTAGTTTTTGATAAACGATTAAAAAATTGAAAAACCGCAAAAAAATGTGATTTATAGCTTTGATTTATTGCTCTTTTTAAGCCCTAACGTATGAAAATTTTGAGCATTTTATATTTTTTCTACATGCTTCTGATGTAGAGCTGTCGATTTACAAAAAAATTAGCTTTCCAAGTGCCATAGAACGGGCTCAGAACTTTTTTTTTTGACTTTTTGTCTATTTTTTTATTTATTTCTGGTTTTGAGCCCTAAGGTATTAAAATTTTGAGCATTCTTTATTTTTCCTGAAAACTACCAACCTGGAGCTGTCGATTAAAAAAAAAATTAGCTTTCTAAATGCCATAGAACGACCTCAGGACTTTTTTTTGATTTTTCGTCTTTTGTTTTATTTTCGTTTATGGTGGAAGAAAAATTTGATTCATTGTTCATTTTGAGCCCCAAGGTATGAAAATTTTGAACATTTTATAATTTTCCTAAAAGCTACTGACTTGAAGCTATGGATTAAAAAAAAAATTAGCTTTCTAAGTGCCATAGAACGGGCTCAGAATTTTTTTTTCATTTTTAGTTTTCTGTCTTATTTTCGTCTATGGTAGAAGAAAAATTTGCTTCATTGCTCGTTTTGAGCCTCAAGGTATAAAAATTTTGGACCTTCTATAATTTTCCTAAAAGCCACTGACCTGGAGCTGTCGATTAAAAAAAAAATTAGCTTTCTAAGTGCCATAGAACGGTCTCAGGACTTTTTTATGATTTTTCGTTTATTTTTTTCCGATTTTTCGTCTATTTATTTCCTTGGCGCTTTATTATAGAGATGTAGATAAGTATATTTTTTTATTTATATTTATATACATATGTATATAATGAATTCGTTGTGTATAAAACATATTTATCTTACGCTTTATTATATTTATGTAGTTATGTATAAAGAATTGAACTAATTAGATAATAACAATTAATAATTTAAAATATAAGAATCAAAAATTTTATGGAACACCAAAACGAGGGGGATTCGAACCTGGACACCTTACTTTCACAAGTATGTATAAATAGACGCCACTTTTACCACTACACCACAAAACATATACAAGGTAGTTTGTGTTTTTATAATATATAAATGTAATAAATGACATGTTTAAATTTTTATGAAATTAAAAATTGAATTTTTTGAATTAATTTATTGTTTTTTAATAATTTTTTTGTTTAATATACTTCATTTTGGAATTATCAGTCTTCCGAATTATTTTCACAAGGTAAATAAACATGATCTGGAATTTATTGCATATTTTTGTCTAAACGGCTATATATATCATCCGTTAAATTCGGCTTCTAAAAATTTAAATTTCTCGCGTAAATCAAAACGTTGCACTCTAATATTTTACACAGTTTATATACTCATGGTCTTCTATCGATCTGCAAAGTTTCATCAAAATCGGTGACCCGCAGATCGTGACCTCTCCTTGTAAGTGTGCTCTCTACTGGTAATTAATAGAGAGGAGACCGCAGGTGCACAAAGGAAAAGGTTAATAACAGGTATCCCCCGAAAATATTGAAATACACAAAACTAAGGTTAGTGAAAACCTTGATATTCTCGAATTTCGGCATACGGACCTGAAACGTGGACCATAAATACAGTGTCCGGAAGGAAATTGGAGGCCTTCGAAATGAAGTGGTGTAGGAAGCTGTCACATATTCCGTGGACGGCGCATAGGATAAATGTGTCGATCTTAGAGGAATTACATTTTGACGTCAATGAGCGACTGCGGCCACAATAAGAACGCAGACACTGCAATTCTTCGGACATGTGGTTCGAGCTAATAAAATGGAAAAATTCATCGTGGAGGCGACGGTCAGCAACAGAAAAGAACAAGGCAGACCGGCAAATCGATGTATAGACCAAATAAAAAAATGGGCTTGTTTACGGACGCAGGAACTGACGAAGAAATTTGAGGATCGAAAGCTGACTTGATAAAAGATTAACCTTCACGAAACTAATCAAAAATAAAGTTATAAAAGCTCAGAAAGAGATTTGTTGTCTATACCCATACTTTAATAGAAAATCCCATTTAACACCTGAAAACAAACTTATTATCTATAAACAAATCATTTTTCCCAAAATATTATATGCAGTAATAATTTATTCGTCTACCGGTAAAAGTAATATTCAAGAACTCCAAAGAATTCAAAATCATTGCCTACGAATAGTACTAAATAAACCACGATACACTAACATCAATACTATGCACAAATATGTAAAAACACCGTACATTCAGGAAATAATTACAGAGAACACGCGGAAATTCTTTGAAACGTGCAGTGCATCTGACTTAATATTAATAAATAATATAGGCTCTTATGATTATCCTAAAGCTCAGATACAAAAGATATAAACATAGAAGGGGATAAAGCACATACTATTAACTTAAAGGAATAATTCTACGAAACTCTTGCGTGTCTGGCGATTGCATAATGTCTAAATTATTTGTATTTCGTATTAATGTTAAGCAAGTTGTGAATTTCGACTTCTCGTAGCGTACGTAATATTTCGTTGTCCAGTAAATTAGTATAGATCTTCCTTTATTTTCTGGAAGGATTTACGCATGTATGCAGGTTTTTTTTTTTATTGTTTTTCCCGCAAACTTTAATTATGTACGACTAATAATAAGAAAATTTATAACAGACATGTTCCTATTCGGTAAGAAACACTCGTTTTCGGTACGGATAAAACAAAATTTAAATGTTTCATATTATTATATAGAAGTGTACAAATATACGTTTGTTGTTGTTGTTTGTTTAAAGGCTGCGGCGAGCAATTGTTGCACAATCAGGTCTCGACGTCTGGAATCGGACTACGATATAGAAAAAAATATGTAGTATAAATTTAATATACATATATAGTATAGAAATGTTAATAGTTGTACAAACTTACTAAAATAAAATTGAATTATTATTACTTTTTTCTTTATGAAACGTGAATTATGGAATAAGAAGGTTTACATTAAAGTCTAAAAAAATATGCATAATCCGAATTTGCTTATATCATTTACCTCCGCTAACTTATATGAATTTTTTGGTGTATTTCTGTTACATGGGGACCTCCAAAAATCCCTAACTATTGCGGAAGTTATACACATTAACGGATTTTTTGTGCACAGCTGAAAGTCAAGTGAGATTAGTATAAAAAAAAGCGCCAAAAAAACAAAAAAAAAAAAACAACAAAACAAAAAACATAAACCAGAGAAAACGACCTCGGTTTAGCTTTTGTTACATAACAGAAGAGTTCGATTTCGCAAAATATTTATCAACGCGAACGTACAAAAAAATCTGAAATACGTACCGCCGACTCCCCCCACTGCTAACCGATTAAAAACGTAGTTCCATTCCTTTTGTGTGCGGTTTTCTCCATTTTTCCTGCTGCGTTTTGTTGGCGATATTCTGGTCCAGATAAAATTTTTAAAAAAAAGGAAAAATAATACGTAGGGCTTTCTTTAAACGGTTTTTGACAAGCGGTGGCCGAACGACGGAATAGACGGGTTAAAAATATATTCGAAAAGTTTATTCATCGTCGAGTTAAATTAAAAAAATGTTAAGGTAAAAATCGGGTCCTTTATAAACGCTGATGAGATGTAGATTGATGGCGGAAGACAAGGCTGGCTTTTGTTTCTAGCGTGCAAAGTTAGTTCGCCAGCCTTGTCTTATCTATTATTGTACATTCCGTTTCGTAGTCGTTTCATTTTTTATTGTATTCTTGTCGCCGAGAACCGCTTTTTCATTTTCTCGGGAGCCACATTCATAAAAATGACTGATAAACGTTTAACTCGCCGAGAGAATAAAAAAAATCTTTTCAAACGGATTATTCTAATTTTATTCCTCCACCGCGGCGAACCTGCTCCTCATCAAAACGAGTGCTTTGAATGAACGTGAAACAAAAGCTGTTTTAATGAAGCGGTGCCGGCGCTCCTTCAAAAAATAAATTATTTTCACTCCGCTCGAGACTGTCACGTTATTTATTGAGTTATTTTTTTAGGAAAAGTTTCCACTTTGCTTGATTCTTTCTTTTCATTCTCGCTTAACCCTACGCCTTATTTGTTATCGATGTGCCGAGATTTAACTTGTATATACGTGTTTGTTAAAACCTTCGATTTTTTTTATCTATTCTCTCTTCGCCTCTTGTTTTAGTTGTAACTATTAGTTTTGGGAAAAATTATCTCACCACACCGATGAATGCTCGTCATATTTAATACATTTTTGCATCGGTCTTCTTACGTTCCCTTCTCCGCACTTTACACACGTGAACCTTTACTGTTCAAATCTTGGCTGCTGAATGATTTCTTACACTTTTCATGTCATTTGTATTTTTATTAAAAATATTTAGTTTGAGTTTTCCGCTTTCTTCATCGTATTGTGATTTTTTTTTATATTAATTTTGTATATAATATGTATATAACACAAACGCATACATATACATATATACATATACCAGCTGTGACTCGTTGTTTCGCTAGGGAAAATTTGTGGGAGATAGCTGTGTGGCCGATTCGCAGCCGGCTGAGGATCATAAAATCGTAACCAGGATGTTCTTTCCGGTGGCCACCGTGGTTTAATTGTGCGCTTAATGAGCTGACTAGCTACCCCGGATGTGCCCAGAAATCTAGAATAGCGGCACGTTACTGTCCATTTTGGTATAAGTAATGATCAATACTTTTAATATTAGCGGAGTGTTGTATTTTCAGTTTTCAATCATGTTTAAAGATTGTAGGGAATCAGTAACTAGGAGGAAATTATATTGACCTTAATGTGAGTTATGACGAGATGATACGAGGCAGCATCTAGTTTCATTGAGTCTAACTTCGTGTGTAACGGCTGCCGGAAGTGGACCTACGGAGAGGCTGGAAATAAAACGGGCATGCATGAATCGGGTTTTACTAGAGGATAAAGAACATGTTTCATAGAGAGACAAATAATAATTTTTACATAAATATCTATATTAATTTTAAACAAAAATAAACGTTATTCATATTTAAAGGCCAAGAAAACAAGCTAGAATTTAGATGGACAATTTATAGAATAAAGGAAAAGAACGATGAAAATAGAATGTTCCAGAAGGAGTAAAAATAGATATTTGCAAAGATGCTAGAGCAATGTGATTTCGAGAAAAAATATAAATATATTCCATCGTTTTATTAATTTTCAGGCCTAAGTATAAACAGCATCACTTCCTTTTTTGTGTTATTCAAACCATTAAATCTCTGTGATAGCATCTAAATATACAAGGCGCTATAATCATTTTTATTTGTTTTTATTCCCCCCCCCCTCCCCCCTCCTCCCATACGTACTTACAACACCATGGTGGTTTAGCAGCACGGTGTTGAGAGGGATTCAAATTCGACCGTACAGGTCGGTATCCTGGAGAAACGCAAAGAGGGCGGAAACAGAGCTGTCCGAGTACTCCGAGAGCGATGTGGTAGAGAAGCTTTTGTATGCTTTTTGACGCTGTGAACGTGTGCCTGAGCAGTCAAGTAGAAGGTGACGAATAAAAATCGGAGCGGCTAAGCAGTTTGGGCAGACTGGGCGACGGGTGCGAGTAAAGAGATGGCCATGAGTGAGAAGAGTAGGGCCGAGGCGCAAAAAAAGCGTGCGAGATTTGTCTTCTATCGAAGAAAACGTTTGAGTTCTATTTTCCAATAGTGAGGCTTAAGAAGCGAAGATAGTAGTGATCAAAGTTAGGTCACTTTTGCTGGCATCGTTCTTTTAGTTAAAGTTTGATGGTGCGTCGAAAATCGACTAAGGGAACTACTGAAACGTTTGGAATTGGAAAGTTTATATTGCGGTTGTGTCAGCCAGGTTGTCGGGTATCCATGTGAAGGTGACATGCAAAGACAGGTTAGAGAAGAGCAGCTGGGTGATGTTTTTGGTGAGGGAGTGTTGTTGATTTGCCGATTGGTTTTATAGACTCAATAGTGAAGCTAAGGTTAGTAGCAGAGATTTCTGGTTGCAGTTTTCTTTAGAGGCTATGTAGTTTACAGCCAAATAAACGGCATAAAGTTCTGCAGATAAAATGGAGAAAGACGGAGGAAGAGAGTAGCATGCGATGACTGAATCCTCTAGAGTGACCGCGATCCGACTGATGTTGAAGAAACGGAGCCATCCGTATATACAATTGAATATCCACGGAACCGAAGGAGTAATTCTTGAAAGTTTTGACGAAGTACGAGCGCTGAGAGCAAGAGAAAGATCGATGTTGATGCAAAAGATTTTTAACAAGAAAGTTCTTTATTAGATTTTCCAGTCGTCGCGGTAGCCTGGTTGCTAGAGCGCTTGATTTCCGTTACTCCGGTTCGATTCCAGACGACGACAGACATTATTACGAAAAATTAGATTATAAATAATCGCTACTACTGACGTGGAAGGCAACGGCAAACCACCACGTATACCATCATATGCACGCTAGGTGGTACATAGCAGACACACACTGGGAGGACTGCATTTGTATAACGATATAAATCAAACAATCATAATAATAATTCCGAGTGTAGTCTTGCGTGAGTACACTTGCGTTGCATAATATAACAATTGCCTACGACACGAGATCTGTACAGCTGAAATGTACGAATGAGTATCGTCATCGCTCAGGAATTAAGTATGGCATTATATTTAGTTTTTTCAAAGAAATAAACAATTCTGCAACAGGATTTTAAATAGTTGCTGCCGGAAATATTAATTACATGTAAATATTAAATCCACGTTTGACTACTGCGGTTTGCAGTTGTACTAATTAATTAATTTTAATAAATCGCTTGCCGGAAATGTTGGAAGGTTTGGCACAAAATTGATAAATATGTAATAATGGAAGCTTACTGTGTGACCACTTTTTTTTTTTTTTTTTTTTTTATATATATAATATACTACGAGTAGCTGTACGTCAAGGACATTTCGAAATACGTTTGAATGGAATTAAACATGAAGGTAAGAGTACCAGAGTACCTCATGGTACCTACCCAATTACCCCAACCTTAAAACGGTCCTGCGGTTTCTATTAGCGTTAACTTATCAGCCACATAATCTGTACGGAAATCTCGATGTAAGGTTGGATCAGTTACATACCAGGGCGCCTTGGTTACCAACCGAAGGATTTTATTTTGGTAAGTCTGTATTACTTTTAAATTTTCCGGTTTAGCGTAATAGCGTTGCCACAAAGTTGAACCCCGTACGTCGAGATAGGTATTAGAATTCTTGTATAATTAGACGTTCGTTATCCGTTGTCAGTACACTGTTTCTTCCTATCAGCCAGTACATTTTTTTAACCCGGATATTTAATTCTTTCTTTTTAACCTGCATATGGTGTTTTTACGTCAGTCAGCTGTCTAAGTGTTAAATACCTGACCGTCGTTCATACAGGCAGATCTGTGTGACCCAATAGAGATCCCCCAGGGAACGCCTGCTCAAACAGGATGTATTTCTGAGCAGGTTCGTAGCGTACTTGGAAATGCCGATTTTCAAGGTACGATTGTAGCAACAGGTAAAGATTACTCGGGGACAAATATTTTAATTTGTACAGTGAGCCGCCATCGTGCCAAACTCTATCGAAAGCTTGTTGAACGTCGAAAAATGCCGACTTTTTTGTCTCTAAACTATTTTCAGTTACACCAACCACTCTATGCGATTGATCAATCGTAGAATGGTGTTTTAAAAAGCCGAACTGATGTTGTGGAATTACATTAGTTGACTGTATATAAGGTTGTGTAACCTTTTCAGTATTATTAGTTTTTTCATTACCTTCGATAAAACAGGCATCAAGGAGATCGGACGATAAGATGTTACAAAGTAAAGATCTTTACCAGGTTTCGGAATCATTATGATTTGCGCAAACTTCCATTGCACCGGGAAATATTGCGTTACATATAGAAGTGAGCAGTTGAGCAGTACTACTCGCGGAAGTTTATTTAATAATTCAGCGCTTATTAAGTCGAAACCTGGGCTTTTCTTCTTTTTGAGCACTTTAAGTAGACATCCAACCTCTCGGGAGGAGATGCTGACTTTGTTACTGAAGATGATCCCGATATGAACTGTTTATAAATGCATGTATTTCCCTGTCCGTGTTTGCCCTTATGTTTAGCTTAAACAGGGTCCAAGAACGAATAATAGATTTGTACAGAGAAATAGGAATGTAAGGATCGCCATCCCATTTAATTGGCGACAGAGCTTTCAACAAGTTTAACTTTTTAATAGTAGAAACAGAAAGATATCTAATATGTTCAAAGAAGGACAAACGACTTTCAAGAAAGATACCAAGATAACAGAAGCAATTAACACGAGAAAGAGATATATTGTTTAAGGATAGATTAACCGAAGCAGGATTATCGAAGGGTAAAAATAGTATAAGAAGACTTAAGAGGGAGAAATTGAAAGATTAATTAAGGAAAGAGAATGTCGCAGCACAACAAGCGACGAATTGAGTGCTTCATTAGCTGCTCAAATATCTTTAGACGAAGAAAAAAGGAAGGTTTCGTCCGCAAAGAATAAAGAAACGGAATTTAAACAAATAAAAGCTATACTGATAGTGTAGATGTTAAAAAGAGTAGGGCTGAGGAAGGAACCTTGAGGAAGACCTCGGAAAGCCTTTCTTGGAGCGTATCTTCGCATAAATAAAGGCAATCAGTTTCTGTCAAAATCGCTGCAATCGGAGAGCAGTTCAAGACACCGATACATAGACGGAGACATACGTTTTGGATTTTGTCAAGACTGAGAAGAAGATATTTCGGAGCGCTAGCGTAAAGAAATAAGTAATAATTGAATTTGGAAAGAATAGTGGCCTTGCATAATATTAGAAGGATATAAGGATCCGCACCCCAATTACGCGAGCGTATATATTTAAAGCATTGTACAATCGGGGCATCTCAGAAAATTTCATAACGGCAAGGACGTGTAACAGGTATTGAAGGTAAATAATTTATAATTAAAAAGGAAGTTAGACAAGGTGATCCACTCTGACTATTTCTATTTAATTGCACATACTAGAAGAAGTTTTAAAAGAGATGAACTAGAAAAACAAAGTAATAAATATAAATGATAAGAAAATATTAAACTTGAGATTTGCCCGTCGATATAATTCTTATTTCCATATCCGTAAAGGGTTAAGAGATATGCTGATAGAATTGAATAAAAAAGGGTCAAAAGCGAGCCTGTTCATTAACACCAAAAAAAAAGCAAAATAAGGAATTTTTTACTCTTTAAGGACTGCGGAAGTTTTATTTATAAACATTTGCGTTTTTTTTAGATAAACGTAATTTCTTCCTCGGTAAACGTTTTTTCATTTAAATTTGAATTTGGTGTACCGAGACTTTAATTAGGGTATTGAATTTTGTCTAAGAATAATCATAATATTTCCTTTAAATGTTATATTTCACTCTAAAGTATATTATCTTCTCATCGAGTAATTTTTTTTTACTTTTTACCGTAGTTTTATTAAATTTTTAGAATAAATTTTAAAGGGTCGTTTTTTTTTTTTGCTTTTTTTTTATGATAAACTATTTTTGTTATATTAATTTGTTTGCAGGTATGCGTCCTATTTCAGTTCTTTTAACCGAAAAGTTTGCGATTTATTCTGAAAATCAGGATAATAAAAAATTGTTCCAGGTCAGTCAGAAAATAAAAAGTAAAAAGGCGGGAAAAGTGCAGCAATGATAAATTTTCCGAGACGGTGTCACCTACATGTTTTATAGACTTTTCTCGGAAGCAACGGCACATTTCTTCATTAGAGGCCGAACTGGTAGACATCTTAAAAAAGTTTTGTGCGGTAATTTTGCACCTGGAGGCTATTATCGTCGGAAAAACCTATTGTCTTGATAACTCTCTTCAGGTTATAACTAGCGGAGGAGACAAAAGAGCACATTTACTCTGAAATACCATTGCCAGCTCTTCGCATATATGGCGCCACCGATTTCACCAGCTCAAAATTAATCGAACGAAGAAAAGCATTTAATTTACCGTACGAGATTTCTTGCGACCTGTATACAGGAAGGTGAGGAAACTAGGGTTAGACGGCGGATAGTTCTGTGAATTTAACGGGATAATTATTGTCAAAGGGAATTTAGATGAGTCAGAAAGGCAGACGTATAATTTTAATCGGTTAAATATATAAAAGGAAATGTTCAACGTTTGCAAGAAGAAATCGAAAAGGCTTGCGTGCCAATTGATTAATCGCGATTTCTGTTCTTTAGCAATTCCGATTGTAGATAACGGAAAATAGATGGTTGGAACTTGCGATATTCTCAAAGCTTTTCAGAGATAGACGGAAGAATAGAGTTGGAATTGTTTTTATTTTTGTTCTAGTTCAAGCGTTACGTAGCAATCTGCAGATGAAAAAGTTTCGACCTATTAATGAACAAGTGATATTTACTACGATAAAAAAAAAAAATGTTAAAAGAACAAATATGCAGCAGGGTTTTAATGAGATCGCGTTACACCCGAAGCAATCGGTTACTCTGATTTCTGCAGCTAATAGCTGGATTCGAGGAAGAATCAAATTCAGTTGCAATCAGTTCGCGAGGAAGGTATGCGCTTAAAATTGCTTTGCTTATTGTTCAATGTTTATTTTTAAGTATTTCAGCGCAGAAACAAATGTTGAGTTCGTTGTTTAAATTCGTGATAACTCTGCGTTATTTGTTAACTGGTACGATCAATGTTACTAGTTTATTCGGTGAGATTGTTCCATTCTATTATCTTAACGTTGTACTTTTAGGTATTTACTATACTTATTTTACCCGTTCCAGCTGTACTCCGTCTGTGAATTAGTTTATATTCGAATCTGTTTTATTTTATTTTTTTTATTTGTTTTTTTCGTTTGTTATTCTTTTTTCCCCTCTTTGTTAGATGAGCGTACATAAAAGGAGCTGCTTTGTAGCTTCCTCCCAAAGTCTAGCTAATGCTATTAAACCACCGTCCAACTTGTTCTTAAATACGGACTTTGATAGTAACTCAAAAAGTACATCAACGAATCTCTTTTCGCCTATTTCTTCTATTCAGAAAAAAAAGATAAGGCTCTCACTATGCGAATAGTAGTGTATAAAAATTAACATAGAACAATATATAAACGTATAAATATGGAAATAAACAAAATACGGAATACTTCTCAAATGATACTTCTAAATCTTAAATAAAAATATTTCCTGAAACAAAGTAAAGTAAATATAAGTAGGTCTATACCTGTTTGTTATTATTTATAAAATAAAATAAATAAATACGTTAATAATTAGCAAAATTAGTATTAAATAATTTACCTGAACAAATTAAAGTAAATACTTCAATTTAAGGAAATGTTATCGGGTATAGTCCACATTATCAGCTAACAATATAGAGAGTACACTCAGATAAAACTTACAAAGAAATATTAGGACTACATGTGTATATATAGGTAAATAATGGGCGGATGGTGGTAGAAATAACCAAGGCAGAAACACGTTTACAAAGAAGTCAAAGGCGGCAAAATGTATAAAAATCAAAAGCGAGATTTTATTTACAAAATAACAACGAATTTAACAGACGAAATATTTAAAACCAAAATAAGAACGTATGTAAAATGAAAATCAAAAAGGAGTTAAATTTTTATACTAAATAGAGGGTTATTATTATTTGGAACCTGACCATTTAAGATACTATTTTTATATTTATTTATATAATAATTTTCAGCTGTATTTATTAAGTTAATTTTATTATAAGAACCCAAGATCGTTACTGTATTTTTCAGAGAATTAGGTTTATGTGTTTATTTTTTAATAGATGTTCAGCATATGTAGATTTATCTATTTCACGATTAATAAATGATTTTATATGTTCTCTGTATCTGTATGTGATTTTCTTACCCGTTTGACCAATTACGATTTTTCACAATCTGCGCATTTTATTCTGTACAATTTTAATCAAAAATTATTAAAGTGTCATTTACGTATCTAATATATGCTCGATGTTATACTTTTGAATTATATCTTCCATATGACATTCTTTCTAAATTTTGTAAGAATATTTCACTAAGAACGCCTGACAAAGATGAGCCCCCAGGCTAAATCATTACGTTGCGTATATGTAGAATTGTTAAAATTTAAGTAATTTTGTTCAATGACGGTTTTAATTATGTGAGTTAACTGATTACAATATTGTTTGTATTATGTAATCTGTTTAATGATTGTTTAATTAAAACTATTACTTAGTACTTCATTTAATTAAACGGTAAAAAAAATAGACTGTACTTTTTTGAGAAATTAAAAAATATGAAAATAAAATAATAACACGAAATCGATTTCTTATGATATAACAAATCTGTTTACTGATAAATGAAACTATATATACACATGTAGTACCAATATTTCTTTGCAGTTTGATTTTACTTTTATCTAAGTGTACTCTATATTGTTAACTGATGATGGGTTATGCCCGAAAACGTTTCTAAAGTAAGTTATTTTAATTTATTCAAGTAAATTATTTAATATTAATTCTGTTTGTTATTAACGTATTTATTTATTTTATTTTATAAAGTAAAGTAAATTAAATAAACAAGTATAAAGTAGTGGTTTACATTAAAAATCGTTTTTTAAACTGAAATAATTTGTAGTTAAGAAATCACCAATTTTTCAATTTTGACGAGGATATCAATCATTTATTGTTTAACTGTAATAAATACGAGCATGCTAGAGGTCGCTTCTTTAATATGTTAATGTTCCTGGGATGGGTATAATGTTTCTTACATATTATACCGATGCTATTGTAGTGGTTTTGTTCAAATTTATTATTATTTATAACAGCATTACTATTTAGTGGTGAAAGGCCGGTTTCAGAGTTCTAATGTAGCTAATAACTGGCATCTTCGGAAGTCTTGCTACTACCCTGCTAATTACTCGGTTCTTAAACTATATCCTTGACCTACTGCTATCTAGTCGCATTCCAGTACCTGTTGCACTTGGGATCTGATATAGTCAGTGTTAATTTTATATTTTGTCCTTCTTGGCACTCGTGGGCTATGCCATTGCGGTCATATGTGTTCGAATTATATTTTAAACGTTTAATTATCAGTGTTAATTCCATATCCTTTCTTTCGACATATGTGGGCTATGTTACGTCATTGCGGCCATGTTTGCTCGAACTTTATTGCTAACGATATTCTTTGCTCCTATTCTATGGCGTTTTAGGATTCAATCTATTTATTTATACACACTATTCTGTTAGTCTATGTTATTTGTGGAAGTTGTTAGTGACCAGATGGTTTCTTGCCGGGCAAAAAAAAAAAAGAAATCATATATAAAAGATAACGAGATAATAAAGTTAATAAATGAAAACAATAAAAAAGTAATTAAAAGAATGAATAAAAAAAGAAATGAAATACAGTAAAGAAATAGTATTAATAATATCGGAAAAAAAAGGCTGTATACATTTATATAACATACTACACCCGCACGCGCGCACACATACATGCGTATATTTATATATCAGGGCTGTGCCAAGAATTTTAAAGAGAAGGGGATTTTAAACATTTTCTTCGCATATTTATTTTATAAATAACAATACATTTTTCACTAATATTCATACTATTAATAATTTCCATAATTTTGATTTGTATATTAATAATTTACATAAATGAATTACCCCGTATATGAACATTAATAAAAATTACGTATGTCATTGATTATACTCGTAATAAAAAATTTTGCATAAAGTATTAATGAAATAACTAAAAATATGGAACGTATTTTTTCTTTTTTTTTTTTTTTTATGTAAGAACATCCTAAAAAATCATTGATATTTATTTTAAATTTTTGATTTTTTTCAGATTTTTGTGTATTTATAATAACTATTTCAGTTCTAATGGAGAGGGGGGGAGTAATCCCCCCGTGGAAACGGTTTTGATATACATATATATATATTAATACCAACTTACAGTTGCATGACCACGAAACGTATTTCAAGAACTCGTTGTTGTTCCTGTAAAAGGCGTCATTTAATACGAGTCTGTTGTAAATTTTTGTATAAATTTTGACTTTTAATCCAGATTGACCGAAATAAAAGAAAAAAAATTGTATACAGCAGAAATATTAGTAATATAAACAATGAAAAGAAAAATTTTCAAAAAGAATCCTAGAATAATTTAGAAACGTTTCACTGCTACCTTTCCTTTAGGGAAAATGTGCAATACTTTTTTTACTTAATTTAAACACTTGCGTAGTGTGCTTTAATAGTTTTGGCATCTAATCGCAGGAATAATTTGAAGAAAAAAAAATTGAAATATTTAAACGCTTGTTTATTTGAAATCTATAACGAATAATACAATATAAAAGACGTTCAAAATATTTATACTGTTTAAACAAAATAAATTCAAAATACAGATGACAAAAATGTATAACAGTGACACATTATTATCATTTATAAAATCAAATACCAATTTGTTGAATTGAAAAAAAATTTCAAACTGGAAAATTTTAAAATTAATACAGTGTGCATATAATGAATTTTTAACAAAAGGTAAAATTGTTCAGTAAACTTTACCACAGTTCGCCGCGATCGCCACAAATACGGTTCAACGAAACCACATTTCGCCACAACACGTTTTCCCGCCAGCAACATGACACCAAAAGCCACAGTTTGCCGCCAGTGTTATAATAACGAGGTGTTTGTTGCTAAAGTACAGGGGAAATTTGCAATTTCGCCGATGTGTTTAACTCTTTTCGATTTATTCAATCGATTAGTGTTGAATGGACTTGTGGAATTACGAGTACTTCCGAGAACATTTTGCGATAAAATCGTTTCTAAAAGTTAGTTTTAGAAAACAAATACAATGAAGTACTGATTATCCGAAAATCGCTTATCCGAAAAATCTATTATCCAAAATGGATGTTTTAACGTATTTTAAAATATTTTTAATACATATTTAAGGTATTTAAGATTTTTAATATGTACGTACGTAATTACATATACGTACCCATAGGCCTACTTCGAGTTTTTATTTTTCATTACAACATATTACATTACTGCAGTTTATTAAATTTCGTAATTTTCAATGTTTTTCTTTTATATGTTAAATACGTATAATGTTTCTATAAATACATGTAATGCGCTTCTATAACGATTATCGATTATCCGAAAAAATCGTTTTTCCGAAATTGTTAATCCCCGATTATTTCGGATAATCGATACTTCACTCTATTTTTTAAAGCAAGGAAAACCGTTCTGGAAAAAAGTAAACGTAATTAAATGGGTTTTACTTCTTTCTAGATTATTCCCGCTCCATACTGTGCTTCATTCATTCCCTCCCTTCCTTGTCCTTCCGTTATTCTAGCTCTTGATTTCTTTCTATCGCCTATCTCTGACCGTGTACGGATCTGAGCCTCTCTTACCACTCTGTTCCATTGTTCTTGAGCCAATGTCCATGTTGACGAACCCATTAAAAAAATAAATAAATAAATAAATAATAGATCAACATTTTACTGCTTTAAAATATTTCCATTTTGACGTGTTTAGTGATGGTTTTATCGTAAAATGTTCTTATAATTTGTTTTCATTCCATACGTAGTCGAATGAATAGATAAAAGTAAATAAATTTAATACAAAGCGAAATCGAAAATTCTCTCTCTCGACCTTAAAAACGAATATCGTTTATTATAACATCGGCGGCGAACCGTGGCTTTTGTGGTAATGTTATCAGCGGCCAAACGTGCCTGTGGCAGAACGTGGTGTTTCCTGTTCTGTATGCGCAAGTCTGTTGTCCATTTACTTTCAAATTTGGAATATACGTTTAAACGGGCCATAGCTGAATCAAAAGCAGACATACGAATCAATGGAATACCAATAAATGCTATCAAATTTGCTGACAATAGCTCTCGAAATTGACACTAATTTGTGATGTACACATATCACGATCGCGATATGCCTTTGTCAATCCACTCCTGAATGAAGGCTTTCCCCGACATCTTCCATTCACTTCTGTTCTGTGCATTCCTCATCCAGTTCTTTCCGGCTACCTTTACTATATCATCCTGCCAACGCGTAATTGGTCTTTCTTGGTTTCTTTTTTTGCCTACTGCCACCGTTGCAAGACAAGCTTCGACCATCTATTATCGTTTCTTCTAGCTGCATGACCAGCCTAACTCCATTTCGTTTTGGTCATCTGTTCTACTGCGTCGTCTAGCCCGGTTTGTTCGCGTATCCATGTATTACGAATACGATCCATCCGTCTTATATTTAGCATTTTCCTTTCATGCACAGTTTGGGTTTTTCTAATACTTTTTATACCAGTTTTTGTGAATAGCCACGTTTCTGAACTATATGTCAGTACACATTGGTTATACAATTTCCTTTACAAGTTAATCGGTATTTGTTCATTTTGAAATATGTGATGTATGTAGAATCGCTAAAATGACGAGAATTAAAATTAATGTTGAAGTGGCAACGTATTATATACGAAAATATCTAAAAACGAAAAATAACATAACAATAAACGAGAAAAACATAGAAAATGATTTTGCCTCCAAATAACTAGACAGCTGACTAACAGAGAAGGGAGCTCGGATACAAAGATCAGGTATAGCACAGTAATAGCACGTACATATTACGCTGTGAGGATATCAGTATGAAAGTAAAACTACATCTAGTCAGATGTTCCATATGGACAACACTGCTATATCAGACGGAATCATAGATACTCACAGCAGCCTTACGAATCAAAATTACGGTGTTCGAAATTAAGTTGTATAGGCGATTTTTAAATAAGCAATAGGAAGATCTCACAAACTTACAGAAAGAATGCGAATTGCTGACAATGATGAAAAACGTGAAATAATATATCTAGGACATATTATGAGGGAGGGGGTACGAGATACTCCAGCTGATATACCAGAGAAAAATAGAAGGAAAATGAGAACGTGGTAGATCGAGGATGTCATGGATATATATAAAATATAAAATGCTGGACGGGAATTAATAAAATAAGGAAAGTAACGGTAGTAGAAAGAAATCGATAATTTGTAACAGTTTGGTTGCTGACGCCCGCTCTGGACCGGATCTAAAGGGGGGTTAGGAAGGCTATAGCCCCGAACCAAAGCTTTAAGGGGGTCTCACATTCTTAAACAGAAAAAAATTTAGTTTTCCACGTACAAAATTTAAATTTCTTTCCTTATTCTCTTGTGCCTTTTCCTTATTGTCCATTACACCCTCCTAGCAATCAATGTATTTGTGATCCCGATCATATAATGTTCAGTTGTTCGTCGCTTTCAACTGAACAAGCTTCTTTTTATTCCTTCCTCTTACAAACCGGTATTCCCGCTTCATACTGTGCTTCATTCATTCTCTCCCTTCCTTCTCCTTCCGTTATTTTTCTGTTGGCTATCTCTGATCGTGTAAAGATCTGAGTCTCTTTTTCCCCCCTGTTCCACTGTTCTTGACCCTATGTCCATAGTGATAAACCCATTAAAAAAAAAAAAAAAAAAAAAAATTATTATTTAATATAATATAATACTTAACATAGAACGACATCAACTGTTTTATTTTGCTTGAAAATAAATTATGAAAATTTTAGACCCGAACCCCTCCTATTGAAAAGCTATGTATACGTTCGTACATATATATACATGGGCGTCGCCAGGGGAGGTCAAGGGGGCAGATGCCCCTCCCTGGACTCTTGAAACTTTTTAATCAATTGGCCATGATGAGTATTTATAGGCGCGTAATCATGGACAATTTGGAAGACTTTTATAATTTTATTATAAAAATTTGCCAGAAACCCACGAAAATTATATTTCAATTAATATTTTATTCTTGTTTAATAAAATATTAAGCCTTTACAAATTATAAATTTTATTTTTCTTATAACTTATATCCTCTTTCTATCATCTCCCTCCCCCCTGGCTCATCGACTGTTGACGCCCTTGCATATACATATATATATATATATATATTTTTTTTTTTTTAAATTTATTTTATAAATTCAAGATCTTTGAGAAAGAATCTAGTAAACGAATATATTTTTAAAAAAAACCAATAGCTGTGCTTTTTTCTAAACAAAAGTTGCTTAAGTATTTTTTTTTTTCTTTACATATTTTGTATTTATGTGTTTGTTTTGATATTTTTTTCTGTTATAAATTTCTAAATAAACATTTTAAAAGATTTCTGAAAACAGTAAATTATTATGCAGATTCTGTTTTGTAATACCGTAAAGGGAAATGCATGGAATCTTAATAAGGTGGTTCATCAAAAAAAAAAAATCAATAACTCACGAACGGTTTGACTTATAAACTTCGAAATTGGATCATAGGTTAAACTTAAAATTCTCTTTATGAAAATCTATAACTCCAAAATAATCGATTAACCTAGGCGGCGAAAAACCCAAAAAACCGCCAAGAATATATATTATTGAATTTAAAACGACTTTAAAAATTACCTTTAAATAATTCATAACTCATCACTAGATAACCCTTTAAAGTGGATATTCATAATATAAAACAAAACGTAGGAGTTATTTTATAAAACCAGAAAAATCTCAATTAAAAAATTATATAGACTCCCCCTTTGGGCCCAAAAACAAAAAAAAAAAAAAACCGGATGTTCATGTAAGCAATAGCCCGAGTAAAAAAGTTGAGAAAACCAAAACGTATCTCAAATATATGTGTATAAGAGACCGCATTATAGGAAAACTATAGCCGAACTTGTAACTTAATATTTATACCTTCAGGGCGCCGGAAGTTCGAAAGTAACGAAAAAAATTCTTTTTTTTCCGAGTACGTGATGTATTGATGAAAAAATCGCCATTTGTCGGGAATAAAATAGTATTTAATTTTATTAACG
Source organism: Icerya purchasi (assembly GCA_039619475.1). Classification (NCBI taxonomy): domain Eukaryota; kingdom Metazoa; phylum Arthropoda; class Insecta; order Hemiptera; family Monophlebidae; genus Icerya; species Icerya purchasi. The sequence continues at coordinate 55,905,888 of CM077115.1, forward strand.
AAATTTTCATAGTTGGTGAAAATTTCAAAAAAGCGCGTAAAATAACGTGTTCCTCCCCTTTGCGATGCGATGCGATTATTATAACTATAAATTTTGAACAAAGTTTAAAACACGCGTATCCCCGTATATTTCTCTGGTTTGGAACAGCCTGGTATCCAACTTTAAAATTAAGCCCTTGGGCGCCGAAAGCTCGAAATTTTTGAAAAAAATATTGTAATATATTGGTGCAAATAGCGACATTTGTCGGGAACGAAACCGTACCTCATTTTCTTAACGAAACTTTTGAACCTAATGGAAAATTCAAAAAAGAGCGTGAGTTTATGGCGCAAAAAATCAAATTCCTTTGTTTTGAATTTACAATTATGTAAACGTAAATTATAGTCTTACACACGGAATCCGCAGCGCATGAAACATCATGCTTGACTGAACCTGTTTTTTCTGGAACGGCGGTAAGTAATGTTGTCGACATCAAGTCAATATACGCATGGTGTGGACTATTTTTTTTTTTTTTTTTTTTTTTTTTTTGGGCGCGCCAGCGGCATTGACCCAACAACAATAGAAATTAAGGAAAGGGTTAAATAATGAGACGATTAGAAATAGAGCTTAGGAAAGATTGGAGTACAGGGATTATATCTGGAGATGGAAAGGAAAAAGGACAAAGGAAGAATCATACGGAGCAGGAAGACCCAGTGCCAAGATTTTGGAGAAGATGTGGTTTGCATCACATATGAGAGGAGAGATGGAATTATGAAGGGGGGCAATCGGGAGAAGAGGACATGGAAAAACGAAAATGTGAAGAGGGTAGAAGGAAGTGATTAATACGCAGTCTGATTAAGGTAATGATCGCGGAGCGTTGATAAGAATAGGATTGAAACCACGGCCGAGAAGAGGGAACCGGCTGAATTTGAAGATAATGAGAGGCGGGATTAGAAAATAGAGAAGGATAGATGTCCGAGGACTACAAAGAAAGGTAAAAGAGGTAAAAGTTATGTAAAAACAAAATCAACAGAATGTTGATTTTCGAATAAGATTCATATTACTTCTTTTGCTACCTAAAACTATAAAAAATAAACATGGCTGTTATTAATTTAACGTTACTCGATTTCTATTACCGAATAATTAGAAGATGGCTGAGTCTGAAGTGCAATAATAAATTCTCGCCCATGAGACTGAACAACAATAGCTTATAATATGACTAACGTTGTAAAAAAAATGCAATACGAGAGGTCGTATATTCTACTATTTTTTTAAAAATTATACGAGTACATTTATAATATTCAGTTAGCTTTTTATACAAAAAACCAAAAATTTTAGCATACATGTCTATGATAATATTAGTTTTCAACATTTCAAAAATACTGTACACTTTTTAACGTATCGTTTTATGTTTGTCTAAAAGTACCATGAAAATTCCTTAAATGAAGCCTTAAAGGATTATAAAGTAAATGATTTTTAATTTTAATTTCTACGCAAATAAATCAAATAGCCCCATTCAATAAAAAACAAAACAACTTTACATTCGTCATTGCTGTTATTTGATTTCCATTTACTGTCGGTACAGTATACACAAATTCGAGCGGTGAACTCTCTACTATCTAATTGCATTCATTTCAAATAGTCACTCTCTTTACATACCCTTATTACTGGTGTTAAAGAAAGGAAATTCGGGACATACACTATTTCCTACCTTCACCCTCTTTTGTTTCTTTTTTTTACTTATTTATCTATTTCGCTTTTTCTTTTCTTTTATTATTATTTCTTTTTTTTTTTCTCCTGTGTTCTTTTTTTTTTTTTAAATCTTTCCCTTATACTGGATTTTTAGACATCCGGGCAGTTTTCCTAAAAGAGCATGATGGCAGTAAATTTTATCCCAACTATTGAATGTACTGATGCCGCCGATGCCATCACTTCTATCGGGTTCGGCTATATTTACCGCAATTGTGTCTTTCATCAGTATACTCGTGTCGTAACGCTTTTAAGGCTGAGGATTTTATTGTAACACACGTATTACCCTCGCAATGGCGAGACTGCTGTCGCAAATTGTGATGTTTACTCCATTGGTTTTTTGTTTTTTTTTTATATCGTTTTTATTCGTATTTAAAATGCAACTGCAATGAACAGATTCCGTACGCGCCGATGTCTATAAAGTTCGTTTTTCTTACTATTAACTTCTCTTTTGTTTTCCTTAAATTAACACCCCAAAGGCTCTTATCAAGTGGACTATTGACACTCCTTCATTACCACCGGTCTCCATTTTACGAATTGTTATTATCCCTTTTTTCCTCTGTTGATTGTCTTTTCTCTTAAGCTGTTGACCTCAACCTCTTTTTTACAACTACTGCTCCACTTTTATATTTTCATCTGCAATTTTTCCGTCGCCTCTTTAATTTTCTGTTCAATTTCGTCGTACCTTCTACTTTTAACATCTTACAATCGAATTCTTACAGTGGATATCCAGAACTGCTCTCATTCTAAAGACAAGGTTACAATCGCACATGATTATAAATTTTAAAGGACTTAAATTGATCCGGTACGCTCGTGACAATAGTTACGGTGGATACACAATCTATATTAAGAATGGTATTTTTTTCAGTCTCATGATGTTTCCTTTAATTCTTTTTCCAGTCCTTATCAACTCGACATTGTAAATATTTTCATCCCTTTCAGTTGTGCCTTGTCCTTTTTACATAGTTTCCATTTACCTCCGTTTCTAGCTGTGACCTTCGAAACTTTCATTTCACTACATTTTTTAATTCTACCCCTTAACGATTAAACCATAACACTAACAATACTGCTTTTGAAAATCTCATCCTTTGTGAAAATATAATTCTTCTCAACTTACTTGACACAAAAATGCAGGCAGATATTTTGTAATAATATCGTCTTCCATTAACCTATTATAAAATCTCGAAAGTATCGCTGAAATCCTTTAAGGTCAATTGAAAATTGGCATCTAAACCAAACGTAGCATCGTTTTCAGGCGATGGAAAGGCTTAAAAAGCTCTTCATTTGCGATATTTCTCTTTAATAATTCTACTTACCATGCAGGTTGCAAACGTCATTTTCCAACTAATTTTTTCAAAGCAGTAAAGGAAAACAAATGAACAAAGTCCTCAAAACTAAAATTTATTCATAACATTCATTCAGCTGAAACATTTATTTCTAAAACGTCGAGGACCGTGTACTATTTTAACGGAGTATTCCCATTAAATGTACTACGATATATGGTAAATTCCCCTTAATAAAAAACAAAAATAAATATAAATTAAATTCAAATTAATATATCTCAGTTTAAGGAAACGTTTTCGGATCACATCATAGGCTAACAACAGACAGCAAACTCAATTAGAACTAAAAACACACTGCAAAGAAGTAATGGAACTACATGTGTGTGTAAATATCAGGCGGATGACGATTTACCTATAAATACCGCATAGTCCCATTATTTTTCTATAGACCGTTTTTACAATTTACAGCTGATGATGTAACCCCTCTAATTAGATTGGGATATTTATCTTTTTATTAAAATAAATTTAATTTTTACTTATTTTTGTTTGTCACTAAGGGGAATTTATTTATTTTACATTTATACATTTTAACAAACCGGTTATTTATATACATTTATTGTAATATTTTCTCCAATAATCTTTTTGAATACGTTTCAATCCGTGCCCCGTTTCTGAAGACTGGGATTTTTTAACGGACGGCACAATTTTCTTCTTTGCACAACTGATATTCTCTGTCGGTGATATTTTTATTCAAATAAGGAACTGCTGAGAAGGCATGGTGCGATTTAAAGTGGAAATTAAAATGCTATAAAGGATATTTTCTACAGAACCGCTAGCATTTTGAACTACGCTAATATTCTACGAGGATCCAAAACGAATTCCAATCACGAAAATTCCATTGTTTTCTATTGTGATGTAAACCGGAGATTTGAGAATTAAACGTATTTCCTTCGGTAAAATTTATCTTCAAGACTATCGACTAACAAGGAAAGCACTCGAATCCGAACTCACTGATTTTGATGAAATCGATATATGTTGTAGAGCACAAAAAAATAGAAGACCCGTGTTTTTTATATCTACTAATAAACGTTTTAAGCGGATGAAGACTACCCCCGAAGTTAGCCAAAAAAATCGTTTTTTCTAAATATCCCGACTAGCATTTACTATTTTTTGGTAAAACAAAATGGAGATTACTCCTTTCGGAAAAGTAAGTAATTCATAATGATTTGAACAATAAGGGATGCATTCAGTATTTTATAGGGGTTGAAACCCCTATATTTAATTCATTGATTTGGCGATAAAAAATGATAAAAAATCTAAAAATAATTTTTTTATTAATAAATTGAAAACCTGAAGTTGACCTGTTTCGGCATTTTCGTTAATTTCACCCCTAACACGGAAAAACCAAAAACAGGAATTTCAACTGATCAGATTTTGAATTCAATTCGTGTACAGGGGTTTTCGACGTCGCTGATTACGAATCTGATATTGATTTTTTTTTTTTGGTGTAAAAATTATTTTTATTTTATTGCAAGTATACGTCGTATTATTCAACGAAATTTCGATGGTAATCTTCATAGAAGTGTTCAAAACACAATGATTATTTGCACCAACCGTAACGTACAATAGCGACATTTTGCATCCTTTCATTTCACAATGCATATTACAAGAATCTCCGAAACTAAAACCTACAGGATTTTCAAATTTATCCGATCTTTCATCTACATAACCACTTTTGTACCAGGAATATTTAAAAAGATCTTCATATCTTGGTGAAGACAATTGGTTGTGAACCAGTGATTGAAGTTTTATTATATTATTTCTAATATGTAAATTTAAATCACAATTCATTAAAATTACGTCAGAAAATTAACGAATAAAGTTGTTAACCTGAAGAAAATTGCGACGTCGAAAACCTCTGTATACGAATTAAATTCAAAATCTGATCACTCGAAATTCCCGTTTTTGGGTTTTCTGTATTAGGGGTGGTTTATCCCTTTTGGGATGAAATTAACGAAAATACCGGAACAGGTCAACTTCATTTTATCATTTTATTAGTTAAAATTTTTTTTTTAGATTTTTTACCATTTTTTATCACCAAAATAATGAATTAAATATGAATTCTCAATCCATATAAAATAGGGAATGCGTCCCCTATTGTTCAAATCATCATGAATTACTTGCTTTTCCGAAAGGAGTAATTTCTATTTTGTTTTACCAAAAAGTATTAAGTGCTAGTCGAGATATTTAGAAAAAACAATTTTTTTTTGGCCAACTTTTGGGGTAGTTTTCACCCCCTTAATATATGCTTATTAGCAGATATAAAAAAAACAGGGGTCTTTTATTTTTTTGTATTCTACAACATATATCAATTTCATTAAAATCGGTGAGTTCGGGTTCGAGTGTTTTCCTTGTAAGTGATTATCAGTCTGCAGGGCAGAAGATGTACAATTAAGAAAATCAGCAGAAATACCTATTTTAGCGGGAGAATCATCGTGGGTTAGAATTGTTTGAAAATTTGTTAAATCATTCCACCCTTTCCACCATCTCGATTATGGCCTTGCATGCAGTTTAAGAAACTGAAGTTCTTGCAGAATCTAAAAAAAGAGAAGGGTTAGAAACATTTCACATCGAAATTAATCGAAATATGGCAAGGCAGACTCTTTTTCGATTAAAATTATTTTTAAACGCATCGGTTATATCTTCTTTCAAGCCGAATTAGTTAAGTCAGTATTGTTGATGCATTTTTAAAAGTAATTTTAATCGTTTTAAACTAATTTGTCTGCCTTGTCTTGATAATCTGCTGTGAAGTTGTAATACAAAATGAAACAGCGAACATGAAGTTAATTTGTACATGAATCGTATTTCAGTGTCAGAAGAAATTACAATATAAATTTCTTACACACTATATAACTAACTGTCAAATTGTCGAATGTTAATATTGAAATAATCCCTAACAGACAACGCGAGTTCCTAAGTAACATCGAAATCATGCAAAACATAAGAAAATGTTCGAGGCACGTTTATCGGCGAAAATGTTTCTCGCATTGACTTCAGTTATTCTTCGTTACGTAACATATGTTAATGATTATAATGTCATTCTTACGGTGGAGATGATATGGCAAATCTCGTTGCGTTTTTGCGTTACGGAAATGTGATGAAGAAGTTGTAACGGAAATTGCTAAGCAAACCGTAATTTTTTTTTTTTTTTTTTATAAGAACGATGTGGTGAATTAAAAATTTTTCTCTTCGTATTAAAGAAGAACTATTTTATCTGGAGATACAGTGAGTGTTTCATAGTGAAGTTGGAAGCATCAAGTTTGTGTGTATTAATGACAATGCCATTTATAGCCCGACTCCCACCACTTTTTTTGTTCCAAACCGTTACACATATTGCATATCTAAGCAGACAAACTATCGACAAAATCGATTGCTAGGGAATTACATCGTTTCTGTCACGAATTTTTTTCTCTCTCGCACAAATTTGCTCCAAATGTAACATTAAATAAATATTTTGTTTTTTGTTACCCATTCGAAAAGAATGACATTGTCAACTTTCCTCGTTCTATATGAAGTATAATAGGCTAACGTAATAATAAAACATATTGAAGTAAATAAGAGTTGGATGAAAAAACTGACGTAAAATACAAGATCCCACTGCTCATATAAATAATTGAACGGATGGAGGTCGTATTACGTTATCACCCCACCTAGTTAAAAGCGGCAAAGAATGTGCTTTGAGAAAGAAGGTACCGAACCTGGATATAAGATAATAATAAGACGAAAGGAAAAATGGTATACAAAGCCAAAAAATCCATGAAAATAGCTCTCATATCTCAAAACAATCATCTTTCTTTTTGTTTTTTTTGGCCTAGCTTTAAATACCATTTGGCCACTAACTAATCATTTGAGTTCTTGTATGTTGTCAACCAACCTGATTAAAAGAGACAAAGAACATCAAAGAAACATATTATAATAAAAGGGGCAGTATGATACGCGGCAACTAAGGAGATACATAATAGCGTTAGCACAGTGTGACATTAAACGGTGAAATTTCAGTTTGATTGCCGAGCGCGAGGGTTGCTCAAAGTAGTGTACTAGCAACAGGGTGCGTATTGACACTTGATGCGCAATATTACCGGAGAAAATAGTATTTCCACCCTCTCCTGTCATTCCACCACTTCTTGGACGGAGTACTCGTTTTTGTTTCATCTCTGACGTTCGTTCCTTTTTTCTGACTTGTTTTCATCCAGACGGACCACCTCGTGGTGTATCTGATACGTGATCGACTGAAGGTTAATCTGAAGTCCCCTGAATTTGTGACGTCAACGCGTATCGGTTATTTTACGAACGGACTTCTTTCACTTGACAGACTATATACATACGAGTATGTCGTCAACCAGTTGGAAGACAACCTGGATCGAAAGAAGTAAGTGGACCTGGAGTCAGAAGCTTAGATGAATTAACTGCGTACAAATTTGTACGTTACCGGAATTCTTGTACGCGTATGTCAAATTGTTGTATGTATGTATGTGTGAACTTTCCCAGGGCTCCGTATTTTCTGTCGATATTTTCGAATTAAGTAGTAATATATAATAAACGTTGAATTAATATGTCATAAAGATTATTATAATATTTTCGGTGATTAGCACGGTACATGTTACTTATTCCGACAAAGTTTAGTTGAGGAGACACCTTACAAAAAATTGAAACTAAAATTTATTAATTCGAGTTTACTTCAATATACTACATTGTATAATATAAACAATTTTATATCAATTTTAGAAGAAAAATCGGAATTATTTCAAAGTATAAAAGAAACAAATAGTGTCGTCGTCACCACGCATCTCCCAGGGAATAATTCGTATAAAAATTGTTTTTGGAAACAGTTAACGCACGTGCAAAGACAATCAACGTGACCGAATCGGCCACTTCTAATTAGGTTTTTAGTGGAATCATTGCTGAGATGTAAGTTTTTGTTGCGGTCTCATTCTGCGAGATGTAATTCATTCCTTCTGCTAGATTAGAGCAGTCTTTAACGAGACATGCGAACGCCATTGTAAAATGCACTCACACATACACGCATGCGCACACATACATCCAACACTGAAGAAGAAAACGGTCAGATATCGTAAAAGGAAATTGCTCCAACAACAGGAAGTCTGTGCTACCGGTGAAGCTATAAAATTCCGCAAAGCGACGATTAGTCACGCTCTTATATAGTCATCATTTTACGGATGTGGCAACTATTTCACTTTTTGTTTGTCTGTCCAATTTAAAAATGGACAATTTTATTTCCCTATGGCGTGTGCTTATGTCGTGCTTCGGAAAGAAATGCCAATATTTAACATTAACTTGCAATAGTCACTCCGGTAATCATGTGACGTTTCATATCATTATCGTCACTAAAAGAAAATGTTCAAAATCGTCTAATTCATCTTACCTCTTTTTTGCATTTACGTTTATAAGTTCAATAATAAGGTAGTTCAGAAATATTAATTAGGTATTAACCAAACCTTTCGAATTATTTAAAATTTTCTACTTTTAATTTTCCAACAATACGTGTTCATTAAAGGTTTCTATTTAGAGTTTATCTTCAAGAACAAAGAAAATAAAGAATTAATCGGCTCACTCTTTCGACCTAGTAACCCAACCTGATTTTTATGTTTTCCCTTCATCGACATTACTACTCGTTTTATTTATTTTAGTTATTTTTTTATTAAGCCACAGCGCTGAAAGATTTCTGTTTTTGGTTTCGTCAACGTTCAAGAAAGAGTGGCAGGAAAAAATTAAACAAAAATTTTAATTCGGTGTCGAATGTTGATAGCGTGGAAGAGCTGATTGCAGCAATTATGCAAAAGTATACGGAATATAAGAAGCTTAATAAGAAGTAGTGAGAAGGTTCTGACAAATCGGAACGGAGAAGAGAACGTTCAGTTGAAGAAACGAATAGAGTCAAGGGAAGATACTTTCGATTACGGCTGCTTCACTGAAATTTAGACTGAAAAATAGACAGACTAATGAGAAACGAAAACAAGGCAGTAGGGAATGAATAAAAAACATAAATAATTTTTTTTTTTTTTTTTTTATAAATAAATAAGTTGTGCGTCTCACTGGGCAAGTATGCTCGTTGCGTAACTGCCCAACACTCTTATTATCGTTTATTCTAGTAAACAAAATTACAGTTAATCATTCTTACTACGTAAATCGAACGCATTAAACCAAAAAAAAACAAAAAAAAAAACAAAAAAAAAACTATATTAATCAACGCAATTATATATATATATATAAAAATCACAATAATACACTTGTACATAAGGGCCGCTTACATATTACACGTCGCATGCATAAATATACAGGAAAGAAAAAGGAAGGAAACTGGTAAATAGATAGTCTAAAAGAGCCATGCAACAATCATAAAATTATAATAAGGATTAGATGAGAACGATGAAGTTAGAGAAATTCGAGGAAGTATGGCTTTTGCATAAGTAGAATAGACACTAGATAGGCAATAGTAAGAAATGACTATTGTGGAAAAGGAAATAGCATGAAAACATTCTACCAAAAATTGGTGTGGAGTTTATTTAACTAAAGGCAAGAAAGTAAAGCAAGGTGAAAGGATAAATGAGTGGTACCGGGTGAGTCTTTTGAACTATCAGTAAAAAAAGTGTCACATGTGAAGAAAATAAGAAATTGATGACGGTGTGAAATTCCTGTTCCGAGACAAAGGTTTATAAAAGCAAATGTTCCAGATGGATATGAAAGTTTAGTAACGTTGACAGACGACTGTGGGAAAAATTGATCGGAAAATTTTATAGAACGGGGGGAAACATAGGCTGAAATGGAGATTTAAAACTTCAATTATTAAAAATGGAGATGTGAGAAAGTCTGTGGATAGATGCGGGATACGTATTTGGGTTCCGCAATCATTTCTAGAACAGGAAAGAACTTTAAGGCACTAACACGGAGGCAAAAAGGAAACTCTTCAAAAGAAAACTACAAACAGAAGAATCGTCTCTCTATTAGAGATGACAAGGCTATTCACGAGTTCAGCTTCGTAATATTGTGGATAAAGGTAGGTAATTAAGATGTGTTCGGAAAACGACAGATGACCGATAATGGATACACCGTGATAGTATACATTTAACACGAAGGTAGTGGACATATCGCATGATCGTGCATTAACTATGTCTGATTTATAATGACGGAAGTAGGAAGCTTATTTTTTGAAGGAGTATGACGAACAATAATTCATATGTATATCGCGCATGAGTAAATTCAAGAGAATTTTCTGAAACGAAGGAAATCTTATCGTAACCTATATTCACACAACTAACACGTTCTTTTCTTAGATAATAATAATTAAGAAACTCAGCATTTAATATTAAAAAAAAATCAGTCAAGTATGATGTTTCATGTGCTGAGGATAATGGATTCCAAAATTCCATTACAAAGTTACTGGTGAAGCTAATATACATATGTAAGTCGCCGTGTTTCCACAGGAAATAAAAATTATTCTGTTTTTAAATGTTTACATTTTTTAAATTTATTTGTGGATGGAGGTGTTTTTTTTTCTGTATAATATTGCATTGTCATCGGGTTCTGACATTTATTAAAAATTTCAAATCATTCGGACATCGGGAAGTGGCTGAAAAATGGATTCCAAAATTCCATTATTAACTGGCGAAGCTAACATATAAAACATATAATTAGATTCATTTTAGTCCGAAATGACGCGAATCGTGAAATACCAAAAACCGGTTTTTATTGGCTGCTTCGGCATAGCCCATAACCAATCACGCTGCCGGGCGACTTTAGCAGCTGATATTTGTACATCCGGAATTTCATCACTCGAGACATTCACGTGCTGAATTTTGCGCGGATCATTTACGTCTTCAGTGCGGCGCCGGTGGGCTGTTATCTAGCATTCCACGATGCTGCAGATTAACAACTCTTTTCAGAGCTACGCGCCACCAAGGCGAGCACTAATATTCATGGCTACCAGCGCTCTTGCTTGATCACTGTGCTTCGGTATAACCATAATCATTACGAATTGATATTTCTAATCGATCACTAAACCTTCAGATCTTGCTGGGAAGCGGAAACGTTGCTGAAAATTCATCTTTCTTATTTAGCTTCCAGCTATTCGTTCACCAATTCCTATTGGGTTTTCGGCTCTTCACATACATCGCAGTAGCATAGTTACGAATTGATATTTCAACTGTACATATTACAAAGACATTTCTTTGATTGTACAATTTACGAAATATAATTTCTTTCAAATTCTAATTTGTTTATTATTTTACGTGGTTTTCCGAAATCAGTATGTCCATGAAGTTAGTCATGCGGATCGGATTGCCGTTGTGGCAATCGGCCATTTATGGATCGAGTCTCGAATAACTTGAGCGTAGGGACGCTTAGAGTTAGCTAACGAAACTTTTCACGTACATAAATACAATAATAATGCCGGTAATTTTATGACGAAAATCATATTTGAATATGCCTTCTCACTGGCATCATTCGGTAAACGTATTTCGATCACCGGTTTAGCGGAAATACATATTACCATCGCTTGAGTTTCTAGTAGATCGGGTGTAATTTTGAAAAATTTTCATACGAATTGGAAAACCGTTCAACATGGCCAGAAATTTTAAAATCACAGTTGGCAATATTAGAATATACATATATATATTTAATTATTTATATGGCATTGGATTTCTTCGTGGTGTCTGCTTAGCGACGGACGAGGGGTTATTTTTCAAATTTAATTTATTCCACGAAACACGCTAAGGGAAATGCGCCAAAATACGCTGTGTAGGACGCTGGAAAATTGTTGTGGGCTACGTTGGCCTGTTTGTTTTCAGTAAAAGCGGGCTATACTAGAAGAAAGTGGCAGTGTACACAGAGTTCCGTGTCGTATTTCCCACGAGAAAATAGCAAACAGCTTTATGTATCCAGCGAAAGTTAACCAGAAAAATTGTAGACACACACTGGTCGCTTTGCTCTAGTCGCAGTTTTCTTCATTTCCATTGAAAATTCTTCTTTCGAAATTAAATATTCTTCCATTAGCACCCCAAAACAGCATCCTAATTAACAATTAACCCGCCATCTTGATTAATGCCAAGAACCGACCACCGCTTGCCGATAAATTAATCATTATTTTAGACGAATTTCTGAAAGCTTCTCTTCATCTGAACTGCAGCTTACATTGCTCGGGCTACGTGCTTTTTCAGCGTTTTTAAGCAAATCATCGCTTTGTTAAAAATTCAAATTTTCCTTCTCAATTTTTTTTTCTTTTCTTTTTTTTTTTTTTTCTCATAAATTAAATCGAATAATTCATTAGCGGCTTATACTTGATTATTCAGACTCAGATCGATAATATGGCGCGTTATTGTCTTTTTAGTAATAATTTTATTAGATTAACCGGGAAGTACTTTTAAAGTACTCGTCTAATTATTCGAAAATACTTGTGCGTCATCAATGACGCAATTAGCTCAGGAAAATTACTTTTTTCACATACAATTTGAAAGGCACTGACAATACAGCTGAAGGTACTAAAAGTTTCAAGTTTTTTCTTTCTGATAAAAACACTGTCACGGTTGATTCTTAACTAGCGACCGGAAATTTTTAAATAGCGTTCAAAGTCCACGATGGTAGAATTATTATAAAGATTTTTTTTCCAAAGATGCCCCGGCAGCCTTGACCCAACATTTCGAAGGACTAATAGATATAGATGGGAATAAGAATGAAGACAGCAATTTGAGAGTGCAAAAGAGAATATTTTCTAGCGAATACGAAGTATCCGAGGAAAACATATGACAAAAGGATCAGTGTTATATATAGAAGGAGATAAAATAGTGATTATTAAGGAAATAATAATCGTAAAAGGAATGAATTGGAATTTCGGACTACAAGCAGGCTATATAATAAGAAGCACGATTAAAGAATACAGGATATATGTTCGACTAAATTCTTTAGGGGCATGTTAACTAAAACTTTCGCTCAGAAGAAATATGGATTGGAGAACATTAACTAAATAGAAATTCGGTCAGAAATTGAAGAAACGAAACAATGAAGAAGAGGAATGATGAATAAAAACCAAAATGACGAGATGGAAGAGGCTCAGTTAGGATAGGAATCCCAAGAGCTAACATTTGAGAATAAAAAATTCGCATTCTGTTGAGAGAGAAAGACATTCAAAAAGAACATGTTCAAAATTGTAGGAAGCTTCATCATTTAGATGGAGAGAACAACACATAGAAGAAATAATCATTTATTAGAAAAGGCCGAAAAATCCTTATGTTACCTTGATCTCTTCCTAAACAGCCGTCTCTCTTTCCAAGAATGTATTAATTTAAAATACTAAATCTGAAATTTTTATGTCCCCTCAAGTAGGGTGGTGATCCATTTAGTCTCCTTATGCTTTACAAAGCCATCATTCGTTCCAAACTTGACTACTGCTATTTCCTGTATGGTAATGTCTCAAATTCTCTTCATTCAAAGCTTGATAGAATCCAAAATTCTTGTCTTCGACTCTGCATTGGTGCCCTAAAATCTTTTTCTATCTTTTTTATTCTCCGAATCCAGTACTGAACCTTTTTTCTATCTTCCTTCTTCCCGTTTCCGATTTTCTCTTTCTCCTTCGCCCTTTTGTCCTCTACACGTTTCAGATCCTCGAATTCTCTCACATGTACTCTCAACTCCTGGCGCTGGGCCTTCCTACTTCTTTCAGTGCTTCTTTTGTCCTTTCCTTCCCAATTCCTGCTGTTATTCCCTTGTTACTGTTTTTTGTGTTTTACATTTCTGATCACACGGCATTTTAATATTTTAGGTAGTTGTTCTTGCTTCTTTCCTTTCTATTTGTTTCTGGGTTAAGGTCCTTGGTTGACGAGACCAGGGCGGGGGTGATAACGCGCAAAATATCCGAAACTGGTATTTTCTTATTAACAAACAAAATAACAAAAGGAAAGAAAAGATTGGAAAATAGGTGAATATTTAAGAAAAAAATGAAAATCGTGAACTTCTGATAAACAGACTTCTTTAAAACTCTCCCATCAAAAATAATTTCGAATCCTTTTTTCATTCAGTTTAACATATTTATTCTCAATCCTCTACTTTCTCCGATCTACGCAAACTCTTCTCTGCGGGTTTTTCGATCTCCAGCTATTAATCTGAACCTAATTCATCTATTCACATTTTTATATCCATTCCACATTCTCCATCAACACATCGCTCTCGAAATTACTAAATACACCGACTTCGTATGGCGCTTTACTAATGGCTCAAAATCAAATGATTGCGTTGGGTTAGACTTTTTTGTACTTGCTACTATTCTCCGATTCTAGTTTTGAAAACACTGTTCCCCGTATTCTTCGATCAACACTTTGTTATCTTCGAGTGTCTTGAATCTCTTTCCGCTTCTCTACTCTTTCCTAAATACGAGGATGGTTCAAATATAAACCGGAATTTTTAAATAAACGCGCGAAAAATTTATTGTGGAAAAAGTGGTTGCACTGGCAGTTAGACCGGTTTGTTACGAAGCGTGTAGAGCAATTAGAACGGCGTAAACTCACTTTTTAGTGTAGTTAGAGCCATGAATGAAAAAGAAGTACCAGTGTCTGTTGCGCAACGCATCATTATTCGTTTTTTAGTCAAAGACGACGTAAAATCCGTGGAAATTTACCGAAAATTACGCGAACAGTTCGGGGATGAGTGTCTCTCCAAAACTCAAGTGTACGAGTGGTGTTCCGCGTTTCGAAAAGGACGTGAAGTGGTGTCAAACATAGCACATGCGCGGCGCCCAAAAACCAGCATTACAGATGAACACGTCAAAGCCATCGAACAACTCATTTTGGCTGACCGACGCGTCCGTGTACGCGATATGACCGACGAATTGGGCATCAGCATAGGTAGTATTGAGACAATAATTCATGATCGGCTAGGTTATCGCAAAATTGCAGCCAGATGGGTGCCAAGACTTCTGAATTTTGAACAGAAATTCACTCGTTGGGAAGTTTGTACGCGTCTCCTGCAGCGGTATGAAGAGGAAGGAGAGAATTTATTGCGGCGAATATTCACCACGGACAAAACTTGGGTACACTACTATACGCCGGAGAGTAAACGCTCGTCTATGGATTGGCGGAAGAAAAAAGAGGGAGCGCCAGTCAAAGCGAAGGTTACACAGTCAGCTGGGAAGGTGTTGTGTACCGTGTTTTGGGAGACATGAAGGGAGTGATCGCAGTCGATTTCCTAACTGAACAACGTACTGTAACGGCGCAGTATTACAGTAACCTCCTAAAAAACACAGTCAAACCGGCTTATCGAACAAAAAGGCGCGAAATTCCGATCCGTAGTGCGATACTGCTTCAACATACCGCTCGGCTCACGATGGAGACATTGGCCGAATTGGGCTGAGAAACACTTGAACACCCTCCTTACAGTCCAGATTTGTCGCCTTGTGATTATTATTTGTTTGGCCCGTTGAAAGAAGCACTTGGTGGACAACGTTTCGAAAGCAACGATGAGGTGGAATCGTTCGTGCGCAAATGGCTATGTGACAAGCCGCGAGATTTTTACGAAAAAGGAATAAAAAAATTGCAGGAGAGGCGGAAAAAGTGCGTAGCGTGCGAGGGGGGTTATCTCGAAAAATTGTAAAAAATATGAGCACTGTAAGTATAAAATAAAAATTTTTATGACGAAATTCCGGTTTATATTTGAACCACCCTCGTACTTTATACTTACTGATTCGCTCAGGGTCTTGAAGTATCTCGAATAACTTTTATGTAGATAATGCAGTTAACCAAGCATCCTTCTTCTCCATAATTTCCTTATTCGATTACAAATTCACCATTTGGATCCTTAGACACGTCGGTTTTCCCGGTAATAAGGCCATGGACTGGGTTTCTACAAAAACTTTCTTGCTTCCATCCGTACCATTTCATAAAAACATTCCTGATTTTTTTTATAACTGAATCCTGGAACAGGTGTAAACAAAAAAAATCACGTTCTGCCTATTAAATCTAATCCTTTATCTCAAATTTTTCTTCCATTCCGATCAAGACAAAAAAATATTGTACCCGCCAGATTTAAAATTTCTCACTCAAACCTTACCTAATTCAATCTCCTATAAGGCACAGATCTTTCTGTATGCTTTTTTTGCTACAAAACGCAGTTTTGTATTCCTCACAAACATCCCTGCTCCACTTAAAGCTCGGAACAGCCTTTCTCCGTCTTTACCACAGATTTTATCTGATTCTTTTTGTCATATCCAGAATATATTCTAATTTATTCATTTTCTTAGCATTCTTAATTTATAATTTATTGTAGTCTACCTTTTAGACCTCGGAGACACATGCCCGTTACAGTAGCCAGCGCTTTTATTATTCAATGAATAATAATAACGTATTTAATTTAATATTTATTTGAAATATTCATTATTCATTTCTTATTCATCATTTTTTTTTAGAATCTACAAATTTTTTCGATTTTTTAAAATTTTATTATATCTCTGTTGTCCAGACTATAACGGAACGTACAAATGTAATCTGGTTTCCTTAGTAAACGCTAGAATTTTGGCTATAGCGTCAGGAGTTTTTGAGAGAATCTCATGCACAGGGGCCTCCCTGTTATGCGCTCTCCGGTGCGTGTGAGCTTCTTGCAATTATAAATCAGATGTGTCACAGTTGGTTCGTTTAGCAGCCTACATACCGGACGGCTGGTTGATGGGGGCCGTTGATGTAAAGATAGTTATGTGACGCAGCAGTATGTCTCACCCGGAGACAATTAAGTATTGAGTATTGTTTCTTGTTTATGTCATAAAAAGGCAACCAGAGGTCATTAGTTAGTTTAGTGCTTCTTAGGAACTTTCTTTGTGCATTTCACTCAGATCTTCACTCTCGTTTGCACATGCCGGTAAATTTATAGGATAGTGTCGGAAGGAAAGGCAGATTCTTTTATTGCAGAGCGAGCTGCGAGGACAATTTCATCGCTCTTAGGTCTTCCGACATGACACTCGGAATCCATAAAAAAGACATTTTGCATCCCCTTCAATGCAGCTCATATAAATCACGCTGGATTTTTGTAATAACCGGCTTTTTACTATTATATTGACGGCACATTAGAGGCCAGTGTGTACGCGATGAGTAATAGTCGCCGGTGATGGTTCTATTTAATTCGACATGATAAATACATGAATCTACACAATTCCGTATGTGGGGATCCGTACAGCCATTATTTAATCGGACCGCGCGCGCCAGCTGCTATAAATTTTGCTTCGTCACTATATACATGTGTGTAATATTTGTATTGCTCGATGATCTCTAATATACAGTTTTTCGTCGCATATTCATTCTCACGCTGTGGATGTCTACTGCACTCAAGGAAAGATAAGCCGATATATGTATGTCAAAAGGCTCCCCCAGGTTGGTATCAGCGTTGCACAACTCGGAGTGGATTTCGGAATAGAGCCCATGTTATAGTCTGATAATGTTCTAAGAACTTCTGGTACGGAGTCGCTGGGAAAAATAGTATTGTACGGTAAGTATTCCTTATTATATGGAAAAGGTTTGTCACAACTCGGTAGATGGCTTAAATACAAAGACTTTCTATAGTGTAATAACGAAGGACATCCTTTACAGATAGTAAAGAAAGTCGGATCGAAAAGTCGGTCGAATAAAGAACATAGCAGGGTAAGTTTAGTCTTTTTTTGTTATGCTAATATCAAACGTGTCTTAAATCAATAAACCTATTTAATAAAATATAATAAACTTGCTGGCCGCGCTTCCAGCCTGACTGCTGTACATAGCGCGGAGAAAAAAACTGTAAAAATTTACGTTTTCCTGTGCAGTTATTGAGAAAGAAAAATTTTCAAAAATAATGAAAAGTTTTGTTACGATTTATTGCATCTTTGTTAAACAAACTTTCTTTTTACTTTAATTTGATAAAGCACCGGAGGTAATAACTGGAATTCGTTTTCAGCGTGAGAAAATGAAATAATCAACGATCACATTTGCATAATGTGCGAAGAGAATTGAAAAAAGAAAGGTCATTTCCGAAAAATCAATCGCGCCCGCTTGAAGAAATGCGGAAAGTAATTAAGGGCTGAACGGGTTTCTCAGGAGAGTGATCATGGTAAGTGTAAGCCTACCAGACATAGAAATATAAATTTTTAATCACCGTGTCTAAATTGTTTTCCTAATTATGGAAGCTTCAAATTGTTAAAGAATTACATATGATATGTTTTTTTTCATATTTCCCCTCCAAAATAAACGCAACCATGTTGTCGGTAATTCTAACCAATCCTTAACGGCTCGCTAACTTCGTAAAACCTGCCGCAAACAAATCAATCGAGGTCGAAAAAATTGCGGTTAGTTTAAAATAGTAAAGACCCGTCAACCAAAAGACTGACTCTGGCAGAATTTTACAGCCGATGCACGATGCAAATCAGACAATAGAGGAATAGAGTAACGTTATTTGAAAGGTTAGCTTTGACTAATTTGGACGCGGTTTGTACAGACAGTAGACGAATGGTTACCACGAAAGTGTGCTAATTCGACGTTTGCACATTTTCATTTACCTATTTGCACTCCAAGTTACTTTATTCCTAGTGAAAAAAAACTACAGCTTTCGCACACTTAAACTTTTAGACCTCCTCCTAATAAAAAAAAAATCAACATTTCCTTTAAGTGTTTATAGTAGCACTATATATATATATATATATATATATATATATATACACACATATTGCAGTCACTATGGAAGTAAGATTGGCTCTCGCAACAAGCTTGCTTTCTCCGGAAGATCAAACACGATATCGAACCGTGGTTCCCTCCTTTTGACCTTTCTAGAACCCATTCAGTTGCAATGATAAGGCTCCGCATCGGACATATTTCTTTGACACACGATCATCTTTTACTTATCTGCGAGCCTCTTGTTGAGTACTATTTTTGTTCCTTCCTCCCTGCTCCCTCAATAAAACATCAGCTCCTGGAGTGTCCTTCGTTTGCCCTTCAGCGTTCTAATTTCCGCACAGTGTGTCTCTGCAGTCATCTCTGGCTAACTCGTCCTTGAATATCGCAGACACTATCCAATTTCTCTATACAACTGGTTAGCTACGCGTCATTTAGCGATCCCACCGTGATAGTGTCATAATAGCTGCAATAGCTGCGCATGGCACTGAAGAAAAAAAAAAAAAAGTTCTGGTACAATTGAAGAATCAAATGTGGGGGCAAGATGAAGTTTGAAAAATCAAATCAAACTGGTTGCTGCAGAAGGCTCACTCGAAGAGAACCATAAGGAGAGACTCCTGTTTAACTGGGAACCGATAGCGACTAATGCATAATAGTCTGTCCGTTCGTAAAACAACCGAAATGCGCTGACGTCACGAAATTATGCATCCTCACATTAACCGTCAGTAGTTCATAACAAATATAACACTCGCTCTGTGTTAACAGCAGGTGGTCTGTCTAAATATAAACCGGTTGGCGGAAAAAAACGCTTGAACGTACAGAGATGAAACAAAAACGAGGTTTCCGTTTCCGAAAGGGGGGTTGTTTTTTTTGGGGGGGGGGATCGCCAGTCGAGGGCATTACCCAGCATAAAAAGGGGAAGAATAACGCAAAAAGGGAAAGTCATCTTATTTTTATCGGTAATATACGCGTCAAGTTTTGTTGATAGGTATGCTGTTGCTGACACTGAACAACACTGACGCTCGAACGGACTTGCTTCGTCGGGGCCAGACTGTATTTATGAGAAAAGACAATACGTCGTAATCCACTAGCAACGCCGAGCGGATCGGTCAACCAATTCAAAACGTGACAGTGGAGAGCATCAATGATTAACGAAGGGAAAAAAGTATTAATAATCATATCATAAGATCGAACTGATTAAAATATCTGTGAGAATTTTACCTTTTTGGGCACTGTGATTTTTTTGATTCCAGATAAAAAGGGAAAAACAAGTTCGATAATTTAAAAAAGTAAAATAAAAGGCAAGGAGAAAAAAGCAATAACTCTATTCATTAGATTGCGACGTTTGTATATTTGTTAGGTATTTTTTGGGGTCTTTTATTCCATCAAAAAAAGAAGAATAAACGTTTATTTGTAGGATTTTAGCGGATAATTCGGAATGCGCGGGGATGTCGAAGGTGTCGAGTGAAATGTGATTGGTTCACTGGAGAAAGTTGAGGCAGCAGTTCTGGCGAACATTCGCCCGATAAAGGCCATTTAGCGTGCGGCCTCGATTAGAGTGTGAGCTTTTCTTAATGTACGTGTATAGTGTTTGATCGGTTAGTGTGTCAGGTAGTAAGTGCCGAAAAGGAATAAATGGGATTATTTTGTTTACGGCGACGCCGTTGTTGCTGTCGCTGGCGGATTTATTTCTAGCGGCAATCCAGTCTCGCTATAATCGATGAACTCTGCAACCCGTTCGCCCCCCCCCCAACCAAGCATACGTGCACACCGGTACCTACACACGCCGTCTACTATTTCATCCGGCCGCGTTCTAAATCTTTTCGGCTATTTTACTTTTTTCCTTAGCTCGTATTTTATTAGCTGTTCTAAATTATCGGGCCACTTTCTAGCCCGATATCGCCATTGTTAAAGAGGTAAACTTTGAATTGTAAAACAGCCGACGCCTAGAAAACCCATCAAGACGCCCAGACGCTGCAACTGCTTCGCTGCTCGAATTCCGATCTGAATCGGAATTGAACGATAGCCGTTCAGTTCTGCGATTCACACGTTCAATATTACGACCCGAATATCGGTCGCAGTTCACTTTTAGAGAGCTGAATGAACGACGAGGATAGAATTGACAGGCTGCTCTGTTGCAAAAGTCGACTGGGATCTCTATTTGTTCGGCTTTTGGAATTTCGTGCACTGATATCATTATTATTGTATACCGGTAAATATTTCAGTAGGAAATATCTTTTCAGTCATTCCGTCAATCCTGCGCCGTAAACAACTAGACTGCCGAATGGTATCGAATGTACAATTTAGCGGGGTTGAACATTTTTTTCGCTTCCGATAGAATAATATTCGGCGAGAGGTAAAAACCCATTTCGCGCGGCGAATGCTTTTGGGGATTAATTGCGCGACCTCCCGGACCTACGAGTTAAAAGTAAGATACTACTGCCCGTCACTGATCTCTGTACAGCGTTCACAAGTGTATGTACCTTTGTGTATCGGTGAAAATATGTACAAAAAAGTGCTGTCACAAAAAATTCAATCTTGTCGTACCGCGGGGTAAATCTTGTCACGAAAGAAATCCTTTGACAAAATCATTTATCGGTTGTTTCTGCGCAAGCGTTTCTAATCAGAATTTTGTAGGTTATAGGACACTTATTTAATTTTCCGAAGATACTAATACAATCTGAAGTCAACGTGGAATTATATAAAAATAACGAACGAACAGAGAGCTTACGCAAGAACTAATGAATATCTTTTTCTTTTTTTTTTTTTAAATTTCTAAATAATTTGCGGGTCCCACAAGACAATTGCCCCGTCTGTGGGTTCTCAACATAATTATATCGTTTGTTCATAAATATACATCTTAAAGCTAATACATCATGTTCATCTTATATGTGTACTTCTATTTTCACTAAACTACGTCTAAATTTTAAATAAATACATTCCTACTTCACGTAAGCCAAAAGGAATGTAGCTAAAAAAAGGCAACATACATTAGTACCTAGAAACTAAAAAGCCCCCTTTTTTTTTTTATTTTTTACAAATTATTCACTTTCCCCATCATCTTATATCACTGTTCCTTTCCTTCGTCTACTAATTTCTCATTCTTTGCTCCGAGCTATCAACCAAATTTTTATTTTGTCTTTCCATTATGTTCAAATTGCATTCGTATCTACTTTGTTATGTTACCCAATATTTGACTCAGAACTGCAACATTGTCAATTTTATTGTTAATTCCTTTAGGTTTTATAAAACATAATTCGTTATAGTGTTCCTAGTCCCATATTTCTCTTGTCGGTAATCTTTTTTTTTTCTGTTTTATGCTTTAATAGATTACTGTAATGAAAAAACATTTTTGAAGACATTTTTTATTATTATTACCCGACCGAGTAGTATTCGTTACGAGATTCGTACTTCTCCAGCTCGATAAAAATATTTTCAAACATATTTTTTGTAGTTCACTGATTTTTCCTTAATTCTGCCCCCCCCCCCCCCCAATTTCGATTCCCTTATCTAATCCTAGACATTATTAGTGTGTGTCAAAATACAACCTCGTGGTTTTGTAATTCATAACGTGTTTTAATTTGTACAAAGCCGGAATAGTCTGCGTGATTTTCCTAGCAATGTTATCAATGTGAATTCTCCATATATTAACGCTTTATCAAATGTTGTTATTATTTTAAGGTCGTTAAAATTATCAGCTGTTTCAATCGGGGATCACAACAGCATACTTTAGCTCCATGAAGACAATCCACATTATGCAACACTATTTTTGGGAACGAACTTTCTAAACCTGCACCGAGTGTTCTTACATACATCACTTTTGATTTTTTGGCATTTATTAATAATTTTTCGTCGTATACCTACATCTGCAGACCTTATTCAGGTCCTCCTGAAGTAGTCTTTCCGCAATTTCTACATCTTGGCGTTCGATTATCGGAGCAATATCATCGGCATATGCGTAAAATTTGCCATTCGTAACACAATTGTGAACAGAGTTAATGTAACTTAGAAACATTAACGGGGCTGCTAATATAGTTCCTTGTCCTACTTCATATTTCGTTTTTTCCTTAACATCGCTATATTCATTCTAAATTTTCACTAAGCATTCCGTAAATAACATCTAAACCAATTGAGATATTTCCCTGTTATTCCAATTTTGATTAAGTCCTCTATCAGAATTTCCCCAGCAACGAAATCAAAAGCCTTAGTAAGACTTAAAAAGACCAGAAAAAATTGTTTTGCCAGATGCTAATCCCTTATTTACAACAGATGTAAATGTTCTGAGCAGTGTTACCGGAGATTTCCCCTCTCTGAACCCAAATTAGTTGTGATATACTAACTTATTCGCTTCCAGGTACAATTTAAGGTGATTAACGACACATAATGCTCTACCACTTTAGCGATAACTGTGATATTAACGTGATTGGTCTATAATTTTCGCATAGCGTTTTATCCCCGCTTTTAGGTATATTGCTCTTATTATCCCTACTTTTAATTCCTTGGGGAATATATATGTACCTTATTTTACCGGCTCATTAATTACTTTTTGTTAACGGCGGAGCAAGCCTTTTTGCATGTGTCATTACATCTTTCACTCAAATACCATCGTACCCTTGAGCTTTATTCGACTACATTTTTTTAATTACGGTTTTTATCGCTTCATTCGTGGCTTGTGGTGTGTAAAATGACGTAACGTATTAACATTGTCGGTCATAATGAAACCGATATCACAATTATGGTTCATTTTTTCAATAACATCCGCACAGTAATTTTGAAATTTACAAGCTGAATTCAGATACCTATCGAAATTATTTCTTATTACCTCATCTATGATTATAGTCCTTTTTATAAACACTATTTGATCTTATATCTTCCGGATTTTTTTAAATTTTGTTATTTGCTTTTCATAATTCTTGTTGGTAGTAATTTTCTTTTTCTTGTCTTATTTCCTGCTTTACCTATTTCCTGTATTTCTTATACAGTTCTTTACATCTTTCCTATTTGAATTATTCCCTTTACATCTTTTGTAATATAGATCTCTAATATATATGAAGTTCAATATTTTCCTGTTCATCCAAGCTGCAACGGGCTTGTGTACCTACTTCTCCCCTTTGTCTGTCTAGCCAATTTGCACTCGCCATAAAGTTTATCGAATAATGTTTTTAAATTATTCACTAATTCTTCAACTCCTCTCTTTTCCAGCAAACCATGCCAGTTTTAAGCATTTACTTTACCGTTTAGCAAGTTTTCATTCAAAAAAATTTTACGTCTGCTAACGTTCTTCATGTCGTCGTCCCTAGCTACGCAAAGTGTGCCACAAACTATATAGTTGTCTGAAATTTTTGTCTTTATAATACGAGCCATTACTTTATCTATTGAATATTCAGGATAAATACTATACAAGATTTATGATTCCTGCTCGTATCTATTCTCTAGTTGTTCCTTTAATTAGCCGAAGTCCACCGTGCCTTGTTAAGATATTCAGAAACTGATCATTTACTTTACTCCTTGAGACAGTGTTAATATTGAAATCTCGGCGAATAATAATTTTTGTGTTCCGATCTAGACTCTTCAGGCTCTCATCGAATTCCTATAGACAGTGACCAACGTTGTTGCTCGATAACCTATAAATTGCTATCAGGTAAATTTTTTGATTCTTCCTTACACTTATTTCTACTACAGTAATGCTGTCAGCAGCAGGATTTCCCGTATACACCACCTTAAAACTAAAAAGCCTTTGTCCCTAATATGTCATTATTCCACCATTACGGTCTGATGGTTTCCCAATTACGCATTTCTCATAACCTTCTATGTTGAAATATTCAGCCTCATACTCTTATATTTATTTCAGTATATCACACTCACATCCTGCTTATGAACTTGTATTAATAACTCATCCCAATTGCATCTAATGCTTCTAATGTTTAAATGAATTATATTAATAATATTCTAATTTCCTCTTTCCCGTTAATATGAATAATTACATGTGAGTTTTATTGTTTAATGTTTACGTATTCATTACACTCAATTTTATGACAGAACTGCAATAAAGATATCATTTGGTTGTGGAAATACTTTTCTATTTAATTTAAATTCCAATTCCAATTTTTGGGACTCCTTCTTGCTTACATGATTTATCCCGAATCACCATTTCATCCATGGTTGCTTAGTTTCCCCCCGCTTACCTCAAAGTGTCTTCTTTCTATCGTTTTTCATTCCTTTTCTTCTTTGTCCTCTCTCTCTCTCTCTCTCTCTCTCTCTCTCTCTCGATAACTCAGTTTCAAGCGATTCCTCTCGTATTTTTTTTTTTTGAACGCTCTTTTTTATCATTTGCAAGATCGACACTCTATTCATATCGAAACGTCATATTGCGCATCCTTTATTCTTTTCTTTTATTCATCGCCGAATCATTCAAATTACTACCTAATCTCTGTCTTCGATACTTCATCACACCACCATTTAATTGTTTTCATCAAAATTCTTTTCCTCCTTGCCATTCCTACTCTATCGTATTTAGCTTCTCGCACACTTTTTTCTTTGCGTAAGATTCAGATTCTGCAGTTAAACTATAACACTTTTTCTGTAGGCTCTACTTTTCCAATGGTAGCTATCGCGTTGGTTAATGACTTTTTTACTTCATTTTTCACCAACATTTGGACTTTGCCCTCCGCAGTTGTGCCCATAGTATTGAATGGTAAATTCTTTTCCTCTCTCCGAATAACTTTGTGAACTCTACCTTTGCAGGAATGATCACCCGGGCTCTGATTTCGTAGTTCTGGTCATTGGGACCATGTGATGTTCACCCTTCGCGCGTGTGGTGATAAAATGTACTTCATAGTTCATTACATTTTTATATAGAGTTATTTTTTTGAAGATTGTCCCAGAGTTATAACCATGTGCTGCCATAGACAATTACAATATTGATCTATTTTTTCCGATTTCATTTTTTCTTTGTTTTGTAAGTTGTTTGGTTTTTTTTTTTTTTTTTAATCTTGGGCGCGTCAACTCAGAACATTTACCCAGCACAAAGAACTAACAAATAATGAAACGTAGGGACTTGAAAGTTAAATCAGGAAGCGATTAGAAATAGAAGAAATAAAGATAGCCAATATAGGAACAACAGAAAGAGAAGGAAGAGCAAGAATGTAGTGGGCACAGTAAGGGGTCGGGAGGCCAAGGCCAAGCAAATTAGAATAAAGGACTGCGCGTTCTGAGGAGATAGATGAGCATTCGAATAGGAGGTGATTTACATCGTTTCCTCCTATTCTCTACTTGTAAGCGATATCTTCCTGTTCTATTCAGATTCTCTTTTTCATTTATTTCGTCCGTTCGAGATATTTTCTTCGCGACGATGGGTAAACGTTTGGCGCTGATCGGCTGAAAATAAAGAGAAAAGCCTTCTTATTTTTTACTTTATATTCCTTTCATTAATAATGTTTACATTTAGCAACACCAATTTTGAAAACATTTTATATTGCCGAATTATATGTTTTTTTTTTTTGTTTTTTTTTTTGATTGAAAAGGAAGTTAAGGGGTAGTTAAAATAGATTTTTAAGAGCAACATAAGGCATGTCGTTAAGGCCCGAAGTGGGACTGCAAGATTTGGATAGAACAGACTTTAAATCATTAACATCGAAAGCCGAAGAAAATAGAGTTTTGTGAAAATGTTCTAGAGTGCAATTCGTCAAAGGAAGGAACGTAAGCAGGAGCGATAGAATCAACGAACGATATTAGGCTATCTTCAGATACATTGAAAGAAAAAAGGCGTTCAGAAGATGGGAATTTAAATGCTCTGGCCATCCTCCAAATGTGTGAAAGAGGAGTAGTTCTGGAGAAGGAAGAGCAAAATTTCTCTTCCAAGAGGCCTTCTTTGTGGCTTTAAGTATAAATCTAGCCAAAGCGTTGGCTTGTTTATGAGCCAGAAAATTTCGGGTCATGGGATTAGAGCGATAGGTTTTGAAAATGGTCAAATGCGGCGTTACGCTCATCATTACACCAACGAGATGAGACCGCATTACGATGAGTGGATGCGGAAGGACGGCGAGGAGTGGAAGTTAGAGAAAGAGCATACCTGATAGAATGGGAAAAGAAATTATAGAGAGAAATATAGGATCAATTCTCCACCTCTGTAGTGTAAACGTGTTCTTATGTGTCACCGAGGAGGCGCATTCATCCTCAAAGTTCCTTCGAAATTGGTTCAAACGTCATACTATGTGAACGATAATTTTGTAGTAAATGAGAAAACAAAACGAAAACCGAAAACATAATAACGTATTTAATAGCTTGCTGCGTTGTAATGAATGTATCAACCGAAGATAAATGACGATTCTTCTAGCTTTTAGGACTATGCTAATACAGTAATTTGGAAAATACGAAAAAGTCAAAAAAATTAAATAACTCTCTGTCTCACTAACATATATACGAATTAAATTTATACGGCTGTGATAGAACAAAAGGAGGGTAATTTAAAGAGGTTGTAGGAACTTTGGCGAACGGCCATTCGATCGGCCGACTAGTTCAATCTACAACCAAGTCAATCTACGGTAAGCCGATCTACGGCGGGTAACGGCGAAACTTTCTGTAGACATTATCATGAACTATTATTATTATAGTTCGAATTTTGCATTGAACGATCGGCTTATTGCGAATTTAAAAAAACGAAACGAAACGGTTAAACGGTTAAACGGAATTAATCGTTTTACGTCGTTTATTGTTTATTTCTTTGGCGGGAAAACACGAGCCTAGACTTTACTACTACTCGGTGATATTACGAAGCCGATTGTTTTTTTTTCCGGCGATGACCCCGGTCAATAGGAGTGCGCTGATATTTGTGAAGATAAACATTTCCTTTTCAACGAATTTGTACTGAAAATGAACAAAAAAAAAAAAGAAGAAAATATTGACTACGTAGGGTCAAGCGAAAGTTTACAACAAAAATTGGGGAACGAGAAATTCTTTAGCAATAAAATAATAAAAATAAACGATATTTTTATGAGCCAATGCTATCAAAGGAATTTTAGATGGGTTTGCATTTGTTCGGTCTGCTCTCTAATTGAATTAATTTTTCTCCTCAAGAAAGGGCAGCAAATCTTAACTTCATTAGATGTAGTGCTTGAATGAATTACTTTCTCCATATATATGTGTACGAAAATAATTTTAATTTTTACCACAAAAAGAATAAAACAGAAAGGTTTTCCTATTATCTGACTCGCTTTCAACTGCAATAATAATAATAATAATAATAATAAGCATTACAAGATGGTGTATGGAAAACGCGTGTATATAGGAAGAGAATATTAAAAGAAAGGATAGAAAACGAAAACTGTAGAAAGTGTAACGGAAACCTGGAGACCATAGATCACATACTCGCAGGATGCCCCATGCTGGCACAAACGCAGTACACACACAGACATAATAATGTTGCTAAGATTATATATAAAGAAATATGCAAATTACACGGGGTATAATAATTAATAATGAACCATATTACAAGTGTAAACCGCCTGCTATCGCTGAAAATGAAACGCATAAGATATACTGGGATATTCAAATAATAACAGATAAAACGGTCTCTGCGAACCGACCTGATACATAACGTTAGTCGATAAGAAGAATAAACATATGGTCCTTATTGATATTATAGTTGTGAACAACGAAAACATTGAAAATAGGTAGTCTATGAAAATTAATAAATACCATGGGGAATTAGCCGTAGAGGTTAAAAGACTTTGGGCTATGAATAGGTTCAGGATAATACCATTCGTCATATCAACAATGGCGGTTGTACTAGTAACTTTAAACTATGAAAAACTAGTAGCCGATATTCAGAAATCAGTCATCATTGACTCCACTCATATATGCAGAATGTTCAAAGAAACATAACGTACTTCTCTCTGGTTCATGCCCGAGAAGCTACAACGTAAGCCTGAGAAAAGCGGAGAAGAGGATAACGTAATAATAATAATAATTACAATTATAATATTAATAATAGTAATCAAATCAAATCATTTATTTTATTATTATTATGATCCAAATTCCATTTATACGCAAAGTTTCGCGAGTAATGGATTACAGATTAAAAATGAAAAGCACTGAAAAAATAATAAATAAATAAATAAACGAATATAACAAAAAAGTATAACAAGGAAAAAACAAGTAAATAAAATAAGTAAACACTTCTTTAAATAATCATAAGTTTTTATAAGAAAAAGAAAAAACATTCTAGATAATACATTTGAAAAGAAAAATTTAAATTTAAAAAGTGCAATAGAGGTATTAGGTATAATAATTACTGTATATATATATATATATATATATATATATATATATATATATATATATATATATATATATATATATATATATATAAGGGGATACTTAATTACATTTAAAGAGAGGAAAGTGAAGGGATAAATTGATATAGGTAGCAGTATAATGTGCTGGCCGAAAGTGGAACTAGCAAGCTAATGGGAAGGCGTTAATCTTACTACAGACTGAAACGACTACGTATTAAGTGCCTGCAGCAGTTTAAACCTATGCGCCGCTTCTTTTTATAATTTCTTAAGAGATTCTGGGAAAATATTTTTACAGGTAATGGAAGAGGTGGTTAAGATAACTTTCTCGAAATATATGTTCTGCATGCTTGGCCCAATTTAACTTCTGGTCGAACATAATTCCCAAGTATTTAATTTCATAAGTTCTGTCTATGTAATTATTATTTGGTAGTAACAATTTGAAACTGTCCCATGTTTGGCGGATGATGATAACCGTAAATAATGTATTTTGTTTTCTCATAATTAAACACTAAATTTATTATAACGTATACAATGAGTAATTGTCGTAACACCTTCTTGCGCTATAAAATATGGGCGGATCTGGCATCTACCAGAAGAACAGTGTCATCAGCAAAAACACCAGTATCCTACCTATAATATACTAAGGTTACACACAGGTCATTTATGTTAATTAAAAATAGAAACAGTCCCAGAATACTTCCCTGGGGTTCCCCATAATTCTTAAGAGTCGATATATTTTATCCTTTTCTTTAATCAGATTGATTATTTCATCATTTATCCACGGATTTCTTTTCCTAAGAGTTTTACGGGACTGCTTAATCTTATATTACAGCCGTATACTATTAAGTCTGTCAAGGTGGAAATAAGCCATTCAAAATTTTCATTTTTTGATGCAGAACTGGAGTAAAGAGATTCACACTATTCCAGTTTGATAAAATAGCGCTAAAGTTCTACTTGTTCTCCGCTTATAATTCTAATTATTGGAGAACCCTCAACTTTCCGGGCCAGGATTCTATTATTTTTGATCCGGACAAATTTCTTAGAAAGGAAGACTTTCTGAAAGATACAATCCTATGGTACGGATGTATATCCCCCAATCGGAATCTGTTGAGTGCAAGGGATTTTTTCTTTTTTTTTTTGACATTTGGATAGGTTCAATGTTCGATTTGACGGTCCCATAAAAATTACTTGCTAGAACCGGGATGAAATCCATAACGTGTTCACTCATACTCCTATGCAGGAAGGAAACTATTTCTGGTGTGGTGGTTCATCAAGTGTGGTATAGGGGCAGATAATGTCGGCTACCCAGTCTACATATTCGTTTCCGGACATTCCGACGTGTGCCGGCATCCAAAACAACCCTACCTGTATTCCCTCTTAGCAGAATTGCGCACCGTTGTTCTTATTTTATGTACTATCGGACCAACCACCGGTTTTATGGTAATTTATAGTATTCGGTAATTATATATTTCTTATTACCGGACTCGTACCAGTTGCGTGCTTCCAATCTAAAAATGATTCCCCATATAATTATATAATTGATTCTTTAATTTCTTATTGTTTCCGAGTGTGGTTCTTGGCCAGTGAACCTAACAACAAAAAAAAATAAGAACAAAACATTTAAACCATTTCGAAAGTTTTATTTTAGCTTTTGAACGTTTACTTTCACGAATGTATTTCGTCTTTCCAAAAACGGCAAAGAATTACTTTTTCTCCCGGTTTTTTTTCATTGTTAACATTGTAGTATGAAGAACGTCTTGCTAAATCTTTATTTAATTCACCATTTTCTAAACGTAAAATAGTTTAAGTTTTTTCTTTAATAAATAATAGCTTACACACTTAATTGAACAGAAATAATCCTTACGAAAAAACCGAATAATGCACTCGAATGAAACACGTTTCTGATTGTTACACTAGTATGTAGAATAAAAAATAACAAAAATAACAATATGTTTTGTAAAGCAAATTTGGCGCGAAATCGGAAAAACAAAAGAGGAAAAAACTTGGTTAACAAAAATTATTTTGTATTAATTAAACATATAAATTATGCGTACCTGTCGTTACCCTTTCGCTTCAACGTCATCTTTAATTATCATGCAATATGCAATTACTTTTTAGGGAAAAAAGTTACTATTTTTGTAGTAAAAACGTCATCGCTACAGATCGTAATTCAATTTTAAAAGTTTTTAAAATCTAGAGTGCATAGATTGCAACTATCTGGAATAAGCCTGTATCTGATCACTATTTCTTTTATTTTATTACGTTAGAACATTTGTACTTCATTTTATCCCCCCCCCCACCCCACCCACCCACCCACCCCCTTTTTTCTGAATTATTTGAATTAATAATTCCATCTAGTTTGCGCTGCTATCTAATAGGTATGTATCGATCAGTAATTAATTCGATTCGTTTGATTAGTACACTTGTTCAGTCTTGGGGGTGCGCTATTAATTCAGTGTAACCGTGTGTACTCGCATACATAATTTTGTTTATTGTAATGCGCCAGAAGCTATCCGAAACCGCTTCTGAAAGCACTGTTATATCACAATCACCCTACAATTGGCGACCATGAATATGAAATGACCGACACTTCAAACGAAATCGTGCAACGATAATGAGACTTTCTCAGCGAACAAGGCAATTTTCGCTACCGGAATATATAGTAGAAATTATCCGCTGATCTACGGTTCCATATCAGGCGAACACGATTTTATCGGCAAACGTGCTGTCAAACATGCTCCAATGGAAATTAAAAAATTCTCCTCTTTACACTGAATTCTATTTAAGAAATGGAACAGAGAAGTTTTAAGCCGCGTATTCGGCAAGATTTTTACGATTTCATTAACTACGCGACATCGTATAGTTTTCTATTCGCGCGATATATTTTTGCCGATAAATTAAAAATTATTCCGAATGACGGCTATGCCGATGAAAAGAATTACATATTAAATAATCCGAATTAAAGCAATATGGAAAATTAAAAGCTAACTAAAAGTAACCAGTTATTTTTATAATATTTACATTCAAAAAGTGTCGCAATATTGTAAAAGGTTTTAACATACAACGAAAAATATCGAATTTCATTTGATTTTTATTAATTTTTTTCATATTCTACACGCGTTTGAGCAATATTTCTGCTAATGAAATATTTTTAAATTTTAAGAAAACAACAAAAAAAAAACAACTGTTACGTTTTTTTTTTTTTTTTTTTTTTTAAATGGGCACGCCAGCACAGGACATTTACCCAGCACAAAAGATTAAAAGAATAGAAGGACATATGGAGCGACAAGTTATATCAAGAAACGATTAGAGACAGAGGAAATGAATGCGGATAACAAGGGAACAACAGAAGGAGATGGAAAAGTGAGAATATAGAGGGCACTGTAAGGTGTAGGGAGGCCAAGGCTAAGCAAATTGGAATAAAGGATCGCGCGTTCAGTAGAAATAAAGGAACATTCAAATAGTACGTGATTTGCATCACACGAGCCATTGAAGGTTGGAGGATGAAAGGGACACAAAGGAGATTGAACCAGAGCAAAGCGGAAACGAGAAGCCGGGAGCAGACTGTGATTAAAACGAAGGCGAACTATGGAAGAAATGACAGAACGGCTGATACTGGGAAAATTATTAAACCAGGGAGAAACGGATGGAGAAGGCTGTAAAGCAAGGTAAAAGGAGTCAGGGTTGGAGAAAAAGGACGGATAGAGATCAGTCCAAAAGTCACGGTGAGAACGAAAAGAGAGAGAGTAAAGACATTGGGAAGGAAATCTGCTTATGAAACGACCACTTACTGCGGCCGAGCAAGCTAACGAGTCAGCAAGATCGTTACCAGCTATACCACAGTGGCCAGGAATCCAAAGCAGGTCAATATGGATAGAACGGGAGGCTAATAAATTGAAAATCAAGGAGCGTATATAAAGAATAATAGGACAGGAAGAGGGTTCAGGAAGGGGAGATGCGATAGCTACTAAAACACTCTTCGAGTCGGAGCATAGAAGGAAATTCACTAAATTAGAAGTTGAAGATATAAAGAGGACCGCACGCAAAATAGCCGTGGATTCGGCTAGGAAGACAGAAGAGAAGGAGGGAAGTTGAAATGATTCAGAATAGTTGAGAGCAGGAAGAATAAAAGCGGCACCGACCCCCGAAGCAGATTTCGAGCCATCCGTAAAAATCGTGATGTGAGCAGGAAATAGAGAGGAAAGAGTGTGATTAAATTCTTCGTGAATGGCAGAACGAGGAAGAGACTTAATATGTTACGTTCGTTATGTAAATAAATGAAATAATCCAAAAAAAAAAGAAAAAAAATCAATATTGTATTGTTAAATTTTTTTCCATTTTCGCTTAAATATTGCATAGATATTTATAATTTAAAATTTTGTTTTGCGAGGAGTGTTTTATAAGACGAAGCGTCCGTAACTGACACGGGGGCTCATTAGTTTTGTTCAATAAAAACGGGGGGACGTTTCTTGAATTTTCACCGACAAATCGATAGTTTTTTTTTTTTTTTTGTTTTTTTTTTGAAAATATATCGATATTTATTAATATTTGTACATTTTCCTCGTCAAGCTATATTATCGACGAGTTTTCTTACATCTAAATATGCCTACATTATATACTACTTATATACTATATAATTTTATCGCCGCGCAAATATTTTATTACGTAAATTAATCCTACTTTTCCTTATTTCTAACTTAGCTATAACTAATACCTATTATTTATTTTTATTTTTTATTATTTTATTTATTTATTTTGTTCCGTCTCTTTCCCTTTCCCTTTTTTCACCTTTGTTTATTACTGTACCCTCTTCTCTTATTTCATGCTTATTATTGTTCCTATATTTCCCTCTTTCTTTTAACACATTCCCTTTATTTTCTTTTTTTTCACCCCAATTTTTTCCTCCTCTATTATTTCTTTAGGCATTTTATTTAACAACTGCGTTATAATGTATTTTTATCTTTCTTCCCCTTATCTTTGTTTTTTTCCCCTCAGCCCGTATTCTATTTTTATTCTTTCTTCCAATTCTATTTCCTTCTCTGTCATTATGTATTCCCATATCTCTTTATGAATAAGTACATTCCTTTAAGCCTCAGTACGTCTTCTTTTTGTATTGTTTCACTTTCGGCTATCGTATTTGTGATCCGATATCAATTTCAAGCATTTTATTTGCAGCTTACTTATTTTCCCTACTTGTGTTTTCCTAGCCATTCCCCATGCCTAAATTCCATATCTGATTTTCGATTAGCGCATGATACACCATTTTTAACGTTTTATTTGTTGCATATTTCTCTTTAAAGTATGTATAATGCTGGTAATGGTGCCCTAATTTTCTTTGCAATGTATTATACGTCCGTCCCATCTTAAATGTTGGTCCACCATTACACCCAAATATTTATATTGGGTCACTACTTCTATCTTCCGGCAATTTATCTTCTCACATTCATTTCTTTCTTCCCACTCATGTACACATTCGTTAGTGTGCATTATTAAATTTCGACAGTATTCATCATACCTCTATCCCTTTTCATACCTAGTACCATTGCTTTAGTTTTTGATACATTAATTCTTAGATTTTAATCATATGCTTATTTACTTATTATGATTAGATCTTTTTGCATTTTCATTTCTGCCTCCTTGATATCTCTTTATGTGCTGTAACTATTGCTATATCATCCGCAAACGAGTATACATATATCGCTATATTTTAATTCCTTGTATAAACCGTTTGTATATGTAAATAAACAGTATTGACGCTAAATTACTACCTGCAATTTGACTTCGCCGCTGTCGGACGCTGGATTTTATTTTGTTATAATATTTTAATAATTATTCGTTACGCGTAATTTCAACAAATTATTAAACTGACAAATGTGCTGACTAGTGTGGCACTAGGGGCTCATCATTGTGGTTGCAATTACACGCTCGGTTCAGACGCTGTATATTCGATTAAAACGCCGCCGTATCGTATGTGTAATATAGGTGCTTCACATTTCTCGAGGAAAACGTTACAGCAGGAAACTTTTTTGGTTTTATGTAATTTTGATTGTAAAAATTTTTTCGTGCAATAAAGTTCAATTTAAATCTTCATATAAACCGGGTCGCGTTCAACTTGAAATCACTATTGAATGTAACGTTGTAAAAATATTTCCCTCCAATAGTATAGTGTCGTTCGTTCGATTTTTTTTGGTTCACGGAAACAGTTTCAAATCCCGATTTACATCTTGCAATTCCTTTTACTCCCGTGGCTTCTTGATCTCTTGTTCCTAATAATTAATTTCCCCTTTTTATCCCTTTTTATCCCTTTTTATCCCTTTTTATCACATCGTTCGCTCGAATTTTAATGTATCGATTCAGAGCTCCCGGTGGTCGACAGCGCGCGTGTAGTTGTCGGAATTCGTGCGAAACATAATCGTGAGTGGCATATTTTCTTATTTCATACTAATTCGCAATTAAACGCCAAACAGTGGTAACAAATTTAATAGTTTAGAATTAAAAACCGGAATCTAAGTGAAGAAATTAATTTATATAAAAAAATAGAAAAAAAGTAATATTCCGAAAAGTATAAGTCATAAATGTAAACGGTAAAATGACATGTACAGAGATTTTTATCTCTTTTAATAAGCCATGAAAAGTGAAACCGGCTTTGATTAGAAAACCATTTAAGGCGCCTATGAACGTGACTTTTTACGCGAATTCTAAGTATATAGATTTTTATATTATTTTAAGAAATAATTAAACTGTTCTCTCAACTACATATTTAGTTAAATTCGGAAATCAAAAATTGGCCTGCTTCCTTACTTTATAATCCAATAGCGTTGAAAATATCTTGCCACCGCACGGCGTGTGTGTAACACCGCTTTCAGTCTACTATTGAATAAATCTCATTATCGGAGAGAGCTCTAGAAAGTGGAATGGGCCGATAGTAGAATAGTAGGTTTGCGCGAACAATTGAAAAATGAAATGAACGTCGAATTTGTAAGTCGCAACGTTCGCCGTATTGCACAGAATTAAGATATTCACGATAGAGGGAAAGAAACGAAGAAAGAAAACGAATTAAACGAGGTAAGAGGATTAAAATTTAACAGCGAACAAAGTGAGTTACTGGAAAATAGAAAATGAAAAAAGGCTAATAATATATGCTGGAGAAGGATGATAACGAATGAGAAGCCGGCAAAGTAATCCGCTTTAGACGAAAGCGGGGTAGCAACGAACTCCGCTTACTCGGAATATTATTTTGTCTTTATTAGGCAACTTGTTTAATGTGCTTTCGCAAATTCCAGTTTCTATGTGAGAAAAATTTTAGACTCGTAACTCCGAAGCCGAATCAGTCGATGGCATAAGATACTGTAACATGGAAAACCAACATTTCACTTTACATTGTCAGTGTTCGAATATCGCGCACATTCTGTTGTAAATGTCTTTTTATAGGATACCTCTATCGCGAACAATAGCCTTTTCTGAAATGCTAAATAATCCGAATCATAACGCTCTTTCTTGAGTTTTTCAAAGCGAGATAAACGTTTTAATCCAGTTTAAAAAGAATAAGACGCCTCTCTCTCTTGACCCCGTTATCTAGAGACAAAAAAAAGAAAAAAGTAATAATAATAGCAAAATGCGTAATCTTTGTACATCCTTATCAGTAATTGTGAAAAAAGTGAAAAATTTCACTTATTCCTATTTTATTTAACAACCGGGGTTCATCTGAAATATGTAAGTAAATAAAATGTTCGTTGCATCGTCCGAAACAAAATATCATAAAGTTGCGTAAAAAAAACGTAGTTTTTTTTGTTTTTTTTTTCTATTTCCACAAATGGTTTTTGTCAACGGGAATATTAGCCCAAGAAATGGGAAGAAGGAGAAAATAAAGTTACATTCTTGGACGTTTAAGGATAAAGGATAAAAATAATTCGAGATCAGGCATGGCAGAAGTAGTAAGGATCCCGAGTTTTGGTAGAAAAATATAGGAGTTGTTCAGCAGAAAAGGTCTTTTTTTTTTTTTTTTTTTTTTTTTTTTTTTTTTGGGATCGCCAGCTGAAGGCATTACCCAACCTTAGGTTATGTTAGTGAGAGGGAGGAAGAAACGAATTAGAATTGAATATTACCGGTGATGGGAGCAGTGAAGGACGCTATAATAGGAGAATGATCAACGGCGATGGAAGAGAAAAAATAAACGAAGCACTGTATGGAATAGGCAAACCGAATTACAAAAGTTGACAATAGAAGCGAGAGCGTTCTATAGATATAGACACGCATTTGAAGAAGACGTGATTTGTGTTGCAGAGAAAATCAGAATCATCCGGATGGAAGGAACCAACGGGAGAAGAGGACATAGAAGAGCGAAAAGAGGATGCCGGAAGTCGACTATGATCTAGGCCAGGGATGGCCAACCCGCGTTTCGCGGGCCGGATACGGCCCGTCTTGAACATTTTTACGGCCCGCGAGATGGCCAACGTAGTAAAAAATTATGTTCCGCGAACTCTTAATGCGTGTGCATGTTGGAACATTTAATGTAACAAATTTTATGTTTCACTTTTAAGTGACCTCAGTGACGCAGTGACCATCCTAGTATCGCTATTATATTATATCTATGTTTACATGTAAGACTAATAGTAAACGCAATAATAATAACTCATTATGTTTCAATTTTTCACTATAAAGAATGTCCATAGTGGGTCTAAATCTAATATGGGGATATATGATTTTATATGCGCCCCGCGGAGCCGCAAGATCATTTGGGTTGGCTACCCTTGATCTACGCGAAGTCAGCAAATGGAAGAGATAAGAAAGCGCGAGAGATGAGGGAAGTTATAGTACCAAGGGTACGAAGGAGGGTGGGTTTGGATACTAGGATAAAAGTCTCCAGGATTCGAGAATAAAAAGGGATAAATATCGTGCCATTGTAGGCAATGGCAATTCCTGCAAAGAACGTTAAGATTACAAGAAGAAAATTTTGATATAAATTGACCAGTCCGAACAGCAGATCGAGCTAATGAATCGACCAATTCATTGCCCTCAATGCCAACATGACTAGAGGTACCTCGCAGAATTTTTAAATTTTTAATCTAAAAAAAAAGCCTCGAAGAAGTCCTCATGGAGGAATTTCTACTCTTCTTTCTCGAGAACTACCTTCCTTTCACGTATCTGGAAAATGGCAAGAGCTTTTAAATTCCCATCCTCTGAACGTCCTAACAATTCCAATATTTCTGATGATTGCCCTCATCTAACAGATCTCTAGTTTTCTAATTTGATTGCTTCTAATTGGCCATGTCTCACTACTGTAGAGCATTGTTGGTAATATTACCGTTCTGTAAACTTATAACTTAGTATCGATATTCAGGTCTTTGTTTCTAAATACTCGTTACGCTAGCTTATTATAAGCGGCCATTTTTTTTTTTTTTTTAATTCTATGCTTGATCTCCTCGTTCAGTTCATTATCGTCGCCAATTATGCTTCCAAGATATTTGAAGTTTTTGACGATTTTCAGCTTCACTCGGTTCAGGTAGAAGTTTTCATCCGCGCCATTTATTATCATAACTTCCGTTTTGCTTGTATTAATAGCTAGTCCAAAATCCCGATAAGTGTCATACATAGATGATTTAGCGCGCTTTGTAATTCTGCAGGGGTTTCACTCAGTATGACACAGTCATCTGCATACTGTAGATTTTGCAATACAAATATTTCCGTCTTGCTGTTTGTATTAAACCTTTGTAGATTGTATAATCCCCCGTCAAAACGATATTTTATTTTAATACCTATTTGTTTAGTTTTTTGTTTGTATATACATAAGGAAAATCATTCCCATATAAAGGTTGAACAGTG
This sequence comes from Icerya purchasi, assembly GCA_039619475.1. Lineage (NCBI taxonomy): Eukaryota > Metazoa > Arthropoda > Insecta > Hemiptera > Monophlebidae > Icerya > Icerya purchasi. The sequence goes on from CM077115.1 coordinate 55,944,699, forward strand.
ACGGTGCAAGTCCACACCCTTGTCTTACCCCGGTTGTTACCGGAAAAGGATCCGACACTTCGGTATCGCGAATAACTGCACTCTCCATGCTTTCATGTAGTTGTTTTACAATTGAAACAAACGTTGGTGAAGATCCGGTTATCTTTAGACATCGCCATATCGCATTTCTATTAACTGTATCGAATGCCTTTTTAACGTCTATAAAAGTCATATACAAAGCCTTATTTTGTTCTGTAGGCTTTTCTGTAACTTGTCTTACGGCATACACCATATCCACCATGCTGCGCGCTTGCCTTAAGCCACATTGTTCTTCGGGGAGGTACGCATCCATTACCAGCTGTAGGTGCTGCTGTAGAATTGAACTCAGGATTTTACCGGCTGTACATAAAAGTGATATACCACGATAATTTGAACGGTCTACTCTATCTCCTTTGTTTTTATAAATAGCAACAACCATTGCTTCTTTAAAGTCTTTGGGTACAGTTTTGCTTTCCCATATTTCCTTGTACAGTCTAACCAGATATGCCATAAGCTCTTTACCACCAATTTTATATACTTCGCTTGGTGTGCGGTCTAATCCGGCGGCCGTATTTGCTTTAAGCCTTTTCATAGCATGTAGAATTTCCTCTTCAGTAGGTAGAACTTCTCGATCATAATTGATTTCCTGCGTGGGCTGGTTGTTCAGTACATTTTCGTTAACTGAGCATTAATTGTTCAACACCGTTTCAAACTAGCTTTTACTTTATTCCTATCTCTTAGTATAGCTAGTTTCAGCTAATTTTGAAGTAAATTTCTCCAATATATCTTGATTTTTTAAAGAGTTTACGTTGTATGTTTTCTGTGTCTTTGCTGCTTCCTTTGGATGGTACTTTACGGTTGGAAATCTAAATTTCGACCTCAGTAATATGTGGTCTGTGTCTCCATCCGCCCCTCTCATTGTCCGTGTGTTTAAGCAGTCAGCTCTACGTTTTTGCCGCGTTATAACATAATCGAGTTGATGAAGGTGAGCTGATCTTGGGTACATCTAGGTTCCCTTATGTATGTCTTTCATCTGGAAAAAGGTATTAGTAATGTTTAAACCGTTTTGTGCGCAAAACTGTAGTAAACGCTCACCGTTGTTGTTTTCTTTGCCCATTCCATGCGCACCAATCGTTCCTTTCCAAATTTTAGAGTTATTTCCGACTCGCGCATTAAAGTCCCCGAGTATTATCAACCGCTCATTTACTGAAATTTTATTAATTGCTAGCTGTAGATTTGAATAGAACATGTCCTTAGCTGCATCACTACTTTGCAATGTTGGTGCATATGCAATGATTATGGAGGGCTAGATGGGAACTTTATTTTCATTACCATAAGTCTATCATTTATTCCACATGGTTCCTCCAATATATAAGGTGTTACTCTATTATTGATCGCGAAACTTACTCCATTTAGGCGCCTATCAGTAGCTTTAGTGCCCTTCCAGTAGATCGTATAGCCGGTACCCTGTTCATTTGTTGCTCCTTCTTCTGAAAATCTTGTTTTCGATAGTGCTGCTATCACCCTACTACACCGGTTAACCCAATGGCAAGGATGAGACCAGGACGATTGGACTGATGCAGTTGGTGCAGTTAACTACGGACAGGAATAGGATAAATTTATCTAAAAGAAAAGGAACATAAAGAAGATGGGTAAATACCTGGACAAAGAAAAAGAATTAGGAAACGTAAAAAGAGAAAGAAACAAGGAAAAGGAACTCCCCCGCGCTTGCTCAAGGCGCTTGTGGAAGAGTGGTTTAGTTTCGGAGTATCCATTCTCCTAGGACAGTTGTGTTGCAGTGTTAGAAAGCCTGTCCTACCCTTTGCTATTAGGCAGATAGCGGACGATACTTACGGCGGCCTCGACTTGCCAAGGAAAAGGACTTTCGATAGGCACTGTTGGAGTTTTAGCAGACCATCCCCTTTATAGTCTCCCCACGCCCTCCGGCCCTATATATCCTGTCACTACTGGAATCGTCTGCGAATGAGACTTTCCACCAGTAGCCGCTCTTTAGTTCGCGACTGCTCTATTTGTCCAGTTGAGTGTTCTGTGCTTATTCGCAGCTAGCTTCTATATCTAGAGGTCATTCCACAATCCGAAACCGGTGGACGCGCCCCGTTCCGGTTAGAGCTCCGGCTCCCAGAAGGTACAAAGTACCCCCCGGGGGCATATAATGATGGCCTGGTACTCAACCTATATCTGTACTAAAAATGTACGAATAGGTTGCGCCAACGCGCTATGTAGCGTATAGCACCTGAAGAAGAAGCAGAAAAAATTTCGTAGTTGCAACGATATATTAATCTGTAGATTTACGATGCCCGTTTAATTGTGGTTCCGAGCGAGTTTATTTAAAGTTCTTTACATTATCGATATTGTCAAATCTTTCTCGGTACCGATTCACCAGTTTTTTTTATATTTTTGCTTCTTGTTTTTTTTTTTTTTTTTTTTTTTTTTTTTTTTACATAAAATGCACTTAAATTTTGCGACACCATGCGTTTATAAGTAACGTTTTCGGATGTTTCTGTACATATTAAGAGACTGTAGTATTGACGTAAGGTATATTTTCCGAGTATATCTTTATCAGTTTATTCTATTCATCACCTATTTTATTCCATTCGATAACTAAACGGAAATTCTTAGAACCCATTCTGGAATGCAAGAATCCAGTGAACAGTTTTATAGGTCAGTAATTCTTTAAATCATTGCGTGAATACGATTAAAGTACATCTAATTGTAAGTGATAAACTAATAGACTGTGATAACGTTCTTTCTCGTGTTTAATACGTTGAAGAGATAACGCAATTATCATCATTTCTAAAACAGTAAGTAAGCTATTGAATATTTTATTTCACACGAACGGATAAATTAGCTGCAGAATTATGTCATCCTCGAAGAGTGTAACAGCGAATAGAAATCAAAATAAGCGATTTATGAGTGACAGCAGCGAGCAAGAATTACCCAAAAAAGGTGGGAAGAAAAAAGCAGCAAATAAGAAGCAAGAGGACTCTGACTCGGACTGCGATTCGTCGATGGTGGCTTCGCTAGGAAAGGAATGGCTGAGGAAAGAAATTGCGGAAATAAAAAGCTCTATGAATTTCATTGCCAATCAGTACGAGGACTTAAAGATTGCAAACCAAACCTTGATCTCGGAAGTGAAGGCATTGCGGGAACAAGTTTCAGCACTAAAAGAGGAAGTAAAAAGCAAAGATATTCAAATCAAAGAACTAACCTCCACGGTTCACGAATTAGAACAATATGGGCGTCGCGAGAATATTGAACTACACGGAGTAACTGAAATAGTTAATGAAGACGTGCCAAATATTGTCAAGAAGGTAGCAGAACAGCTAGGTGTATCACTAACAGCGGAGAATATCATAGCTGCGCACAGGATACCTTCCAGGAATAAAAGTTTGCCTAGACCAATTATTGCTAAAATAGGTCGGAGGAATGCCGACCTATTAATGGTGAATAAGAAGACGTGTTCAATTCAGGACAAAGACATAACCGGTAACGAAAAGAGTAACTTAAAAATTTATATTAACGAAAATTTGACTCGGTACTATAAAAATTTGCTTTGGGAAGTGAAGCAGAAAGCGAGAGCTCTAAACTACAAATTTGCGTGGGCAAGAAATGGCAAAATATTTGCCAAAAAGGAGATGGAAGGAAGAGCGCTTCATATCAGAAATGCGGACGATTTAAATAAATTAATTTAAGCTCTATAATATAAGATGTTTTCATTAAGTTTATATTATCGTTTTTATTGTAACACGTAGAATACATATGAATATATGCTGTGGTATAAGTGGATGTCTGTGGGTAGTATATATGCGAACGGGAAAATGCGCACGAAACGATTTAATACGGCAGTTCATTAACAGTTCTTATTTTATAATGCATGGTAGTATCTTCATATGTATGCGTGTGCATATCGGAATTAATTTATATTGGTTAGTATGGACAGAAATAACACTGATCGGAAAGGAATTATTTTCCGCGATAACTGGTAATCGGATGTGTGTTGTTGGTATGGATGAGTATGTGTGCGTCGTTATACGTTGCCGGCTGGGTAGTAATGAGGTGTATGTGCCAGTGGGTTTGTTTGTAGTGGTGGCGAAATGTATAGATTTTGGTGATTTGAAAGTTGTTGGTATGTGCATGTTGTGTGGATATTGGTATGCGGAAAGAGTTCAGTCTCTGTCGTTTGTTGTAATGAGATAGGGTTGTTAGTTGTGTAATTTTGATAGTTCTTTTTAGTGATAAATTTGCGATTCAGTGTAACGGCTTGAGGTGCGGTGGTATGAAGCGGTATGCGATCGGTGTGTGAGATAGCTGTGAGTGTGCACCGTTGTTATGTGCAAACACTGAGCCGGAAACGTATTTGTATATTTAAGAAGTATTGTCCTGGTGGTGGTGTTAAAGTAGCTGATATTTGATAAATCTTATCATTTCTTTTGTTTACAGTTAGCTTAGCATGATAATTTATTTTGTTACTTTATCTTTACACGGTTCGCTATGTGGTCAACTGCAAATCGCTGTGTATGAGAAGTGCGTCAGGCTTGTCAGCTTCGATCAAATGAAGCAGCGGTTCGCGTACGGATATTTGTTTGATTAAATGGGTACGAGTGTGTGAGTGAGGTAGGGTGGTACGTGTGCGAATGTAGAAGTGTGCATAGATCTAGATATAAACCGGCGGAAATTAAAGTTATATAGCGATAATCGCGCCGTGAGTCTCGATAAATCAATGTGTTCGGAATATGGTCAATTTTCTACTATCGCACCAGTGTTTAACGACCAATAACAATGACGTCTCCGATTCTATTTTGTAAGAAAATTAACTGCGCTAATTACACAACAATTGGTGACTGGGAGAGGGGATGTATGAGACTATTTAATATAGACAAAGGGTGTACAAAAATTAATAAAGATCTATTTCATGTACTGCACCTAAATATAAGAAGCCTAAGAAATAACTGGGATGAATTTTTGGCATACATCTATAAAACACTGGTCAGTGTGATTATTATCACGGAAACAAATGTGAGAGAAAATGAATTAAAATTATACGTGATCCCGGGGTTCACCAGGTATAGCAATAAAAAACCAGATAAATTTAATGGAGGAGTTGCCATATTTGTCAATAATAGTTTTAAATCCAACTTCCATGCTGAATATAATAATAATGCGTTCGAGTGTTTAGCGGTTGACATAGAAATACATAGCAAGAAAACAACACGAATATTTGCATTTTACCGATCACCAAGCCGTAATGTCAATGAATTCTTGTATGAGCTAGATTTATTTACTAAACAGATTGAGAATAAACAAGAACTTTTAATATGTGGGGACTTTAATATAAATCTATTAAAATGTAATACTAAATCGGAAAATTTTTTAAATATTATGGCTGGGTGTGGGTGTATAAGATTGATTGATGGTGTAACGCGTGAGGAATTTAGAGGTGGTAATTTAACCCAATCATGTATAGATAATATCTTTATTAGGAGCTCAACGGAAGAAATTTATGCAGGAATTATTAACTCAAAAATATCCGATCATTATATAATTGGTTGCCTATTTCCCATTAATAGGTGCTCTTACCAAAAAATGAAAGTACAAACAAAAAAGAGGTTAAACGAAATGTGGCTGAACCACAAACTTAAAAGTTATGACTGGCATAGTCTTGAAAAGATTGACTCCATCGAAAATATCTGCTCGCAAATGCAATCTGAATTTAATAATTTATATAAGGAATGTAGAAAGCAGGTGACGTACACAAAGGAAAATAATTTTTCATTTAAAAATGACTGGATGAATATAAAAATTTTAAACTTGATGAAAATTAGGGATATATACTATAAGCGTAGTAAAAATAATACAACAAACGCGAGGTATAAAAATTTGTATAAAACATACAGAAATATGACTAAGACCGAAATTAGAAAAGCAAAATTAGAATATTACAACAAACAAATGCAACATGCTAATAACAGTACCAAAAAAGTATGGCAGATAATCAATAATATAGTATATAATAAAAACAAATCTTCAATTGATGAGTTCATCTTGAGGCATTTTGAAAGTGCTAAACATGCGGCGAGTAAATTTATCGATCACTTCTCCCAACTAAAACAGCATTGTGCTCAAGCGTGTAATACGCAATTATTGAATAGCGATAACTTAGAGCTGACACTCACGTCATTTTATATTCCAATAGTTACAAACAAGCAAGTAGAACAAATAATTAACAGATTACCGATTCACAAAGCCCCAGGATGGGATGGTATTAGAGCTTCGGATATTAAAAATAATGTAGCTATATTTACCCCCCTACTTACAAAGATAATTAACGGTTCAATTCAAGAAGGTAGCATTCCTGAGGGACTAAAAACTGGTGTTATTAGACCGATATATAAAAACGGATTGGCGAGTGCTTGTGACAATTATAGACCAATTACTATAATCTCGGTTTTAGCAAAAATTCTGGAACAACACGTTGCGTTTCATTTAAGAAATTATTTGGAGAGAAACGAGTTGCTGCACAATATGCAATTTGGGTTTAGAGAAGGAAAATCAACTGTCTCTTTGTTAAGAGTATTAACAAACAGGATAAATAAGGGATTGGCAAACGGCAAACAATTTATTATAATTTTTATAGACATTAGTAAAGCATTCGATGCTGTAAACCATCAAATATTGTTGCGAAATATGCAAGAAATGGGAATCATAGGTAGGCAAAATAAATGGTTTGAAAGTTATTTGTATAATAGGAAAACCGTAGTAAAAATCGATGAAGAATTAAGTAGAGAAGAATTTGCATTAACAGGGGTGGGACAAGGAACTATTTTAGCTCCGTTGCTATTTTTGATCTATACCAACTCCCTTCATAAATTTGTTAAAAATTCGACAGTCTTTGCTTATGCGGACGATATAGCACTCGTTATCGAGCACCGCGACATCCATGAGGCCGAAAAACTCTTGCAAGAGGATGTAAATAGTATGTGTAAGTGGGCGCATGATAAACATCTGACTATTAATATAAAAAAATCGAAGGCTTTGTACATAAGAACGTCCAGTAGATATAGAACATATAAGCCATCTATCACAGTGCATAACAATAATTGCTTACATAATTACTTGATTTCTACTTCGAACTGTGGTTGCACACAACTGGAAACGACAGAAGAGGTTAAATACTTAGGATTAATTATTGACAGGACATTATCGTGGGACAAGCATGTTATAAATTTATCTAATAAAATCAGGCAAATGATACCGGCACTTTATAAATTGGCTCTTTCAATACCATATGGTAGTCTGCGTGTATACTATAACGCTATAGTATTGTCTAGAATCATGTATGGGATATCAATTTGGGGTGAAGCAAAACGGACGATAATCAAAAAGGTTAGTAGTCAACAAAAGAAATGCTTAAAGATAATATTACCTAATAAAGATCAGGTTAACAGCAATATTAGCTGGTGGAGAGAAAAAAATGAAATGTCTCCAAGGATGTACTACTTTTATCACCGATTACTTGAATATAAGACCACAAGTAGATCAATTGCTACAATGACAAGAAGTAGGACAACGAGGAGTAATAGGGAGGTATATTTTATTCGACCGAGAGGCATAAATAGTAAGATTGATAATATTGATGAAATAGTTCTAATTAAGCTCCTAGAACGAATCCCAGAAGTTATAATGCAAAAAGAAATAGGAACTTGGAAATTATTAATTAAGCAATGGTTGATTGATAACACGGAGTGACATTAGAGTAGATAAACTGGGAACTGGCTGTGGCGGAGAATCGACCATTCCAATATATTTATCGAACTCGTGGTTATGAAATTGAATAACGATAAGTAGTTTTTTTTTCATTGTTTTCATCTATTTTAGTCTTGTTTTAATATTATTATTCTATTTTTAGATTTTATAGTTTTCTCACTAATTGTAAGTACGAAAGTTAATAGTATAAGTAAAGAACTTTTGTTACACATTTTTCTTGAATAAACGATGATAAGCGTGTTGGGCACCCGCAGACGGGCAGTATGCCTTGCGGGACCCACAACTTATTTCTTTAAAAATAAAAAAAAAAAAAAAAAAAAAAAAAAAAAAAAAAAAAAAAGTGCGAATCGAGTAATCGCAAATCCTTTTGTAATGTACTTAAGACGACAAGGCCAACTATTACAGCGAAAGAAGATAGGTCACTAATAAAACATAAATTCAAGAAGAATGCAACATAATTATCGTTAACTTATAGCAATTGTCAGCTTGGAAATCGCCGTTGGAACCGTCTGGAATATGATTTCATCCGAACGCTATTACTCAAAAGAGCACACAACAAACACATACGGGATTTTAGCCTTTGACAAGTTGCAATCACATCAACCACCTTTTATTTCCATAGCGGATTTTTCTATTGAGGGCCAATGTTCCATGATTAATATTATCGGTTCACTGCTTATGCGAACTGACTTCCGATTATTTCGTATTCGATCACCGTTTATCAAGAGATATTGTGTATCATCGTGTGCCCCAACAAGATCCCAAGAATTGTGCGATGGAAAATAAAATACAAACTCGAAAAACCCATATATAAAACAGAATGAAAATTAACTAGATCTCTTACGAATTATTTACTGAGCATGCGTAAAACTTTTTTCTTCAATCCTTTGTATTTCGAAATACTTCATTCACCGGAATATTCTTTAATTTCTGCTAAAGAATATTCCTCGTCGGGTGTTGTTGCCCTTTTTATATCTCGCAAATTTTAATTATTTAACGTAAATTTAATTTAGCGACAGTAAAAAGATATAATTAGGGCTAATTTAAAATTAAATTGCACGACATATCGAATAGTGCACAATAAAATAAAGATCACCCTTTACGAATTGCGAATGGAAAAGTTAATTAAACTATGCAAATCAACTCTGTACCGTAACGGACGTAAATCATTTACACTGCACAATTAACGAGCTCATTGATTACGTCCGAGAAATGACTCTCTTCGCTGTTGGCTCCTCCTTGAAGGGTTTTTTTCTCAACCTAAAACAAATTATTCCCTCTAATGAAAGTGCTGCTGAGAACAGTGGATTATTTCAAACGCACGCGCAGAACTTGTAATAGCGGAAAAGCGAAGTTAGAAGTCACATTTAGAATGTGTTCTCCCGAAACAGCCAACGAATTTACATATACCGTAATCAGTTATTAAAGGTCGGATGGGTAACTGTGTGCGAGCACGCGACTCAACATGAAACGTCGATGTAACCGACTTCAGCCGATTGAGATGAAAACGGGGAACATTGACCGAATATGAATTTTTATTGCGACAAAAACTAGAATATTTATTTCGACGCTAGTATTTGAAGACAATTTTGTGTTTAACACACTGACCTATGATACGAGAAGTAACAGCATCGATGTGTCTGGTGAACGCGCAATCGATTGGCATGTTGCTCGGTGTTGTCAGAGTCTTGTGAATGATAGTTTAAGCTGAACTCATTCCTAGGAAGTCAATGAGGTAGCTGTTGTGTCGCGCATAGACAGAATGATGCCTTCGTGTCTGGTCAAAATCTCGGTAATAGATTCAATTTCACTAAATACACGAGGGACGTTTCAAAAGTCTCCGCCACGCTTTCAGATCTCAGCTGGTGGTAACATTGGCGAAATAAACAATGTAACATTATATTCGAGACGGTTATGCGAGTAAATGATAAAAATTTCAAGGTCCTAATAGCACGCCGTCAGTGTTCGTTTAACCATGGAGCTACCACTATAGCGCGCGTCCAACTTTTGTAACCAGGTTGTCACGTTGGTCTTGAGTTCGGCATCATTGTTGAATCATTGTGTACCAAAAAAGCAGTTCTAACAAGAGGAAAAGATGAAAATCAGACAGGTCCGGGGAGTATGCTGGCTGTTCGAAGACCAACCATTTCCGTTTTTCGGTGTGCTGGAGCGTCACGCGAGAGATCAAGATTGGTTTTTTCGTCGAAAGGCCCGGTCGCTTGTTTTTTACGGTTTTTTTCAAATTACCCATCGTTTAGCAGTAACTATCGAAGTTGACGATGGTACACCTCAAGGCATAAATTCGATCAAAAGAGGCCCGTTATAGTCCCAAGAGACCATGGCCATAAGCTTCTTCGCAGACTTCTGTACCTTGCATTTTTTCGGCCGCGGTGAATTTACCCGTTTCCACACCATGGTATTGATTTTCGTAGTTTATAGTGCGCTGAATCTATATTGCATTTTTCATGGCGCAAAGGCGATTGAACGAGAAAAAAACGAAAAAGAGAAGCCGGAAGCATACTATAATTAACCTACAGGAGAACTGTGGGAGAAAGGAAAGATTATGAGCAATGAATAACGACGTAAAGGAAATTTGGGGAATAGCGAGACTGTGAAAACATCTATATATATATATATAGATATATAGATATATATATATTGAAAAGAGTAGGGCTAAAACATGATCCTTACGGGAGGCCTTGGAAAACTATCTTGAAAGCAGTGAAAAAGGAAGTAGAAAGGTGAACCATCCTATTACGGAGAAGATAAGTGGTCAAGAGAGGTGAAATGGAGAGGAATATTAATGGAAGTCATTTTATTTTGTAAGGAAGGTAAATAGGCATTATCAAAGGTAAAGGTGGCATCAACAAACGCGGCAGCAGTAATTTTTTTAAGGAAAAGGGAAAACGTTACATTTCAAATTTATGGAATTGTTCCCGATTTTAAAGACGTAAAAGTCGGAATAAATTTTTGTAGAAATGTTAAAAAACAGGTAATACCGAAGGAACTTAATAAAAAGGTTACAGGGTGTTACGTTGGACTATTATTTATTTATTTGTAATCTATTAGTAGTTTACGGGATGAGTAAAAACCATTATAATTAATAAAAAGGTAATAGAAAAACGTGGATTCGAAAAATAGAAACCTGATACTGATATTAAGATTAATTATATGTCCGGTAAAAAAACTTCAGTCGGGGTAGAAAGTTGTGTTTTTTTGTTTTTTACGGGGATACTGAAAAAACTTCTGGCTATGTAGCTTTATTTCAGAAGTAAAAAAAATACGGTAAGGCCGCGGAGGGATTTAAAAAATGAATAACAAAAACTAGTGAAAAAAAATTGGCCATTCAACAAATACAGCGAAAGTATAAAAAAGATAGTAGAGATCGCATTTTTAGTTATTTGCATATTTCTTTTCTCAGCATGTGCGCCTGTTTTTTAAAAGTTCCCCGAAGGATTAAATGAAAACAAGCCACAGATGTCCCAAAACGAACGGTATCGTTATAATTTTGTATTTACTTCGGCCATGAGCGGTTTTAATTGCGGAGTAAGCTTGGAAATGTCTAATGTACAGAATATTATTAAAAGATTTATTAAATGCGATTCACTGATCGAAAAGAAAAATAAAAAGAAGTAAATAAATAAAAATTAGTAAAACCACCTTTGACAGAGTTATTCAGTAATCCGTTTCGTGCAATTCTTTATTGGTAATGCTTGTAATCAATTATCGAACTAGAATCTAATTACTTATTATAGTACCCTGTAAGATGATTGTTCTTCAGCAAAACTAGCACAAAGATGGAAGGGATTGAATCCGAAGCAAACGTATGACGTAATCTTAATATTGTTAAATCTTACCATTATTATTATTATTATTATTATTATTATTATTATTATTGCGCAGATTCGTTATAAAAATTTTAATATCACACAAACACATAAATATAATTAAATTATAATATGCGTAAATTCACAAATTAGCCGACACGTTTCGCCGTAACAAGCTGCATAATCACGATAAAATAACAAACTTATTTGAAATGGTATAAAATAACTGACGGCCGACAGTAAAGTGGTAAATGTGACATATCGACAATTTAAAAATATAAAAAGTATTAATACGAAATAATTTAAGTAGCGATTTGCGAACAATTTATTAAGAAATGTATTATTACGTAAGTAAATTCAAAAATAACCTAATTAATTACATATACTAATTAATAATGCTCTTTTTAAAATTGTTAATATTTTTTAAAATCGTATAAATTTAAATCGGAATTATTTTACAACAGGCAACTTAATTATTTCGTGTTTATATTTTTTGTATTTTTTTTTTTTTTCGTTTTTGTTGTAATCATAAAAGTACTTTTGCCTATACTATAATGGATAACCAGCAATGTTCGGTAATCGCAGAGAGCTATTCTCAAGGCAGATATAATAATAAAAAAAAAAAAAAAAAAAAAAAAAAGAAAGAAACAAAAATACGTTTTTGCAACAACATAAACTTACGTTCTCCATTATATCATGACGGCTCGGCAGCTTTTGGAGCAGCATAATATTCATAGTGCCTGCAAGTGACTGTAAACAATAAATTTACGAAAATAGGAATGAGTTGAACTACTGTCAATCTTATAAGAAAAGTTCAAAAACAAAAAAAAAGCAAGGAAATTTATGTATCTTTGGGGGGAGGGGCGTTAACGGTACGAGATTAATCATTTAGCCAACAAAAACAAAGAAAAATTCTTTTAAATAATCTTATAATATTGGTATTATTTATTTCACCGGGGCCTTATTCAGATGTGTTGCAGCTGTGTTATAAGCGAAAAACCGTATAACCTCACAACCCCATTTGTGTTGTAAAGATAAGCGCTGAAATAAGTTTCGGTAACCGTCGAATGTGTAATACAAATTTTTCATCGTAAAGCTTTGCATTTCGGCTTCATTCGGAGTACGTGCATACAGTGCAAACAAGATGGAAGATTCTTTTCGAAAGCATTTAGAACACTCATTAAAGAACCTCCTCGAGGAGTGGCGTTAAGCTTCGGTAAGTGCGTCGGTGTTACCCATACGATAAAAAAAAAAGAAAAAATCTATAAAATTTACTTCTTGGTAATTGAAAAGAAAAGTGATAATATAATTCTTCTTTTTTATCTCTGCAATTTCACCGGGGCTATACAGCTGCAAACATTTGCGGCAATTACGCAACATCACAAATATGTATCCGAGGCTAGGCTTGAAATTAATTACGAATTTTTTCGATTTTAATCGGGCAGACAAGCGCAATTTAAACACGTGCATGTCTGGAGGTGGATATTATTCACACGTTTCGCGTGTTGTCGGTTGCTTTTCAAGCGGGAATATTAAAGCGATTATTTCAACAAAATTCTTTTACTTGTTACCGCTCTGGTTGATCGCTCTCTAGTATCTCGTCTATCGCGACTACGTACATTATTTGAAGTTACCTAAATAGAAATACTAGTTCACATATCGATTAGCTAAGAATGTACAGCATAAAAAACAATCAACATGCATTATCGCTGTTTGCAAAGAAATTATTCCGTATATTTCACGTTAAACTCTCAAAACGGATTCTACAAAACCCCTTCTTCGTCCTACTTCGCGGTGAGAATGAAACGCTTTCTAAATATTTATTCGAAATTTCTCACATTACCCACTGCTACCGTGATTCGTAAACGGATATTTCATTGAAATCGGCCCTTTGCCAACTCCGTAAGTATGGCGAAAAGATAAAGCGGTAAATGTAATGTCTAATCTTCTTTCAGACCCCGGACGGTATCTGCACGTCAGCATGCACAAGGACACAAATTCCCTACCAGGGAGAGATTGAAAAGAAGTTGGCCGAAAATTCGTAATTCCGCAAGGTTAAAAAAGCCTCCAGAAAATCGTACAAATTTGATAGTAACCGTGCATATATTAATTTAACGAAAAGTAGGTTCATAGCGTCGAACGACAATCAAACATCTCAGATAACAGAGCGGAGATGAATATAGACTAATTCACGCATCAAGAGGGGACTGTATAAACCACGTTCATTAAAAACAGACACACACTCGCAACCGCACTTAATCTTCGGTACATCTCTTAAATGTTTATACAGACATCTAACAAGACACGCACAGTGAACCGAAGAAAATGTGTTGGTACGATTTATTACTGTTATCATAAGGGAATATGGTGATATGAATCATTTTTATACTTTTCTCGGGTGGTGATCCCGGGTACATATAATCTAGCTAACAGTTCGAATATTAATTCGGTTTCAATAATTTCAACCGCTTGCATATTACATATATTACCACCCAATTTCGGCAGTTCCGTGTCTCTGGATAAAGCCGATAAACAGATATTAATGAACTATTAAAATATTTTCCAATAAAATAACATTTAAAATACAGCGGGGATGAACGCTTAATATACAGCCTGTAAGGGATATTGCGCAATCGAGCTCGTTTTATAATACACACGAGGACCCGGTGCTTTAATAGGGATCTGGAAAATGAATATTGTGAACCAGTTCCCTTTGGATTCGCCTTTACTTTTATCACAGACTTCTATAGTAGTATTCAATTGCAAATTAGGTAGTGACTTGTATGCGATCAGATTAATTGCTGAAAACTTCTGATTTTGCAACCAAACATTCCAACTACAATTAGGGTTTCTTAGAAATGCTCTAGTGGACAAGGATATTACAGAAAACTATGTTGTTGTACGGCCGTTTAATGTGGCGTTTTAATTGTTACGGTTTGGAAATTTTATGTGCCGATGCTCTAAAGAGTGTGTTAATGTTGTTTAAAAATAATAATTACTATATCCAACTTTGAAAAGGCATATTTTACTGTGATTATCTTTTATGAAATAATCACTTTTTTACTTCTTAGTACAGTTTCATTAAATTTTTTGAGTATGTCAAGACTATTCTATTTCACAATGTTTAGTACAAATATATATATATATATATGTTGTTCTGATGATAGAATTGACTAAAATGAAGCCACTGCGAACAAATCCATTGCTGAAAACCTCCGGTTTAGCAGCCAAACATTCCAATCACTCGGCTAATTAGGATTAAAGAAATGCTCTAGTACGAGAATATTTCTCAATGCAGAATTGAGTTTTCTCAAATATTAACGATTTTTTACGAATAGACACTTCAGTGTGTTCACTCCACCATTACTTACACCGCTCTACATTTGAACTCGCTACAAAAATTTATTAGTTTCCGAAGTGCATGACATACTCGTTTTTATACGGACTTTTTTTATTTCGTTTTCACGCGTCAGCTATAAACACTGACTCGCACAAGTGAAATTTTTTGTTACTTCTGCAACCTTGTCTGAACGAAACACCACTACCTACCCATCTACGTCAAACTTGTTGGTTTACAGATTTTCTTTAAATTCACAAAGTAATTCGACAAAATAGAGGTCTCTTTCTATCCTTTTTGGTAAAATTTATATGTCGTCTCGCTATTATTTCACTGGTACAAGATGCATTTAAGACCGAGATTCTGAATGTAGTCCGTATAAAGATTTTTAATACTTCTGAAAAACAGATATTTTACAACAGACTAATTATTAAAAATCGATTTTACAAATCGCAGTTATTTATTAAAATGACTCAACTTTGATTTTCTTTTTCAAAAGATCACTCCGTCTGTCTGTTTAACTTATCCTTCCTTCTAACCCGTGGTTCATTCTGGTTTCTTTACTTCGCGGTTCTGCTGTTGTCACCGTTATTCACCTACGTTCTTGAGCCATACTCTATTATCTTTTTCTCGTTTTCGCTTTTCGCCACTTTTCTCCTCGCATTGTCCTGAATAATGTACTTGTTTACGACGCAGATCATTTGAGTGTTCGTCTTTTCATTTTTTGCCTTCTACCCCCTAGTGTTAATTCTACTGTTTGGCTTCCCGCTCCTTATAATGCTTCTTATATTTCTTTCTTCTGCATGCACATTATTATTCCTGTTACATCGATTGCTTCTTATTATTAATGAAATTCGGTCGGAATAAAATTTAGATGACATCTATTTCTTAGCTAATTGCTTCTGAGTGAAGGTCGATGATCCCCTCTAAAAAAATAACAAAAAAAAATACTCTACATCTATCTCTGCATTTCGTAATAAACGATGTAAACAAAAAAAAAAAAACAAAAAAAAACGTTTAACCATTTCAGAATAAATGCTGATGAAATTCTGTAAAAAAATGTTTACACCTATCGCAACAGAATCATTTTTTCAACATCACTGACCGAAATTCTGCGTTTCTTTTGCGTATAACTTTTGACTATGTGGACGATTTTAGTGATACACTTTGGTTATTAGGAATTGTACTAGTCAGCAGTGTGGAACCTTATATAAGTATCACTGAGCACAATAAATAGCGGTAAAAACAGAAGTTTCATTAGAGATAACACTTTCTTCGCTCGTTGATTTCTGAAGCAAATGGAAATTATGTCAAAAAATATCATCATCGGAATTTAGGAAAAGTACGAATAAAATTTTAAAATTTTAAATTATTAATAATGTTGCTCACTACGTGAGAATGTAGATTCGAATGAATTTGAAACTCCTGAAGCGCGATTTATTAGCTCATTACTGGAGAGATTTGAACACTATACTTTTCAAACCAATATAGGATTCTTTATGAAATATAGAAAATGGCTTCATTTTAGTCGGGTCCATCATCACTCATAGAGTAACATACATTTGTACTAAACATTGTGAAATAGAATAGTCTTGACATACTCAAAAAATTTAATGAAAATGTACTAAAAAGTAAAAAAGTGATTATTTCATAAAAGATAATCACAGTAAAATATGCCTTTTCAAAGTTGGATATAGTAATTATTATTTTTAAACAACATTAACACATTCATTAGAGCATCGGCACATAAAATTTCCAAACCGTAACAATTAAAACGCCACATTAAACGGCCGTACAACAACATAGTTTTCTGTAATATCTTTGTACACTAGAGCATTTCTTTAACCCTAATTGTAGTTGGAATGTTTGGTTGGAAAACCAGAAGTTTTCAGCAATTGATTTGTTCGCCTACCAGTAATTTGCAATTGAATACTACTATAGAAGTCTGGGAAAAAAGTAAAGGCGAACCCAAAGAAAAGGTGAATTGGTCCACAATATTCATTACCCGGATCTCCATTAAAGGATGCTCCTCGTATGTATTATGAAAAGAGCTTGATATAGTTCATTAATATCCGTTTCCATTTATTCATTCGATCAGTGTTGAATGGACTTGTGGAATCAACCAGTCGAATGAATAAATGGACAAATAAGTTTTATACATTAGCGAAATTAAACATTTTTCTTCGATTTTAAAGGCAAACACCTGTTTATTATAACATCGGCGGCGATCTATGACTTCCGACAAACCGTGCTCGCGGCGAACTCTGGCGCAAGACCCTTTTACGGAAAAAAGTATCTTTTATTAAATAATTCATTTTTTAATGCATTTTTTTTAAATCTTCAAAACGGTTATTCGAAAAAAGGAAAAATATATTTTTGTTTTTAATTTTTCTTCCACATTGTTTATTTAATCGCATAATGTAATAGATGTATAATACCGGCAATAAAAAGTGCGCAGCACGTATATTAATTAATTTTCAAAAAATTAACTTTTTTTTTAAAATCAACTTCTTTTTCAAAATTGACTTGATTTTCAAAATTTACTTGCTTTTTAAAATTAGCCTATTTTTTAAAATTAACTTATTTTCCTTCGTACCGTAGTTCATTTTTCAACACCCGATCTCTGTGTTAGTGGTGCAACGCGATATTAATTTACCTAAGCGAAAACCAGTCACGCGGAATTTTTTGAATTTTAAAATTGTAGCCAAAACGAGTGATAAGAGTATAACCCTTCTTTATAACGATATTTTCGAATTTTATTTCCGGCAGCTTTATTAAATTTGAAATTTTCGACTATTACGGAAATGCCGCGACTTTATTTATTATCAAAACTGCTACGGTAACGGCGAACCTGGCAAATTATTCTTTCCGGTCTGTAGCCATATAAAGACTCGTTCCCGAAGCGAAATCTATTTTTTATTCGTTTAACAAAAAAAAAAAAAAATGAGGCGGTAATTTGCCAGCCGTAAAAATCGAATTTTCTTTGCTTCTTTCATTGTTTTCTTTTCTACGTTGAATTCTTGCGTGTCAACATTACGCACAGTGTTATCGAACAAGGACGGGTACTCATTTTTTTCCCCACTGTACCAGTCGAGAGGACCACAAACAGCGTCAGTATCGATTTTAATATTTGTATCGTGACCGTAATAAAGATGTGAATTGATTCAAACCCCTCCGATGAGGGATTGGATCCACAGTATCATTATTACGGATCATCGACAAGTGGAATGAACGATTAATTAGCAGTAAGGAATAGAATGAAAATTACAGTAA
Organism: Icerya purchasi; assembly: GCA_039619475.1. NCBI lineage: Eukaryota > Metazoa > Arthropoda > Insecta > Hemiptera > Monophlebidae > Icerya > Icerya purchasi. The sequence goes on from CM077115.1 coordinate 55,962,939, forward strand.
ACGGTACAGCATAAGACCAAGGGACGACACTGAATTTATAGGAAGGAAGGATACATTTTGAGGAATTTAATCAGGAATGTTGAAGCACAGTCATCATAAGGCACGAACGTTATGACAGTCGACGCTGATAAGCCATACATGTATCTAGTCTTATTTGAAAACTCGGATTTCATGGCAAGGCATCTATAGTTCGATTTACACGTGAGTGTGAGAAAAGTTGTTTAACAGAAAAGTTTCTCGTGTAGTTTCTCCTAATAAAAAGTCGACACATGAGATTGGTCTTCCCGTATGACTTTTACACATTGTCGCGTATTTATTGTCTCCGTACAATGGTTGACACTATTACCCTGTCGCGGACGTGCACGTCCGGTCCTAATCCGAGGGCTTTTTTGTTAGGATCCCGCTAATGGTCCCCATTGAGGAACCTCTTTTCTTTCTTCGGTCTTTTTATGTTTTAGGCGCTCCTCCTCTAGATTGAGAATTACTTCTTCTACGAGTTTTTTTTTGGGGGGGGAGCTTTTTTTTTGTTTTAATAAAATTCTATCAGTTAAAAAAGATGTACTAAAAAGTAATAAAAAAACGTGAAAACAATCGATGGGTATCTATGTAATTTATCGAAAGTTGAACGGATATACGATCGATTTTTTAAACAAAACAAAGCAGGAGCTCAACGAATCTAACGGCGACTTTTATGTGATTTATCAATTAAAAATTAGCTAGGTAAGTTAGTAATCTTTACAGCTTCCGTTTCTTTTTGACCAGCTTTCGCCTTTTGGCCAGTCTATACCTAGATCTAGTTAATTGTCGGTCTTTTCTTATATTTTAACATTAGCAGTTTGTAAAAAAACATATAACTCCTTAAATTCTAAAGAAACTGGCTCCTTTACTATTTGGTATACAGATATCGCTAATGTGTAAAATTTATTTTAGAAAAAATAATTTCGCCAATTCTTCCATTTCCTTTTTATGTCTCTCACATTGGCCGTACTATATGTTCGATCGACCATTCCAACCGACTCCTCGCGGAATTTAAAAATATGTTTAACCAGTTAATTCAACAGAATAGCATGATAATAAACATGCTATCCGCGGTATTAAATAAATTACTACCCAAATGAACCAGCTTCTAAGAATCGCAACATGGAATATCAATGGTATGGTTCAATATCGTCATGAAATTGAATTGTTCCTAAGGAACAATAAAATTGATATACTAATGGTATCGGAAACGCATCTCACTAGTAGTAGCTTCATTAAAATACCCCGCTACACTTCATACAAACCATCCTGATGATAGAGCACATGGTGGGGCAGCGATCGTTATAAGAGCGACCGTGAAACATCACATTATGAATAGTTTTGAGAAAGACTACTTACAGGCCTGCACCATCAAAATAGATACCTCGCTCGGTCCAGTAGTGATCTCTTCCATATACTGCCCCCCGAGGCACAACATCAAACAAAAGCAGTTTCATGAATACTTCAAAACACTGGGCGCTAAATTTATCTCCGGTGGCGACTTCAACGCGAAACATACCTCATGGGGCTCGCGTTTGATAACACCGCGCGGAAACCAGTTACACAGTTGCATTGAAAAAAACCGATATAATAGCCTATCAACTGGCGAACCAACATATTGGCCAACCGACATGGGAAAAATACCGGACTTATTAGATTTCTTTATTTGCAATGGAATCAGTACCTATCAAATGTCTGTTGAATCATCATGCGACGGTACTTCAGATCATTCACCAGTAATTCTAAATATCAGTAGCACTCTCATGGATTCAGGGAAAAAACCAAGACTGTATAACAATAAAACTAACTGGGACATCTTCCATCTGTTACTTGAAAATAAAATAAATCTCATCATTCCACTGAAAACCGCGGAGGATATAGAAATCAGTATAGAAAACCTCACTAAATACATTCAAGAAGCGGCCCACTTAGCAACACCGAGAGAAAATCACAGTGGGAGAACCCGTAATTCTAACACTCAAAATCATTCAAAAATAATAAAGGACATGATTCAAGAGAAAAGACGTTTAAGACGCATATGGCAGAACACAAGGAATCCAACTGACAAAACGAAATTCAACAGAGTGTGCAGAGAGCTAAAAAATAAAATTGTTGGAATGAAAAATGTTGCTTTCAAAAACTATGTTAGTACATTAACACCAATCGAAGCTACCGATTACTCCTTATGGAAGGCTGTACGAACCGTGAAAAAAGATAATCAATTATATCGATCACCTGTAAAGAAAAACAATCGGTGGATAAGAGGTGATGAGGAAAAGGCTGAAGCATTCGCCGAATACCTAGCAGAGGTGTTTCGTCCTACTGAAACCTGCACTGACAGAACCCTAGATGCAGAAGTAGAAAGTTACCTGCAGGCTCCGAATCAAATGTCCCGATGGAAGTAAACAAGTATATACAAAAGCATCTAAACCCGAAAAAAGCACCCGGATATGACTTAATTACCCCAAAAATAATAAAGGAATTACCACGAAAAGCAATAATTTTACTAACATTCATATACAACGCAATTATTAGAACCGGATACTTCCCGATACAATGGAAATTCGCCACTATAATATTAATACAAAAACCAGGGAAACCTCCTGAGAGGATTTAGCCTCTTACAGGCCAATAAGTTTACTCCCAGTTTTATCGAAGCTGTTTGAAAAATTACTACCGAACAGATTATTAAAACCTCTATTAGCCCAGAATAAAATTATACCAGACTACCAATTTGGCTTTAGGGAACAACATAGCACTGCAGAATGCATACGAGTCGTTGATGTAATAAATCGAAGTTTTGAAGAAAAAAAGTATTGCGCAGCGGTGTTCCTAGACATCGAAAAAACATTCGATAAAGTGTGGCACAATGGGTTGTTATTCAAAATAAAACAACTACTGCCCCACCAATACTGTATCCACTAATCAAATCTTACCTCCAAGAAAGACTTTTTTAAGATAAACTTTAACGAATCATATTCGAGCATTCGATCCATCAATTCAGGAGTCCCACAGGGCAGTGTGCTTGGACCCACGCTGTATCAGATATACACCCACGATTTCCCGCTTAATGCGAACACGACTACAGCTATGTTCGCAGATGATACCGCGATATTATCCTCTCACTACGATGCGGCATCGGCATCAAAGCGGCTGCAGAAGCACTTAGACGTTCTAGAAAAATGGTACAAATCTTGGAAAATTAAAATTAATGAACAAAAAAGTATACATATTATATTTACGCTGAAGAGAGGGGACAGGTATCCTCTAATAAAGTTAAACGAAAAAACGATCCCTACATCGAGTAGCGTAAAATATCTCGGCTTACACCTCGACGAAAGATTAACATGGAGAAAGCACATAGATGCTAAACGGAAGCAGATAAATGTCAAGTTTCGAAAAATGTATTGGATAATCGGAAAGAATTCAGTACTATCCATAGAAAATAAAGTGCTGCTTTATAACATAATGCTGAAGCCTATATGGTCGTATGGAATCCCACTGTGGGGAACCGCGAGCAAGTCTAATATAGCGATCATCCAAAGAACGCAATCCAAAATTCTGCGAACGATAGCCGGTGCGCCATGGTATGTGCGCAATGATGAGATACATAAAGATCTGCGAATGCCTACGGTTGAAGAAGAGATCGAGGCAGCCAGCACACGATATATAGAACGGCTACAGAATCATTGCAATCAGTTGGCACACAGTCTCATCGAAGACGCTACCCGATTCAAACGGCTGAATCGGTCGAATATAATTGTGTAAATTGTATAATACCTCATCAGCAACAAGGAATCGCGACCGCTCGGAAGCATTCCATACTTATTAACTAATTCCCCCTTAACACTGCCGCTTATTGTTTATTAGACAGATGGCGTGCAATAATAAATGAAAAAAAAAAAAAAAAAAAAATGCCAACCGAAATATCTTACACACACACAAGCGCATTTTACATTAAGCGCTACTAAATGATATCGAGAATTAAGACGACAGTCAACATTTTACCTACCTGTTACCATTCTTTACTATGGCCATGATGTTACGATAACTAATTAATATTTCTCTACCCTTAATATGTTAAATTTCTGTCTGTGGACCGCTAGGACTGGAAATTCTTAATAATGTACATTGCATGAAACTATTTTCTCTTTTGCATTAATATCGCTTTAATATGATCTCACGTTACACCCGAGGAATTATATTATTCTGAAATAAATCATAGTCGGTGATTACAGGTTTAATCAGATTTTACGTTAAACAATTTTTCTAAATAATTTTATACAAACCAGTTTACTCCAAAAGATAGTTTACCTCGGTTACACTGTGCCGGTGTATACAAAATACCCTGTTCGTGTGGATTAAGCTACATCGGTCAGACTAGTAGGCTTATTGAAACCAGGGTGAAGGAGCACAGGGCTGATTGCGCGCATAGGCCGGTGCACAAATCCGCCTTAGCGGAACATCAGTTGAAAACGAATCATACTATCAAATTTGAGGATAGTGTTCCTTTAGCTAAGGAAGTTCACACCGGCAGGAGGTTGGTTCGAGAAGCCATCGAAATTGAGAAATGGCCAAATTTCAACAGAGAAGAAGGTCTACGTGTTCCCACGGCATGGAAACCAGTCATACGGTTGACGAACTTGCATCTATAACAGCGACCAGGTAGGTTTCATTTTTCTTTTCCAATTCCGGGTTATTTGGTTTTAATTTTGACTGTGTCCCTTTAGGTACCTAGACGTCCGCCACCGCCTTTCACTTCTTTTTGGTCTTTTGTTCCCACATCCCGCCGGTCCCAGTGGTTTCTTCCTTCGGTTGGATTTGCTTTGTTTCACTTCGTTTGGTTAAGCTTCCGTTGGTCCAATGCCCGGGGCCGTGCCCTCTGGTGCTTCTTCCGGATAGGTTTCGAGTGGGTCCTCAGGTGCGGATTCCAAGCAATTTTCAGGTAGTTCCCAGTCCTTGTTCAGGTAATCCAACTGTTTCTGTTGTAATATTTCATATTTTTGTTCTGTTCACTTGGTTGTTCCGTGCGTTTTCAACGTTTTCAGTTTTATTTTTTATAAGTTGTTATTCGTTTTTCTCCCCTGCCCCAACTGTGACCCGATGTTTTTTGTTCCTTTTGTAAATTTTTCTAATTCCTTTTTTCTCATATGTTTTTACATTTTATCTTCGGTTGTTATGCGTTTTGTCGGTTTTTCCCGTTTAGATTTTGTGTTCCTTTTATTTATTTTTATTAATTTTTTTTTTTTTTTTTCCCCTTATGTTTTTATAATTTATCTATCTGTTGTTTTGCGTTTTGTCGGTTTTTCCCGTTTACATTTTGGTTCCTTTTATTATTATTTTTTTTTTTGTTTTTATATTTTTTCTATGTTACGTCGGTTTTCCTGTTTAGAGGTAGGTTATCTGTTTTGATTTGGGTTTTCCATGATTTCTGATTCTTATTTTAATGTTAATGTCGATCGCAATTTTCGCTCCGTTCTTCAGTTTGCTTCGGATGATGGCCAGTGTAAGCTGGTCGAAACGTTAAGCGAATAAGTTGTTTCCGAAAATTATTTATCATGAGTAATCACTGTGAAAGTTTTAAATTTTTAATCAGTTTACTTTCGTTACAATAACTAAAAAATCAAGTGTATTATTATAAAAGTTAAAATAACTAATGAAAATAATTACGTTAATTCTATAAATTTTAACTATATTATATTAAACGTGTGTGTTCTAGGAGTGTATATCTATACAACCGTTTCTTGGGATGGAGTAGCGCAGATGACTTGTTTTATTTTATAATGTACCCATTTGGCCGGCGGTTATCGAAGAACTTTGTAGATAAAATGATAAACAACTTGGGGTTTATAAAAGTTAACTTTTTGGTGTATAATGTGTATATATCAGTTTCTAGAGATTTACAGAGATCTACGATGGTTCTGTAGTACTTGTTTTGTATTATTTGTATTTCATTAGGATGAATTTAGTTGGGAGATGTTGTGTATAAGATATATCGTTCATGATATAAGGAGGAGCAATCGAGAAAAACGTGGTTAGCATCACAGTAAAAGTTGTCGTTTGAGGGGTGAAGCGGGCAAAAGGGGTACGTGATAGAGAAAAACGACAACGGGAGGAGGGTAGTAGGCTATGTCCGAAGCGCGACCTGCACATAGGGACTATTATGGATCGGCGGAGCGAGGGAAATTTTTGGGGGAGAGCAGGTTGGATAGTCGAATAGAATGAGCTGCGGTTGGAGGAGGAAGAGGCATAAGTGTCTGCCCAAAGCCTGAAATGGAGCTCTTTGGAGACGGAGATGATGTTATCTATCGGAAAAGTGTTAATAACATTGCCGTCGTTTTGTGCAGCATTGCGAGCCAATAGATCAACATCCTCATTACCTTGTATGCCGGAGTGTCCGGGGATCCATAGAAGATCAACCTGTATAGAGTTGGTACTGGATAGACTAGCAATGATTGCGCGGATGTGGATAATGGTTGAATCAAAGGATGGAGTAGGGTGTGCGGAGGTCTAGAACACTTCTGGCGTCAGAGATTAATAGAAGATTATTGATTTCGAACGTGGAGGAAATATAAAGAAGAGCACGGAGAATTGCATAGGATTTGGCATAAAAGATGGAACAGTGGGGATCAAGTCTAAAGGTTTTCGAAATAGTTTTGTGAAGGAATTAAGAAGGATGCTCCTACTCCATGGGCGCCTTTAGATCCGTCAGTAAAAACAGCCAAGTGTGAAGGGAAGAGGAGTTGCTTAAGCATAAGTGAGTTTCAAAATTAACAAAATTTCTGCTGAATCTCATTATGTAGCCACGCATTTTCCTAGCTCTACTGACAGCTTGAATTTAGTATCTAAAATAACTCCCAATTCTTTCTTCAATTCAACATCATCCATCTGATGTATATGCACTACTGATTGAAAATATTTATCCTTATTTACTAACAACTTATTGACCTCACTCCAGCTGATAAAATTATTAATATCTAACTGTAATAAATGCATATCCTGCACAGATTTTATTTCTTTAAACATACGAAAGTATTTTAGAATGTTGCACAACATTATCAGGTTAGTCATTTATGAACAAAAAAAACAAAACAGAAATGGTCCTAAAATGGTACCTTATGGTACACCTGAGAGACATGAAAAATTAGCTGATTTAAAGTTTTTGACCTGCACGTACTGTTGTCTGTTCTGAAGGTAGCTTTTAAACAGTTTCAGTAAGTTTTGAAAAAAAAAAAAACACATTCACTTAATTTCCTAAGTAAAACTACATGAGATCAACTTTATCAAATGCCTTTTTTTTTTCTTTTTTAATAATTTGCGGGTTCCACAATGCAATTGCCCGTCTGCGGGTTCCCAATATAATTATATTGTTTATTCATTATATACATCTTAAGTCTAATACATCATATTCGTCTTAAATATAATTACTTAATTCAACTTAACTTCTATTTTTACTATTTTATGTCTAATTTTAATTCACAACATTTATACCTATCGCCCATCGTACCATAATATTTTCACATAAGCCATAAGTAATGCAGCTAGAACTGAGCACCAAACATTAGTTTTTTTTTTTTTTTTCATTGCATCATTTATAATTATTTACTCTTTCAATCAATTACCCATCTTATCGCTGTTCCTTTCCCATGGCTATTCATTTCTCATTCTTTGCACCACGCAATCAACCCTGGAAATCTGTGTATGTTATGTATGTTACACCAACCTAAGATGATTTATCTAATGCGGAAGAGAAACGTAATCAGTAAATGTCATCAAGTTGGTAATAACGGGGATCTGCCTTCTATGAAGCCATGCTGATGTAAAGAAATGTGATGTTTAGTTTGCGGGTAAACAGCTTTGTACATGAGAAGTTCAAATATCTTAGCAGTCTGAGGGGTATAGGTCTGAAATTTGTAATATCGCTCGACTTATTGTTTTTCGGTATATGTGTAATTCGAGATACTTTCCAAATTTCAGGATTTTTTGTGATATAATTATAACCTGGTGCGTACTCTTTATATACATACATAAATACGTCGGGAAACTGTCGGGGCTATTTTAGGTGTTGCAGCATTCTCAATGTTTTGTATGCTTCAGCTTTAGTTTTGCACGCATTACAGAAACCTAATTAGTTAACCCTGAGCTATTAGTTAAATTGCTGCAATTCGAGGTAGCCTCATCCGATGTAGAATAAACTGTATAAATCGCACTCGAATAACGACGAACCGTTTCGAACTATTCTCATTATAGCTGTGCAATCATCATGTACGGTTTCAGTTTTCAAGACGTCAACCTCTCGACCGCACATACATTTATCTAGAAATTTACTCCGTTTTTAAATTGACATTAATATTAAAACGGCCCGTTTTCCGCATATGAATTATAAATAAGTAGAAAAAACGCGGGAAACGAAATATAATGATACAGCATAATTCCGTTTCTTGCCTTTTTTATACTCATTTATAATAAATTATTCAATAAAAAACTCGCATCGGTATCAACTGTTCTTATTTCGTCCCTTGCAGGAAGTTTTAAAGAGATACGCGTTTCCATATCGCTGTCCCTAATAAAATAGTTCAATCCCTTTCTCCTCTTTCCGACCAACTTTTCCAGTGACAATCCTCTTTCTAGCCATGGGAGTTCTGAGAGTGCACCTTATCCGAGACGCGCTTTCAATCTGTTAAGCTATTCAAAGCATTACTTTAGTACGCAAACAATTGTTCCATCTCGTATACATCGCAATATTATACAGCCTCACTTTGCGAATAACTCTAAATTTATGTACAACGCGTATGCATAATGACGACCAATTCTCTTATTCGCCGCAGTCTTCACATGAATTTCTCGCATTAATTTAACGCGGCCGATATAGTCCCCGCGTAGGGCGGTGTCACTTGTTGCCTCTCTAAATTATGCAGTATAAACGTTTGAATCGGGGTTAACTTCTCACAATATTTTCTGTTACTACCGGAGAGAATATGAAATATTTTTCAATTCAATATTTTTCAATTCATTGCCGATACTTTTATTCGTCCGTTGCATTTCACGCGTATTATTCCGTATAATTTAAAGAAATTCCATTGTAAAAAATTAAAAAAGGAATCAATCGATCTATGAAAATTATTTATTAATGCCGACTTCGAAATTTTTACTTTAACAATTAGATAAGAACTGCACTGAAGAGTCAAAAGTAATTAATATATATATTTCAGGGTAATACTTAAGAATATTGAGATTTAAACGACAATAATTACATCAAATTCCAAATTGAAAAACAATAATCAATAAACTGCATTAAAAATATTCTTAATTTTTCGGAAATACTTCGCTCGGTGATTGCGTTGCTATATAAACTCTTTTAATGCGTTTTTTTTTTAATTTTTGAAATTTTGGAATTATATGTATCACGAGGCTCTAATATTAAAGTATTATTAATGTTATTTTTTAGAATAATCATAATATCCACCCGTCGTCAGGCACGTTTTCCTCTAAAATACACATTACCTTCTTATCTAGTAATTATTTTTTACTTTTAGTGCACTTTTATTCAATTTTTAAAATAAATTTTAAAGTCATTTTTTTTATATACATGTATATATACATACTTATATAATATGTACGTATATTAATGACAACATCATTCTTAGCCCGACCCCCATCCATTTTTTTTGTCCCAAAACCGTGCATATATATTATCGTATGTATAAAAATACAAGGCAGCAACAAAATGAATTGCTAGGAAATGACAATGTTATTCTTAGCCCAACGCCCTGTCACGAAAATTTGCCTCAAAACGTTACATGCCGTATATGCAAGTAGACAAAATTGATTGATTGACGTTGCCAATTTTTCTCGTTCTATACGAAAAGTATAGAAACGACAGAGCTGCGGGTGTCCCTAGGCGGGGTCAACACGACGAAGGACCGATATAGAGATATATATGCAAACAATTTTATTTCACAATTTTTGGTGTAAATATTTTTCAGTGTTACAGTAATCGTAGACTATATCAGAAATGCTGAGATACCTTCTGTACCCTATAGAGCTGGCTATGAAATCGGTAATTATGTTCGAATTCCGTTAGTAATGAGCTTGTAAATTACGCTTTCAAATTCATCATCATCATTTAAATCTACATTTTTTAATGTCAAAATTTTGGCTGAAAATTTTAAAATTTCGATAATTCACATTTGCTCTACATTATAATGAAGACTTTTTGCGCCTTGTTTTTGCCCGGATTTATTAAGCAAAAAAGTAAATCTCTGAGAAGAGATTCCATTTTGAAAGTTATTTCATAACTATTGTGACCATTAGTGCTCGTACTCACCGGTATACATATACAGGTGTTACTGACCGATAGACTGACAGACAAACGATATATGATAATTGGAGTCAGTCTGGATAGTAGTGACATGTACAGTAATGTTAACACACGTGAAACATTTCCGTTCATGATGAGAGCTGGTAAATGATGTTATGGAGATTTCAAATTGGCTCTCTTTATTGAGATCTACACTTATCTGTGGTTAATTGCGTTTAATATTACGAATATATTGGAAACTGTCGTCCGACTATATACGATATCAGTTGGTTTTTTTTTCGTTTCAGTATTTCTCCGTGATAAATGTACACTGTCTAGTATTTAGGTCGGTCGAGTTTGAAAATTTCTGTAAAATGCGACCCCCTTTTTTCACCTTTTTATGATAAATGCTGACTGAGTGTACTCGCAGATGCTTTATTGATGTTCAAATGCGGCTATTACTGTTTGCTTTCGAACAAACAAAGTATCGTTGAAATTGGGTGTCAAATAATTGGAAGAGACAGGCATGAAGAGGGCAAAAAAAAAAACATGAACATACATTATCCCCTTCTTTTTATAAAAGTATAATAATTGGATTTATTCCGAAATTCACGCGAGAAGTAGGTACCACTCGATTCGTTTGCGAACAACTCAGTACTTCATTTAAGCCGGTACTAAAAGACCTCGGTAATCGAACTAGGGTGTAGTCTCGTATGTCTCTTAGTTGTGAAGGCCAAAGAAATGTATGTGAAAAGTGCTACGGCGTCGAAGTTAAACACTTTTTATTCATTCATTCAAGTTAAACATCACATTGGTTTCAGAAACTGGAAGTGTATTTACACTGTCGAGCGAGCGCCATGAATATTCGCGAGTTCTTTTATGCGCATTTGAAAAACAGGAGTTTAATCGGAAGTCGCTTGTGAGGTGTTAGGCCCGGATGTTTATTATGGTGGAAAATCTCCATGCGCTTTTGTTATTGAAAATTTAAATTAACGCGAGCATCAATATTTAATGACCACAACCGTAACATGTGGAAAAATCCATATTTGCATGTTATTTAGTAAGTTATATCAAGGCAAAAATGTACGGAGGTCTCTTAGCAAGTAACAAACACACAGAACGTGTTGCCGATAGACGAAATTAATTAATGTGCTTATAAGTAGAGAATTTTAACGAACACGTTGTTATGTGTCTACATTTAGATTTTAAAATTTCATAAGTGCAATGTAACGCCAGTTTTAGAGAAGAAAATTTATTTACGACGAGGATCGCTACACCCCGTATAAAGATCTAGAATATCAAATCACCGGGAAAAGGCCGTCATCAGAAGCAATAAATGATAACTCTGTTGGCACTCTCTCTTCAATGACGCGTCAACTTATTGATTTTATTTTTAATGTTTTACTTCTAAGAAACTTTAATTTATTACAAAAAGTAAATACGAAATCGATTTTATAAATCGTGTATATAACTGCGTTTGAAAATTAGTAAAAACATGAGCGGGAATATGAAAGTAATTCGTACTGACAAAAAAAAAAAAAAACAAATACCAAAATTGCTTTTTTTCACTTACGAATGATTTAATTTCATAATTGATAACTTTTTCCATTTTGCTTTTCATGAGATTTTAAAAGTATTATCTTTTTTTGAATAACGAAAGTCTTTTTTCCTATTTCTAAAGTATGCAGTTTTGCCGGTGAATATTGAAATTTGTTTAAAAAAAAAAAAAAAGAGGTAATAATTAATAATTAATGAAGAGTCAAAAACAGTATTTTCCTTAATTTTCAACCGCATTAATTAAGTAATTAAATGTACATGCCTGTTTGTTATAAACTGTATAATAAAAACCAACTTCAATGATAAGGATAAAAATAATTTACAACAATAAATTAAATAAATACCTTATTTAGAAATAAGTTAGTTTTAGATGATGAGGGATTATACCCGAAAACGTTCTTAAATAAGGTATTTATTTAATTTATTGTTATAAATTATTTTTACGAAGTTGGTTTTTATTATTAATTAAGTAATATATTCGTGCAAGTTTCTAATTGTTATAAATCTAAATCTGTTCGAAATAAACGCTTTAAAAACTGTTTTCGTTTTTTTTGTTTTTTGTTTTTTGTTTGTTTCTTTTTTTCGGGCTTGTCAACCGGGGGGACCTTTACCCGAAAGCAATTAGAATAGGAAGGAAACAATTATATCTTCATACGATATCAAATGTTGTTAGGAAAACGGAACAAATAACCGGAACAATCTGTGGAGACGGAAAAGATACGATATAAGATATGGAGTAGCTGGCAATCCAATGTAAGCGGATTATTGTACTATTTATGCATATACTTGCGTGGTTGATATATTTTTCGGATTAATATGTTCGGTTTAGGTAGTAGGAATGATTAAATTTGATTACTAGAATAAACGATAATAAGAGTGTTGGGCACATAAGCAACGGGCAAAATTAACAGAGCCACAACTTATTTATAATAAAAAAAAAAAAAGTCAAATGTACAACGCGCATTTATCTCTAATTGATTTTCCATTATACGCGTTAGTAATTTTTGAATTAATAGTTCTGTTTGTTTGTGATTCCTTAATTTCTTTTGGCAGCGGTATTTTCCGATTTTATTTTGGCGTCACTTTTAATTTTCCATCTCTCTCATCAACTCTGAGTGAAATTGTTCTTTCCGATTATTGGGTGTTGTGTATTTCGTACGCTTTTTAGTTTTTTTCCTTTTTTTTTTTATTTTATACTTCCTGTTTTGTTTTTTTTATTACTCTCAGTAGTCGGGGGACAGCCGATGTATCAATTGTTACGTGTAGACTGTCGGTCTCGTAATTAGGGGGTTGCAAGAGACACTTCCACTGATGCAGCCGTAATTCTTTTCCCTTCGTAAACACGCGATTTTTAAATAATACATATTTCTTCTTAATAATGTGTCAAAGGCGGAGAAAGAGAGGGAAGAAAAACAAAAATACTTTTTCTTCTTTGCTTCGCGAATGACGACAAAACCGATGTAAACTCGAACTAGCGTGTTTATTATTCGGTTAAATTCAAAACACATTTTAGTTTTTACCAGAAAAGGGAATTCCCGCATTTTGAATAAAAATAAAATAAATAGATAATAACACTTTTTTTCTTTTTTTTTTAAATAAAAATAAATATAGAATGGGTTAAAATTATGAAAAAGTCAAAATCTGCCGAATAATCAAAAAAAATAAAAATAAAAGAAGAAAACGTAGAAAAACAATGATTCCCAACACCCTAATGAAATAGTTCAACCGAACAGTCGGTAATAATGTGGGCTGAGAAAATTAAGAAGGCGATGAGGGCTTCGAAATTTTCCTAAATATACAAAGTCCGCCGAAGAACAGGGATTTGTTTTTAGTGTACTAATGGGGAGGGTTTTTTTTTTTTTTTTTTCAAGTGAAATGTGCAGCCGTCAAACTGGGAAGCATAATGAAGAGTAATTAAGGGAAAAACAAATGCGTGCACAATGGACGAATTACGCTGAACGTGAGTGTAAAGGCCACCTTTATTGCATGCGCGTGTGCTTGGCAGCCGAGCTAGTGCGCATGCGTAGATGAAATGTTTGACTTTAGCCCGCTCAAAAGTATCACGCGGTCGTCCGTCAAAGCACCGATGTATCATTCACTCCGCTACAATTGGTCCGTTTACGTCGCATATTTCCGCCGCGTCATCTCCAAGTTGCTCGTCTCAGTCGGCATCGTCAAAATTTCGTTTTTTTTTTTTTTTTTTCGTTTTCTTTTTTAGTTGTTTCGTTTTTTTTTTGTAATTTTTTTTTGTTCGGTTTTTGCGCTCTTCCTGTAAAAACTTTCCCGCGATTATTTTCCGAAAATTAAGATTTTTTCCGATTTGCGCGCGTACGATATTCCTTAAAAACACATTCTAAAATTTCCCCCTCAGCTTTATTATTATAAGGAGGACGAAAACTATAGAGAGGTAAGTGTAAAAAAAACCTGAAACACTCTTCTGTAAATCCTATTAAATTCCGATTATTATAAAAGTCAATGCGATAGAAATTCGTCTTTTGAGCAACAGCTCCGATAATAATTATTAAGAAAATTTTTTAATGAAATAAAATACATAGCATTCTCAAGACTATCCAGCATTTTTAATCAAATCTAAAGTTTTTCGATTTTTTTTCTTTTTTTTTTTTTTATGATAAGAGAAGTGGTCGCGCTCTATCAAAACTGAATTACACGTAAACGGTCGTTATAAGATTAAAAACATAAAAACAAGACACACTCGAAACTGCAACATGCTTACTTAGTTCACGTCGTAATGCGGGGAAGTTTTGAAATGATTTCAGACGAACAGCACAGATGTGATTGTGGCGAACTTTTCTAGCTTTAATTTGAAAATATCGTTCGATAAATACTTTTTTTTTTTTTTGCTACATTAATACAACTTGGTACGTGAACAAATCGTAAAAAAAACGCAAAATCGTTCGTATAATAATAGATGGTCTTAATTTACTTAGTAAGCAGTTATATTTTTGCGCGCGAAATCGGAATCGGATCGGTTTCCCGCCAAAAGGTAGGCACATTTCAAACCGGTTTGAAAGTCGGAATAAACCATTTCAACTCTCCGATTATAATAGCGTCCGAAATGATGAAATATTCTTCGTTATTATTTTAATCGTAATCGCACTGCAGGGGAATAATTCTTTATGTTAACCAGAGGGTGACAAAAAATTACCCCAATACTGTTCATCGCCTAGTCAAAATATCCGTTCCGTCATTCGCCGGGTTCTAATGGTTTTAATTGGTTTTTTTTTGGTTTTTTTTTCATTTATAATAAAGTACAAGTTTATTTGGTAACAATATTTAGAATACTCTTTTTCCCGACACAGCGATTGGGCTGCAAGTAAGTTGTAAAGATTATTTTGCTTTTGTGTCTTAATTTATTTAAGCTGCCGCGGGACACAAGTGATAATTTTCGATATTTGCAACAGTGAAGTTCGAACCAGGCTCTACTCAAAAAAATAAAAAAACAAAAAAAAAAGCACCTCTGTCTAAATAACTATAACTGGCTCGGTTTATGTACTCGAGCGTAGTATAATCGTCGCAAAATTAAGATACAAATGAGTATAGCGATCTAACAGAAATAATAAAAAAATTCGTTAAAATTTAAAGAATTGGAACTAACAAAATACCAAAAATCAACTGATGATGATATAAAGAAGAAAGAAGGTTATATTTTTAATATTGCGCAACATCCTTCCAACGAGATTTTACGGGTTCAAACTGGTTCTCTTACGCATTCCACGAATGTCCTGGAATTCGAGTAAGTTTGGCAAATAACTCGCGCTCATTGACCGTTATTAGTTTAGAAAAATTTATACCACCACCTCTATAAAGTGGAGGAAAATCATCTTCCTAAAAGAAATAAAATCGATAATAAACACCGCCGCCTTTAATGAGATGTGCAAATTAAGTCAATATAATAATAATAGAACGTTCGTTCCAGCGAAATTGATTGTTTGTTCAGAAAATGTTGCGTTGGTGCAATTCGTAGAGAGACCACTCTATTAGGTATCGCAGATAAGATTAGTAGTAAAAATATGAATATAAAATATAGGGTGGTAATTTTAAAGGTCTCTGTATTTCGCTCGTATATTCGTGTAGGATCTGTGACCTTTCTGAATGGCGTTAAAAATAAAATCAAGGTCAGCTTTTCCGTTACTTGATACAGGGCAACTCTTGATAAATAAGGTAAAGAATGCTTTGAAAAATGAGAATGGTTCAAATGCCGTTGATTCGTACGACTTCGCAATGAATAAAGAAGACACGTTTAATGTTGAAAAATTTAAGAGATGAATGAATTTCTTTCAAACGAATTCCGAAATTTCCGATATACGATATTACATTAATAGCATCATATCAGTAAAGAACACGCGGTAATTATTAAAAATAGCGAATTTCCAAAGCGCATAACAGTCACGTATTTACCGATGATACTTTCCTAATTTTAAAAAGTACCTTTTATTTTATTTTCCCTGGGAAGGCCTCTTATGTCATTGACGAATGGATGGAAGTATTTTCGATAGAAATAACTGTAAAACGTAAAAGGGCGCAACGTGAATAAAATATATTATCCGAATGAGTGAAATTAATTTCTATTTATTCCAAAAAATGATAATATTATTATTACTTCTAATGTTGCTACATTTAAGTACTTGAATGTTATTTTCTCGTGACGTCCTAAAAACATATCATTTCTGATTTATGTTTTTTTTTTTTTTTTTGCGCAAAGAAGAAAATAGTGGCTCAACTAAAAAATCTTTCTCGAAAGATTTAGGTTAATTGTAGGGGTTTTTGCTTTACGTTCAGATGCAGTTTGTTATATTACTTACATTCGAAAAAATGTACAAGTTAAATTGGGATAAATTAAAATCATTTGCAATAAATGGTTCGAAAATTATATTTATAAACAACCGTAAAGGAACGTTTATAATAATAATAATAATAATTATTATTATTATTATTGCCATTATCATTATTATTGTTGTTGTTTGGTTTTCTAATGATCGGCTCTCTCTTAATTAACGGAGTGACATTAATAGCTAAGGAGTGCAAAAAATTTGTTCAATTTTGTATCCCATTCAATTTGTCTTACATTTGTTTGAAACTTTGGTGGTGCATTCGTTAGTTCCATCGTTCACTGAAATCGGGCTTGTCGGAGTGCTTATGTGTATTTATCTCAGATTAATATACTCATACTTGGTATCGTTTGTTTATTTGTTTATTTATTTATTTATTTTTGAGTATTCCAGTTATTTTAGATATTTCTATGTATAAATAATGGGAAAAAAAAGCACGTTTTAATTTCTTATACAAGACCAAGATAAAAATAAAAGGAAGGAACGCTTTCCTGTTGGATTCTAAGGCCCGAGAAATTGTTACGGTCCATTTTCTTTAGAATTATTTAAAAAGGAACCTAGTGTTTGTTATTTACTTTTGAAGTTTAAATAAAAAGCAAACAAAAAACGCTTACACATGAATTTACAAAAAAATAATTTGATATCTTTACTTGTACATTTAAACTAGTATTATGTGGAAATAATGTTTTCCCTCACAAAAAAACCAAAGCCTCTATGAAAAAAATTGTTATAACAGAGAAACTTAATTTATATGCTATAAAAGATTTGTATAAATGTTGCAACATACGGATTTAATTATAACTAATATTTAATACTGTTTTCTAGTAAAACTATTTTAATGTTACGTTTTTATTTTATTCTAAACCCAACTGCCATCGATCTTTTTGCCTTCCTTATTTATTTTGTAATGTAAATGAAAATAGTTTTATCAGAAATATATTTAAACTTGCTCACAAACAAAGAATTCTGATGAGATTACCGATTAAAATTTTTTTTTTTTTTTTGCAAAACAGCCCCTTAAGGGAACTGTATGGTTAGTACAATCTTAGAACTATTTCTAAATAAGTAACATTTACAACTAAAAGTAACACGTTGCAAAGGAATAGATCATTATAACTATTCTTTGCTATTTATATACACATACATACAATTAAAAAATAAAATTTTACAACACAACTAGGTCGCTCGGTTTTTAAACCGTCTTGCACCTTCTGTAGTGTGCAAAAGGTCCAATGCTTCCGGGCTCGAACGGATATGGAGTCTTTCTTCGTGACGATGGGCAAAGTCTTTAATAACTTCGTCAACCCATTTGATTCTTAAATCAGCATGTAGAGATTCGTTTTGTCCAAACACCATCGAGCATTGGTTATCATACGGAGGAATTTATTTTGGGCTGCTTGAATAATGTTTCTGTTTGATGTTTTGATACATCCCCATGTACCCCGTAAGTCCAAATCGGTCTTATGATGGTTTCATAAATGAGTGTCGTTTGTTTTCAAGCTTAATTTTGGAATGTCGCCCGACAAGCCAATAAATTTCACGTGTTTTTTCTCGAATCTGCTAAGCTTTTGACACAGTGCGAGTTTTCCAAGTCAGAGCTTCGTATCTAGATATGCACACCCAAGTACTTTGCTGAATCAGAGATTGACACTTGTTGTCTGTTTATGAACATTACGCGGATCTCGTTTACGAAGGGCGTAAGTGGTGTGGATAGATTTTTGCTCATTGAGCTTGATCTTCCAATTTTCCATCCAGTTTGAGATACACGCTCTAAAGCATACTGAAAATTTTTAGTTGCTTCAGTTTGTGAGCCGTTTACTGACAGTGTTGCTATATCGTCAGCGAACATTGCAATCGCAGTATTTGGCGTCGTTAGTATATTGTATACAGAAAATGCAGAATAGGTCCGAGGACGCTACCTTGTGGTACACCTGCCTGTGTTGCATGGAAGGATGATCTCGCATCTCCATAGGCTACACGGATTTTATCTGTCCGAGAGGTATGCTTTCAGTAGACGACACCAATTAACAGGCAGTCTGGTGCTTAACTTGTGTAGAAGTCCTTGATGCCACACTCGGTCAAATGCTTGTTCAATATCCAGAAGGACCGCCTAGCAAAATTTTTTTTCTTCGAACGCTCTTTCTATTATTGAGATTATTGTATCTGGTCAACAGGAGAATGTTGACTGCGAAAATCAAATTGATAGTCCGGTAGACGTATTAGCTTGAGTCGCCTAAGTAACAACTCTTCAAATAGTTTAGATATTGCTGGTAATAACGATATCGGCCGGTAGGAGGAGACAACTCTTGCTGGTTTTCCTTGTTTTTGGAGCATAACGATCTGAGCTGTTTTAAAACTTTCAGGTACATGTTCCACTAATAAAAATAAAAAAGAAGTAAAGTCTAATAAAAATACTATCTTACTATTTCTAAACTATATCACTTTAGCTAGAATTTTATAATTTCGTTTTATTTTTCACCTCTTAAAAATAAAACAAAATTTAAATTAAATTGTAATAATTATGTTTTTTTAAAAAAAATTTCAATTTCTAAAGGGGTGATCGCTATTTGATTTTCTTTACGAAACAAGGGGTATTTCTCAAATCCACTGCCTACCGTAGAAAATTTTACGTAATTATTTATTTATTTATTTTTTTTTTTCGATTTCAGCCTCTACGGGCTACGCTAAACAACTAAGTTTTCATTTTACATATTTTCCTTCTTCCTTCCTTAACATCTTTCCAGTATTTCTTGAGATCCCCCATCAAGACATTTTTATGGCTTATTTCCAGTTAACTTGTTTTATTTTAAAGATTGACTTCGCAACTGTTTTATGAAACCATTCCCCTTATTAAACATCTGTTTTTTCAGTAACATCCATTGATTTCATATCGATTTCACATTCATTAAACCATGCAGCTATTATTTTCTTCGTTTTCATGAATTCATAAATTCTCTTGGTTAACCTGTCCTCTTGCATTCTGGTTATATGCCCGTAAAATAATAATCTTCTTTTCCTTATTGATACGGACAATGATTCAATTTTGCTATACAGTTTGTCGTTCGAAACCCATTTGAACTGTCCATCATTCCATTTAACTCCTATAACCTTTCTCAGGATTCTCCGTTCCCTTATTTCTAATTTATTTGTCAATACAATTTACCCTCCCAAAACGTCCTTCTGGATCCGCCCTTGGTAAACGATATGCTGCTTGTTAAACAACGTACGCTTATGTGGTCAGAAGAAAACTATCTAGATATAGTACCCGGTTCAAATAAGAAACCATTGAGTTCGCTGTTCAACGAGCATGCCGAAGAATAATCATTTTTTGAGTATTGATTTGAACCGTGTAAAAGAGAAAACTTCACACCATTTACGATGACAACCAGCAAGATTTATAGACGAGATAGACGCAGTACTGTGAAACCAGAACGCTATTGATCATTTCGTCTGAAAACATTCAATGTCTCTCCGTAAAATAGAAAAAAGAAGATGATACCGGAGATGATTCAACTCAAATGATGATGAGGCTCTCTTGAAAAATCCTAAAGCGTTACTCGATTAAATTTCTCAAAGTTTCATATTTGTTGCGAAAATTAATAAGTAAATTTGCGATAGTCTAATTTCCGATTATATTTAATTGAATTAATAATTTTTTTTTGTTTCGTTATCAACGAAAAATTTATTCGGTAAAGAAAATCTAAAACTGTTTGCTGTTTTTTCTAACAGAGTTACAAGGCAAGATTCGAAAACTTCATTACAGTAATTTTGAACGTACCTGTGTCAGTTCGTGTCTTCGAAATATTTTAATTCCTAAAAAAAACATTTTCAGGTTCCGAATATGCTGCAGAAACTTTAAAATATTTAACATAAATTATAGCGCTATTCGTTTCTTATATCTTGTTTTTCCATTCGACATACTGATTTCCGAACAAGACCGACGTTTTCCAATTTTCCCAATTGCTCACTTTAATATAATTCGGCAAGCACTTTGAACATTTCCATTTGGTATCAGAAAATAATGTCCGGAATTCAACATTTAGCAGTAGTCGTATCATCGGTTTAAGTACAATTACCTTTTTATGTATTTTTACAGTGAAAGATTTTGCAATTTGCGTTAATAAATCGTTTAAAAATCAATCTCGCTAATATGTATAGTAAGTAATATGAAGATTTTCATTATACAATGACGCGACCAAAATGATCCTTTTCCATCTCGTGATCTAAAATAATCTTAACCTTGCACTCCCACCGCAGTTTTATTTATCGTTCGGTTCCGAAATTGAAGTAAATAAAGCTATTTTGTTCAGAAATTACACAGATGGTTAATGTAAATAATTCGGCTCTAGTCCACTATCTTTTTTTTTTTAACTATTTTTACATAAATTATTATTCGCGCCGTTTTGATATGGGCTTTGTTAATAAACAGTCATTTAGCATAGTGAGGTAGGAAACCTTGCTATTCTCGTTTTTTTAACGCAAAAGAGCGAACAAACGAATTTGTTTTTAGTTCCATTATTATTCCCTTTTCTCATTAAGCTGACGGCTTTGTTAAAAATGTAAAAAAGGTACAAATATTTACAGCCCGCAGTAACTCAGCTAATGGAATGTGACAGCAAACGTAATAACCGATGCGGTTAAACATTGTCGTCTTTGAACAGACGGGTTTATCAGAGAAAGACACTGTGACAAGGGGGAAAACTTGAAGCGAATAGAAAATAATACGATTTCAGGAACTGAAATGTTCTCTTTGTCGGAACTGACTGTTATTATACAGCATAACATGATGCAATACGAAGAAGTATGAATTACCAAAAGGAACAGAAAAATAAAGTTAATGAATAATAAGTTCCATTTGGCTGCGTTTTAAAATTGCTCCGTTCCAAAATGTATTCTATTAATTTTGGAAACGTTGCGAATCTTACAAATTACACTAGTTCGTAGATACTCGGTACACTCTTATCTTTCATTCGAGCGGGATTTAGGTTCGTAATTAGTTACATTTATATTTCAGATTCGCAAAGTTAACGTTGACTTGTAGCTTGTGCAACATTAGTATTACGTAATTCCGCATGTTAGTGTCAATTTTTCGTGGCAGCTAACCGGGCAAAGACCAGGTAGGCCTAAAAGAAATTTCGACTTTTGCAAGTCGCCCTAAATAGTTAACTGAGAATCTTTATTTTAAAAAAATTGTTCCCGAGCGTCAATCTAATAAGAAATTTCGGATACGAGACAGGCAAATGTCGGGGGAAAAAATAAAAGCTGTAAAAGGCTAAAAGTGTTATTATTTGTACAGAATGTGAATCGTAATAAGTTATATATGAAAGCAGATATATACACTAAAGGAAAATGTGAATGTGGAAAGCAGGTGCTTATCATAAAAATAAATAAATCGCTTCAAACTGTAATGTTGTCCGTTAATATAATAATATAATAAACTAAAAATAACATACTATAGAAACTCACCGTAATTATTACGAAATATCGAAAAATTCAAAAAATATGTCGACTCGTTTTGATCATTAAATCCATAAAAAATCGTTTGAACTATTATCGAGTAATTAAATTTGATAACCGAAATTTAATTGAATACAACATGGAATAAAATAAAAAGTTGTGTATAATTTTAATAAACACTACACAAACATTAAAACATTTTACATAACGGAAATGAAGAATTGTCGAAAATGCTCATAAATTAAAAAAAGTGGAATCAATTAAAATCAACTCTTTTGTAAAGTTATAAAAGGATAAAATCTGTAGGTCTAGGGTGGGTTCCTACGGTGAGGTTTGAAAAGTTTAGTATATATATACCTTGATTTCACCGTATCAATAAAAGAGTTCGCTAACAAAAGAGCTCAAAAAAGTTAATTTAGAATATTTTCAATTTTTATTTAAAAATTTAATATTTTATTCATAAATAAGTGTATAATTTTTCATTAGAAAGTTTAATATTTACAATAAGCGTATAATGGTTTTATGTATATAATTAAAAAAGTAGACTAAGTTAGGTATTTTTAATTTAATTTCATATTTATAAGCGCTACACTTATTATTAAAAATTACTAAAGATATTAATAAAGATTTCTCGTAGCAATAAAAGTTTGAAAAATTAAATTTTTCTATTTAGAAATGTTAATTTATTTTAATAATTTATAGAGAATTTTTTTTTTATCTTAATTTCTTGTTTATTTTATTTAATAAAATTTTAATCATGTTATAAGATATAAAAATTCGGATGTTGTTAATGTTAAAATTTTTAATTTGAATTTAGTTCTTTAAAGAGGTTCCATGATGAATTTTACACCTAGGGGTGTCACATATTAGATACGTTATTATAGGCGTAAATTGTTATGCGAACAGTACTCTCTATTTAAAGCAGTGCAATTGGCGTTGTTTTAAAATAGAAAATAAAATCCGTCTTTAAAAAGAGTGTAAAAATTAGTTATTTCGGAGTAGGCAAAAACAATTAGCCTAGAGTTAAAATGAAAAAAAGTTTTTTTTGGGGGGGGGGGGGGCTCGTCAACCAAGGACCTAACCCAGAAACAAAAGGTAAGGAAAGAAGTCGGTTATATTTTGATTCGATCAGAAATTTTAACTAAAAAGGAACAAATAGCAGGAATAATTAGTGGGGAAGGAAAGGACAGGATATAGGATGTACAATAAGGGGTAAGAAGTCCAAGCTTAAGCAAATAAGAATATAAGGCAGAACGCTCCACCGAGAGGGATGAACACTGGAAGAACACATGATCGGCGTCGCAAATAATTGCATCATCCGGTTGGAGAGGACAGTGTGGAGAAGAAATCAAGGAAAAACGAAATTTAGATAACGGCAGCAAATAATGGCCCAAGCGCATACGAACAATGGAAACAACATTAGAATATCGAAGAAGAGAGGGATGCAAAAGAAACCATGAATATGAAGGAAGAGTAGGCTGGACTGACAGGTAAAAGGAACAACTGTTGGAAAAAGAAGAAACATAGGTATCCGACCAAAATCGGATATGAAAGCTTTTACAAACTGATAGCAGGTTAACGGATGGAATTTTTTTAAAAAAAAGACGAGAGGAAGCAGCAGCAGCCCGAGCCAAGGAATCAGCCGCTTCATTGCCAAATATGCCCGAGTGGCCAGGTACCCACAGCAGATCAATATTGACTGAATGGAGATAGGAAAGATTGTGAATGAGTGAACGTATACGGAGAACAACAAAGTGTCATACGAATGATCAGCAAGGGGAGAGGATATGGCCTGTAGGGCGCTCAAAGAGTCAGAGATAATTAAAAATTTAGAGGAAAATTGATTCGAGGAAATGAAAATTATAGAGCGAAGGATAGTCAATAATTCGTTTATGAATATGGAACAGAAATAAGGAAGGCGAAAAGATTCTGAGAGGTTAAAATCGGGAAGAATGAAGGAAGCACCAACACCACCAGGCCCCCTCGAACCATCCGTGTAAATGGTAACATGAGAGGGAAATAGGGAACTGATAGTGCTGTAAAATACCTGTTTAATTACGGCTTGGGGGAGATTTTTTGCAAATGAGGGGAGGATAAATACCTTAGGAAGATGACAGATGTCAGCGAAGTCGAAGGAAAAATAAGGGAGATTATTGAACGAGATAATATACGGCCAAAATGAACCTAGACGATGTGAAATAAAAGCCAGAATAGGGGTTTTGCTGGGAGTGAAGCGCCAGCTATTATAAATCGAAAGATAAGACTGAACAAGGGTAGAGGATGCGAGAGGAAGACGTTTAACAAGGAAACGATAGCCTAAATAAGATCTACGAATGGATAGGGGTGACGAATTGGATTCAGCAAGAATAGCAGTAGTTGGAGAGGATTTAAGAGCGCCAAGACAGAGACGAAGGCAAGAATTTTGAATTACATCTAGTTTGGAAAGACGTGTCTTGGACGCACTACCATAAATAAAAGAACAATAATCAAATTTGGAACGGATAATAGATTTGTAAAGAGAAATAAGAATATAGGGATCGCCACCCCATTTAGTTGGCGACAGGGCTTTCAGCAAGTTTAACCTTTTAATAGTGGAAGCAGAAAGATATTTGATGTGTTCAGAGAAGGACAAACGACTATCAAGAAAGACACCGAGATAACAAAAGCAATTAACACGGGAAAGAGATACATTGTTTAAGGATAGGTTGACCAAAGCAGGGTTATAGGGACGGAGGGTAAAAATAGTATAAGAAGACTTAGAGGGAGAAATTGAAAGATTAATTAAGGAGAGAGAATGTTCCAGCACAATGAGCGACGAACTGAGTGCTTCATAGGCTGCTAAAACATCCTCAGACGAGGAAAACAGGAGAATGTCGTCCGCAAAGAATAAGGAATAGGAATTTAAAGGAAGAGAAGCTATACTGATAGTATAGATGTTAAAAAGAGTAGGACTGAGGGAGGAACCCTGAGGAAGACCTCGGAAAACCTTTCTTGGAGCATTAAGAGATGGAGAGGAGAAGTGGATAGAACGATTTGACATGAGATTGATAATAAGGGAAGAGAATTTAATTGGGATATTAATTGCCGTCATTTTATCTCTTAGAGTGGGAAGATGAACATTATCGAAAGCAGAGGAAACATCAATAAAGGAGGCTAGGGTGAAATGTTTTTGGATAAAAGATTTGTATATGTGGGAAACGAAAAGACTAACACAATCAGAAGGGCCAATACCAGGCCGAAAGCCGAACATATTAATAGGGAATATATTATTATGCTCTAGCCACCAAACAAGGCGCTTGTTGAGCATACCCTCAAATAGTTTTCTAATACAGGATGCCAGGGAAATAGGACGTAGGGAAGAATTTTTCTTAGGAATGGGAATTACGATAAAAGAATTCCAGGAGGAAGGAGTTATACCCTTTGAAAGGAAGGAATTGAAAAGACTAAGAAGAAAACTGAGGGATTGTTCAGAAAGGTTTTTAAGGGCGAGATAGGGTATACCGTCAAGCCCTGGAGTAGGGCTGGACGATTTGGAGAGAACAGACTTTAATTCATTAAAATTGAAAGCCGAAGTTAGGAAGTGAGGAGGAGAATTTTTCGGAAAAGAAGAGTATAATTCATCAACAGAAGGAACATAAGCTGGAGCGACGGAATCAATAAAAGGAAAAAGGCTATCGTCGGGGATACTGAAGGTGGAAGGGCGAGAAGAAGATGGGAATTTGAAAGCTCTGGCCATTTTCCAAATCTGCGAAAGAGGAGTAGTTCTAGAGAACTTGGCACAGAAATTTTTCCAAGAGGACTTCTTCGTGGATTTCAATATAAACCTAGCTCTCGCATTTGCCCGTTTGTGAGCGAGAAAATTTTCAGTCGTAGGGTTACAACGGAAGGTTCTAAAGGTTTCGCGACTGATATTAAAGGCAGTGTCGCATTCCTTGTTCCACCAAAGTGAAGAAGCCTTATTGCGATGTACAGAAGATGACGTATGGCGGGGCGGAGAAGATAAAGAAAGAGCAGAAGTTAAGGAATATAAAAAGGAATTATAGAGAGGTACCGGATCGTGATCCGGTTGAAGGAGAGGGAGAGACGAGTCAACCAAGGAGCGAAATAGAGGCCAGCTAGTTTTGGAAAGATTCCATCCTGAAGAATTGGTATAATTGGAATCAGAAGGAGGAGGAAAACTGACAGGAGTTATTAGGATAGGAACATGGTCACTGCCGAAAGAGCCCATAAGGGTCTTCCAATTATAATTAAGACCAATAGACGAAGAAGAAAAGGTTAGGTCGAGGGAACTAGAAATGGAAGCATTCCTGTAGTATGTGGGGGAGAGATCGTTGAGAACTAAATTATCAGAGAGGATGGCATTCTCAAGGATGGAACCGTTGGGATTGTAGGATGCACAGCCCCATAAAGGAGAATGCGCATTCCAGTCACCACCGATGATAAAAGGATGCGGAATAGAATTAAAAAACGACGAGAAGGGGAAAAGACGAAGATCGAATCTAGGAGGAACATAGATAGAAACAATGCTAATAGGACGTACAGAGGGAGGCTGAATGGAGATGTGAACAATGTTAGGTAAATTGGGACAAGAAGGAAGATTAAGAGAGATATCATAAGAGCAGAATGGAATGTCATTTCTAATCAGGATTGCAGAACCACCATAACCGTCATCGCGATCACATCTAACTACCCTGAAACCTCTAATATTGAAATTTATGTCCGACCGAAGCCACGTTTCGGAAAGGAGAGCCACATTGACATTATGTAGATCCAATAACCCCTCCAATGAGTTTTTATTGGCTCTTAGACTGCCGCAATTCCACTGTAGAATATTTAGCGCAGCCATCATAATAAAACAGTAAAAGAATAAGGCATAAATGAAGTGGGGAGGAGCAGGGGAAAAGACCATAAGAGCAGACAATGAGGTGCATTTGTATAGAAGGAACTAAAATGAGTAAGAAACGGAGAAAAGAAAAATGAAGTACCGCAGTTGCAAAACAGGAGGAAGTAATTCGAGGCTGTTAAGTCGAAAGGAAAAACAAAGAGCATAGTGCAGAAGAAGATATAAAATAATTTTAGGATAAAAGAAAAAAGAGTAAGCAATATTCGTGCAGAACCGAAGCAGCCAGTGGAATGCAAGTTGTACTTCATATATAGGCGTGGTACATAGCCAGCGCTATACAACTCCGACAAATTCATCACAGTGCAGTTAAAACAGCAAAGGTGTGTACGGAGAGTGATAGGAATGGAACTCAGTTCAGAGATTGAGTGTATCAACTCAACATGAGCCCATTCCCGAAAAAAATGTGTATAGAATATACACCAATGCCTGTTAGAGGTTGAAACCACTTCTACATAAGCATAAATGAAGATAATTATTACGATAAAATCGTTAACCAACTGGTTAAAATGCTTCGCACTGAATATTGTAAAGAAGATTACACGAAAGGGAAAAAATGTAAAAGAAAGAAAGAAAGCAGGGGACAGAAAGTAACATAATAAAGCAAATACAGCCTCGATATTTATTTCCATTTTTTTTTTTTTTTTTTAAATTAATTAATTTAATTTTTTTTCGTTCGGTATAGGAGGAGGGAATTAATTAAAACAGATATTATTCGACAGGAAACAAGAAAAGGAGTCAACAAAGGATGTAGAGGGAGCAATATTGTTTGAAGAGAGTAGTTCAATGATGGCTACCGAAATATCCTTAATTAAAGGCGAAGGGGTAGCGGAAGGGGAATTAGGAGTACATAAGGAGACGAGAATAGCAGGATTTGGGGAAAGGTGAGTATTTGAAGAGGAAGATTTGTTAAGAGCCCAACCATTAGAGGGGGTTGGGAGACGATTAGATGGGAGTGGGGGGAATTGAGGAGAAGAATTATGAAAAGGTTTGGAATTACGGGATTTATGAAAGGTGGGAGATTTGGGTCGGAAGTGGGAGGGAGCAGTCAACGGAGGAATGGAAGAAGTATTAATGTAAGAAGTGGAAGATGAGGCACGGTCGGCATACGAAAAAGCCTGAGAGACTAAATTGCTTTTTTTAAATTGAGAAGCCTCTTGGAATGTGATATTTTCAAATGCCATAATTCGTTTTATTTCTTTTTGTTTGAGCCACTCGGGACAAGCACGATCATTGGCACTGTGGGCGCTAGGGCTGGTGATTTTAACGGGTATACGGATAACCCGGTTAACCGCTGTATCAGTCTAAACCGATCATTAGGGTGAAAACCGTGTTTGCGGTTTTTACGGGTACGGTTAACCGTATGAAACGGTTACCCGTATTAATCGCGATTACGGTTAATCGTATAAATCAGTTAATCGTTTTAACAGTTATATAATAAAATTTAAAAAAAAATTTATGTATATCGTAATAACTATAATTTTTTAATTGTTCGTATAGACGGTTATTTAATAAACTATAAAATTTTATTTTAGAGGGTATGGCCGGTTAAGGGGTGTAAGAGTGCCTTTAAACCAAACTTTATAAAAAAAAATATATAAATCTAGGGCATGAAAAAAGTAGTTAAAACTGGAAGTTTCAGACCCCTAGTCCTACGGGAGCTCCTGTAGACACCATTTCGTTATTTTCGGGGTTTTTACGATATCTTAGCCATTTTTCAATCGATTTTAAAAATTCTTGTTGAAGGTTAAATATAATGGAGAATTCTATAATGGTGAATTTTTAAAAATTTTTAGACGCTAAATTCAAATTTTTAGACACATTCAAAATTTTTAAAATGTCATAAAAAATATTTTGAATTTCAGTTACGACGGAAAAAATATATAACGTGTTTTGTGGTGTAAATTACTTATTGAAATTTTTTCAGATTTTTAAAAGTGACCGAGAAAAAATAAAAACACGCATTTTTGACTGAAAACCATCTTGAAATTTAACTAATAACAACGAAATAGATATATGTTACATATTTGAAGATAGCATGTTTTCCTGAATTTTTTCGGATTGTTAGAATAAAAAAATATAGAAATTCTACACGAATTTAAAATTCCCATAATAGCAAATTAGGTAACACAATGACATATTATGTAACTTACATTTTATAGTTTGCTTCCAGTTGAAGTTTCAAAGGTTTTTCAGACAAAAATGCATGTTTTCATTTTTTTGGACTTGTTTCATCTGTTCCTGAAGTTCAAAAAAATTTAGAAAAACATTTTATTTTAATATATGTAACATACATATATCTCTATTTTGGTGTTGTTAGTTGAATTTCAAGAGGTTTTTCAGTCAAAAATGCATGTTTTTATTTTTTTTTGAATCTCTTCCACCACCTTTAAAAAGCTGATAAAATTCACCGTTATAGAACTTCCCATTATCTTTAACCTCCAACAAGAATTTTTTAAATCAATTGAAAAATGGCTGAGATACCGTAAAAAAACCGAAAATAACAATATTAGGCATTCTGTTATGAATAATTTTCAAGTGATTTGCTATTGCCGAAGGAGAACCATTGTAACTTAAGACAGCTTTGCAATAATTACATATTGCGTCTTTACTGTCTATGGATTTTTCAGCATGATTCCATACCCAACTATTTTTTTTTTTGGCATCTTGAATTGAAAACGATATCAGAATTAAATTATAGCTTAAGAAAATAAATCGTCAAAATTAACTATCAACCACTTAATTAATACAACTTTTTTTCCCAATCCGTTGTAAATAAATCGCACCTGTCTTTTGTAGCATAGCATCTGTTGCATTGCTGAGTGACTCACTCCCGCAAGCAGTGCGCGTACGCGAGTGATTATGAAGTAAGGTTTTAACTCACCGAGCTGTGGTTTTCCCGTAAATAAATAATTTTTTGAAACTAGGATTGATGTTATTAAATGACAAAGCGATAACAACAAAACACGAACTATTTTAACTAAATCCCGCAATGATATTATTAATTACACAACAATCCAAAAAGAAACGAAAAAAAGATTATTATTATTACTATTATTATTTAATCAACATTGCGATTAATACAAATATCGTTTCGTACAATTAACCGGATCCGTGAAAACCGTAAAACCGATTTTTACCCGCATCATCGGCTTTTAACCGAAACCGCGGTTACACGGTTAACCGTATCCGTGAAAACCGTAAAACCGGGGTTCACCCGTATCATCGGTTTTTAACCGTAACCGCGGTTACCCGTATCATCGGTTTTTAACCGTAACCGCGGTTACCCGGTTACCCGATTTTTAACAGCCCTAGTGGGCGCCTTTGCAATTACGGCAAGTGGGAGGAAGTTGTAGACTGCTGCATTCCGAGACTGAATGCCTGGAAGAACAGTGGGAGCAGATGGTATAGGAACCACGGCAGTGCTTCGCAATGTGTCCAAAAAGGAAGCATTTAGAGCACTGCGTAGGTAGACGAACGCTGGGAGAAACCAGAAATCGAATTTTAAATATCGAAACGTATTCTGGGAGAGAAGTTTTATGAAATTTGATTTCAACAGAACCAGTCGGAACTTTTTTACCTTCAGAAAAACGATGTATACGACGGATAGAGGCGATAGGAATAGTAGAATGGATTCCTTCCAAGATTTCATCTTCAGAAAAGGATGGATGAATACCGGAAATAATGCCCATTCTGAATAACACAGAGTTTGGAATGTACGCTTTGATATTATGCGACGCAAAAAAATTAGGATGAGACAGAAAGGAATTAGCGGAGGAGACGGAGGGAAACTTGACCGAGACACGACCCCTACCTTGAGGGATAATGCTCGTGGGGGAAGAGGAAAAGGAATTGATCAGCCTGGCAATTGCTAAAGGATGAAGGTTGCCTAGATTTTTATCCGAGGAACAGCTTTCGACGTGAACGGTGAAAGGTCCTGGATGATCGGCCGAGAACAATAAAGTATCTTTACTATCATTATAATTATTTGTACTATTACTGTTATTATTAGTGCTACTGTTATCGTTATTGTTACTATTATTATAACTGCTGTTATTATTAACATTACTATTATCATTATCATTATTATTATTGTCATTACTAATATTAATATTATTATTATTATTGGTAGTGGTGGGGGTGGTAATGATGTTATTGCTGTTATTATTATTGTTGTTATTATTATTATTAATATTATTATTATTATTATTATTTTTACTTTTATCGATAATAAAATTCTCGACAGCTGTATTAGCACTGTTGTTAGAATTATTTGATGTGGCGAGATTAGGCGAATCGGGTTGAGATAGCCGCAGATCCTTGCTTGGCAAAATCGCGGACGGCGAGAGAGGGCCAGAAGGTTTGCGCTTACCGACAGCGTTAACCTCCATCAAGTTTAGCGATACATTTGGTTTCGTTTTTAAATCTTTGGAGGGGGCCGTCGGGCGGCCCCCACTAGACGAGCTCATCAATCAACTGACTTGAAAAAGAGAGAGGAAAATAAAAACAAAAAAAAAACAAAAAAAACAGCGAAATGAATTTAAAGCAGCGAAAGACAAACTGAAATATTAAAATGTAAACTAAGTAAAAGTTAAATGAAGCTCTACCCACTAACACACGAATACTATGACAAACTTGACATCAAACATCGACTAGCAATACTCACAGACTTCACAAGACAACACAGAAACACCCAACATGGCGAGTAATAATATAATTATGCAGTGGAACTGCAGAGGTTTTATTAATCATCAAGCCGAACTAGAACACCTATTAGCCACATATTCTCCATTAGTAGCCTGCTTGGAGGAGACGCATTTACAGCCTAGAGACAAGCCAAGAATAAAACACTATAGTCTATTCCGATGCGATAATATCGGAGGCAACCGAGTAAACGGAGGAGTAGCAACTCTAGTGCACACGTCGATCACGGCTGTATCGGTCAGAATGAATACACCCCTTCAGATGGTAGCGATATCTGTTCTCTTACACAATCTATCGAGGTCCACACTAACGATCTGCAACTGCTACTTTCCCCCCAACCATATGGTACACTCGGCAGACCTTGAAAATGCCATATCTCAACTAGTAAGCCCAATGGTCATACTTGGAGACTTTAACGCTCACTCCCCACTATGGGGAGCGACGTCCACCAACAGACATGGATCAATTATTACAAACATACTAATGGAGCACGATTTGTGCATTCTCCCCCCACCTAACCATACACATTTTAACCTCTCCCATAACACTTTCTCAACAATAGACTTGGCATTAGTATCCCCATTACTGCTCCCGAAACTTAAATCATCTGTCCATGACGACCTTTGCTCCAGCGATCATTTCCCTGTATTTCTGCATTTCACAGGATATCATCCATCACCACCAATCCAAAGACCCCCAAGATTCTCATTTCACAAGGCAGACTGGACGGCATACACAGCCGGAATTAAAATCCCAGCTCCTAGTGAGTCCCTATCAGACAATTTAAAGATATTTCTTAATACTATACTAGATGCTGCCTACTTATCGATACCCACCTCCCAAAATCTTCGAGCTAAGAAAGTACCATGGTGGAGCAAAGAGATCCACATTGCAATCCAACAGCGTAAACGAGCACTCAGAAAGTATAAATCGTCTCGGTCGCTATCTGACTTAGTAGCCTTCAAGAAGTGCCGAGCCCTTGCCAGAGCTCTCATTCGCGACAAAAAGCAAGAGTGCTAGTCACAGTTTATTTCATCCATCTCCTCATCAACGTCAAACAGGACCATATGGAATAAAATAAAATCCATCAATGGAATTAGCACTGTCCCAAAACGCGTCCTTCTCAACATCAATGGCAGTCTAATAACGGATGAAGCTAACGTTGTCAAAGCGTTTGCCAATCACTTCACCGCAGCATCGTCATCAGAAAAGTATCCCCCCGCTTTCCGTAGCATGAAATACCATGCAGAGCAACAGCCAGTGCACTTTCCACCCGAATCCAATGAATCATACAATAGTAATTTTACCATCTCGGAACTAAATTTCCAACTCAACCACCATACATCCAACACTGCTCCTGGCCCCGACGGCATCCACCCATACATGCTTAAGTACCTCCCAATTTCTGGAAAACATTTTCTCCTACACATATACAATCAAATCTGGAATTCTGGAAACATCCCCGCGCAATGGAAGTCGGCAAATATAATCCCAATACTAAAGGAAAACAAAGACCCTTCCCTTCCCGAAAGTTACCGTCCTATCTCGTTATTGAGTGGCATTTCCAAAACGCTGGAGAAGATGGTTAATAGGCGTCTCCTGTTTTTTCTCGAACAGAAAAGTCTTCTTTCTCCTAACCAAGCCGGCGGGCGAGAGGCAAGATCAACAGTCAGCCAACTACTTAGCCTGCAAAGGCAGATACTCTCGGCGTTTCAGCGTCAACAGCACCTCTATGCAGTATTTTTCGATTTAGAGAAAGCTTTTGATCGCCTGTGGCGTCATGGCCTACTACTAAAACTGCGAACGGCGGGAATCGCCGGAAAAATGGGTAAATACCTACACAGCTTCTTAGACAATAGAACGATCCAAGTTACGACTGGTTCGTCAACGTCTGAACTGATGCTGTTGGAAAATGGTGTACCACAAGGCTCTGCTTTAAGTGCAACCTTGTTCATATACTACGTTAACGACTTAACTAACTGTCTTGCCGCCCCTGTAACGTCCCGGCTCTATGTGGACGACCTAAACATCTCCCTATCATCCAACCATCCTATAAACGCTCAAAATATCCTACAAAAATCCATAAAAAAGCTCCAAAAGTGGTCCAATGACAACGGTTTGACCTTCTCCTCAACAAAAACAATATGTGTTGATTTCCACAGGGGACGCCAAAACGCACTTTCCAGCATATTCCTGAGTCTAAATGGTGTTCCTATCCCAAACCGCCCATCAGTTAAGTTTCTAGGCTTAATATTTGATAAAAAACTCTCCTGGCGCGATCACATACGTGAGCTCAAAGCTAAATGTCTAAAATCCTTGTCCATCCTAAAATATCTGTCGAATTACAAATACAACATAAATCCAAAACTACTCCTTACAATATATAGATCAATCATCCTTTCGCGAATCAATTACGGGTGCCAGGTATACTCTCAGCCGCCAATAGTGTGCTAAGATCCTTAGATCCTGTACATTTTGCGGCCCTCCGGTCTATTCTTTCCACTCATTCCTCTACTCCTGTTGTATGTTTGTGTGCACTGGCAGGTTGTCCCCCACTATCCTACTATAGGAAATATTACAACTTTAAAGAACTGAGCTCCCTTCTTAGTAATACTAAGACCCCGTCACTCGAGCCGGCCACCATATCCCCTAATGGGAGTTTTGGGAACGATCCAGTGCCTGAACTTTTTTCAGTTATGGATCATTTCCAAATCCCCTCAATCCCAAGAGCTTTACCAGATTTCGCAATAACTGTACCTCCCTGGAGTCAGCCGATCACAAATATAAACATATCTCTCACAAAATTCAATAAAGCACAATATCCCCCAAACGTAGTACAAATAGTAAAAAACACCATAGCGAGCTACACCGATCATGTATGCCTCTACACAGATGGAGCGAAGGCAAAAGGTTATCAGTCACCGGCGGCATGCTCCTTCGAAGTATCAAAAACAGCAGAGTCAGTCAGACTGCATGATTGCTGCACAGCACTGGACGCTGAAATATATGCGATTGTTTTCTGCATTCAACACTATACTGATACTAACCCCCAGTCCCAAAAGACCCTACTTATAACTGACTCCTTAAATTCCCTTCAACTTATTTCAGAAATAAAACCCAAAAACCCCCTGATAAGAAAAGTCCACTACCTACTATACAGACTATCCCACCTAAACTCTGAAATATCCTTCCTATGGGTGCCGGCCCATGTAGGAGTCCCAGGTAATGAGCGCGTCAATCGAGCAGCTCAGGCGACACTATTCTCTCCAATGCCATGTAATCCCCCTCTTCCCTCCACAATGGCCCATTTATTTATGCACCAAACTGGAGAAGAATGGCAGCAGGAATGGAAATCCGCAAGTACATTCCTCCGAAGCATAAAATCAACCACAAAACCCCGGTGGCCCATAGACGAAATTTCTCGCAGAGATTTTTCTGTCTTGAATCGCCTCCGAACAGGTCACACAACCCTTTCGCACGGGTATATCTTCACGGGACAAGCACCCCCAAATGTCTGCTTCTTCTGTGGTCAACCAAGCGACCCGTCTATATCTCACCTCCTTCTCGAATGTTTCTCTTTTGCGGCACCAAGATCCACCTATTTCACTACCACCTCTATCTCTAAGATCTTATCGAACGTTCCGTCTGCGGTCGCAGCTATGTTGGCTTTCGTGCGTAGCAGCGGCCTATACCATAGAGTTTAACCTTCCTAAGTAGGCTCCATGTGCTGTAATAGCCTCAGTAGTTAAACACACTATTATTTTATTTAAAAAAAAAAAAAAAAAAAAAAAAAAAAAAATGCGACAGCGAAGAAACCGAAATTATTTATCTAAATAGAAAACAAAAAAAAAAAAAAAAAAAAAAGTTAATTATCAGTCGCTTCACGAATTTCGTTTACGTAAAAACAAGCATAGGAGAAGCACTTTAAATCGAGGCGTAATCTTAAGGCGAGTTGACACAAGTTCTCCCATATTAAGATTTGATAGTTTTTTTTCAGTTTTTTTTCTTTTCTTTTGGAAATTTATCATATGCGCATGAAGTCATACTTATCTAAGATACTGACGATTGTAACTTGCAAGAAGTTCGTGATTAATTGGACCCAGTCACATTTAGATGTAGTTTGTAGCACTGGTGTGTGTTACGTAATTACTCTGTTTTGCTAGAATTATATATTTTTATAGATATTTAGGATACTCGTATAAAATTAGCCATTCGAATTTAAAAGATTATAATTTCTTATTAATGTTAGTTTTGCAACGGCAATAAATAAATCCCAAGGCTAAACATCGATAAAAGCCGGCATGGATTTAAGTAAAGGTTGTTGTTTTACCCTTGGACAACTCTATATGCGGCATGTTCACGTGGATACCATAAACGTCGTTGTTCTAGCAAATGAAAAAAACGTCGAACATCGTTTATAAAGTAACGTTAGAATAAATATTTTTCTTATATATTATTTGCTTCAGTGTAGACACAGTATTTATTTTAATATTCGATATTTCTTTCAATCGATTTTTACATTGACAGGTAACAAAGTTAAAAATTAAAAAGAAAGCACACAAAAACATTGATTTAAAACCATTTTTAAATCAGC
The DNA here is from genome assembly GCA_039619475.1 of Icerya purchasi. Classification (NCBI taxonomy): domain Eukaryota; kingdom Metazoa; phylum Arthropoda; class Insecta; order Hemiptera; family Monophlebidae; genus Icerya; species Icerya purchasi. The sequence goes on from CM077115.1 coordinate 55,999,319, forward strand.
TCTGGTGGAATTTAATAAGTTTACTGAATTATTGCACTGATATTTTAGAACTGAAGAAAGAGGTGATTTTAATCACTTAATTCAATAAACTTATATTTATACAGGTAACCGTTAGTTTTAAATCAAATCGTTACCGTGGTAAGTATAAATTAAACGTAAAAATTTAGAAACCATGATTACTGCGGGGAATATAAATGTGAGTAAGCTGGCTAAAAGGTGAAAAATTGGGCCAAAAAAAAACGTTTTACTCATTTCCGGTGCAAGTGAGAACACCGCATTCCATCTCTTCTCATTTTGTGTTACTCGAGTCGTTAAAAACCTTTATGACACAATCTAATCATACATTCGACGTAACGAAGCATAGTGTTAAAGAGATAATTCAATTCGTCATGATCGTTAATTAGTATTATTTAATCGACTTTGGCCATCTGAGGACCACGGAAATATTACACGAATAACGCCAGCTATATTTCGTTCCTCCCCATTTTCTTTCGTTTGTTTGCCCAATATTCTTTCATCTTTCTTCATTTCTTCTGTCCACTTTCGCCCTGTTTTCTTCACTGTGTCCTTCCGGAATCCTTGAAAAGTCTGAACCTTCCGACTGAACTTGTTTCTGTCTTCAATTTCACTTTCGCCGATCCCCATCTGTTCCAAATCTCTTTTTACTTGTACTATCCACAGTATCCTACTTTTCGGATTGTTGTCGAAGTAGTCAAAGATTCTTTTGGTAAGGCGTTTATTATCCATAAAAGGCGATTCTTCTTTCCCTAAATGTGTCACTGACCTTTTCTATTATTTCGTATACTTCATTATTGCTCCTTAATTTCCAATACTCATCGTCTCTCCTGGGGCCCAATATTTTCCGGATTATTTTCCTTTCCTTGATTTCCAACTGGTGCATTTCCTTGTTCGAAGTCATGTTCAGGCATTCAGCTGCGTATAGACACTGCGGCTTAATAACCGTGTTATAGTGTCTTATTTTGGCATTTCTAGATATTGATTTTTTATTATACGTGCTTCTTGTTAGCTGAAATGACCTTTCCATTCTATGTATTCGTTCTTGCATCGATCTTTTACCTCCAGCGTTTACTTGGATCGTTTCTCCTAGGTATTTAAATTCTTCCACTCTTTTTATCACTCTTCCATGAATTTTTATTGTGTTGGGATCCTTTTTATCACTCGTCATGAATTTGGTTTTCTCGAAAGCTATTTCCAGCCCGACCTTTGCCGCCATCTCACTTAATATTTCAACTTGACGCTTAGCCTCTGCCACACTACCGGCTACCAGTGCAAGGTCATCTGCAAATGCCGGGCAGTCTATCTGCAGGTTAATAATAATATATTCCAATATTCCAATATTTGTTATAGATATCAGTTTCATAAAATAAAATTCATATAGCTAAATTACCGATGATGGTCAGTATTATAGAGTATATGATACAATTGCAAATAACTGTAATTCGTTTTGAAGTACAGTTGATCTTTAATTTCGCCGATTACAATTCAAATCAAATCAAATCAGTTTATTATTATTATTATTATTATTATTATTACAACATAATCCATCTATGCGCATATTTGCGTGACCGATGGGTATTAAAGAAATAAAAATCTTTTTTGAAAAAATACTAAAATCCTTAAAATTACAATCAAAAACACTGCAATAAAGGAGTAAAGTAAAAATATACCGTACAGAACTTATATAAAATAATATAAACTTACATCGAATCTATAATCTTAATTTATTTAATTCATTAACACTTACAATTAAAATAAAAGAAAATTTCTACATTTCCATACAACCAACGTACTCTACATGAATACATATTACATCCCCATCCACAATCTTGATAGTACTACTAATTTCAATTTTTTAATGTCTATAATGAAAGATCAGCTCATTTTTGGATGTCCACACAGAATCAAAAAAGATTTTATAATAGGGAAAGTATAGATTTTTTTTTTATTTATCGACGCTCAGTATGACGAGAAAATACGCAACGTCGATGCGCGTTTTTATCTAAACGCATGTATATATACTAGCGGCGGATCCACGGGGTTGGGGGACTAGGGAACATTTCCCCCTTAAAAAATCAAAGCTTCTATGAAAAAATTTGTTATAACAGAGAAACTTAATTTATATACTATAAAAGATTTGTATAAATGTTACAGATGGATTTAATTTTGTATAGCTAATATTTAATATTGTTTTCCAGTAAAACTATTAGTGTTACGTTTTTATTTTATTTTAAACCCAAAGGTCATCGATCTTTTGCCTTTTTAAAATGTCAGAAAAGTTTTCGAGAAAGGGGAAAGAAAATTCCTAATCGGCAGTAATCGGAATTAGAAGAATTTCGTAAGGAATGTTCCAGTTCGATGAAGGTAAAAGGAACGACGGAAAAGTGGAGAAACACGAATTAAAGTTAAAAAGGTAATATGTAGAGCCAATAAAATAAGAAAATTGGCGGTCATAGTAGCCGTCACTGCGGCGTTGGAACAAATGAGGAAGAAACCATGGATGTTAATGTCAGAGGAACGTTGGAGCGGAGCAATGTTAACGTTACACTGTTTTAACAAATATTACGAAAGTTTCGCCAAATATTATTAACCTGACAAAGCACATTGAATGCTCAGATTAGAAGAGTCTGCAAGAAAAGGTAAAACAGAAGCATATAAGGAAAAACTTGAAAAAGTCATGGATGAATAGGAAAAGCTAGGAAAGAAATTGTCAAATACGACGTATATAACAACATCTCGTCTTCTCGTGCTGATCATTGGTTTAATTTAGTAGCTTCGTAATGATTGAAGAATAAATGATCAAAAATTGAGTAAATCATCGAAGAGTGAAAATTGATTACCGTTGATTTAACATTTAATTGAAATGTTTAGCGGAATAAGAGATTCGAGAGATGCCATTGACTCTATTATGTTCTAGCTAAGGCCACGCGCAGGTAAAGTGTATATTTTTGTTTCAAATTTCTAAAGGACAATTTGCGCAAGAACATAATTCTTGGGAAAAGCGGTGTGATAGTATATTCAGTTACCGAGCGGTTATTGGAATTGGAAATATTATTTACTTTAACTGAAATATCTTCTAGTCGGCCTGATAATGAAAACTCTCTACCGAGACATTATTATTATATTTAGATGTAATTGAACGAAGAAAGGACGAAGGCTAAAACGATTTATTCGATTTATTAAAAGTTTTAACCTGTACGGCGCTTAATAATTACACCGAGCTTACGATTTATGTACCTCCCACGTTGGACAAATTCAGCATTAATTTAAATTGAATTCAGCGAATGAAATAATATTAAGGGAGGGGATCCTGCTTTAGAAGATCAGAAAAATCTATTTTTTTTTAAATTCCTAAATCAATAGATAAACTATCCAAGCATATATTCACAAAGTTACAAATGCCAATTCGAAGTACTTTTGGAGATACAATTCTGAAGGTAAAGTAGCGTGAAGCAGGTGTAGCGCATTCAGCCAGGCTCGGGCGCTCTTTCCAACCTTGCCTCTTCTACTCCGTTAGAAAATTATCTCTGCACATGTTTCTACTTTGAGCTTCTGTTAGCCAGGCTCAGGTGCTCTCTCGGCCCTTCTATCTTCTATTTCGTAATAACAGTTGTTTGTACACGTGTTTCTGAGAAGTTCGGTGGTAAGAAGCGACTAACGGAAGATATCATAAAAAAGTTAACCAATTTATTACGGTTTGGAAATTAGAAGAAATATTAATTCTGTCCGAGAAATTAAAAAAGCTGCGATAGCAACGCTAGATCATAATTGCTCCACAGACAAATGCCCTCGACTCGAAAATGGTCCAACCTCGAATTGATACTTGGTAAGAATGGTGAAAAGCTGAATGTACCAATCAATTACAATCTTTTGAGTATCCTGCTCGATTGATTGACGAAAAAATTGAGAAGAAGCACGTTCGCCCGATTTATGAAAAACTCTCAAATGACAACCTTCGAACGAGATGTTTAGGCGGTCACACGCAAAATTCAAATGAGTCGTTCAACTCAATGGTCCGGCGCATCAATCCGAAGCACTTGCATTCCGACTAAAAAAAAAGGTCGTTGAAATAGCCGCCTACTTGGCTGCAGGCATGTTTAATAAAGAATATTAAGCGATTTTGAATACTATGCAGTTGCTGCATTTGAATATTGGCCAGCAATGCAAAATGTTTGCTGATCCCGCCGACACGCAATCGAAAGGGAGAACAGACGCGCCAGTCACTTAGCATCAATGGAGGCTCGTACGGCTTGTAGACTCGAACGCATGCATCAGAATGAGTTATTTGAGGAAGCAGAAGGACTACTGCATAGGAATAGCAGATTAACCGATCATCATTAGCGTAAGAAACGACGATTTATATTTTCTCTTATAGGAAAACTTTAAAACGCGTTTTTACGAGTTTCCATTTTTTCGATTTTTCTGAACTGGCAGGCGCGATAGCAAAAAAACTAAACGACCGCTTGAACAAAAATTTATTCTCTTCAGTATTGAATTATTTTCTGTGTTAACCAACAAAATTGTTGAAAAAGCATTTTTAGAGATCTTTTACACAACATGAAATAACTTTTTTTTTTGTTGAAAAGGGACTCTATTTTTTTTTTTTTCAAACCTGAAAAAGTCATAATTTCTCAATTAGTTTAACTTTTTTTTTGGTTCACACAGAAAAAAAAAGTATAATAATTGGAAATTTATTTGATTTTTACGTTTCTGACAAGAATTGCGAACTGCATCTTTCAATTGCGAACTACAGTAAGAAGACGTTCTAGGAAAACATTGCTCTGCAATTTATTATTATATCTACTTAATAAAAATTATTGACACACTTCAAATACCTAAGAAAATACATCCCAAAGTTCGCTGGGCTAAGTTGTTTTTTTCTCTTCCAAAAAAATCCTCAAAAAAGAGATTTTTTAGGTTTTCTAAAGCACAGGGGATCCCCCCTTAAATACAAAAATGAAATATCAGAGCGGCAGAGTAAGAATTAATACCGATAAGGGAATAAAGTGGAATAACAAGTACAGATGAATAAATAAAACGATTTCCCCGATTTCTTCAACGGAAAATTGAATACCACACTACGCGAGTAAACTTAATCAGAAAGAATAGGCTATAGTTATTTATGTAGCGTGTTTTGTTAAAAATTACGTATTTGTCGTCGGTTTTCACCATTTCTAAAGTTTAACTTTCAATTTTATTTAATTTCGATTATCAACTTTTTTTAGTTAATTATGCTTAACTTTGTAATTTTTCAAAGCTGTTTCAGAAGCGTGCATGATATAATATACATATCTGATCAACTTTTGCGCCTTCTTATTGTTCTTGTCTTTCCTCTCTTCGTTTCTTGCTAATACTTCCTTTATTTTACAATTGGACGATAGCGTTTAATACTCTTCGATAGAATTGTCCTAGCCTCAGAGCCAATAAAAATTCATTAAAGGGTCTGTCTATATTAGATCTTCATAATGTTAGAACTCATCTCGTAAACCGGCCAAGTATGAAACGTTAAAGGCTACAAACTAATTAGATATGATCGGGATGACGGGTATGGAGTTTTTCTGCAATCCTTACTAAAAAAAAAAAAAAAAAGGTATTCTGTTCCACTCTCAAAATGTTTCTCTAAACCTTCCTATTATTCCTAACCAATCCAGCATAGCTCACATCTCTATCCGTACTACCCTTGCGCGTCCTATTAACATTACCTCTATCTACGTTCCTCCTAACGACAACCTTCGTCAGCTCCCTTTTTCTACATTTTTCAACTCTTATCTCGCAGCAATTTATTATCGCAGAAGACTATTTGCCCATTCACCTTTGTAGAGTTGCACATTCTATAATTCCAACAGTTTCATTCTCGAATATTCTCTGTGATAGTTTCATTCTCCTTGTTTTTGCAAATAAGTTGCCGAGAGTCAGAATAATTTAAAAATGTGTATTCGACGGAAACGAATATGGCGTAAGCCCTAAAAAGGGCTATTTCAAATATTTGAACGACAAAGAAAGTAATAATGATGGAAAATAGCGTAAAGAGGAATACGAATGAAGGAACCGATAGAAAATGAGGAAAACGATACGAAAGGAGACGAAAACGGAATGTAGAGAACGATAAAAAGGGGATATTAATACGAAAAACACGATATTACCGAAAAAACCGAATAAACACAACAACGAGGTATACTAATCGAATCGAAACCAATAGAACGTTGAATTAAAGCCGGCACAGATAACAGAGATAAGGAACGGCCGAGCGCTGTTGATCACATATCAGCTGCACGCTGCACCGCACTTAATTTATTTTTACACAGCTAAAATGCGACGTTGCATTTTAGCCGCTAACAGCTCCCCCCCCCCGGACTGAACTGTCAGGTTCAGTAACCGGAAGTGGAACAACGGAACTGGTTAACTTTTTGGTTACGGTTCCATTCGATAAAACTTCAATGGTTCGAATGTTTGATTCAGTGTTTCGATCGGACAAATAGGTTTCCTTCGAAAGGTTTCAGTACTGAAATTTCTACCGACCAACGCATCCCTGATATTACATAAATTATTCGGTGAGTGAAGGATACGTGGAGTCGTTGGCGGCGCAGCCGAAACCGCCGTGCGATTTTGGCCAGCCGTCGCTGAAAAAGAAGACGGCAGCGGCGGTGGAGGCATAGATGAAGTTGACGACTGGTTGTTAGCCGTACCATTACTGTTCGGAGCAGTGGGGGAGAGAGATAAACGTGGCTGTTGCGGCATTTGACTTGCTGGTAATACGGATTTAGTAGTTGCCGATAAACGCTTCAAAGCCGTCGATGATGACGGAGCTGGTTGTTCAGCCGGTTTCGTCAAAACCGAGGATGTTGACGATTCACTGGTGCCAGTTAATGAAACTATCGATTCGGCTGTCCTTGTCACCAACGAAGACGGTTTAACTATCGAAGGAGGCGTTCTGCGATTTTTGTAAACTGAAGGCTCGTCCTTTTTCCTATTTAATGTGCTTAATAAAATATTCTTCATGAATATACTATGATCCGCGCGTTTCACATGCATAAATTGTGACTGCGACTCGGACGCGACTGCATCTAAAATTTTGCTAATTATTGTCTGAGGATGATTTTGAGGATGAGCAATTGAATATGATGAAGCAGTAATAACTTCTCCACTAGCGGAACTTGGCTGAATAGCAGGTTTAGAAGATCCAGTAACCGATGTAGCACTACTTACATTCGAACTACTCACTGATTTTTTGAAAGGCGATCTTACCGTGAACTGCCCCGTCGGCAGTTTCGAATGTGTCGCTTCGAAGTGCTTCACACACTTAATTTCTTCGAGCGAGTTATCGGTCATCGGCGGATTCGCGCCGTCTATCTCCCAAAATTTTTTCAACTGAGCATCGATGCTCACGGTCGAAAAGCAACAATTTTTTGCAGAGGAACATGCTGATCTCGAGTCGGCTCGAGATTTCGAAAAAACTGGTGAAGCTCGTCCACTCAGAGTCCAACCGAACCACGTGTCACGGAGAGTTATTTCGTCAATTTTTAACGTCCGATTTTCGACGCATTTCTCGTAATATTCCGCACCAATTAATAAATCGATAGCGGGATTTTTCACCACGGAGTTATAATAGGCAGTATCGGCTAGAGGTAGGTCGGAAGAAAACGTACGGATGCGGCTTTTCAACGATAGGCAGTCTAGCCGATAGGACAACGCGGATGCCGGCACCACATTTGCGTTGACGTTCAAGCTGAAATCGGACAATCGAGATCGTAATTTTAACGCGCAACAATGCTGTGACGATATCGCGTAATCGCCGACACCTTTTATCGAAAATTCGCTGTGCGATTTTGTAGCGGGCAATTTATATTTGCGTACGAACGCATCGGTTACAAGTGTCGCTTGTGAACAACTATCAAACAGTACTCTAGCCAATCCGCTGACTCCGTTACACTCGAACCGAACTACTGCAGACGGGAGCAATTCGGTTTTAACTTGCGATTCGGTTTTCAAGCACGACAAACTGGGCGCGCTCGTGCTCGGGTTCTGAACCGCGCGATTTTCCGGTGAGCTGGCGGTGGAGTTTGCGTCTCTAATCGGGGAATGTGGCCTAATAGTTTCAAAATGTAATAGGGTGTGATGCCTTTGCTGACAAATTTTGCACGGTTTCGCTTTACAAACGGCTACCGAATGATTTAGCCGAAAACACAAAATACAGCGACGGCCTTTTTTTATTAATTCGAATCTTTCTAGTGGCGATTTCTTTGCGAAATTTTCGCAATCGATCAACAAGTGTTGATTGTCGCAAGCAACACAGTTTGGCTTACTCACCACATGAAAGGAGCGCTTTACGGAATCAGCTTTTGGCTGCGAATCGTATCGAAATCGGCGGGATTCGATATTATTAGCCCTTTTCTCTAGAAAATTGCGTAACGAATCGAAACTCGGAAATTTTTTGTTGTCGGAAATCGATAGTTCAAAATTTTCGTTAGTTTTTTCGTCTAATTTAGAAGCAACGAAATAAGAAATAATCGTACTCTAGTTGTCTGGAGTTTCGCAGCAAATTTTCAGACCTCTTAACGCTAAATCTACTTTGTCTGAAAGCCCGCGTAATTCTGCCTCTGAACTTATTTTGCGTATTGAAAATAAATCGCGAAAATGAGTACGAATAATGGTTCTATTATTGTCGTATCTATCGACGACACGAGTCCACGCTTCGACATACGCCTCGTCCGACAACTCGATATCTCGAATTAATGCGACGGCTTCGCCAACTAACGCGTCTTTGAGATAATATAATTTTGGTGTTGGTGCAATTGCTGATTCGTCGTGAATCAGCTTTCCGAACAAACTTTTAAAGTCTTCAAATTTTCGGAAATCGCCATCAAATTTCGGAATTGCGATTTTTGGCAATTTTACAAACGAATGGCTTTTATATTCGGACGAGTCGTGGGGTGGCGAGTTAACGCTTTTCGAATCGATTTTAGGCATGCACACTATATTTGCATCGGCTATTATATCAATAACTAGATCTCTTACCGCATCATTCTCGTCGAGTAAGTTTTCTTCTTCTTCTTTGCAATTTTCTTCATCCGCGTCATCCAACTGACCCAACTGACTTTCCACCGTCACGAAAAATTTATTTTTTGCTTCAACCAGTTCGGCCAGGTAAACTCGTAACTTGTTACGAACTTTGTCATCGACGTTTCCCGTGTATAAATTACGAATCGTTGCGACTAGCCGGTGAATGTCTCGGTTAACGACCCGGGACTTGCGCTTTAAATCGGCTTCAATCGGCATTTTAATTGTTTTGAACGAAGAAAAGAAAAAAAACGAACGACACGAAAATTTAATCTAAATACGAAAACGCCGGATTTACCTTATAGCATCCGGCCCGGAGGACCAAATTGCGGAGGAACAAGCTGCCGGGAGTCAGAATAATTTAAAAATGTGTATTCGACGGAAACGAATATGGCGTAAGCCTTAAAAAGGGCTATTTCAAATATTTGAACGACAAAGAAAGTAATAATGATGGAAAATAGCGTAAAGAGGAATACGAATGAAGGAACCGATAGAAAATGAGGAAAACGATACGAAAGGAGACGAAAACGGAATGTAGAGAACGATAAAAAGGGGATATTAATACGAAAAACACGATATTACCGAAAAAACCGAATAAACACAACAACGAGGTATACTAATCGAATCGAAACCAATAGAACGTTGAATTAAAGCCGGCACAGATAACAGAGATAAGGAACTGCCGAGCGCTGTTGATCACATATCAGCTGCACGCTGCACCGGACTTAATTTATTTTTACACAGCTAAAATGCGACGTTGCATTTTAGCCGCTAACACTCCTTAATAATAATTTCTCTCCAACTTATTTTAGGAATTCATCCATCTCTAAGTCCTTCGATATTCTTTTCTACTCCGACTATTTGTCTTAATTATAACTGGAGAGGACCCTTGCGGATTCTTACGGTAGCGGCTAGTTTCTATTCTAATTACTTCTGTTAACTTTTTTCTTTTCCGATTTATTTTAGAATTCTCCGCGTTATCCTCGATATAGAATCTCTCCAAAGAAAATTGGACTCTGTTCGGTTCTTGTGTTTTTCTCTTCGACCTTTTTTGAATTATTCTCTCTCCATAACTCCTCCAAATTAGAATTCTTTTATCATCATTCCCATTCCTATAAATTTTTTTCCCTTACGTCCAAGTTTCATCGAAAAAGCTGCTTCAAGCTGTGTACTAAACAAGCGCTTTGTTTGGTGGCTAGAGCACAAAAATGTATTTTCTAGTAATATATATATGTTCGACCAACCAAATGAAGCGGTGACGATCCTTAGTGTTATCAGTAAAAAAATTTTGGACGCAGTTTTTTTTCTTTCTTATTTAACTGTTCTTATTAAAATGTTTTAATTTTTCTCGATATTCATCATTAATGGGTTTTTTTTACGGTGTACCAAATCTTAAGGGATCATTTAATATCAATAAATCAAGGTTTCTTAAAAATTGTGATTTACTGTTATTTTATTGAATTTTTATTTAATTTAATTATAACGATACTGAACACTGTTTTGGATTAAAAGTACATATAAAAGTGTATGTTCTCAGATATACAATGAGAACAAATGTGTATAATAGTAGAAATTTTTTTTTTTTTTTTCGAAAATATGCAAATATGTTTTTCTCAAATTGTTAATAGTTATGGCCGAATTTCGACCGAAGTTCGAATAAACAGTTGACTAAATTAAAATCGCGTGTAACTTACAAAAAAGGCGCAGTAGTCATGTGTACGCTGAATTATTCAGCGGATCACGAATATCTCGAATATTTCGCAATATCTATTTTTCGAGATATGTACGAACCGGGCAACAGAATGTTCGTAAATTTTGTCAACTACTCGAAGGACCGAAACTATTATACCGAAATTGTAAATAATAAAAGAGGAAAAAACAGGAAAAACCTAGAAATAAATAAACATCGCGACAACGAAAGACGCGTTTTATTTTGAACGGGGAACCTACGGTTTCAACGGCCTGGCAGCAATATCTTTCAAAGTCACCGGCGGCAAAGTGTTTATTTATTTTTTCCACTTACCCGCGTTTTTTTTTTGTTTTTTTTTTTGTTACTTTTTTTTTATTAGTATTCCGTACCTTCTTTCGTCGTAGACACGATTTTCTCGAGGGTTGTAGAAAGTTTTCAACATTTTATTACTCCTTTGGCGCGATTTTCCGAAAAAAACATTCAGGTTGCAGAGTTCTCAGTATCAATGATAAGTCATCTTCTTGATGCTATGTTTAAGGAGAAAAAACAATTCCAAAATTTCTGTTTTATAATAAATGAGCACACTATGTAGCACCGAACATTTCTGCTATAGTGAGTACATCCAGTAATAGCGTACAGTATAAAAAACTATTATATACCAGACTGTTTTGAAAGATGCAGGACATTTTCGGTGTGACATTAAAGACTGTAGCCAACTTAGAGTATACTACCTTTTAATAATAAATCGTCACGAATGTTGAATGAGAGGGGGCCAATGCGTGTATCCATGGTATTTATATCGTTTAAACTTCATGATCAACAATTCTTTATATTGTCAGAAAGAATAGTAAATAAACAAAAATGTAATGTCTTCTGATGTCGATGTTAAAACGTAATCTGATAATATTGCTGTTGATCTACACCACCGAAATGGGACCCGGCTCTGAAAAGTACCTCTACCTGGAACAAAAATTGCAGCAGAAACAGAAGTTCTAACTAGAACACAGTTGCCTTGCCAGGTATTTTTGGAGTGTAGTTACAAAACCCGTTACTGTTATTTAAAAAAATAGTATTATAATAACAAAAGCATACTAGAGACCTCTTCTACTCGAATAAGAGACTCCGCATTTATTTGTTGATCGCTTATTTTACACCGGTGAATCTTTATAATATTTTACAAATTCGCTAGTTGATTCTTCCTCCCTTTTGGAAATTACATTCTTAGAACAAGATTGTTCTTTAACATTTTATGCGCAAACGGAAAATGTTGTGCTTTTACCACCGTTTCGCAGCAAAAGTCGTCTTTTAATAGGCTACTGAAACCATAAAAAATTCAGATTTAAACAAAAAAAATTAAACATCAAAATGTTACTAGCGCCAGGATAAAATAACCGAGTGGCAAACGCATTAATAGCAGCGGCAACATTAAGAGAATATTTGCGGTAATAGCAGCGCGCTCTAAATGACCTTGGAGCGGATGAAATTTTCTGCACCGTACCACCACCACCACCTTTTTATATCGAATTCGGGGATCATTTTATTGTTTTCACAACTGTTATGGAGGGATAATAAAAAAATTCCTAGAAATTATCCTCCGTTGGATGATTTTTTTTGTTCTTTTTTTTTTTTTTTTACTGTTCTTAACACATCGTTATCGGCGATAGTGCCAACAAAAAATAAAAAAGACATTCGTACTGTTCTTAAACCGGTCGAAAATTTTATTTCGCTTTATTTTATTGAGGTCGATTACCAGTTCCCTATAGTGTCGACTAATAGTTATATTTTTCGGTTATTACCGTTTCAATGGAACTTCGTGAGCTTTTCGTTTTTTTTTTAAAGTGAAACGGTATAGGCGGATAAGCGTATGAAATATGCCCCAGTGATTTTTAAAAATCTATTCAGTTGATCGGTTTTTAATTGAAAAAAAAAAAAAAAAAAAATCCTGAAAATTTCAAACTCAAAAAATTACGACACAATTCAGAAAAATATGTTTTTCGGTATTTATTTTAGCGTAATAATTATTCTCGCGATAAAATTTTCAACTTGAATTGTCAAACGAAATAAAGATTTTCTTTCATATTTTCTTTCATATTTTCTTCGAATATTATTCGCTATTTAATAAAAAAATACTTTTTTTTTTCATTTAAAGATACATCAAAAAAATATAATCAAATTTTTCTATAGTAAATCTGTTAATATAAAAAAAAAAAAATTAAAATCTTTTATGGTACTAATTTTGAATTTTATTATTTTTTCAAGTTTAAAATTAGCGATGATTGTTGATGCAACGCCATCTACCGGGCCGTTTTGTAACTATTTTCATGACCTCTTGGGTGTTGTTTGATTTTGGTTAATCTGACGGTTTTTTGTTTATTTTTGGGGAGGGGCGCCAACCAAGGGCAATGACCCATCATCTAAGAATTACGAAAACAGGATTAAATTTTGATATATAGAGAAGAAATAGAGGAAATGAACTCCGCTAAGATTGGAACAACATCTGGTGAGGGAAAGGAAAGTATGTAGGAAACACAAAAAGGAATAGGTAGAGTTTAAAGTGTAAGAACTTCGTGTAGAGAATACCAGTGACATTAAGGCTGGAAATAATGCAGTTCAATATCATTGTTTAATTTTTATTTATTACGGATTCGTTGCAAGACCCGACTGTACTCAAAAAAAACGTCATCGCTCTTAAGATCACAGTAAATAAATTTCCAGATGACGTACAAGAAAAAAAAAAAAATACTCTTCTAAGAATGGTTTTCGAACAAGTCTTGACTTAGAAAACTTCATAGTACCGACTAAACATATAACAATGCGAAGCGTGGGAAACGCATCAGACAGAATTTCTTTTCTTCAAATATTAATAAAGTTTTGGGCAACATAAGTTTCTACGAACAGTGTCATGTCACTTAACAAAGTCGATAGCCGAGAAAACACTTTTAAAACATAAAGTGCCGGTTTGAAAACCGACTCTAAGTTACTATGACAGTTTTATTATCGACTGAATAATGAAGACAGTGCAATATCATAATCTTCCGAGCAGTGTCGGTATTTAAAATGGGGAATTGTTCCCTGTACTTGAATTCAGTTTTCCCTTAAGTGCCGAAAAATGTCATTGCAGATGCACTCGATTTCTTACCGACACTCATTCCCTGTATTATATTAGCTAGCCGGTTTTAAATTCAATTTCGTTGTTTTTGGATGATTTAATTTTGTAAATTTCGTTTCTATTTTGTGTACTTGAAACAGGGAAAAAAAAATTGCTTATGTGAGGTTCACTGAGAAAAGAGACCTGTGATACGAAAACCATCTTAAAAACGCGTATAAAGTTTGCGTGCGAAGTAATATTATTATAATATACTGCAGTACCGTGCATGTCTGTATGCGACATGCTGTCAACATTTTTTATATTTTTATTTTATTTAACCTATTTTTTTAAAATTCGTACATTTTTTGCCAAAATATTTTTTAGAGCCAACTGAGTGATGTGACATAACTTTCTTTATTGTAATTATTTCATATTCCCCATTTACATTATCTTCTTCTTCTTGTGTCTTACGCATGACTGCGCGTAGACTATCCTTGGTATTTCAAATTTTCAAATTTTTCGCCCTTCTGCAGCCCTCATTAGATCTTCCACTGATTTTATCCCAGTCCATTGATGTATGTTACTTAACCATGACATCTTCCTTCTCTCCCGGACCTCTTCGACCTTCAATTTGTCCTTGTATGATCAGTTTTAATAATTTGTATTTCTTTCCTCGTACATATAACGTGTGCGAAGTATTTTATCTTGCGTTTCTGTATTGTTTCGACTACATTTCGTTCAGTCTTGGCTAATTGAAATACTTTTCTGTTACTTAACTTCCACGTCCATGGGATGCGCAACATTCTTCTGCGGAACCACATCTCGCAAGCTTTCAAATGATTAATCATTTTAGCTGTGTATGTTATCGTTTCCGCACCATGTAACAGAACTGAATATACGTAGCATACGAGCATCCTTTTCCTGGTTCTCAAATTAATCGAACGATTTTCATTATGTCATTCATTTATTTAGAAACGCCCATTTACTTACCAGCTAGCTGTTTAAATTAATTACCTGTTTAAATATTTAATTTTTTCTCTTTTTTTTCATAAGGTAAACTCTACATTTTCACTAAAGATATTATTAGTCCTAATCAGTTTCCGTTTGTTTTTGAAATTCTATTAACGTAATAATTAAATAAAACTTTAAATTCATGTTCATTCTTCAGAGTAGTTGACGACAAGCATTTAAGATTTGAATGTAAAAAAATATTTCCGGTATAGAAAATAATAAAATTCATGTTGCTGGATTCTTTATTAATTTCTCTATAATTTTAATATACATATGTTCTTCTGTATGTGCTGTGTGTAACTACTATGGTGATTACAGCACACACAGAGAGGGAGATTATTTAAATATGCTGAGTTACGCCGCTTATTCTAATGAAGGCAATAACCCTGCTGCTGGTGATATTACTGATATACTGTATAGTTACTAAATTGTGTGTTAAAATGTTTAAACACAAATAAACGTCATTATTACGAAGAATTATTTATGATGTAAAGTTTTTGCGTGGTCGAATATGAAATAATTTAAAATTATGTCTCCGCTATAAAGCTGCTTCCGCGATTTCACTTTTTTTGCTGAAAAACTTTTTAGAATCAACTACCGAGCTTCATTCCCGAAAATCACACTATTCTCATCACAGCGTCATCATTTTTTTTTACTCCTTCTTCACCGTTCCATTTTCCCCATACTACGTACAAAGGAAGCTAAAATAACGAACCAAAACAGGGAACAAGTACGGGAGGACGCAATGTTACCTTTATTTTAACATCATCATCATCATTATTATTATTATTATTATTATTATTGTTATTATTATTATTATTATTATTATTGTTATTATTATTATTATTATTATTATTGTTATTATTATTATTATCATTATTATTATTATTATTATTATTATTATTATTATTATTATTATTGTTATTATTATTATTATTATTATTATTATTATTATTATTATTATCATTATTATTATTATTATTATTATTATTATTATTATTATTATTATTATTATTATTATTATTATCGTTATTATTATCGTTATATTTTGAAGATAACGTTTTGAATAACTGAACATGATAAAAGAAACGCACAAGGTTCATTCGCAATAATAGAAGTAGTTGATATACTAGGTAATTGAAATTTCTCATTGCCTATTATTATGGATGGCAAGAGTTTTACCAGAAGAAAGGTAATTCGATTAGCAGTCCTCGAAAAATGCTCTTCCTCCACGCATCACACTTTACTCATTTCTTTTTCAACTTTTTGTAACAGAACTTTCCTCAAACCAATTACGAAGCAAAAAATAAACTTTTACCGTTTTTTTATTCACCGCGCAGAACATTTTTCTCAGCTTTTTTTGATCTTTTTCTTTTAATTTAATTGAAATTTATTGATTTTTAATGTTTCAGACTACTTTTACAGAATTAAGCAAAGACGAAAATAAAAAAGACAAATGAAAAAGTGACAGTTTTAATTTTCTACTCCTTTATTTATTTATTTATTTATTTATTTATTTATTTATTTATTTATTTTTCTATTCTCTAGCAAGTTTATTCAGAATTTGTTCGGCTGAAATCGGAGGAAAATTTCCCCACATACAACTTGGCTCATTTTATTCTCAAGATTGAAATGGTAGTTGGATTTTTTTTTGAAAAAATTAACAGAGTAAAACAAAACGGGTGAAAAGATTTACATAGGGCTGCTGAACGCTAATTTTTTTTAGGTAGTTTAAACAGCGCTAGTTTAATAAGAGGATATATGTATGCAGGTTTCAAGAAACTCTAGTTAAAATGTTTTTCGACAAAATCAACGCATTCGAGATTTTCACTACAACAACTGTGAAAAACTACTCTTCCAGAGAGCTTTCAAAAGTTCATTTATCAGATTCGTTATTTAAACCTGCTCCGGTGATTACCGGTGTAGTGGAATTTATATTGAACGTCTGGAAAAAGTTTGGTTAACTATTCCCGAATAGCAACTGATAGACGAGGTGGTCGAGAGACCAAAACGAAAGAGTCTTTAAAGCGGTAAGTTGTGTAGAAGCCAGCGGCAACATCCTTTCAAGTATTTTACTGATGTGATTTTAATTTTATCGGCCGTTATCGTTAAATCTAACTGCTATCATTTAAGGTTTCGCGCTATTTTGCTTCTTTAGAACGAACTTCATTCATCAAGGTAACAACGCCAGTTTTTTTAATCGAAACTAGCGACAATATTGCCACACGTCGGCGCAGCATGATCATTTCCTCTTGTATCGCGAGTCAAAGAATGCTTTAAATTCTCAGGACTCATTCGAATGTACCTGCCATCTGATGATTGTTTGCTTGAGTAGGTATAAATTTTGCATTGGGCACAGAAAATCCTGAAACGACAACATTTTGTAAAATTTTCGATCTTCCGCTGAGTGAATTGGCGCGCGATACCTTCCACCTGAAAAAGAATGAAATTAAATTGAATATCCGGGTTTCACTTGCATTCTTAGTGATCTCTCGGCTATGACCTAATCACTTACAGGGAACCCCTCGAGCTTTCCCCAGTACCGTCAGAATTCATACTTTGAGATTTTCCAACTCCGATATTCAGATACGTTTTGTACAACGACACTTTTATTCTCCTGTTCAAGCTGATTTATCAATCTCCAGCCGATTCTGATTGAGTACCTTTTTTTTTTTTTTTTTTTTTTTATGTCTCGCATTTGTTGCCGTAGCCTCAGTCAGTCAATCTCCTTCATTTGAATTTTGGGCTCTGTACTTAAATTTTCCTTATTCTTTGTCATTTCTGTATTCCCCTCGTCATCTTATGCAAATTAAGCCGCAATCTTGTTCTCCTTTTTTTTCCCCTACAATTTTGATTATCGTTACGACCTTGTGCCGCAGCAGTGCATCGATATGTTACAATTACGAACGATAATAAGGGAAGAAAACCGAATCACCGATAGAGCAATTAACGTTCAGCGTCGGGGGAAATTCGAATACGAACTACTAGTATTTATGCCAACTGAATTAACGGATTCATTTTCATTGCATGAAAAACGTTCTCGCATGAGAACGCGAAGTATATAATTCGGTGGTAAATTACAGATGTGCGTCAACTACGAATATTTAAGTATGAAATTAGATTTACAAATAATAATTTCAGTCCGCACTGTAATTATATTTTGAATAACATATAAAATGCGGGGCGGTGTAATTTAATAATTTATCTTTTTCCGATCTAACACGGTAAAAAGCTTTTGAAACTAGACAAAGCGCGATTCTAATGGTGTTGTTCGGTAATTGGCCGAAACTAAAAACGTAAACTTTGCAATTACATTAAGAAAGTTTTCAACTACAAAGTTTAGTTATTACAAATGTCGGTCAATCTATTTTTATTTTTGTTTGTGTATCGTGGCGGAGGACTTTTAGTAATTTTGGTGGAAATTATTCAACCCTCGTTACATTATTAAACGTGCTTAAATGTAGATTCGGGGGAAGAAAAAAAAGAAGCTAAATGCTACATGTTAATTTCTAGGAGGAAATTTTAAAGTTAGTTTCAGAAATTTGAGTCAAAAACATGAATTTCGTAGTTATCATTTTATTATTTTTTCTCTTAAACGAACTTTATCTAGTTCTAGATCGATCGTAACCACCGGTAATATTGACGAGTAATTAAAATTTAAAATCATCCTGAAAACTACATGAACTCGAGTAGTAATGAAAATTTAAAACAAGTAGAATTAGCGGGCGAGTTAGACGAAATATTTTACACAGTTCAGAAGACTGATGATGATACATAGAACGAACAAAAAACCTTGATATAGAATTTTGGCCAGTGACATTACAACGTGTCTTCTCGCTGCCGGAGTTATAATAAACAGGTGTTTGTTTTTACAGTTGAAGACAAATTTTCAATTTCGCTAATGTGTGTTAAACTTATTTCCGTGTTTACTCAATTAGCGTTGAATGAAGTTGTGTTCTTAAAACCAAATTATAAGAACATTTTACGATATAAAATCATTCTACTAAAAGTCAGAATGGAAATACTTTAAAGCAAAAAAAAAAAAAAGAAAAAAAAAATTGCTCAAGAAAAAAAATTAATTACGTTTACTTTTTTCTAGAACAATTTTTTTCGATTTAAAATATTTCCATTCTGACTTTCTAGAATGATTTTATCATAAAATGTTTTCCTTTTCTTCCTTTTTATATAATTTGCCTTAATTTAACGCTAATCAAATGAGAGTTAATAAAACGTATTAGCGAAATTGAAAATTTTCCTCGACTTTAAAAAGCAAACACCTGCTTATTATAGCACCAGTGGTGGCGCAAAACCCGTCGTGATTTTTGGTGTAATGTTGCCGGCAGCAAAACGGGCTTGCGGCGAAACGTGCCGCGAAAAAATGTGGATTCGTTTTACCGTGTTCGCGGTAAAACGTGCTCGCAGCGAATACCCCATTTCATGACTTATTCGAGAAAATATTTTCGCGTTAAAAATGGTTTTTTCGGGTTCGAAACATTTTTATACATTACCGCTATGTATAATGCTACATAATTTATGAAATGAACGAAAAATATTTTGCAGTTCGGAATATTGTGCAGTTCGAAATATTGTGCAGTTCGAAATATTGTGCAGTTCGAAATATTGTGCAGTTCGAAATATCGTGCAGTTCGAAATATTGTGCAGTTCGAAATATTTGTGCAGTTCGAAATCTTGTGCAGTTTGAAATATTGTACAGTTCGAAATATTGTGCAGTTCGAAATATTGTACAGTTCGAAATATTGTGCAGTTTAAAATTTTACACATTTTACACAAATTTCGTAAAATTCTGTATCTACTTTACGAACTGTCCAACGGTATAATGTAATTCATGAAGTGTGCGCAATTATCTACGCGTGACTCGTTGCTCCTGCGAACAAATGAATTATTCTGACGATCTGAATTGCATTTAGTTACGTAAAAAGATGGTTTGCCCGAGTCTCTGCTTTTATTTATTTATTTCTTTTCCTTCGATTTCAGCCTCTATGGACTACGCTAAACAACTAAGTTTTCATTTTACATATATTTTCCTTCTTCCTTCCTTAACATTTTTCCAGTAGTATTTCTTGAGACCCTCCATCAAGGGGCATTTTTATGGCTTATCGAAAGCGACCTCTTCCGGTTAACTGTTTTTATTAATACTTACTGTAAACAAATTTTGTGGGCTAGTTTGTTAAAAATTGGTGTAACTGTAAAATATACGAAATGATGATGGAAAACTTTTTTCAAGTCTACTGAATAGACATTTGATTCTTTGTCAGTTTAAGTCGCCAAATGTTGCTTTAAGAATGTCCGCGGCCGTAATTAAATGCGAAAACGATTTTTAACCGTGACTTTTAACCCGATAGGAAAATCCAGCAGTACTTTTTGTCAGTCCCTCGGAAAACTTTAATACTTTACAATATTACTCTATCGTCTTCAATATTATTATGAAGGTTTATATTACTCGCTTCTTTTTAACCTATTTTATTACTCGTTTTTTTAACCTTTTTTTTTGTGCTTCGTGCATATGATGTATAAAGTTGTTAAAAAAATCGGCTAATAAAATTAAGCACACTTTTCAAACGTCATCGCCACTCCGCGATGTATGTGAAATTTACAGACACATTTCGGGCTCGCGAATTCTTGTTGAAATTTAAACCGGTTAGTTTCATGTTAGCGAACTTTCCTAGTTACGGAAAACCCGAACTAAATTTTTACCGAATGCAGGTGAAGCGGTCAGTTTTAATTTAGAAAAATTTCACTTTCCGAAAATAGAAAGAGGAATGACGCGTTTTACTTCGTTTTATCGTGTTTTATGAAATTATTATCGATAGGACCGTAGCTTGTCCTTGACTATCTGCTGTTCCGATTTGTTGTAAATATCGTGAATTTGAACGTGAGCGAGCTTTTAGCACTTCAAACTGAAGACAGCTTCTTATAATTGGATTCATAATGTTTCCACGATATCCGCCGGGTTGCAAACTGTAATTATTATCTCTCGCATTGGCGACGTAATAAATAATTTGCAGAACGTGTTCATTCGAGAAAGACACGAACGTGTTTTTACATCATATGAGCGCGGTCCTCTTATTTCGGCTTCATCTTTGATCTGGGTGTAATTTTAGTTTAACGGTGTTGTGTTTTTTGTTTTTTTTTTAAATTGCAAAAGCGGTAATAGCGACATGGAATTCTGATAAAGTTTACACAAATAATTAGTCGATTAAAAAATATACTTTTACCGCGATCATTCATTATTTAAAATGATACTGAAATCAAAATATTTACCCATAATTACAGCGCGTTTCGAAGTTTGCTTTATTATCGCGGAAGTTATCGTTAATATCTAAGGAAAATAGTTTTAAAACATCTACCAATAGGAATAATATAGGAATTTTCAGCGACGCAGAAAGTACAGCTGGCGATTGTAACAATAAAGAACGGATTCATTTTACTAGCAGATCAAACAGAACAGAGATGTATAAGTCAGTAATGTACCTTTCACATATTAACTGTCGATTGGGGAGTGGCTCGGACCGTCATTACTACATTACTTCGGATATTGCTAACCAAAATTAAAACCTGCTCTTCAGTTTCGAAATTACGGTGACTTGCAGACCAAAACAAGAGAAATAGTGTAAGGCTTTATTTAACTGCGCCCGGTTTATTTATTTTTTTCATTCCTGTTATACTATTGTCGTCAGTTCATTTTCATATTGTTTCTAGTTCATCGAGAATATATATCGATTTTTCTTAGTAATATATTAATACATGTCTCGTAAATATTATATTGCTAAATGTAAATTTAGGTTTGGTTTAGTAGGTTGGGTGGTTAAGTTTGGTTTTTATAGTTTAATGTATAATTTATTTATTTAAAGTCGCTCGGCAGCTTATTTGCGACGCCGAGAAGTTACATCTTATAAGTATAGATTAATACATGAAAAGAACAAAAAAGGAAATTACACCGTAAAAGGAGAAAAAAGAAAAGAATGGAAAAGAGAGGAAAGGAAAGGAGGCAAACGCTGCTGGATATTAAAATTACATAAAGGGGAAAAGTCGGGTAAGATTTAAAAATTTGAAGATGTTTCCGCAGGCCTTTTCATTGTCTGCCAGAATTTCGGCGAGACCAGCATCCTCCTTGAAGCAGGCGGCTCTCTCTTGCCGAAATTTGCGGCACGAGGTGAGAAGATGTTCCACTGTAAACGGCACTCCACAAATTTCACATGTCGGTTGCGGTAGTTATTGAAATGTGTGGAGGCAGTGGCCTATGCGCAGGCGAGCTAATGTTGTTTCCTCATGTCGGTCCTGTCTGTATGAGGTGCTCCATCGCCGAAGGTTTCCCTTGACTTTGAACAGTTTCTGAGAGCGACAGTTTTGTTTCCATTCGTATTGCCGGACGGAGTATCCATGTTTTTTTTAGTCGTGACTTCAGATTTTGGCTGTTTTTCTTATTCTGGCTTTTAAATTTTGTTAATTGCTGTATACTGGCGTTCCACGGAGGGGCTTCAACTATATGTTGATGGACCGTCGTCGTCCATTGAAGACTGTTAATAACATTGCGGCACTCGATCCCCAGGGGCTTTGGACTTTTTGGATTTTTTTCATACAGCTGTATATAATTCGGGGCAAACGTTTTTTGATGCGCGAGGTTAGATGGATTCGGGGCCAGATTAAGGAAATATTTCAGAGAATGAAATAGCCTTCTGTGTTTGAGTGGAAGGACATTAGTTTCTGCATGAAGGCTGTCAATTGGACTGCAATGTCATGCGCCTGAGTCTTAATGCGAAATTCTGGTATCGGTGTTTAACCTGTTCAGCACATGAGGTTTAGCAGGTCTGTATATGACTGAACCTTAATCCATTTTAGACAGCGTAAGAGCGGAGTAGAGGTTCTGCAGGCATTTCCTATCTCCGCCCCATTTTGTATGAGCTGTCATTTTGAGGACGTTGAGTGATTTTTGACATTTCGCTTTAAGTTCATCGATGTGCCTGGACCAAGTTCCTGTCGAATACTAATCCAAGGATTTTGACCGTCGGGTCTGATCTAATGGTGCTGTTGCCCAGAGTTATTTTGCAGTCCGAAGGGGATTTCCGTTTATTGTTGAAAATAATGCTAACTATTTTTTCCGCTGAGAAGGCTATGACCTGGTTTGTAGACCACACCTGTAATTTA
Organism: Icerya purchasi; assembly: GCA_039619475.1. Taxonomy (NCBI): domain Eukaryota; kingdom Metazoa; phylum Arthropoda; class Insecta; order Hemiptera; family Monophlebidae; genus Icerya; species Icerya purchasi. The sequence goes on from CM077115.1 coordinate 56,022,349, forward strand.
TCGATCGTGTTTTGAAGCCGAACTCTTAGACTTTCCATATTTGCAGATGTCACGTATATTGTGAGATCGTCAGCGAAAAGATTATATTTTACGGGCGGTTCAATGATTTTGGACAGATCGGAAATGCCTACTATGAATAAGGTCGGACTAATTATCGAGCCTCGAGGCGTGCCGTTTTCTTGACTTCTAGGGGACGACAAGATATCTTCTATCCGAACCTGAAACGTGCGGTCTATCAAGAATGCTTTCACGAAATTAAGCAAGTTCCCAGTGACATTCCAGTTTACCAGAGTTTGAATGATTTTACGCCTCCATATACGATCAAAAGTCTTCTCCAGGTCAAAGCTTATTGTAAACTGATTCGAAACAAAGCCGTCACATATTTGCTGGTGTAGTTTTACTAGAGGGTCCATCGTGTATCTCTGTGATCTGAACCCGAACTGCATTGGATCAAGAAGGTGTTTTTGTTCCAGTTACCATATTAGGCGAGCGTTTATCATTTTCTCCAGACATTTGCATAAAGAATTGGTCAAGAAAGTGGGATGGTAGCTGCTAGGGAGGTGAGGTTTTTTGTTTCGGGCTTTAAAACTGGATTATGTGAGCCATTTTTCAAGCATTCGGAATTTTCCCCGATGCTCAAATTAAATTGTAGAATTATGTTAAGGCGGATTCCGCAGGGAGCTTTTTGATCTTATCGATATGTATGCCATCCGGCCCGGGAGCTGAGGATCTCATATGATTCGAGGTATTTATTAATCCGTCATTGGTAAACGGAGGATTATTGAACTCTTGCGTAGACGAGGTGGGGGGACGAGCTTCTTGGCCTTCGCAGTTCCTTTTAATAATTTTGAACGATTCTGCATACGATTCAGTGGCGGGTGATTTATGGAAATGATCGGCCAGGCTTTCCGCAATATCCAACTTGCTGAAAGTTGGGCCAGAATCTGATATTATCGGCGAGATGGTTGCGAATGTTTTTTTGTTCGATAACATTTTGATCTTGTCCCAAACCTTCTTGACTGAATTTCTGGAATTGAAAAATAAATCGTATCCAAGACTATCTTTTTGATTCTCTAAGGAGAGCCTTTTGCACTTTGCCCGAGCGATTTTGAAGTTTTTGAGGTTTTCTTGCGTCGGGTGACGCTTTGCTCTAGACAGTAGTCTATTCTTTTCCGTGACCGCTCTGCTACAATCATGGTTCCACCATATCGTTTGTCTACGTGTCGTTCGCGGACTACTTTTTTGAAACACTATCGAAAGCGGCTGCCGTTAATTCCTTTATTATATGCTCATTAATCTTGTTGACATCGCTAGTGTCTTCTGGAAGTTTTAGATTTACCGACTGGGTAAATAATTCCCAGTTAGCGTCTTTAAGCCTCCAGCTGGGGAATTTTTTTAGTATTATTGTTATTCTCTACGGATTCTATCGCAGTGAGCAAAGGAAAATGGTCGCTTCCAAAAAGAAATGCAAGGGCAATAGAATGGCTACAAAATGATAAATCGATAGCTGAGAGCGAACCATTGAATACATTGAAGTGAGTGTTACTCTACCAGCGTTTAATAGCGCTAGGTCGAAACAAGCCAGAATCTTCTCAATATATTTTCCTCTTCGGTTGGAAAACTTTGAACCCCAGATCGTGTTATGGGCATTGAAGTCAACGCTCATGTGGAAGGGAGTGGGGAGTTGTTTTATTAACTTTTCCAAGCAACCGTTTGCAAATAGACTGAACAGATGGTGCTATTAATTGGGGTTCGTATCTTGACGGCTACAGCTTGAAGATTGATTAGAAGGTTTATTGGCTCGATGAGGAGATTGCTTTTGGTAGCGGGTTTTAGTTTGTTTTAATTTACGAGTAGGTTTTACTGGCTGTCATTTGAATTAAAAAAAAAAAAAAAAAATACTGCCCCTTATTTTTGACTATTGTTATATTCTCTCATTTGCATTCTGTATATCCAGGCGTGCATTTTTAAAATCATTTTTAAATTTATTACGTATTACCTTTATATGTCTTAATTTTCTTATTTTATTAAATGTTTTTTTCCAAGTTTTGTAATGTGGGGGCAATGAAATTACACTGTGTGATACGTCGTGCGAGCTTTATTTCTCTGAAAGTTATCAATACACAAAAGAAGAAATTGTTAATTTTTACATAGAACACAGCATTCTTCCTTACTTCAGATTAATGGTTTTTATAGTGTTATGTATTTTTTTTTTTTTTTTTTTGGTTTACTTCTTTTAATCCCTTTTGGGTCACACTTTTCCGATAAAAATTCTAATTTATTGTTTTTTTATATGGCTTAGGAGTTGTCTGACGACAGTCGTACTATATCAATAATTAATACACAATTTTCTTTTATTTTTTTGTTTTTTTTTTTTAAAAAATGAAATACCGTTTTTAACTACTAAGGTTATCACGGTGAGAGCTGCCCAGGCTACCTAAAGACCAGCCAACAGTCCGCCATCCTGAATGAACTTCTTCAAAGTGTTATATGATTTGTCGCTTAATATTTCTGTTAACGTTCGCTTTGGCGGACTGTATTAAAACTGCGACATTCAATTATGATGTGTTGCACTGACGGGTATTTTAATTCTGCGCAGTATGGACACGTGCTTAATGGGGAGTTATCCTTTGCAGTATGTGGTCATGACTTTTATATGCCCTATTCTTAGCCGGTTGATCGTTTGTGTATTCGACACGCGTGCTATCAGTCGGCGGCCACCATGGTTCGATCATCGGCTTTAAGAACGTAGTCTTTGACATCCATTCTTTGCTCCACTGCTCAGTTACTCTTTCGCGTAATCGAGCGTTGTTGGGCCTTCCGATTTATGCGACATGCGTTATTTCTAAGGGTCGTCTTCTTATTTATTTATGTTACGTTGTTAATTTTTATTGATTTACGTTGTGTTGTTAATTTTTCGTCTTCTTCATGCACATATGTTTTGTTATTATTTAGATTTTAGTTTGTTTATTTATTGCTGTTTTCTACATTTTTAATTAGTTCAAATTCAGAGTGGAAAATAGCAATAAAAAAACGAACTAAAATTTTAGCAAAAATGAAATGGCGGCTTTTAAATGTAAAGCCTTACCAATTGCCATTATTGTGTTTGACTGAAATAAATTCAGTGCAATTATCGGTAAAACAAACATACTACATAGGCCACATTATTTACGTACGAATGAAAATGTTGAATTTTCGCTGGTAAAGCAGGTTTACCGATCAATTTTCCAACTGACTCGTACTCGTATTAACTTAAAATAAAGAAATAATTGCTTTCCTAAATAACAAATAATAAGGGGTTTCCTTAAATAGTTTCTTATAGGAAAATTAACATGATCGTGTTAAAATTAAAGAAACATATTAATAGCGTATAAAAATTTGTATTCTTTCTGTTTTGGAAAATTAAAAATTTGCTAATACTTTATTCAACTGCAGCCAGTTCATTTTTGCTAAAATTTTAGTTTGCTCATGTTCTGCTATTTTGCACTTTGAATTTGAACTAATTCAAAATGCGGAAAACAGCAGTAAATGAATGAACTGAAATCTAAACGAGAACAAAATATGTATGCTGGATACATTTTTACGGCGGTTTGAAACAATTAACGGATACTCGTTGTAAGAAGTAAAATTCTGCGGTGTGGAATAGAAAAGAATCGGTAAGACGAAATTCAAGGTTTTTGTTAATTATTGTTGTAGTATGGACACGTCGGACAACTCCTAAACCAAACAATAAAAATAAAAAAAAAGATGAAATTTTTATTGAAAAAGTGTGGTCTAAAAGGGATTAAAAGAAGTAAATAAAAAAAGAGAAGTGGTGTCTAGACACCCGGTAGGAACGAAATTCCTTTCACTTTTGGTAGATATACAAGTATAAAGTTATTCATAAAGTATATACGATAAGAAAATGACACACAATATATAAATCCCGTGTGAATTTTTTTTTTTTTTTTTTTTATTATAATTGAGTAATACAATCTTAACACTAGGTTAAATAATTATTACCTTTAACAAAAGTTACTTAGCGAGTAAGTAGAACATGAGTGGAACTATAATCCATTGATTGTAGTCCAAAACTATATATGTACATATATATTCTTTACATGGCCAAATCCTGTGGTTTGAAGCGTTTAAGCCTCCTGATGTCTAGCTCGGTGTCGAGAAGTTGTATTGCCTCCACGTTAACGTGTTGGTGTAGCCGCTTCTCGTGAGTTATGGCAAAGTCTTTGATGACTTCGTCGATCATCTTCATGTTGAGGTCTCTATGGATGTCATCGTTCCTTGAGTAGCGGTAAGCATCAACGACAGCTCGAAGGATGATGTTTTGACGCGCTTGGATCATATACCTATTACTTTCTTTGGCACATCCCCAGATTTGTATGCCATAGGTCCAGATAGGCTTGATAATTTGTTGATACAAGAGTCGCTTACAGTAGATATCCAAGGTGGATCGTCTACCGATCAGCCAGTATAACTGCCTCATCTTGAGTTTTATCTGATCTGCCTTCTTTTTGACATGTGTTCTGTAGGTGAGTCTCGAGTCCAGGTGCATACCTAAGTATTTTGCAGATGAGCTCTGTGGGATCTGGGTACCATTGAGACTTACACAGTGCTGGCTGTCAATTTGTTTGGGAGCGTATATGACGTGTACTGACTTAAGTTCGTTTAGCTTAATTTTCCAGTCACAGGTCCATTTGGTGACTTTATCGAGAGCTTTCTGCAGGTTCACAGTAGCTTCGACCTATGAGTCACTTACTGCTAATATAGCCGTATCATCGGCAAAAGTAGCTGTGGTAGTGTCTTTAGTCATAGGTATATCTTGTGTATACATCACGTACAGAAGGGGCCCAAGGACACTGCCCTGAGGTACTCCTGCTCTTATATCGTAGAAGTTTGAGTGAGTTTCTTCATGTGCTACTCTGAATTTTCTGTTGGCAGGGTATGATTCAAGTAGCCGACAGTAGTTGCCAGGAAGGAATCTCTTTAGCTTGAAGATTAGCCCCTGATACCATACTCTGTCGAACGCTTGTGATACATCGAGGAAGGCTGCGGAGCAGTATTTCCTTTCTTCTAGCGCTTTCTCAATAATTGATGTAATTCGATGTACTTGATCGATTGTTGAGTGATTATTCCTGAAGCCAAATTGATGGTCTGGAATTCTTGTTAGTGGTTTGAGACGCTTAAGGAGCAGTTTCTCAAATAATTTTGATATTGCTGGGAGCAGGGATATTGGTCGGTATGACGCTACCTCACTGCTTGGTTTGTCTGGTTTTTTGAGCATGATTATTTGAGCGATTTTGAAGCACTGAGGTACATACTCAAGTCGCAGACAGGCGTTGAATAGGTATGTTAGTGTAACTATTCCTTTCTTTGATAATTCCTTTAATAACCCTGGAGGGATTTCATCAATTCCAGGCGCTTTTTTCGGATTAATATTGTTTTCAATTTCTTTGGCTACTTCGAGTGGAGTGACAAATTTGAAGTTTTCGTTGTCCTTATATCTAGCATAAGTGTTTATATTAGATTGGATGTCATGCGGCTGAAATGTCTGATAAAGATGTTTAGCAAATAATTCTGCCTTATCAGCATCTTTTCGTATCCATTTTCCATGCTCGTCCTCTAATGGTGGAACGTGGACAATGGGGCGTTTCATTCAGCGAGTAGCTTTCCATAAAGAGTAGTCTTTATCCGCTTCAGGAGAAAGGTTCTGTAGGTGGGATTCGAATGTTTTTCTTGCTATTTCTTTAGTTAGCTGATTTAATCGACGACTAGTTCGGTTGAAGATGGTTTTATCCATTGGGTTTCTGGTTCTATGCCACGTGCGTCGAGTTTTTCGACGTTCTGCAATAAGTTCTCGAACTTCGAGTGGGTAGCTCTTTCCTGGTTCGTGGGTTGAGGCAGAGACCGGAGTTGCGATGGCTGCTGCTTTTTGAATTGCTTCAATAAAGTTTTCCGCCTGTGCATCCAGTTCTGCTTCCACTTTTAATCTAATTTTGAGATTAATGTTTAGATCTAGTTTATTCCTGAATAGATCCCAGTCTGTTTTTGTACTGGTCAGCATTTTTCTTTTTTGCTTCTTGATGACTGTATTGCTGATCGTCAACAATATGGGTGTATGATCTGACGTCAGGTCAACAATGTTTACAATGTTCATGAAACTCGCTTCTATTCCTTTAGTGATAAAGAAATCGATGAGATCAGGCACTTTCCTATTATCTGTAGGCCAGTAGGTTGGCTTCTGAGCGGATAGAAAACTGCAATGTAGTCTGTTGCAAGCCTGGATAAGCTGTCTCCCTTTGGGGGTTATACGTCTTGATCCCCAGGCGGTGTGCTTGCCATTGAAATCTCCTCCGACGATAAATCTTGAACCAAATTTGTTAAATATTGATTCAAATTGCCTTTGCTGAATCGAATGTTTAGGTGGGAAGTAAGCTGATGCTAGGGTGAGCTCAGTGTTCCCATGTGTTACGGTTACCACAGTGCTTTGGAAGTATTCTTCGGCAATGGGTTCTTGTAGGCAATGAGAGATGCTGTTCTTCACTATTATCGCTGCGCCAGCATGAGCACGTCCACTAGGATGTGGAGTGTGGTGAACTTGATATCCATATATCTTAACAACATTTTTTGTTGTAAAATGCGTTTCAGAAATCAGTGCAATGTCAATTTTGTTATGGTGTAGGAAAACTTCCAGCTCCTTATATCGTGCGAGAAGTTCATTGGCATTCCATGCTGCAATTCGAAATGCCGAGTCAGTCATTTCTTATTTTTGAACTGTGGTTGCACCCGTTTGGGCTGCTTACTTTCAAGGCTGTTGAGCCGTGTTTCCACCTTGACGAGTCTTGCATTGATTCCTTGAAACAGTTTCATGACATCAGCCAGTGTGGGTTTTTCCTTACTCTGCTGTTGAGAGGACGTTTGTTTTGGCATCCCGGTTGGTTGTTTGTTTGGTTGGGGGAAAGCTTTAGCAGCATCTGCGAAAGACTTACCTGCTTGCACTTTTTGTGCAGGAGGTTTATCTTTTTGCTGTAGTCGCTACGTTGGTTTAATTTTGGGTTTATTCCATATTTCCTTTTTGGCCAGATGTGCAGAGCATCCTTTGTAATTGGCAGTATGTTCACCGCCACAGTTTGCGCATTTACACTTGGACTTCTCTGTCTTTTGGCAGTCTGTTGAATCGTGATTACCAGCACATTTGACACATCTAACAGCCTTAAAGCAAAAACCCTTGGTATGTCCCCATTCTTGACACTTTTTACATTGTGGAATGTCGGTGTTTTTATGCGGTGGTTCAATTTTTATTTTGTGGTACATTAAGTATTGAATTTCATATATGTTTTTATTATTCTCTTTGGGCTCAAGATCGACAAAGAACAGAGGATAAGAAACTGTTTTCTTCCCCCTTTTTTTGTCATTTCTGTCAATCCAGACTTTTTTAACTACATTTGTTGCTTGTAGTACTATGTGCCCAGTCTGAGCAAGTTCTGTTTTGATACTATCGGTATCAGTTGAGGCACGTGTGAATTAAAACAAAAACAATAAAAAAAAAAAAAAAAGTTTAAATAAAATTTACACGTTTTTTGGAATTGAGGTTATACAGCTGACCGCGCACAATACTTGCTGCTCGAATCTCGATATTCGCACGCACGCACACACACACCTCCCTATATAATAAAAAGAGACAGTGCGAAAGAGAAATAGAGTGAAGGTCGCCTGAAGGACGCATAACGCTTTTTCATGTCGTGATGATTTCTGCCGGTTTACTCCTATCGCCAAGCCACGTAAAAGAACTTCGTTCCAAGCCAAAGAAAAGAAAAAAAAAAAAAAACTTCGTTCCGAAAAAATATGTAAAAATTATTAACCTGAAGTAAGAAAGAATGCGGTGTTTTATATAAAAATTAACGATTTCCTCGACCGTTTAGTGGTAACTATCTGGAAAACAAAGATAGCACGACGTATCTATCACGCAGTGTAATTTCATTAGCCACATTACAAAACTTAATAAAAAAAATTGAATAAAATAAGAAAATTAAAACGTAATAAAAAAATAAATCATATATTTAAAAATGAAAAAATATACATAACTTTATGTAGTGGCCTGGATATACAGAATGAAAATGAGAGAATATAGCAACAGTCAAAAGGAAGGCAGTAGCAAATAACGGGAAGTATTTTTTTTTTTTTTTAACCTAAGTGATAGCCAGTAAAACCTACCACCAAACCTATTAAATCATAACTAAATCTAAAAAAAAACAAAAAACAAACCACAAACCAAACCTAATAAATTCTACTCAATATATAATATTACTAAGAAAAATCGATACACTCTATTGATGAACTAGAAATAATATGAAAATGAACTGATAGCAATAATGTAATACAAACGAAAAAATAAAAAAAAAAAAAATGAACCGGCAGCAGCTAAGTAAAGTTGTTGTTGTTGTTGTTGTTGTATCCATTAACGTGCCGTGTACTGCAACATTGGCCAGAGGCACGGGTGAATGGAGTTTAGATGTTATTAAGGATATTGGATAGTCTCAGAAATCTGAAGAGCAGCTGGACATTCTGTTCATTGTCTTCAAGAATTTCAGATAGGGAACTGGGCAGACGTAATTGGGACCGGAATAGATTGAATTTCGGGCAGACTACTAGAAGATGGCGAGTGGATAAGGGAACAGAACACAGGTCACAAGTAGGGAGATCTGAGTTATTTAATAAAAAGGAATGAGATAATCTTGCGTGGCCAATGCGCAGACGGCATAATATGACTTCTTCTTTACGGCTGGATCTTGATGAAGTACTCCAAATTTCAGTATTTGAGCGGATTGAACGCAATTTGTTCGAGGTAGGAACTTCATGCCAAATCTTCGACCATTTCTTTTTTAGCAGAGATTTGATTGTTATAGAAAAGTCCGATGATGGTACTGGTAGGTCTGGAATCGGGAGGCATGAAGTGGCCTCTTTCGCTGCAAGATCCACCAGCTCGTTTCTTATGATGCCCTTGTGTCCCGGAATCCACGTGAAGGTGATACGAATCGAAGCGGTAGATATAACTGAGATTATATTTTTTGCAATGGGATTTTGTGATTTATTGCGCGTTTGCGATAGAGACGAAAGTGAAGAGAGAGAATCTGTGCAAATAAGAGAATCTTTGTTGTACTGTACTGATAAATCGACTACAAGTTTTATGGCATATAGTTCTGTAGATGTAACTGAGAAGCTGTTTGGTAATGAATACCGTATTACGTCGGAATCATTTGTAAGTACTGCACATCCAGCCCTGTCCGATTTAGAGCCATCCGTGAATATGATAAAATGGTCGACGTACTTCAACAGAAGTTCTTGGAATGCGCCTCTGATTGCCTCTGATGTAGAGAGCTTTCCAACATGCAAGAGAGATAGGTCAGTGTGAGGCGAGAAGCTTGACCATGGTGGAAGAGTAGTAGGTGTTGAGTAGTAGATCTTCGGAAAACTATTGATCGATACGGAACTCAGTATTTCGGTTGCATACGGCATTATGTGAAATTTAGATGAAAACATCGGTGTGCGCCTGATGGATTGAAAGGCTGGACTCCGTGGAGAAGATATCACGTGGGTTAACGGATTAATAGAAAACAGTTCACGGCGAAGATGAAGCGGCCACTCTCCGCTTTCGCATAGTAGGCTGATAGACGGCGAGGTGCGAAATGACTCCTACCATTTGGCTAAATGATTTAAATTTTATTATTGATGGTGTAAATTTTCATCACTGAAATTTACATTTCTAGATCATAATGATATAATCAGCGTCATAATTTCCTTTCTTAATAGATAACGAATTTGAAATTTTTTAGCTACTTAATTTTTTATTTTCAGTTTTAAAAATCGAAACACGTTTTCACTGTAAACCGAACTCAATTAAATAGCTGGAAAAGTTTGAACACTTTTGGAATATAAATGATTTAAGGCGCATATAGCACTAGAATTTGATTGTAACCGAATACGGACATATTTATATTAATGGTTATCATTAACAGAGTTCTCGGTAATTTCGGATTATTTCGAAATATATAATTATCGTTTATATTAAATTTGTTGAATTAGTTCCTAAAAGTCGAGGAAGAATTTTTTGTTTCTCATCAATATAGCTGAAAATTAATGAAAATTGCCGATCTGTAAATTAATTAATTCGTTAATTACAGGAAACAAATTTTGACGACTAATTTCATGCCGATTTTTTTTTACCTTACTACTTTTCATTTGCTACATATTAAATGGAAAATAACTCTGAAAAAATTAATTCTAAATGTACAGGATGAGACACATAGCACTGCCGCGAATTTCTTAATAATAACATAGTTAATACTTCCGCAGTCGAATAGAAGCAATTAAAAAATTTATATAAAATTCCAAAGTCACAGAAATATAGTACGAATATAGAATATAAATTACAAAAATGTAAAGAATTCATTTCGATAATCTAACTTTAATTGAAACCAGTAAAACTATAATTCGATAGTGGTATATAGAAATTTTCGAATAAAATTAAATTTGTGTGAATTTCGACCAGTTATGTTACAACTGTGTAAAAGGAATATATGCACAAATAATAAAATTGATTTATTGTCATATTAGATTTTAATCTGGTGCGAGATTGATTGAATGATAAAAGCTAGAATAGGAACAACTGGCAAGGAAAGAAATGGGAGAACATAAGAGTGTCATTGTATGGAGTAGGAAGACCAAAAAGCTGAGAATAGAAGAGAGAACGTTCTGAAGAGAGTGAGGAACATTCGAAGAAGACATGGTTGACATCACACAGAAGAAAGGAATATTCTGGTTGAAGAGGACACCCGAAGACGACATATGGCAGTGATCAGGGGACGACAAAGAGAAGGAAACATGTCAAACCATCTGGTCAAAGAAGGTAAGGGCTGGACGGAAAGATAAAAGGAATTCGGATTGGAGGAAAGGAAAAAATAAATATCCCTCTATAACCTAAGGTGACACTGTTTGGAGATATGATTAATATTGTGGGCAGGAAATTTATGAAGAGGATGTCCATTGAAAGTACCTAAGCGAGTGAAGGAATCAGCCACCTCACATTACCTTCAATTCCAACATTGGTTAGAAAATCAGAATAGATCTATTTGGATAGAACGGAACAGGAATAATTCGTGAATTAGATTTCGAATAAGAAGAACGAAAGGTTATTCAAAAGAGGGCAACGGTAACGGAGAAAGACACTTTCATAGTCAACTATTAAAAGAAATTTATCCGAGAGCATAGAAAAAAGGAAGAGATAAAAATAATTGCATGAAGTATGGCAGCAGATTCAGCAGTAGGATATAGAACAGTAGGAAGGAAGTTAAAGGATTCAAAGTAGTTGTGAGAACAAAAAACTAAGACAGCACCAATCCCATCAGCTCTCTTGGACCCATCGGTAAAAATAACCGAATGATTGGGATATAAAATTCAGATCTAACTATAGAGTGAAGAAGGAATTTAGCAGAACTTGACAAATGAAATACGTGAGGAGTATGTAAGAGTCTGAAATAATTAAGAAAAAAGTACGGAGATTTATCACTGGAGAAAATATAGGGAGAAAAATTGGCAAGATGAACAGAAATGAAAGATAAAATAGGAATTCTGTTGGGACATAGAATAGAGACAATGAATTTAATGAAAGAGAAGCAATGTGAGAAGTATAGATGTTGAAGAGAGTAGGACTCTAAGACAGAAACTCTAAGGAAGACCATGAAAACCTTTTCTTGAAGTGGAAAAACAAGAAGTGGATAGATGTACAGTCCGGTTTTGGAAGGGACTAATAATAATGGAAACAACATGGACCGGAAGATGCAATGACAGCATTATATTTCTGAGAGTAGGGAGGTGAACATTTCCAAATGCACTGGAAACACCAATAAAGGCTGCGATAGTAAAATTTTTGTTTATATAGGAGTTATAAATGTCAGAAAGGAAAACATTAATGCAATCAAAAGGACCAAGACAGGGACGGAAACTGAACATATTGTTAGGAATTAAATTATTGTGTTCGAGTAACCAGACAAGCCGTTTATATAACATGATCTCAAGAGCTTCCTTAAACAGGAAGCAAGCGAGATAGGACGAAAAGAAGAGGAGTTTTTCTTTGGTATGGGTATAACGATAAAGGCATTCCAAGAAGGAGGAGTGGAACAAGAAAGAAGAACAGAATTATATATACTAAGAAGAGTCTCAAGAGATTGAATAGAGAGGTATTTTATGATGAGAAAAGATACACCATCAATACTAGGGGAGGATTTGGAGAAGGAATTACTTAAAGAAGCACGAAATTCATTAAGATTAAAGCTGGAAGATAAGAAGTGAGAAGTAGAATTAATAAAGAGCGGAGGAGATGAAGCTCTTCGAGGCTGGGAACAAGGAAGGAGCTACGGAGTCTATGAACGAAATAAGACTATCTTTCGGGATATTAAGATAAGAAGGGCGTCCCGATAAAGGAGTTATAAACGTTTTAGCCATTTTTCAGACATGTGACATCGGAGTAAAGCGGGAGAAAGAAGAACAGAACTTTATCCAAGCGGCACGTTTTGAGCGTTTAAGAACGAACCTAGCCTTATCATTAGTTCTTTTATAGCAAAGGAAGTTGGGAAAAGAAGGACATCTAAAAGTGCAAGTACAGAGATCGAACGCAGACTTGCAATCATTATTCCGCCACAGGGATGAGGCATAAATAGATCTATTTTTTAAGGAAGAATGGTATGGCGGAGCATATAGGGAAAGAGCAAAAGAAATAGATTGAGTAAATGACTGATATTGGGATATAGGTTTCCTGTCAACTTTGATGAAAGGAAGAGATGAATCGACAATACAGTGAAACTTCGACCAGTCAGTTTTGGGAAAATACCACTGAGCAGTATGAAGGAGTTCAGGCTGCACAGGAGGAGAAAAGTTGTTAAAGGATATGATTATGGGAACATGGCTGCTTCCAAACGTGTCATTAAAGGTTTTCTACGAACAGTTGAAACCGAGGTTAGGAGATGTAAAGGTTAATTGAACTAAACGTAGTAAGATTCTTATAAAAAGTAGGAGAATTATCATTCAACAGAATAAGATTATTACGGAGAAAGATGTCTTCAAAAATAACACTGTTATTATTATACTTGGAGCAACCCCAAAGAGGAGAACGAGCGTTCCAGTCTTCTCCTATAATAAAAGGGGAAGGAAGCGAATCAAAAAAACCTAAAAATGGAAAGTTGCGAAGATCAAAATTAGGAGGAATGTAGACAGAGATGGAAATATGAACTAAATTAGGAAGTAAGGAGGAGGATGAATTAAATAAGCGAATATCGTGAGAGTAGAAAAGAATATCATTTTTAATCAAAGCAGCAGCTCCTCCGTAGCCGTCATTTCGACAGGAACGGACTGAGGTAAAATCTCTAAAGTTGATGTCAGAAGAATACTCTAACGATATTTCAGAAAGCAAAGCCACTTAGATTTTTTATAGATCCAACAAGCCCTCCAAAGCATCCTTGTTGGCTTTAAGGCTGCGACAATTCCATTGCAGAATATTAAGTTTGTAAGCCATTATGAATATAGATCAGGAGTAAATTAAGATGGGCGAAGACATGATGAGATCGAGAATAGGTAAAAAAATCTAATGGACTAATATAAAAGTAATACGACAAGGCAGTAGGAGAAAAGGGATAAAAAAAAAAGAAATAGAGCATACCAACTACAGTAATAATGCCATTAAAGTTACGTGCACATAAAAGTATAATAAAAAGACTCGTCGCCAATTATCAACCAACCTATTTAAAGGGATTGAGTGACAGAGACTAGTTGAATTTAAAGAAAGCGAAAGCTGTCTTTTACTACAACCAACCGTCTTAGAAAAGAGTGGCGTGCAGAAGAGACAGCAACAAGGGAAAGAAACAGACAAAGAAGCAACAAAGCAAAACAAAAGTGAAAAAAGAAACAGACGGTATAGAAACAAAGGAACAAACTACAATACCGGACGTTGCTGAAGTAAATTCCATGTATACATGTGAATATACATTTAGTGAAGAACGGCGCCAATTATCAACCGTCATACTTAAGACGGTTGTAAACAGGAGAAGGATTAATATTAAAAGAAAAGAAGACTGTCCTTCACTACTACCAACCAACTTATTTAGAAGTGGCGAGTAGAAAAAGCAGCAATTAGAAAATATAGGTTAAAGATATTTTTATTATGATAACTAAAAGGTAGGCTGAAATCGCTAATCATTATTGAAACAATTGTTGCCTTCATACGAATATATACGTTAATTGAAGACTATCGCCAAATATTAATCATCCTGTTAAGGGAGTTAGAGCCATCGTTACCGGTTAATATTAAAGGATAAAGAACCTGTCTTACAGCACCACTGAACATATCGGTAAAGTGTGCGTAGCAGGAGTAATATCCGTTAAGAAGAAAAATAACAAGTAAAGGGAACAGAAGTAAGAAAAGGAAAATATAACTTGTAACTTTGACCATTATTAGCAGTTTGTGTTCACAATAGAGACCAATAAAATTAAAAAAAAAAAAATAGTAAGAGAATGGAACACATAGAAAGAAAAAATGAACGCTTTATTAAGGATGAAAAAGTGTAAAAGAGGAGAAAAAGAAAAGAAAACAAATAGAGTTCAAAATATAACAAAATTTGATAAGGCATGAGGCATAAAGCTCTGGAGCAAAAATTGAAGAGATTTTTCAAGTTCGGAGGAAGCTACAATGTTATGTCTAGCTAAGAGCTTTATGATCGCAAAGGAGAAAGACTCAACTGGGGAGGAAATTTGCGAGGGAGTATCATTAAAAGAACCATCGAAAGACAAGGCCGTATCCACAGGGTGGGTTTTGGGGGTTAACCTCCCCCCATGAGAACTGAAATAGTTATTATAAATACACAAAAATCTGAAAAAAATCAAAAATTTAAAATAAATATTGACGATTTTTTAGGGTGTTCTTACCTTTAAAAGAAAAAAGAAAAAATATGCTCCATATTTTTAAGTACTTCATTAATGTTTTATGCAAAATTTTTTATTACGAGTATAATCAATAATATATGTAATTTTTATTAATGTGTTTATACGGGGTAGTTCATTTATGTAAATTATTAATATATAAATCAAAATCATGGAAATTATTAATAGTACGAATATTAGTGAAAAATGTATTGTTATTTATAAAATAAATATGTAAAGAAAATTTTCATCCCCCCCTCAAAATTCGTAACAAGATCAGCGAAGTTATTCATATTAATGATATTCGATTGCAAAGCCCAACCATTAGATGGAGAAGGTATGCGGTTGGACGGTAGAGACGGAAATTGAGGAGAAGTTTTAGTTTGCGGTTTTTTATTAGATTGACGGTGAAAGTACTGGCCTTTTATTGACCTTGGTGCTCTCATGTGAGAAAAATTTTTTTCAGGTGAAGAATTTGTTAATGAAGGGACTAGATCCCCGGGTTGAGCTGCGGCTCTGTCAGCGTAAGAAAAGACTGATGATGCGAAAGATTTACTTTTCATGTCGCAAGCTTTTTGGAACAGAATGTTCTCATAGACCATAATACGTCTTATCTCCTTTGGTCAAAGTCATTCAGGGCAGTTTCGATCCGAAGAACGATGATCCCCTCTGCATTTTCGGCATACAGAAGTGGAATTAGTCGAGGGCATTCTGAAATTGAATGTTTGTCGCTGCAATGAACGCAGTAGGTTGAGGGACTACAACAAAGATTAGAAGTATGACCAAAAACTTATTACATTGAATAGGAGACCTAATACTGGGCGATACCTGAAAAATTAATCTAAAAATGGAGATATGGGAAGGAAGAACGGAAGAAACAAATTTAATCTCTACCGATCGAGTGGGCTGACGAACACCATCCAAATTTTTAAAAATTCTTCTAACTGAAGAAACAGGAATGGACGAGGAAATACCTTCCATGGGCGACACTCGAATTGCGCACCGTTGTTTACCTGGCCGACGGTTAAAAAGTTTAGTAATCTAAACACTCGAATTTCGCATCGGAAGTTTGCCGGTATGAAATATAAAAAAACGAACGAAATCGGCAATCGGACCATGTGATATTTGTTGGACTCCAAAACTGATGGCCACTTTATCGTATAACATTTGAATGTTCAATGGCTTTCAACATTTTTACGCATCGTATTTAAATAATAGCCTATTTCTCGCAAACCCTTACGGAGGTTTTTTCTAAGCAATCGAAATGTTATTTCAAATAGCAAACGTTCCCCATCAAGATATGATAACACATTTTGGAAGTCACTGAAAGAGCGACTTCTACTCATTTTATTCGTTCGTCGATTTTATAAAATCCGGAGTTTTTTTTAAAGCGGTGCGCAATTCGAGTTCTCAGCAGGTGGGCTGTTTCGAGTCGGTGCGAAATTCCAATCCGACTTATCATTGTGTGAATGATATCTTCCTCCGAAAAAGAAGTATGCACATCAGAATTTAATCCGTATCGGAAGAAAACATGATTGGGTACAAAGGCTTTGAGGGTATTTTTCATCATAAAATCACGTTAATCTAAGAATTTATTAGCGGTAACCGCAGAGGGGAATAAAGCCGATGAGCAGTTCCTACCTTGGTTTTTGATGTTTAAACATTCCGTAGTTTGTACATTTCCAATATTTTTTTTGAGATGCTCTGAATATATTAAAAAAGGACCAGGGTGGTCTACGGAAAGACATGTTGTTTATTAATATTATTATTAATTATGTCGTTGATATTACCATTGCTGTTATTTACACCGTTACTATTGTTACCACTATTGTTAATATTCCCTTGTGATTTACTAATATTAAAGTTTTTTATTGCTTCAAAGGCATGTTTTTACTATTATTACCGTGTGAACTATTGTTATTATTGCTGTTAATTTTGTTGGGAAGCTTGGATATATGGGACTGCGACATTCGCAGATCCTCATTGGGGAACGACGTAACTGGCGAGAGAGGATCGGAAGGTTTACGTTTCATGGAATCCATCAGGGGAAAAGTTAACCCCATCTTTAACGGTTTAGTATCCTTAGAGGAGGACGCCTGGCGGCCCCCACTAGACAAACTCATCGAATAAGCAGATAAATAAGTAAATTAGAATAAAAAATATATAAATAAATAAATAAACAACTAAAATAAAATAAATAAATGAAAATAAATGAGACAAATTAACTGTACGAAATAAAATTAAGCTTCTACACTGCAAATCAAAACTGAAACAACAATCGAAATAGAAAGATAAACAGAACGAACTCAGACTGATCTGGACACTGAACTTATCGAAAAATGTTAGCTAATTTATAGTACATGAAATTAAACGAACATTTATTTTTTATTGATCAGAGGTGAGCCTATCGAACAGACGATTTTTTTGTGCATTAGTGTTTTAGTCGAAATGTACTACTTTTTATGAAAAAAACAACCGGAAAATCCACATGACCACTTTCCTTAGCCCTATTTTATTTAATCTATCAAAATTGGTTTTCTCTTCTTAAAATCCAAATCTTTATTTTTTGCAGATGATGTCCTTGTTTACTCCTCTTTCCGTAATCTTCTAGTTGCCAATGAGGAACTAAACAGCTCCTTAAGAACTCTAGGAAATGCTCTTTCTGACATTCATCTCTTCATTTCTGCTTCTAAATCAGCAGCTGTAGTCTTCACCATTCGACCTTATAATCCGGGCTCATTTGAGAAAAATCTAAAAAAAGTCAATCTTTTTCATTATCTGGGTATTATTTTATCACCTCGTCTGTCTTTTCATGAACATATCAGCCATTTATGCTTACTCGCCTAAAGTCTTAAACCTACTTAAAGCCCTCTCACCTACGAGATGGGATCCTTCTGTGCTAATAATGTTGTACAAATCTCTCATACGCTCCAGATTGGATTATTGCAGTTTCTTATATGGCAACTCTTCCAAATCCATTCTTTACAAATTAGATCGTCTCCAAAACAGTTGCCTTCGGCTTTGTCTCAGAGCTTTGAGGTCATCTCCTATTCCAGCCATTCTATCTGAATCCAACATCTGTCCCCTGTTCATTCGAAGATCTTATTTGGGTTATCGCTTTCTCATCAAATTTCCACTTCCTCGCTAAATATCAGTACCTCTTATTCTTTTATCCTTCGTCACTGGTGTTTTTCCTA
Organism: Icerya purchasi; assembly: GCA_039619475.1. Classification (NCBI taxonomy): domain Eukaryota; kingdom Metazoa; phylum Arthropoda; class Insecta; order Hemiptera; family Monophlebidae; genus Icerya; species Icerya purchasi. Next base: position 56,040,507 of record CM077115.1, read on the forward strand.
CAATAAAATTCCTATATTATCTCATATATCGTTTCGCCTTTCTAAATTTTCCCCTTTTGTCATTCCTCATCATAAGCTTCGATTATTTTCTTACGTCTATTCCAAATTGTTAAAGCCACTAAATATCATCTTTATGCCATGTTTCCTTAAATCCTCTCCCTCTCATATCGTCAGCATAGAATTTAATAATAAAATAAATTCTCTATTCCGTGATCACTCTTTAATTTTTACTGACGGATCGAAGAGCCCGAGCGGAGTTGGGGCGTCATTCTTGTGCCCTCAGTTCAGTCATTCTCAGTTCTTTAGACTTCCGTCCTTTTATTCTATATCTACTGCGGAATCTGTTGCATTTTACAAGCCATTATTTATATTTCCTCTTCTGCAAGTCCTTCCAAATTCCTTATTGTTTCTGACTCTTTAAGTGTTCTTCTAGCGCTATCTCCGCCCTCCCTTTCTTCTTCCACTGATGCTATCATCCTTTCTATTCGTTCTCTTCTCCATGATCTATCCTCATCAACGTCTACCCAGATTGACTTTCTTTAGATTCCCGGACATTCAGGCATTGATGGAAATGTAGCTGTCAACCTTCTTGCTAGAGCTGCAGCTTGCAATGGAAATTTTATTAGTAGGATTCCAGCACACAATATTCTTCTTCCAACTAAATCTTGAGATCTTAGACTTTGGCACTCTGGTTATGTTTCTCTTTTCGCTAATCCTAATTCCTTTTTTTTTTTTTTTGATTAACCCTGTTCCTTCTTCTCGTCCTTGGTTCTATGATTTCCCCAGTTTGCGTCGGTCCATGATAAACTAAACTATCTCGTCTCCGTTTCTCGCATAGTCTCTTTCCTTCTTCTCTAAACCGCTTTTCCTTGGCTCCATCTCCCATTTGTCCATTGGATCCTGGAAGTTCCCAGTATGTTTGTGATACGAATCACGTGTTCTTCGAGTGTTCTGGTTTATCTCGCGAGGGTGAGTCACTTTATTATCAACTTTTAAAGCTTGACCTTCCTGCTCCTTTCAACACCTCCTATGTTCTTTCTCTACCTATTTTCTCAGTTGTTCCTGTTCTAGAGGTGTTCCTTGATTCCATTGTCGATAAAATAAAAATATAGTTTCAATTCTGTTCCATGCATCTTTTCCATTTTGCTGGGCTAATGCTCTCTAGTAACAAACCCAAGGGGGGTGAATAAAAAAACAAAAAAACATGTGCAATAGTTTTACATGTTTTCTGTAGTTGTGTCACTTTCCCCAATTACACATTGGGAAAAGTGACACAACTACAGAGAAACTGTAAAACTATTGCACAACCTTTTTGTAAAAAGTATTCTTTCCGTTTTATTATTCTCAAGTATTACGACTTAAATTAATAACCAAATACCTGATTTGTTTTTATTTTTGATGTGAAAACATGTTATACAGTGTTTCACTTGGGAGTGAAAATGTTTGAGCGTTACCCTTTTTTTCAAGGCTCATTTTGTGTTATGCTCTATACATAGATGTAATAGTAAGCTGCGCTGGCTCGTTCTGCACGAGCATAGCTGACGATGCATGAAAGTAAGTGAGAGAAAGAGAGTGTGAGAAGGGACAGGGAAAACGGTCAGTTAATGAGGTGGGAAGTCAATGCCAGATGGAGAGAGATGAATGTGTGTGTGCATACCTCGGCTAGTGCTTAGACTGCTTGCTGCTGTCTTTTTTTTTTTTTGCTGTCTTTAATTATCATTTCTTGATAGCATATAAACCATGGACGATGATAACAGTGTTGATTCGTCTACCAGGAAGACAGTAGAAGCAACAACTACAAATATATCATTAAACAGTGAAAAAAGTAAAACAGTGAAGTATCTATAAAAAAAAAAAAAAATACATTCAATACATAGTTAATGATGAAATAAAGTTGAAAAAAAGATTAATTTTGACATATTAGGTGATAAAATATGATTAATTTAAAATACCCTTCCAATAATAATGTCTAAATAATATTTCATCGTCATAAAAATAAAAAAAAAAAGTTAATGCTGCCCGACAACAATGATATAGAGATCATAAAAGACTACATGATTCCACTGGAGAAATATCATCAAATACCAAAAAAAAAAAAAAATGGTGTGAAAACATACATATGTAGCAACATGGATTTATTGAGCAGAATATGTAGCATACTCTCGTATATTCTTAACTTAAAACAACCGTTTCAATTTCTCTTTACTTGGTTGTGATATTATTGTCTTTACTTCTATACAAATTCTATGCAATTTTGCTTTTTCTGTTTTTTCTTGCCTTTAATAAAAAGAAAAAAATATCAATTATTAATTTTTAATTATTTCGATATTAAAAATCAATCTTATTTCTTTCTCCTCTGTTATGCGATGAATTTTAATGCGAATTTTAAAATGAACTTTATTCTTTAGCATCTATACGCCGAACTCAGCGTTAGATCTTTCTACCCCTTTCAATGCTTCCTTTACCCTTTTCTTTCCATCTCCAGCCATTATTCCCCTCCTACGCTCCTTTATACTCTCTATCTCCATTCGCCTCAGAATCTGAGTAGATGATCTAAGCTCATGTAGTTGGGTCAGTGCTGGCACCGAACCGATTTAAAAAAAAATATTTATCTGCTAAATTAAATTAATTACTTTACCGTTTAATTCTTTTTTTTTTGGTATTTGGCGGTATTTCTTCAGTGGAATTGCTGTTCCTTTATGATCTCTCTATCATTGTTGTTGGACAGCATTAATATTTTTTTTTCTGTGATGATGAAATATTATTCCGACATTATTACTGAAATTATACTTTATATTAATCATATTTTATCACCTAGTTTGTCAAAATTAATCTTTTTTTAAACTATATTTCATCATTAACTATGTATTGGATGTCTAAATACTTTACCGTTTTATTTTTTCATTGTTTTGCTATATATTTGTAGCTGCTGCTTCTACCGATTCCCAGTAGACGAATCATCACTGTTATCTCGTTTCTTTTTTTCTTGTTTGGGTTTTTGTTATTATCGTCCACGGTTAATATCAAGAAATGAGGCGAACCTGTAAGTGAAGACAGCAGGCAGCAACAAGCAGTACAAGCACTAACCGAGGTATGCACGCACACATTCATCTTTCTCCCTCTGTTGTTCTCTTTCCACCTCACTAACTGACTGTTTTCTTTGCCCCGCTCTCACACTCACTTACTCGCTCTGGTGCGTCGCCGGCTTTGCTCGTGCAGTAAGAGCCAGCACAGCCTACTATTATATCTATACATAGAGCGTAAGGCAAAATGGGCCTCAAAAAAAAGGTAACTCTCAAACATTTTCAGTCCCAAGTGAAACGCCGTGTTTTCACATTAAAAAAATTAAACGGTAAAGTAATTATTTTAATTTAGCAGATAAATAAGGAATAAAGTTTATTTTAAAATTTATCACACAACAGCCGAAAGAAAAATAAGGTTAATTTTTAATATTCAAGTAATTAAAAATTAATCATTTTTTTTTTGTAATTGAAGGCAAAAAAAACAACAGAAAAAGTAAAATTGTGTAACATTTGTGTAAAAGTAAGGACAATAATTTTACGATCAACTAAAGAGAAATCGAAACGGTTATTTTAAGTTAAGAATATTTGCTAAAAATTCTGCATAATAAATCTATGTTGCTAGGTTAATATGTATTTTTTCACAACTTCCAAGCGTCGCCCGCGACACTCAGTTTTTTATTTATTTTTTCTTATATAAACCACTCCTCAAGAGAGCTGTATGTTACTATTTTAGAATTATTTCTAAATAAGTAATATTTATAATTAAAAGTGAATAAACATGTTGCAAAGGAATAGGCCACAATCTATTCTTTACTACATATATATATATATATATATATATATATATATACATATATACACATATATATACACACATATATACACACATATATATATATATATATATACATTAATGATTTCGTCGACCCATTTGATCCTTAAATCAGTATGTAAAGATTCGTTCCGTTGAAACCATCGAGCGTTGGTCGTCATACGGAAGAATTTGTTTTTGAATAATGTTCCTGTTTAATGTTTTGCTACATTCACATATCTGCATCCCACAAGTCCAAATCGGGCTTATGATAGTTTGATAAATGAGTCGCTTGTTTGCAAATTTCACCTTGGAATTTTGCCCGATATGATTAAACAATGAAGGTTTTTATTGAGGGTTTTTTTGTTTTTTTTTTTGACCTCGTTAATTGTGGAAATTAACTCCTATTGCAAGAGGAATTTATTTATATATCAGTGTGCAGCAGCAAGATTTGAACCAGATTCTATCGACACCTAACAACTAAGCTACGCTGTTATAATACAAAAAGGAAAAATAAAGGAACTCTTAAACAATTTATTTATTGGTTTATGCAAGGTCGCTCTATAACAACTTTTAAACAATTTAAAATTGATATAAAGGGAACTATTTTATTTCCTATAATTGCATTGTTCCCGCTTTCAGTAGATAATTGGAAAATTCCGTCATCATATTATAATATCTACTAATTATAGCGAAGGAAAATATTTATCTCAAATCTGCATTATTACAATGAACTTTATTAGATACGAATACGAAGAATTACAATTAAACAAGTATACTTAGCTAATGAAATGAAACATTGAACAAAAATTTTAAAGTAATTTCCCTTTTTCATACTTTTGAATTAAGGATCGTCAAAAAAAAATGTCTATGAAAATTAGCCGTAAAAGGAACAAACAAAAGGGGGAAATAGTGGGAAAACAAAAAATTTAAAACTTTATCTTTTAATTTCATCGGAAGGATGCATGTTCAACTGTGAATGTATATATAGCCTGTCAACTTGGCTTGTTAACTTCTTGTTTAACACTTTTGAAAAAGTTTTTTGATGTCAACTGTGTTTACTTCATTTGCGGTTTACTTGATGTGAAAGTTGGCGGTGGAAATCTGTTATTGAAAGTGAATTTTCGAGTGACCATCTAGGGCAGAACTTTCGCAACTCACGCCAGGACTTATTCTTCACCTCTGTCGCTAGGAATGCTTCTAAAATACAACCCCATCAGCCGAGTTCCATAACAATTATAAACATCGAAAAGTCATTTGAAATTCAAAAAGGATATTTAATTATAGTTCACAGGCAATGTGCGCGGCGGTTACTTTGGGAAGTTTGTCAGCGTATAGCCATGTATATATATATATACGTAAACTTTTCGAATTATTGCCATAGAAAACAATGGAATCTTACATTACCAGTTAGCATTGAATCACTATTAGCAGGTGTTTTTTTTTTCTTCTCCCAAAACGAAACCATCTGACCGGTAACAAATTCTTATAAAAGAACTAGGCAAACAGGATAAAATATACTATATAAGAAAAACGAAAGCTCATGCTGATTTCGCAAACTACCATATAGCCTACCTGGGGAATAATACTATAAGTTTACATTCTTTTGCAATGTAAATTGAACGTGGCCGCAATGATTTTAAGAAGTGAAAAATCGAAATTAATCACGTCGCGACCGAAATACAATGATCACTGAAGCGCGATTGAGCAGTGTGAAAATCAGGAATGTGAGTTTGGGATTCGGTAAACCATAATATAACATTCTCACTGAATTCTCGACAGCATCATCAGTTGCTGACTAATAAAATAACTCCTGGGAAAAACACGAACAGAACTAAAATAGAAAAAGTACTGCATACAATAAATGAGAAATACGGTATGTACTACCCTCCTTCTGAATGAAAACAAACTTTTTACTTTAGATAGAACGAACGAACGAAAGAAAGAAAGGAAGGAAGGAAGAGAGAAGAAAAAGAGAAAAGGGTATAATAGCGATTTTAAATACGTGTTTACATGTAAGATTTTTCGATCAACTATTTTATATATTGCACTTAAATCGTATTATCCGAAAGATTCTAATTATACATGGAGTGTTAGTAATTTCTTCGTATTCGCTAGCTATCACTTATGTTTGGTTACTTCCGTTAAGCCGTGACGATGATATTTTCTTTAGCTACTTTCATTTCATCTGCTTTTCGAATTACTTTCAAACCTTTGACTTAAAAACTCGGGGACTTTTCAATGGTAAGTTACGAATGAAAAAGGTTAAGGACAAAGTTGAAATACAAATATGCTGTCATATTCATCTGGATAGAGTGGTATTTTCTCGAGATTAGCGAAATTCTCTTCGCTACCGGGAAGCTAATTTAGTAAGCAATTTTAATGCTGCGAACGATGTTGTTGTATTTGTACGAATTAATCATCGAAATAGCTAAATAGCATTTTTCGTAATGATGATAACTTCAGAGTAATGTTCGCATCGCGTGATACGTCATTAAATGGGCAGGGCTGGTTTTATTTATATTTTCAGCGAATTTATACAGGTGGAAAGGAATTATTAAATAGGTTTGCTTTTACGGCGACGCAGAGCTAGTTCAAGTATGTACGTGTTAGATCACGATCGATATTTATAAATTATGTACGTAACACCAAAAGTACATGAACCGTATTGGAAAGACACACGTGCCCGCACACGCAGACACACTCGTGGACACTCGTGACCAACTATAATAATTGCTGGCAGAGAGCATCGTCAACGACATCGGTGGAAAAAATGAGTGCAGAACGAGTCGGATTTTTGCCCTCACTTAAGGCTCACGCGAACTAGCAATTTACTAATCTGGTTTTTAAACAATTTTCAAGATGACAAGTTTTTTTCTCTACCCCCCACCCCACCCCCCACCCCCCACCACCCTTAAAGAAAAATGAACAGCCGCTGGTCGCTTATTTAAATTTAATTTATTGACTCGCCACTTACGGAAATTTACATTTCCTTTCTTCCTTCATAAACACCGAAGCGTGCCCCTGCTATCGCTCTCAAATTAAACCACTTTCGATCTCTAAGCCCCCGCTGGACGAATTTTGCTGAATTCAGGCTTCTTACCATTGTCGCATCGGTATCGGTATCGGTATCGATTGGTTGTTTTTTTACGGTCAATTTAAACTTGCCTCATGCGATGTCCTCCTGAATAAACTGGACGAAGTTGAACAGGAAAAGTCATTCACGCACCTATATTGGAGAGTTAATGTGGCGAGATGTATTTACAAAGATCGCGGGTAATTAACGAAAGTACTATTATCTCTCTCCTAGTAATGCGGCTAATACTCATTGCCGGGTGCGTGTTGAACTTTTGTCCGTCTGTTTTCCTGTTAGCTATTTAATTCCAGAGTAAGTCGTACATCAACCATGAAAAAAGCGTGGACTTTATTGTTATTTTTTCTTTATTCTCGCCATTCGCGCGTATCATTTTATTTTACAAAAGTAATATTAACGTAGACAACAACAACATATCCCGACGATAATATCAATGACGAAATTATTAATACGGGCCCCCTAGAAGACGGTGAAAGATGCAAAAATCTGCAACCAATCAGAAAGTACTTAAATGTCAAAACTGCAATCTATAATAAATCAATGTACAGTTCTCCACAAGACCTGGTAAACCGCATACTTACTAATATAAAGTTTTTTCTCTGCATGTCGTATTTTTTCCATCGGCAAGCTGGAATGATGCACAAATTACGCGCGACCGAAAAAATTTGTTGTTTGAAAATATTTAAAGTCCCCCTTAGTGCATTTTGCATTTGTACAAAAAAACCAACGTGAATCTTTTACGTTCACGCCAACTAATTTGAATAATTGTCTACGCGCGAGTCTGGAAATGCCATTATGATATCTGGAACAACGTTACTAGAAATTCACCTAGTTTTCTCCAGCGGAAAGGGGGGATATTCGGTGTTTGAATATGTCAAGAAGGAGGAACATCTTTTGAGGTGGAAAATATTTCCAATACGGGGTGAAATTAATACCCTCTACGTAATTGTAGAAAAGTGGCTCCGATCGGGACTATTATTTTAAGGTGCAAGCTTAACAGCGCGAATTATGTAACGCGTATACATGTATATAAATATACACTTACACATACGTATAAATATTATTATCGTACACACATATATCTCTGTATATTTGTGTACGTCCCTCGAACTCGAAAACGGCTCTTTTCACGAAATTTGCACACTAGCGGGATTTTGGGCCAAGAAATCGACCACCTGTCAACGTCTAATCCATGGCAAAATCCGTTTCGGCAGATTTTAATCGGATTAAGTGACAATTTTACAAAAACCTGAATAAAAAACAACCCTGTCGGTAAAAATAATTCGTAATTATATTAAATGAAATAAATTATCCTAAGTGTTTTTTTTTTTTTTTGAGGAAATAATTAAATAATTAAATGAATAACAAAAATTTTCTGCACCAGTAAATTTGCAATTAAGCGTCGACAGTGCAATTTCAAAAATTGGAAAATTACAAATTTTTACGCATTAAGGGAAATCATTCGACTATTTGTTCTCTCTCTCTCTCTGCAGCTCCTAATCAGAACACAGTGCAATGAAATACTGGCTGCGACATTTTCGGCATATTATACAATGCCCGAGTTTTTCGAAAATCACATAAAATTAGTTGTGAAATATCGTTTTTTGTTGTAAATAAGTATAATTTGTATATTAAGATTAAAATGAAATTAAAATTTTCGCATGTAAATTTTTTATATTCAATATTTATATGTTTATTTTGGAGGGCGGCATAGTTTTGCAAACGGAGCAAGTGAGCTCGGTGCGCCAGGTACTATGTAACATTGTCAACAATGTGCAACAAATAATCTATTCAGCAAATTAGATAGCGTGATTATTTCATATAGATTTATGAAATTTTAAAAAAAAAGTTGTTCCTCTACGTATGAAACAACAAGTGTAATTATTTAAAATTAAAACACCGACGCGTTTCGAAGTTAAAGTTTCATGATCACGAAATGTTTGTAAATTAAAATTAAATAAATATAAATATCAAAAACAATTAAAATAAAGCTGATTATTGGAAATTTAATTTAAAAATTTAATACGTTAAGGTAGGACAACGAATAAATATTTATAAAGTAATGGAAACATCGAACGATCGAATATTATGTTAAACTGTAACATATAAATAAATTCACGTAATTAAACTATGAAAATTTATTAATTACATTGATTACGGTTTTTGTTGTATTAACTTAAATAGTGAATTATTTAAAATTGGAACATTTTGATTAATACGATTATTTTTATATTTATTATCGTGATAGCTTTCAGCGAAATTTATTGGTTTGTAAGTTTTAATCTATTTTAAAATTTGCAAAAATCTTCATTAATATCAAAAGGGAGTATATTTTTATTATCGAGGTTTCTACTATGGTGGATTTATCAGTATGATCATATTTTATTTGTATCGTATTTTAAAGTTTCTTCCGGTTTGTCCTATAAGCTTATATATTTTTTGACAAAACTTGCATGTTATTTAATCAATTTCTGACTGGTTATATTTATATTACTGTTACTTATGTTTAATTATTTATTGTATAGGTTATTTTTTGCTAGTGTATGAAATTTAAATACGAAGAGTTAAAAGTATTAAATATTTTACATATTAGTATTATCGATTGAAGGTGAATTTTATCCATTTTTTATTATTGTTTTTATTAGTGGGTGTTTATTTAAATATTTCCTTTTTTTTCAAATTATTTAACATAGAAATTAAGCGGTGATTAAAGTTATTGGTTTTAGCTGTCTGTTTAATAATATTCTATTCATATCGAGTTTATTGTGTTCTTGTGATGATTTATTATGTACGAGTATATAAATAAGCTAAGAAAGATGACTATATTTTTATGTAAATGTTTTAGTAATTAATTGTAAAATCAATTGTAGTTTCTTTTCTGCATAGGTTGTATACTAATTCATTACGTATGAGATTTAAATCAAGAAAATTAGAATTTTTTTGAATTTCTATAGTGTATTAAAGCCGATTATAGTGTTGGGATGATTAACCGTACCGCGAACACGGAAAAAGAAAACAAGTCCTTATTTAAACATTTATTCAAATTTAATAATAACGTGTAATCTAATTCGTCGCTAAAATGATGCAATTATTTAAAATCGTGGCCGATTATCATCTCTGTTTTTATTCACAGAACTTATCATTGTTTTCGTTCGAGATCACCTTTTATTACACTAATCTCGTTGTTGCGGAGATTTACATTTTTACATAAAATATGTATATTTTTTACAATATATAAAATATCAGTCGCTACAATGGATAGAATTTAAGACAATTAAAAAAGTCATTATGGTAATAAAAATTATTGTTATTTGTTTTAAATGTGCACAGCATATCGTCAACATATCTGAAATTAAAAATAATGTTGTGAATTTTTCTAAATTTACGATAATTATTATTTCGTTTTTATAAAATTGTAGTAATGTTCCACTCTAATGATATCAGATATTGGTGAACCCACAGTTAATCCGGTTTTTTAATTAAGATGGAATTAACTTTGTCTGATAATTATTTTTAGTATATTTATTATGTCATTTGTATATTGTGTATTTTTAGTCGCTTTAAATATTTTGTCTTTAATAATGTTTATAACTATGCTAGTTTGGATATTTGTGTATAAATTCGTAGTACTATAAGAAATGAAAGTACATTTATTGTATTTCATCTAATAACAAGTTGGTATCTATCGGAGATAAAAAATAAAAAACTATATTGCAAAATGATCTGAGCAGGCTACCTTTATAATTTCATAGTTGGCATATATTTTATTTTAGTGATAACCTGTCACAATCATATGATCTAGACTTGAAAAATACTTATTTTTTGTTCGGGCGTAAGTTGGTTCGTTAATTAGACTAACCGTTCGAATATAACAGGTTCAAGTAGTCCTTACTTCTTTCCTCATCTAATATATTAATATTAAGATCGCCGATGATTGTTGATGTTTTGTCTAATAAGTTTATTATAATCTTTAAATTACGAAGAAAATCCGTGTACTTAGAGTCGCCAGAACGATACACACCAGAGAAATTGTTATCTTCTAACTATTACGTATAAATATTGTTTATTAAATTTTTTTCTAAATATTTTGCAGTTTTTTTCTATAATTTACCAAAGAACGCGTTAGTAGGTTTCTTTTACGAATTTTGATTGAAAGATGCTGTTGTCGACCGAAATTTTAAATTAACATGTTTATAATTAAAAACACGAAAAGATAATCGGAAAAACAAATTAGTTTACGTAAATCACCTTTATTGGTTTTTTATTTCCATACCCTAACTATTAAAAAAACATACACAGAAAGAATTATTCGACAGATAATTTTACATAATCATCATCAAGTAGCATCCCCAACCAGGGGATTGCTCACACCATTTTTATATTTCGCGGTTCCTTGCCATCTGCATTAGTCCGCTGTATTTTTTTCCGTCAATGTCTATCATTTCGATTCGTCTCCTTCCCCTCTTGTTGCTTTAGACTTTCCCTTGCATCGCTGTAATTCCTCCCTCTCGGATCTTACTATTTCCTTTTTCTCTGGATTACGTCTTTTGCTATATCGTATTCTATCATTTACCGCCTGCTTAGAACGTCTTTATTTTTCACCTTGGCCGCTCATGGTATTCTCATCATTCTTCGTAACGTCCACATAATATGTATCTAGCTTTTTCCTGCATTCTGCATCCATCGTCCAAGTTTCTGCTCCGTATTTTAGCATTGACATCAAGAAGCAGTTGTTTTAATCCTTAGTTTCAACTGCATTCCAAGCTTCCAGTATCTCAATACCGCTTGCAGATTATTAAATGCTTATTTGGCCATCCCTATTCTTAATCTAATTTCATTTTTTATCTCGGCCATCTGAAGAGTATCGGAATTCTTCTACTTGTTTCAGCACTGCGTCATTTAAATTTTTACTTCTTTTCTTCCATTTTTGGAGAATCTCATCACCTTTGTTTTTTCGGCGTTTATCTTCATGCCATAATTAATTCCGGCTTTATTAATTCGATTTAGCATGATTTCCAATTGACCAACTGATCCAGCAATAAGCACCCTATCATCTGCATAGTTAATATTATTAATAGTTTTTCCATTGATTTTGAATCCAGTGTTCTCTAACATTGCTTCCCTCATAATTTCTTCCGAATAAATATTGAACAACCTTGGCGATAAGGGACATACCTGTCTGACGCCCCTTTCAATCCTGCACATTTTGTATCCGAATGCCTGCCGTTCAATTTCATCCTCGCCGATTTGTATAGATTCTTGATAACTTGTAGATCATTATTATCTACATTAGATTTCTGCAGTATATTCATGAGTTTATTATGGTTTATTCTGTCGAACGCTTTTTCGTAATCCACGAAGCAATCACATCTCGGTTTCGATTTATTGCTCTTTGTACTATTATTTTAAGGAGAGCTATCGCATCTTTAGTTTCTTTTTTTGAAACAAATCCGTACTGTGTTTCTTCTAACTTTCCATCTAGTCGTTGTTCAATTCTAATATTTATTATTGATAAGAATATTTTCGCAGTATAGCTCATAAGTGCCACTGTTCTGCATTCCTCGCACTTCTGGGATGTACTTTTTTCGGTATTGGTACTAATGCCGGTGATTTGAAGTCCTCAGGTAATTTACCTTCTTCGTATATATTTCATTCAATAATTTTAAGAGCTCGGTTTTCCCACGTGATGTCAAATTATTTAATATTTCTGATTGTTTCTTGCCCTTTTTATTGCATTTTCCAGCTCCGACATTTCCATTTTTGGGGCTTTTTCATTCGTTTCGCATATAATATTTAGTGGTATCATTGTACCGGCCGGTGATGTATTCCATCCATGCTTCTTCCGCCGCATATTACACCCGCTTTATTTCTGCTAGCTATATATTCTTGTGTTCTGTTTTTTATTTTGTCTCATCGTGTATTTTATTTTTGCGTGCATTTCTCTCATGTCTTTTTTCCAGCTCTTCTATTTCATTGCATTTTTGTTCCAGCCATTTTGACTTTGCTTTTGTGCATTCTCCAATTATCTTTTTGTGCAACGCTCTGTATTCATTACTGTTTCGATTTGTGACCTTCCTTCTTTCTCAATCATTTTTATTATTTCTTATGTTATCCAAGGTTTCTACTTTTGAATTAATTCTTTTGGTATAGATTTTTCAATTGTGATGTACCCACTGCTACGAACAAATATAACACAATATTAATGAATACTAAAAATATACATAAAACTATACACGCGCTTTATACATTTTATACACATTTTTTTAAAAAGGAACATGTTTCTCAACTGCAAACACACATAAATAAAAAAAATGAAAATAATATAAATATTGCAAGCAAAATAAAATAATTATTATACTCGTGTATAAACGAACTTCGATGAACAACGTAGGTGATAAAGTATATTGCTATTTAATTTTAATAATTTAATATGAGGGTAAATAAAAAGAGTATTTTAAATAACACGAATATACACATTGAAGCGAAAGTAGAAGGTGGAAAGAAATAGCTAAGACAAGTGGACGGGTGTGAAACAAGAAGAAAAAAAATTTTGTCAAGGAGATCGACAACAGACGCGGTCATTGGATTTGTATTAATTGTATTTATACGTAATGTTTGCATTGAAAATAAGGTTATTATTTTTTATCGTTTGTTTTGTTGTTATGTTAAATTTATTAGTAGATCAGCTTTTTAATGATGTCATTTCTGTTGATAATAATGATGTTTTAGTTGAGTTTTTGTCTGCTTTTGAAATTATACAATTATTTCCCATTTATTTGTTGCTTAAAGTTGGTAAGCATTGTTTATATTTATTACGCGTATTAATATTTTGCAAATTATTATAATTTCTACTAAGAATATTGATTTTATCCAAATTATTGTTGTTTTTTCTGTATATGTAGCGTGCGCGGTTTCTACAATTACGTTTTGTACATTGTTTTTAGTATAATTCTGGAAAAAGTTATACACCGGTATTTAGTACATATATTTTTTTTTTTTGTACATTAAGCGAAATATTAGATAAATAATGTGTTCTTGAAATCATCACGAGAAGGGCTCTGATTTTTTTTTTAACCCCCCTTTAACGGATCTTCGCCCAGAAACACTCGAGGGAAAAGAACCCCTTGTGAAATTTTACCTATTTCCCCCTATATGTAGCTGCGGTGTTAACTTATATGGTGGTAAGCTGAAAGGCTGCGTACAATTTAAATTACCGATCCAGTTAGATTGACTAATCGGCGTCGAGAAAGTAAAATAAGAATAATAATAAATTAGAATAGCTGAATTTTATACGCAACAGAAAGGCTGAGCGTTTTGATCGCTTTACGTTTCGGTTTTCTTATTCGGAAGCGGTTTTGGTTGATTGGTTTTGAAGTTTTTCTTCCCTTTAATAGACATTATAATCAAGTAATTAATTGTAGGCGCATCATCACTAAAACACCTGCGAAATTAGTCTCACTAACTTCTTTGTAAAATAATAAATTAATCATTTACGGATGATCAGCGGTTTTCGGGGTAAACTTTTTTATTTTCATTCTCCGCCTTCTGAAGAGTACAATTAGTTCTCCTTCGTGATTAGCTGAAGTGCTATTACACATAGATTAACCGAATCTAGGTAATAGTTCCTCGTTGTAACGGATTCCAGACAGATAAGAACAGGGGACTTAACATCGGTTTATAATGAACTTTTTTACGTTAAAAAAAAGGTTTACTATAATTTCAGCCGAATATAGGGTAAAAAAAATTACGAAAAATTTATATTCCTCTTACGTTTGCAATCCATCAAAATTGGTTCCCGGATAAAATTTTTGTGCTCGGCCAGTTTTAATAGGTTGTAATTTGTAAAAAACAACTTTTATTTTCAATGGGGGGGGGGGGGATATTATGTGTAAAAATCGAAAATAATTTTTCATCGAATTTAAAAGATTTAACAGATATTAGGATATTTGATGGTCATAGGGGGGGAAAACGCTGAAGTTAACTTTTTTTTTTCTTGAGCTCGTCAACCGGAGACTTTTACTGGGAAAAAAAAGGAAAGAACAGAGCCATTTATATTTTAATTCGATCAGATATCGTTAATAAGGAACATTCAATGTAGCATAGGAATGATGAGTGCGAAATCATAGGACATAGGATATATATATATATATATATATATATGGACGGAGGGAGGAAGTCTAAATCTCGGTAAACTAGAATACAGAGCATAGCTCTTCGTAGAAAGCGATAAACACTCGCTGAACGCATGATAAAATTGTTTTGGACAACTACGACATCTGATTAGAGAGCACAATGAGGGAAGGAAAGAAATAAGCGAAAATGAACGAACGCAGACGAATAATAGAAACAACAGAATGACCAAGGGAAGGAAGTAAGAGAAACCACGTATTTTAGAAGGAAGAATGGGTTGTTGAGATTTGTTATTTAAATTTTCCTCGTTGTAGCTTCTAAACAATTTTTTACCGGAGTTTTAAAAATTATTTTTAATTGCCGAAAAAATCTGATTTATTTTTATTAAAGACGATATATTATATGCGAATTTTTTTAAATGGCCGGTCACAAGACATTTTTAGGCAGCGTAACACTAATATCAAATTAATCAGTTATGTAACCGTTTGGTTTTATTTAAAAATTTATTAAAGTATTAATTTTATAGTTATCGATATTTTTATTAAAAATTATTCATTTTTATCACCAACTAATGAATTATTTTGATATTTGGTTAAACATTATTTAAAATCGATTTCAGCAATTGGGATGAACGAATGATAGAACGACCACATTGCATCTACCAAATTCCTCTCAGATTCTTACGTTTCTTTAATCGTTGAGAGGCCTGATTTGGCAAAAATATGAGATGGAAAATAATAATCAAATCAAATCAAATCAAATCGAATCAAAAATTTATTTATATATAAATAGGTAGTACAGAATAGATAATATATATATATAAAATACATTTAAATTCGCTTATGCTCCTGAAATAGCACGAGCAGCGAAAACCATTCTCAGATCTACACAGGCCAAGTTTTGTTCTTCTTTTCTCTCTTTTTTACCTCATAATTATAACATTTACATATTTGAGAAACCCTGATTGGCCTGTGTTTATAAATTTATGGTAATGAGTTCACTGTGATAGAATTATAACTAATCAACTAAACAACTTAAGCTAATGTTGAACATATATACTATTTACAATTAACATTAATCTCATTCGTAACCCAAACCCATGTTATTGAAAACATCAATCATAATTGGATAAGTTACTTACTAAATTAATGCTAAAATTACCATAAAAATATTTATAAAATACATACAGTCTGTATTGGATTAGTTATAATGATAGGTTTTATTAACGTTTAAGTAGTTATCTATAATATTATATGTAGGAATACAGTGGTCAACTTTTACCTTAACACAATTTGATTATGATAATAATAATGATAGTGTGTTTAATGTTATTTTTTCTAATTAACCCCCGGGATTTGTTTTTTTTTTTTTTTTCTTTTGGCCACACCGGCCAAACCTGGCTATAATTGGCAGAGCGAAGAATGTGTGTACCAGTAATTCGTTCATGAAGAATATAATAGATATGCTATTATGAGGCAGCAATAAATTACCAAAAAAAAAAAAAAAGAAAAAAAAGAATATATACACATACCCGCGTACATATATATATATATATATATATATATATATATTCGCCTAGAACGAATGAAACTACGAGTGACCAAAAAATCAGCGGGTAAAGGTAGATTGTGGGTTCGGGTTAAATTTTTGTAAGTGAAAGGGCATTTGTTTTTGGAAAAAGATTCGTTAATATGCGTTTAATTTTAATTTTTTATTTAATTTAATACCAAAACTACTGATAATAACTGGAATTGAATAAAGGGCCTTCCGCATTTTTGTTTATTTACTTTTTCTCCCGTTAATATCAAATTTTGAAGTAAAGTAACAATGCCCCGGAGCACCTGCGAAATATAATCTCTTAATGATTATTTATTGAATGACGAGTTTTAGTTTTTCTTTATGCATTGTTTAAAAAATGATTCCAAACGTTTTCACGTTTTTCATTTATAAAGAAATTTATTCTTTTAAATTTTTTTTTTGTGTCCTTTATTCATTTCCAGTATTGAAACGGCACTTTATTAATTTTTTCCCCCTATCGTTCCTGAAAAGGGACGAAATTGAAAAAGACATTTTGGCTATAGAAAACTTTTTACTACTACTGTTTTAAAACGTGAAAATAATTTTTTGTAATTAATTTAGGATTCATTTTTAAAAAGATTTTTCATTAAAAATTTAAAGCTTTCACAGTGATTACTCATGATAAATAATTTTCGGAAACAACTAATGTTATTGTCGATCGCAATTTTCGCTCCGTTCTTCAGTTTGCTTCTGATGATGGTCAGTGTAAGCTGGTTGAAACGTTAAGCGAATAAATAACTCAGTTGTTTCCGAAGATTTTTCATATTAAACACATTTAGAAAATTACATTAATATTATTATAATTCAGCGAAATTATTTGTGAATACTTTTGTTTTCGCAAAAATCAACGCTTGCTTTTTTTTCTTTTAAAATGGAATTAAAAAAAAAGAAAACAAATTTGAATTTTCTTTAAATCTTCCCTCCTTGTGCAGATTTTATGACTAAATGGAACACCGG
Source organism: Icerya purchasi (assembly GCA_039619475.1). Taxonomy (NCBI): domain Eukaryota; kingdom Metazoa; phylum Arthropoda; class Insecta; order Hemiptera; family Monophlebidae; genus Icerya; species Icerya purchasi. Next base: position 56,058,100 of record CM077115.1, read on the forward strand.
TCTTATATTCCACCAGTTTCCCGCGTTGATTTTTTTTTTTTCAAGTTATCAGCGAAGCAACAGTTCCCACGAACCACCCCCAAGGGGGAGTCTATGATGCGTTATCGGTCAAAATTTATCCTTTGAATTGAAGAAAGGCATCGCAAAGTGCTGGACTTGAAATTTATCTAATGGGAATATCTTTTTAAGATAGTCGTTAATTTTGTATACCCATATTTTTTCGGATGAAGAATCAGATAAAAACCAAAAAAAAAAAGAAACACACTTTTTGAACTATACGCGCGGTACTGGGACGATAGATGGGGACAGCGTACACAATACTCTGCGAAACGATTAAGTCTGATTCATACCTTTCTTATTATCCTTCCGGGCTATGCTAAAGCGTATTGATTTGAACCCGAGCTCATTGGATTTTAGGCGAATTCTGCTCGGCCGTTGATAAATTTCTTTTTCTAGAGCTAGAAAAACCTTTTAAACCGATCTAGAAGTAATTCCGGGAATTGATTTCACTTACTAATAAGACAAACTTTACGCTCTGATTAACCCAACTGGTTAGTCTTTTAACACCGAGGACAAAACGAGGTGAATACGAAATTGTCTTACGGAATAAAATGCCTAAAATAAAGCCGAAACCTGAACAGGGTGACCGGGGTGCTCGTTACACTCGCGGTTTTATAACGTTAAATTTCAAGCTTTCATATACACGATATGAACTTTCATGACCAGTTCGGAATATATATGTACATTTTTTTGTGGTTTTTAAGTCGTCTCGAAGCAATGGATGTTTTTAGGCACGTAAATGAAATAAAATAAAATTAGATTTAAAAAAAATCACTACAACTATGGCGCTCCAAAACTCGAAACTCGACTTCTAACAGCAGAATAACCCCGATGGAAACTGTAAACAATATATAAATATAAATATTCATTTACATGTACGCACACCGTTACTTTTAATCATTCTTTTATTCGATAAATATTTATATACTTCTAATAGACACTAAGGCAACGTGGTAGCCTAGTGGTTAAGGTTCTTGGTTACCAAGTCGGAGGTCACGGGTTCGAGCTTACCCAGCCTGAAATAATTGGGTACCAGAGAAATCTGGGAAAGTAAAGGCGGCCGAGAGAAAGGAACTGGCCCTAATAATCTCATTAGATCCATTAGGCTTAGTACATTGTGAACCTTAACTTCACAACCCCAACGCCCTGTCAAGGGTATGGAACTCACTTTACTAATGGACACTAACCACCACTATCAAAAGCCTATTGACTTGAAATCGTTTGTTTATTTACATGTACTTCCAAATAACTTTAAATTGTAAATATTTTAAAAAATTTCCATTAAATTTACTGTTAAAGAAAATGACCGAACCAAAAATCTCCTGCTTCGAAATTTAATCAACCGTGTACACACATACCCCAATCTATATCGATGGCTGCAACGGTGCCAAATTGGTCCTGCCATTTTTTTGTTCCACTTTAGGTTATTCTGAATCTTTTAAATTTTCCTCCTTTTGCTCTATTTTCTACGCGGAATCTATTGCTATTCTACACATTGTTATTTTGTTTCCTCATCATAAACTGCAAATAATCTCGGATTATTAAAAGTGTTTTACAGGCTTTCACACCTAATCTTCCTTCTACTTCTTCCGATTATGCGATACTTCTTATACGCTCACTTGCATGCATTTTTCCTCATTAACTCGATTGAGATCGATGTTCTGTGGACTGTTAGTCATTAAGGCACTGAACATAATAAATTAGTGGGGATATTCATTAGCCAGTTTTTTCGTTTCTAGTGGCAAATTGTTGGGCACATTTTCAAATAATAATATTGGCTCTTCTTTCCTTAAACGATTCCATCTAGACTATGATTTAACTCCTATTCTTCTTCATTTTATAATTCTGACTTTTTCTATCTCTCTGTTCAACCATATCTTTCTCCTCGTTCATGGTTTTCTAAATACTCGCCCTCTTCCAAACGGCCCACAATATCATCGGCTATTTGTCGCAAAATGATTTTTCCGGTTTTCATCGGCATCTACTCTATTTTGCTGTTTTCATCCCCTTTTCGCATACATTCCTTTTGATTCTGATATTATTTTTTGTTTGAATGTTCGATTTTTTCTGCTGACCAATCGCCCTTTCGTTCTATTAAAACCTGATATTCCCGCACTAGAATTATTTTTATCCTCTGTCCTTGAACGCGTAAGAATATATAAGTTTATTTTCTTCTCCTTCCCATTTCTTGAATGTTCTCGCTGACAAACCCGTAAAAAAATTTAATAATTTCTAATTGCTATTCATAAAACTCGCCAAAAAGCAAAAAGGAGACTTAATCAAAATCATTTTGAAGTTTTAACGCGTACGTGCAAATAATTTTAAATTATAAATAATTTAAAATATCGATTGTTTTGCAATTAATACGTCGATTGAACTCTAGTAACGAATCCACGAATGAAAACAGAAAAATGAAATGAACGAAACCGGGCCAATCCGAACTTTTACCGGTAACCTCAAAAGATCTGTTTTATTTCGGCCAAATATGGTTTTGCCATAACCTTACTGCGGGGAGAAATCTGGTTATTACGCGGAACACAATATACATTTCGTTGCGAATAATCCTGTTAAGAAGAACTGGGGAATGCAACGAACGAAATTTTAATATCCCCGAGTTTGTCCGAGTCCGCGTGTCTTTTTAAATTCCGAGATATTCTCAATCTACTGCTCCCGCCGGGATTAGTACGTGATAGGGTTTAGGCTAGTACATCAATTATTTTTGGCGGAGATTTTTGGTGCTCTGATTTATTTGTCGGCTGCAGTCGGAACAGCCAGAAACCGGAGACTATATTGAAGATACTTCTAACCACCCTCGATAAAATGAATTCGAATATATATATATATATATATATATATATATATATATAGATATGTAATCCAGCTGATTTAACGTCGATGTTCTTCTTATCCAAATGTTGTTCAAACTGGGCTGATATTTTATTAACGAAAAACTAAATAAGTTGGCTAAAATTCTTTATCAGGAATTAATTATTGCGATTTTAATAGAACAATAGTTATTGTTATACATACTGCTCGTCTAACACTACACACTCTATTATAGAAAAAAACATTTTTTCGTTACACAGATCGCGTTATCGTAGACTTCGCCTGCAGTGAAATGTCAAAATAGCATATAACTTGTATGCATAACGTTTTTTTATTTTTTAGCGCATGAATGATATTTATTTCCTACTCATAAATAGCGCTTCTGCTTACAGATTTTAAGAATGCCAAAATTTAATTGAATAATTAAAAACCGTGAAAATGGCCCAATCATTCATCAAGAAAATACACATATTTGTAGCTTAATTTTTAATTAATGTTTCGAAATTTTCACCGAGATAATCAAAAATAAATCAAACGTTAGGTCTGAGCAATATATGTTTGATATTTTTCATTAGTTGCTACTTTGCCTTCACGAATAACGTTGTAATGTCGTCGAAACTGGGGAAGCGAGTAAAAGGAACAGTGAATACGATTAACCCGTTAGTAAAATTCTTATCCATTCACTATTTACGATCACTTCTCGCTGCGTGGTCTGGGAAGGAAAAGTAGTATGTTTATCAGAGCGATTAATCTAAAACTAGGGAATACTGTCGAGAACTCGATTATTCTGAATTATAAGACTGATGACGGAACAGGTGTAAGTGTGTCGAAAAACGCGACTATAGTCCGTTCAACGAAAATGTGCCGATCGGAAATGTGTGCAATTGATAAGGATTTCGGTAATGTACCGTTAATCGTATAACATCGAGCCGTTTTAGTCAGATGAAGTGGCCAGTAGTTGTTACCGTTTAATTGTTGCAGCCGATAGCCGCGGATAAGTCGTCGTGTACCGTTTTTATACTAGTCAACGCCACGCCGCGTGTCGCGGGTTTTGAGCCATTCTAATCCGCATCGCCGTATCGTTGTGCATAACGCTATTTCGGAGCCAGGCCGTTTGACGCTAATCGTGCTAATTTTTTTTAATTTTGTGAATAAAAAATAATTAAGTAATCTAGTCAGGATCTGTGTTTGGTTAATGTTATTTTCGTGTCGTAAAATATACGTTTGTGCATGTTATCGGGTTTTTTTTTGTTTTCTTGTATGAACACGTGGTGATCCACCGTGAGATCTCCCTTGCGGAGAAGTGCTGCGCACCAGTGAATCTTGTGTTTTTGTTTTATTCCGATATTTTAAGTAATCGGATAAACCAAATAAAAAAAAAACACACACAATAAGTAGATTTTGGACTTTGAAAAGACAAAGCTCAACCGAGATCTGGTCAGTTCGTGACACGTTGTGTCACTGGCGCTCGTGAGCTATTATAGTTCTTCGCGAAACAGCAATCCATAATGGAAGGAAAAAATTGTAACATTGGGGGCCCAAAAAGTGGGACTCAGAGAAATATAACAAACCGTAACAATATATATATGTATATATATATATATATATATGTATGAAATTTTAAAGCACGTCCGGAGCATGTAAACCCAGGTATTTAACATCGCTAACCAACCTGATCGGATGATTTGACATTTTAAGAAGGGTATGCCAATGAGAATTAAAAAGAAAAAGAAAAACTGATGACTCGATAGAGGGATAATTCTAGATCGGCATTTCATTAGACACGTTAATCCCAGTGTCTGGAAACTTGTTACGCGTTTAACGTATGATATTGATTGCGGGAAAAAAATTGAAAATTGAAAGAATACAGATATTAAAAAAAGAAAAAAAAAAGGGAAAAAAAAGGAATCGGAATAGAGACTAACAGTCGGAAGAAGGGCGCTGACCACAAGAAACTCTTTACAGATAAATTTACATCACTAATAAACGGGGCCAAACAAAGCTAGCAGAAACTTGGACTCAAAACCAGGGGATTCCAACGTGTATATAAATCTGTTTTTGATAGAATTTCAAATGATTTCCTTAAATTAGATTGCAAGGAAAGCTGATTCAAAAATATCTTTAGATTGACTATAGTCGAGAATAGTCAAAAATTTCTAATCTTTGGTAACTAATTATCGTCGTATTAACCCTGTTGCTTTAGTACAGTGCACAAAACCTCGAATTATTTCTATATCTTACCGTATGCAGTGAGACAAGTTATCTTTTCTAGCTGTGAGCAACTTTTTGCCGTTTTTAATTCGGCAACATTCTGTTCACCTGTATCGGGAATAAATGTTTAAACAACATTTTGCTCCTTGCTTGAAATAAAATAGTTACGCGCGTTTCCCTTTTTGGGTCTAGTTAACAACAATTCTATCACAGCAATGGCTGAATTATGACATACGTATACACGTCGTTATTATTTTTATGAAACGATAGTTGGCAGCTGAATTCAGAGTACGTCGTCACTTTACGGCCACATAAATACGTACGGGACAAGAATAAGAGAAATGTCGAAAAAAGGAAAGCTTTCTTATATATCGGTCGCTTTGTTTCTGTATCGGGTCATCTCGATTGCGGGGGAGATTCTTTCTCGCAGCGCTTTTGTTAAAACACGAAACAAAGTTTTGCTTTGGTAATTAAGAAGAACAGAAGTGCCGAGTTAATTTTCTCGGGGGTTCTGCATTATTCAAAGGAGCAGAAAGTTCGATGACTTATTTAATGGTAGTTTCTCGCCACTGAATTCGTGAAGCACATTAGTTTAGTCACCAGAATACGCGCAAGCTCCGCGTCGCGGACCGGTTACGGAACATAAAAACGCATTGTATGCCGTTAACGCTAAGTCGGACAACTTTCAGCAATTCATCGGCATTAAATAAGCTACTGTTGTACACCACTTCTCCTCATACATCTGATTCGCAGTTACGCTATAAAACCTGTTCAACGGTGACCGTCTAATACTTTTTCTACTATTTTTATTTTTGAAAAAATTGAAGAATCCCCCTTTCCCGCAAAGTTTAAGAGAATCAAAAATGACAAAAAAAAAAAAAAAAAGTAAAACAAACCGTTTAATACAAACGGAAATGTGTACCTTTTTTTTTTTTTTTTTCAAAAATGAATAAAATTACATCGTGCTTTCCCAGATTCGATGACGAATAACGTTTAGGATTCAAACTTTTCGGTATCCTCGCGCGTGGTTGTTGCCATCTTTAATAATGCACGGCCATAGAGTGTAAAATATTTATATTTCAAAAATGTCGCAGATGTATTGAAATGTTCTCCATTATTTTTTTAATATTCATGTACGTTCGGTGTATTTCTAGTGGAGCGCTTGTAGTGCTGCAAGTGTGTAACATTTATACTGTTACAAGTGATTTTCATTTACATGTTCGTTCTACATTTCACGACATTCGTATTTCGGTTATCTCAACGTCATCTCATAATGCAGCAATCGTACACACGGATAATACCGACATTCTAACGCGTTTCTATTTCATTTTGCTTAATATTTTTATGTTTAGCGTCTTAAATGCAGCAAAATTGTCGGAATACGAGCATAGCATTTATATAGTATTCGCAAAGTTTCCGTGCATTTTTAATACAACGGAGATGGTGTACGCCGCAGAAAAAAAAATCGCATTCGAAATTCTCCCAGAAACCTGTAACAAGTTCTCTTTTTCCCATTTTAATTTCATTAGTATCTGCCCTCTTTTCAAGGGCGTCGCCAGCCGATGAGCCAGGGAGGAACGGAAAGATGATAGAAAGAAAATATTGAGTTAAGGGGAAAAATGAAATTCATAAGAAGTTGCAAAGGGGCGCTTAATATGTTATTAAACAAGAATAAAATCTTAATTAAAACGTAATTTTCGCGGATTTCTGGCAAATTGTCCATGATTACGCGCCTATGAATACCCATATCATGGCCAGCATGGCTCTTTTGATGTTTTCAAAGTAACGGTGTGTCATTCTCTAAAATTTAAAGCGTGAAATGTTCATTTCTGTATTCGTAATGTTCTAGTGCGCAACATCATTTCCCGTTCTTTCAGATTTTTCAGCGCAACTTACAATTTCGTTTTCATCCGAGAAAATCAGTTTCTTTTAACTATATTTTACTTATGCGCCTACCTAGCAAAAAGCGCTCCAAATCACCATTCTCTTTATCAGCTAATACGTTTTCGGCTCTTTTGTGCCTCCAAAAATACATTCGAACGTAATAAATTTCATAAAAATATACGCCAAATCACAAGAAATCAGAAATTTAACAGTAATCACGAAATTATTACGATGACAAGAGAAAGAAAACAATGAAATAACGTGCATTAAAAAAGAAACCCAAGAAGTAAATAAAATACTTTTTTTGAAAAACAAAAAATACCGATATTTAAAATTTACCGTAAAAATTTAATCAAAATGCGCTAAAAAGTAAAAAATAAATACACCCGAGATAAGAAGATAATTATTATATTTTACAGAAAAGGGATATTATGGTAATAATTCTTACACAACATTAGTATCTTAATTAGAATCGGCGTCGAATTAAAATTACAATATCCAGAGGAACAGTTTAACCAATGTTTAATGCAGTTTTTAATATTAACGTATTAATGTTTTATAAGAATTATTGTAATATCTCCTTTTAAAGGTACATTATTTCACTGTAAAACTTATTATATTCTTTTCGAATTCTTCACTTTTTAGTGCATTTTTATTACAAAACAAAAAAAAAAAGATTTCTTTATTCGAATTTATACTTATATATCTGCGTTAACACTGATAATACTTTAATTTTTTGAAACTATATATACTGATGATAGTTTAAAATCAACCGCATTTGTTATATTATTAAAATATTATTTAAAGGGACCTGAGTACATCCGTGTGTTACTTACTGATATACTGACATGGCTGGTACACATTTTCAAATGAACTAAGAATCATTAAAATTATTGGCCCGTACAAGTACAAATTATGCGCGAACAAAAAGAAAAAAAAAAATGTATAACTTCATTCTTTTTTGAAATTGGTAAAAAGCTAACAAACTTCTACCTACGAAACAGCTATAAAATTTTGAATAGTTATTTTAAAAATCAGAAAGGAAAATTGTGGAACTGGCCCGAATGAAAAATTCAGCGCTTTCAAATAAGTAGACTATATAATTAGGAAAACTGTTTACTGCGGTAAACACCATGTTTAACAAATTAATCTTAAAACTTAAAATTTAATATTAAAAACTTAACGTTTTGCTTACATTTGTCATCATCAGAAACAAACTGAACTAATAGAACGAAAAATACGGGGACTTATATAATTATAGAAATAAAAACCCCCGTAAAAATTACCAAACAGGAATATGGAACAGCACGAAAGGAATAATGAAAAGAAAAACCAAAAAAAAACATGATAATGAAACTAACAACGCAGAAAATGCGGATTTAAAAAATACCATTCAGCGTTGTTAGTTTCATTATTATGTTTTTTTTTGTTTTTTTTCCTCCTTTCGTACTTTTAGTTTGTTGTTCCTCATCCTTGTTTGAGAATTTTTAGGTGATTTTATTTCTATATAATTTTTACTATTTAAGTTCGCGTATGTTTCGTTCTGTTAGTTCAGTTTTGTTTTTGATGATGGTAAATGTAAGCTTCCAAAATGTTGAGTTTTTAAGATTAATTTTTTAACGTCTACCGTAAATTGTTTTCCTAATTACATGCACCATGTTGTAAGTTTTAAATGTTTAGACCATATAATGACAAACTATATGTAATCAATTTTGATGTGTAGTACAAAATTTTTACTTTCATTTTTAGAACCAATATGTTGCGAGTTTGAATCAAAACAAATCAGACGAATACGAATGAGAAAGCTTCTTAGGGTCGCGAATACAGTCATTATATTTGGATAATATAAAAAAAAAAGTGAACCTAATAAATAATGAACTAATTAGAGATTCAACAAATAGAAAAACTGATAAACTCGATACTAAAGGTAGAAAATATGGTTTGAAAAGATGTAAAAGATAAAATTAAGAGGGAAAGATTAATTAGAAATAAATATAAAATGTTTGGAAGAAAAAATAGAATAAGAAATCTGTGTTTTGTAGATCAATAAAATACCAGTTAACATCATTTAATAAGTTTAAAGTGACGACACATGTCTGCAAAAAAAAGTTGTAAAAGTTATTAAAATGAACGTAAATTTTGGACAAAGCTGGCACAAATGTTTTAGTAGATAGAAGTGTAATAACTACTTGGTAACAGATTAAATAATAACGCGACGACAGCCTACTTTTGCCGTTATCTATATAAAAATAACCTAATAATAACAATGATGATATAGAAGTAGTGAATCGATATTATTGTTACAGCGAGAAATAGACATCCATCAATTTTAACCTCCTTGTTAATCGGGGCCGATGATAAAACATTTTCATAGCTTTTTATTTCACCCGATAAAATTTATGTACTCCATGTTTGTATACACGCGAAGGAAGAACGTGATATTTTTATTTAATTTTCGAAAAAAATTCTATTCTTTTTCTTTTTTGGTTTGGCACGAAAGCATTCGGCCAAGATGCTTGTAATATTATAAAAAACGCATTTAAAAAAATTCCACCCTGTTATAACTCTTTGGAAAGTTATCTCCTTAAAATGGTTATATCTCAATGTTTGCGACAGTAAAGTTTCGAATCACTCGAGAATGTGCGAAAAAATAATACCACGAAGACAAACATCTCGGCTGAATATGACCGTAATAACGGTTAGCACTCTGTCTACCTCGATGGTATGCATCGCAGTTATTCGCTTTTATTTGGCTACGTAAATCTGGCGAGCGAACAAATAAGAACGTAGTTCCACCGAAAGCAACTTCTTTTACCATAGTGTCAGCGGCTCCATTCAACTCAAAAATAATCAATCAACAAAATTTTACATCATTATTTTTACTTATTATATTCGCATAATATTTTTCTCTGATTTATATGTAGTACATAAATCGGTGTAATTAAGGTTACCATTCTGATAATGCCGAAAACTTTATCAGTATAGTCAAACATTTTTTACAAGAAATTCCCGAATGTTTTCTGACATTGACCAATTAAAATGTACTAGAACCTCCCTTTTAGCCAACTATCGCAGCCCCTCCTAGTTGATTAGGCAGCGGCGATCCGTTTAGGCGCATTTCCAACTACGCTGCCGCACTCTGGGAAAACATCATAAATTATCAGCGTCCCCATAGCTGACAAGTCTAAATAAAATTTAAGAAAATGTTCCTTTAACCGCAATTCCGAAAATAAGGCGAAAACTATATTTCGTTAAGTTGTGTTAGATAAAGCTTCTTTTCACTCTAAGCATAATTTTAGGGATAATCTTTTTGGCGATTTACGCCGCGTATGTGAAAATCTTCTTTTTCGTAATTACTAATTTTAATTACCGGATGAAAAACTAGTTCGGAATTTAGAAGTATCGTGTTATTAAAAATATATGGTGCCCCAGTGTTATCAACGCAAGCGAACTTAACGAGAATAAAATGGTAAAACTATTTTTCAGATTTATTATTTTTTTTTTGCTTTCAAAAAATGATATCTAATTAACGATAAAAAATGCCAATAAACTGAAAAAATTTCAACTTATTGCGCGAATTTATGTTTACGCCGGTGGCCTATTTTCAAATTTTCCTTATTTTTCTTTTACTGTGTTATGTAACGGAGTACTATTAATATTTCAGCCTGTATCTTACCATATTTATAATCGAAAAAAAGAAACAAAAACTATAAATATTAAAATATTTACTTAGAATTGGGCATACGAAACTCACCCGTAATTACCTCTTCCTAAAAATCCATAAACCCCCTCGTCAGTTTTACAACTCCGCCCCCATCACAGTCAAACACCTTCTTTACGAATGCCCTAACATTAATCAAATCTGTCTAGAACTAAAAATCCCCTTAAATAATTCAAACATCTCTGACAACCAAGACGAAATTTAAAAAAATTCTTACCCCGGTTTGAATATTAAACTTAACAACCAGCATTTAAAATACCTACCCGACACTGGGTGTAATAATCATAGCAATTAAAAACACCCAGTATAATAATAATAATAATCAAAGAATCAAAGAATATATCTATTTAAATAATTTTACATATGTTAAAATAACAAATTGAACATTAAAATAATAATAATAATAACAATAATAATAATAATAATAATAATAATAATAATAATAATAAATTTAATATTCCAATTAAATTTATCAAACATAAAAAAAAGTAGGTACATCAAAATTCTGCATTGAAGAACGAATTATCACAGTTTGAAGTTGCCCATAACTCTTATTAAGCGTAATGATATTTAGAATTTAATCGTATAAATTTCGTCGAACGAAATTTGTAATAAAGCTCTGAATTTAGAAAAAAAAAATAATAATTTACAAATATTTACTTTTCTTTTGGTGATTTTTTCCTAAATGATGCACATTTAATATGCTTAATATGTTGTTGGCAAAAAATTTTAAAAAATTAATCGAATCTTTTTCACAAGGTAGGTTGTTTTTGATAATCGATTAATAGAACAGACGAGGAGATCTAGGGTACATCGAGAATTATTTTTCTAATGCGGGTTCTCGAATAGATGTTCCTGGGGAAGCCTGATAGTGGTATATTGGTGGCCCCTTACGCGTTAATTTGCATTCCAGTACAATTGCTTAATCGTCTATGGAGACCGGTTAGAATTAATATAAATATTTAAAAAGAGAAAAAAAAGCGGCTTCCTCTTTGTTTCCATAAAAAAAAAAAAAAAAAATCGTATTCCTATTATTTCTGTTTTGTGGCGACAAAACATGGATGGCAATTCTTCTTTTTCTCCGATGATTTCTAAAACAGGACATCACGATATCGCCTTTTTTTTCCCCACTGTTGCCACTTTAAAAGGAAATCATTTTTAACATCAACGGACCTCATTTTTTTTTTTTTGCTACATCAAATAAATACATAATATAGCGGGGAAATATGTTAAAAATATGCGAAAGAACGGAAATAGAAAACATAAAAAATTCACCGATAATAAATTTTGTAAGCTTTTATTATAATTTAACTAATCGCCATATTGTTGGCACATGATTTGCCTGTTGAAAAACTGATCGGGTGAGCCACCCCTGATTTTCATATCAATTATTTTAGATATTGAAATAAATAAGGTTAAAAAAAAAAATAAAATAAAAAAGTTATGCATGTATACATTAAATTCAACGATTTCCTGGCTTTTTAAAAATTAATTATAATCTTATTATAGGAAATATTACAACTTTAAAGAACTGAGCTCCCTCCTTAGTAATACTAAGACCCCGTCACTCGAGCCGGCCACCATATCCCCTAATGGGAGTTTTGGGAACGATCCAGTGCCTGAACTTTTTTCAGTTATGGATCATTTCCAAATCCCCTCAATTCCAAGAGCTTTACCAGATTTCGCAATAACTGTACCTCCCTGGAGTCAGCCGATCACAAATATAAACATATCTCTCACAAAATTCAATAAAGCACAATATCCCCCAAACGTAGTACAAATAGTAAAAAACACCATAGCGAGCTACACCGATCATGTATGCCTCTACACAGATGGAGCGAAGGCAAAAGGTTATCAGTCACCGGCGGCATGCTCCTTCGAAGTATCAAAAACAGCAGAGTCAGTCAGACTGCATGATTGCTGCACAGCACTGGACGCTGAAATATATGCGATTGTTTCTGCATTCAACACTATACTGATACTAACCCCCAGTCCCAAAAGGCCCTACTTATAACTGACTCCTTAAATTCCCTTCAACTTATTTCAGAAATAAAACCCAAAAACCCCCTGATAAGAAAAGTACACTACCTACTATACAGACTATCCCACCTAAACTCTGAAATATCCTTCCTATGGGTGCCGGCCCATGTAGGAGTCCCAGGTAATGAGCGCGTCAATCGAGCAGCTCAGGCGACACTATTCTCTCCAATGCCATGTAATCCCCCTCTTCCCCCCACAATGGCCCATTTATTTATGCACCAAACTGGAGAAGAATGGCAGCAGGAATGGAAATCAGCAAGTACATTCCTCCGAAGCATAAAATCAACCACAAAACCCCGGTGGCCCATAGACGAAATTTCTCGCAGAGATTTTGCTGTCTTGAATCGCCTCCGAACAGGTCACACAACCCTTTCGCACGGGTATATCTTCACGGGACAAGCACCCCCAAATGTCTGCTTCTTCTGTGGTCAACCAAGCGACCCGTCTACATCTCACCTCCTTCTCGAATGTTTCTCTTTTGCGGCACCAAGATCCACCTATTTCACTACCACCTCTATCTCTAAGATCTTATCGAACGTTCCGTCTGCGGTCGCAGCTATGTTGGCTTTCGTGCGTAGCAGCGGCCTATACCATAGAGTTTAACCTTCCTAAGTAGGCTCCATGTGCTGTAATAGCCTCAGTAGTTAAACACAGCGCATGGAAATCCTCACTATTATTTTATTTAAAAAAAAATTAATTATAATTTATCACATTTAAATTTTTAAATAGGCAAAGTTGTAATTTTTTCAGTTAATTTCATATTTAAGCATTCACGCGTGGATATTTTTGGAAATAAGCATATCGAACATAATAGTACTTTCTTTTTCCATTTATTTATGTTCTTCTTCATTTCGATACTTATATACCGAACTTAGTGGAAAGGCTTTTACGTGCAATCTGCGAATAAAAAAATTTTACGCGACAACAGAATATACCGTGCGTTATATATGTAACTATTACACATATTTATAAATATAATAAAATTGTGTTCGGTTGTAATATTATTTGCTTTTTAAATTATTACGTATTTGTTTCCAAAAAAAAAAAAAAAAAAAAAAAAAAAAAAATAATAATATATCTTTCCGGTAAGAATCTCTCTGAAATAGACTGTATCTTATGAATCTTGAAATAGCAATGTTAGTAATATTGAAGACAATACAATTTTTTGAAATATACAAAATTATAATTTCCACTTTTCAGAAGAAGAAGAAAAAAACAATAGCAAATATTTATATAAAACGACGAGTTTCAGATTTAAAATTCAATATTTGTCCTGAAAACGCGTTAGATATTTCCGATATCGATTATGTAGATTCGTCGTTCAAACTAACGATCGAAATCGAAAAATTGAAGAAAACTTATACGCTTCAGACAGTCATTAACATAAAACTGCCATTATTAATATCATATAATATACAAAGTTTGACAGGTAAAATGAAAAATATTGCGGCGACCGGAATTTTTCAATAAAAATTTCAATTTCACCGATATAGTTTACCAGTAGCAAATCCAGTAGTGCTATTAGCATATTTTCTTTGTCGTTTGCTATGCGGTTCATTCGGTGACAGAATTTATGCGGGCAGACTGCTCGTCAAAGTCGTCAACCTAAATGAACATATTGCTATCTTGTTATTCAAATATACGGTTATTCATCATACGGGTATAGAGAGTAACATGTTTAAACACGGTCTCTTTCTGCCTGCGTCTAAATTGTATTTTCAGTTGCACTAATTATCCTTCGATTAACTTCAGAAGTGTGCTTGTCGTTGTTTGATTGGTTACTTAGAACGATGGAAAATGAAGTGAGTAGAAATTAGGTTTATCGCGTAAATGTCATTGCGCGAAGTGAATTTGTAATGGGCTGCGGGGAATTTATTGTCGCCATGGAACAGCGAGCTGTTACACACGTTGTTGGCTTAACAGTATTTCAAAAGACGTGATTTTCAATGACTGTCACACTAAACTCAAATTTAAAAAACCCGGAAATTGCTTAAAGTTCGATAAACGGTCAGTTTCAAGTATAAACAAGTTTAAAAATAGTAGAAAAGTTCAATAACAACATCTGCTTGATGAAACATATTTACAGTTATATTTAGAAAAGTTCAAGTTGGATTTGATTGGACATGTAGCGGATACAGAAATGTAACTAATAACCCCAAACGACCGTGCAATAAATTTATAACAAAATCGATATGGGGAAAATGTTGAAACGTAGAAACGTGTCTGGTTGGGCTATCGATAATGAAGTTTTCTCATGTGACAATTTAACGAAATTAATCTGACCTTACAGAGTCCCGTTTTAATAATTTAATAAAGTTATTCCGGATTTATGGTGACGTAAATGTACCTTTTTTCCGGTCACCCGAGTCTTTTTATCTTTCTGGTTCTATTCAGAAAAAGTGAATCTTCGAATTTTCAGCCGCTTCCAAGATCAAAAAGAATAAATCTTAAACGTTAAAACAGCCTGATTAATAATTAATTTAAAAATAATTTTTCGCCCTCTGTTTCAGATTAATAATAACGGCCTGTTACATAAATCATCAAAGGATAGTTATAGACGCGATGAAATTATATCAATTTCTATTTCGGTTATTACACCACAACGTCCCCCGGAAACAAAAAGATTTAATAATAATCAATTGAGATTAAAAAATTACGTGATGTAATTGTACAAAAGGAATTTTCCGCGGATTTTAATTATCTTTCAACTTACGCAGTGTAGAAAAATGTATTGGCTTTTCAAAATTTCGGTCTCAGGGAGCAGAAGGAAGACATAAAGTGCATCTTTTACTATTTACTTTTTTAATGGGGGATTTGTTAACATTTTAAAAATATAGAAAAAGAAAAAAAAATTTAAATTTCAAAAACGTATTAACTCGTAAAAAGAAGGTAAAAACGATTGCGCAGCCCTTCTGGTCGTTTGAAATAAAATTGAAAAAAAGATTTTTAATTAGTAGGCATTTCGTTATGGTCTCTACTTAAGAGGGAAGTTTTTTTTTTTTTCTCACAAAATGGCGGCTGTCTTAAAAGAAAGGCATTTTTTACCTTTTTTTTTTTTTTTTTTTTTTGTAATTTTTTAAAATAGTATAAAAGAAATAATTTTGATACAAAAATAGTAAAGGTGATAGAAGGTTATGTATTAAAGGTTCGTACAAAAAATTGGAAGTAAATTGGTTAAATATAACTTGAGATATCATGTCAACCATGTTAAAAAAAGCCGTTTAAGATTTTGAGCTTTAGGCAGCCGGCAGCAGTCCAATTATAGAACATTACGTGATACTTATGTTAATCGACGATTCCATAGAATGCGCGCCTTCTTCGACTTCAAAATATTTGAAGTGTTTCGAGCATTCATACATCTATATACATATTATAACGAATTCGTACCAAAAATGGTCAGGTGGTAGTCGGGTATTGTACACCGTGTCTATTGTCCGATTTGGTGCGGCGTGACGGGTTCAGTTGCTACACCACTAAAATAGAAGAGCTATAACTTCGTAAATTACTGGAATCTCAAAGTTTTCTCTCGAACATGTATTCTTAAAGTTTGTAAACTTTAAGAATATGCACAAAAGAAAAAAAAAAAAAGAAAAAATTAATTATTTCAAAATTCTATATCATAAGTTGAGTATTATGTCGCGTGCATATGCGAAAAAAATTCGAGCTAAAGTAAGCAGTCAGCTTTAAAGTGGTGAGAACACTACTAGCAGCTATCTTTGGACTTTTCGATTACGCGGAATCATTGCCTAATTGAAATTCGCGAAACTTTTCGTTGCCAGGATAACGCGACGCTTATGGTAATTAGGAAGAGTGCTAATTCCGGGAATTAACCGTATCCCGGATTGCGCGCGTAACAGGAGTTGGTTATTAAAGTGAATTTAACTTTAACGGTAAACCGTAATAGGTTTGATGTGGGATTGATTGTGTCATTAGCAGAAGTCGGTACTCTGCATAGCTGCAGTCTCAGTCGTTTCTTATACTTAACGTTCTGGAAAACTTGCTCGCAAATTAATCTGCTTCGTCCTCTTCACTACGGGCCTTCGCCCGTACACTGCCATTAATCATTTGCATTAACCCGATCCAGCGGATACGTGTTCGAAGGTGGTACCTTTAATTTCTGACGAACTGCTATCGCTACTGATGGCAAAGACTCCGTGTGCGGTAATATTAATTGATTATAATTAACTTTCTCTTTGAATTAATGAGCTCCGCTAGTCGCTTCGACTACTAATCGGATTCAAAAAGAAAACGTTCAAACGTAGCCGGTAAAGAAAAGAATTTTTTTTTTTTTAATGAGTAAATCATCTTCGGGCGCAAATCGAGCCACTTGAGAATAAAAGGATAAAAAACCAATCGTAGTTATTCCTTTTTTTTTTGTTTTTTTTTTAAAATGGGTTCAACATTAGCCCAAGAAATAGGAAGAAGCAGAAAATAAAGTATTATTCTTAAACGTTTAAGGATAAAGGATAAATTCGAAGGTAGGAATAACAGAAGCAAAAGGAAATGGGAGAATGTAAGAAGCATACTATAAAGAAATAGGGATACTAAGTTTTCGTAGAGAGCAGTAAAAAGACGATTGTTCAGCAGAAAAAGTCGAACCTCCGAAGACATCGGGGTTACAATAAAAATATGCGGAAGGGGGGATAAAAAAGACATAATGAAGAAGACGCAGATGAAAATCGTGAAAATGATGCAAGAAGAAGACTATGATTAAAACGAAGGCGACTATTCAAGATTGTGGAGCGTTTGGAAGAAGGCACGTATTCAGAAAACCATGACTGAGGAGAAAGAGATGGTTGAGCAGAGAGACAGAAAAAGTCAGAATTAAAAAATGAAGAACAATAGTAGTTAAACCATGTATCTGTTTATTGCACTTACTGCTTATGTTTATTGTACAATAAGTAATTTTTACACCAATATAAAACAATTATTTAATAAAAATTAATTTTTTTTTTTTTTTTTTTGGCGAGTTTTATGAATAGCAATTAGAAATTATTAAATTCTTTTACGGGTTTGTCAGCGAGAACATTCAAGAAATGGGAAGGAGAAGAAAATAAACTTATATATTCTTACGCGTTCAAGGATAGAGGATAAAAATAATTCTAGTGCGGGAATATCAGGTTTTAATAGAACAAAAGGGCGATTGGTCAGCAGAAAAAATCGAACATTCAAACAAAAAATAATATCAGAATCAAAAGGAATGTATGCGAAAAGGGGATGAAAACAGCAAAATAGAGTAGATGCCGATGAAAACCGGAAAAATCATTTTGCGACAAATAGCCGATGATATTGCGGGCCGTTTGGAAGAGGGCGAGTATTTAGAAAATCATGAACAAGCAGAAAGAGATGGTTGAACAGAGAGATAGAAAAAGTCAGAATTATAAAATGAAAAAGAATAGGAGTGAAACCATACTCCAGACATAGTCATTTAAGGAAAACAGAGCAATATTATGATTTGAAAATGTGTCCAAAAATCTGCTACTGGAAACGGGAGAACAGTCTAATGAATATCCACTAATTTATAACGCTCAATGCCTAAATGACTAAAAGACCACGAAATCTTGATCGAGTTAAAGAGGAAAAAGTCATGCATGTGAGAGAAATTATAAGATGTATTATATAATCAGAAAATGTAGAATACTTTTATAATCCAAGATTACGAGCATTTTATGAAATTGTCAGGAAACAAAGAGAACACAGCGTAAAATAGAGTAGATTTCGCATTGAAAATTCAACAAAAGGGGGAAAGTTTAAAATAATCAGAATTTAATTTAAGGCAGGACAGAAAAAGCCATAATCAACTCCATTTGGTTCTTTGGAATCGCGTCGAGAAAGATAGTGACATGTGTGGAAAAGAGAGAGCTTAAAACATTGAAAAGTCTAACTCTGGCGACACGTTGGGGAATGAATTTAAAACAAATCAGTAAAGAAAAACCATTAATAGCATGAAGGTAAGTAAAAAGCTGAAACGAAAAAAGAAAAAAAAATCGAAATGAAAATAAATGAATTTATAAATAGATAAAAAAAATAAAAATCGGAAAAATTATCTGTTCCAGTAAACTTGCTTTACTTCTTGCAGTATGTGTGGATGCGCGTTTGCTTAAAATACTTCCGTGACTTTTAGTATGAATATATGATGGGATATTGTTGTGGCTGAATATACGTATGAAATATAAAATATGAGGTTTCAATGAATGGGTGGAATATGTGGCTGTGCATATTCTCTTTACAGTTATTTTCAAAGTTATCTTTATTTGTTTATGTACAATTTGTTTTTTTCTATGTGATAGGTTTATTTGATTTAGAATGTACCAGAAGATATTACAATTTTAAGTTTAATAGTTTATGTACAACCCTCTTTTTATAATATTCTCTTCTCGTACGCATCTATTGTACTCCACTGCTCACGATATTTCACGCATGTGTGGAATTTTATAGTAAAAATATTGATTTAATTTGATTTGAAAAAACCTATCATGATTATTAATTATACGTTGAAAATTGGAGCAGGTGAACAGAAATAAAAGATAAAATTATTGGAACTAAATCGTCATTTACGAAGGTTAGAGAAGTAAGGAGAAACAAATGAAAAAGAAAATATAGCAGGCGTTTGATCAGAAAGCGATAATCTAAATAGGATATTTATGAACGAACAGCGGAAGAATATGGGATTTGGCAAGGATAACCGAAACCGAGTTAGATCTCAAGGCACCAAGAGAGAGAGAGAGACAAAGGTATTTTGAAGGCGATCTGTTTGGAAAGGAGACACTTGGAGAAATTCCCATAAATAAAGTAACAGTAATCTAGTGTAGAGCGGATAAAGGATTTATAGAATACGAGTAAGATACAGGGATTACCTCCCTAATTAATATGAGAGAGAGCTTTTAACGGATTAAGCTTTATTGGGAAAGGAGAGACGGCTGTCAAGAAAATAACGAAAAGAGTTTAGAATGGGGGATCGAATCACCATTTAAGGCAAGACTAATCTAAGAAAGATTAAAAGAACGAAGAGCAAAGACAACCGACGAGGACTTAAGAGGAGAAATAAAAAGATGAATACTAGAAGGAGCATTTTCGAGTAATATGAGACAGCTTTGATGACGCGAGCTAGCTGACGAGATATTACGATCGGAAGATTACATAAGTAGATTGTCGTCGGCAAAAAGAAAAGCAAAGTAGAATTAACAGGAAAAGAAGTGATTTTGATAAAGTATTGAAAAAAGGAAGCTATTATGACAGGAATCTTATTAGACTGACTGGTGTGGACACTTGTTATTTTAAGAACAATTACGCGCAGCACCAAAATTTCTGATAATAATAATAGTAATAGTAAAAATTAGAAAAGAACAATAATAAATCGTTGAAGTTCCTAGAAAATACTATTGAGAAAGGGAAAAGTTTTTTTCCACGCCTCTTTCACTTGTTTCATATATTATCTTTAGACCGTATGTCAGAGTAACTCTTTTTGTATTACGCTTTTTTTTTTTTTTTTTTATTTTTCAATTGGGCTCGTCAACTACGCTTTTATGGACAAAGATTTTTTAAAACGATGCATTATTTTATGTACAGTTACCCCTAAAATAGTAGAAAATTGAGGATAATGTAATTTCGAATATCTTGAATAAGGTTAAGGGAAACTTTCTCGTCCAGCAGTAATCGATCGACAATGGCTAATGAAGAAGAAAATGACTCGACCTATTAATGACGAAAACATCGTTGCTTTCTTGAAGGTTTCTGGTATGAAAATGAAGAAAGGTTAAGTTTTTGCCGCCGTGGGATTTTTTTTTGGGTTATCGAAAATTTTACCCATCATCCGCTTAATTACTCTAAATGAGCGTAGAAAAAAAGTTGTGTACATTTACGTAACCTTAAAAAAAAAAAAAAAGTCAAAATATAGAAAAATAAAAAAACGTTTGCAGAGAACGAATTTTTGTTATTAAATTATATATTTTGAAATGTTCGCCCTTGATTACTGGTATCTTCGATATCGTGAGTCTGCTTCACTTACATTTGTTGTACAGATAAAGTGAAAATAAAGCGGATAAAACCGTACGATTTTAAAATTGTGATTTTCCGTCCTCCACCACTTAAAAAAATTAGAATGATTTTAAAAACCCAGCCGTTCCATTTCGTCGGGTGCTTTTTCATTTCGATTTCAAGAAGCTACAACATTTTTAAAGTGCCAGCCGGCTGAAAATATTCGACAACATTTAACCGTATTCGATTCAAATGTTGTAACGCCGTAATAAATTTGTTCACTAACGACATATAGGCGCAAAATGGAAAATAAATTTAGGCCGAAATTTGCTATAATAATGATCATTACGATAATAGTGCTGTTAAAAGTGCTGTAGCTATATTTCGTAATTACTTTTCTGATTGACACTTCAAAAGTTACGTCTAGGCGCGGTTCTTTCAAATGTTACGATCGTAGACGAAATTGTTGTTTACAGTTAAAAAGGTTTTTTTTTTCCCGTTAATAACTTGACGGTTGAACTGTTTTCCCGTTAGTTCTACGCTAAAAATTAGAACGGGGCAAATATCGTGTCGAGTGCTTGTTACCACCGTTGCTGTGTGAAGAAAGATATGCCATTTAAACTGTAATTGTATGAACGAAATTACCCGCGTATTATTCATTACAGCGATGATGTCGATTGAATGTACTACTGGATTTGTCAAAAGGAAAGCGAATTCGGTATAAATCGTTGCATTTAGGAACAACACTAGACGGAAAATAATTAATACGAATATTTTCATTCTACCGTAGACAGTAGTAATCATCTGTGTTCGTATTTATTGTAAAAAATCTGGCGAACTCAGTGATTTTAAGAGATTCCGATTTCAGTAAGGCATTTCATGTACGAAATATTTTGTTGTTAATCTTTTCTCCCTCGCATTTTAAAGTTAACAAATCGTTCAAATTCTGTTTAGAAAATTCCCCAGAGTAGCGGCACATAAATAAAACAAGTAATAAACAAGACAGTTTGTTTAGATCTCGATCAATCGCGCAACAAATACTATTTAAACAAATTCGTCTATTTTTTTTTAAATAAAAGGAAAATAAAATAATAAAAATATAATATTTATGCGTCGGCAAGCACTGGGTCAGAGTTTTTCAATGATCAAACACAGATTCTATACTTCTCATGAAGCATTGGGACGAAGACGGGAAATTTTTAGAAAAAGAATAATTAAAAGCTAGTGCCGCGTTTTTGTAAACGATTTCTAAAAAGTTGATTATACAATTTTTTATAGTATTATATGCGAATCGGTACGGAGGAGGTAAATCGATAAAATCTTTTGAAAAAACAGTGCTATTAGCGGAACACGTTCATAGCTGGGTTCATATTTGTTTTCAGCAACTTCTGTTCTTTGGTATTTTGACAAAGATAAAAAATTACAATTTTCAAATCTTACAAATACTTTTGACTATTTTTAATTTTAATTTAAAGTGAAAAAAATAAATAAATAAGATCTCTCTCTCCCCTCAGATGGGGAGGCGATCCGTTTATTCTTCTAATTCTCTTCAAAGCCATCATTCGGTCCAAGCTAAACTATTGTTCCTTTATCTACGGTAATTCCTCTAAGTCTCTCCTCTCTAAACTTGACGCAATCCAGAACTCTTGCCTCCGTTTATGCATTGGAGCCTTGAAATACTCTTCCATTCCCGCAGTTCTATCAGAGTCGGTTAGTCGACATTGTTTATTCGCCGTTCTCAGCATCGCTTCCTAATTAAACGGCTTCCATCTCCTCGTCCAAACTTATTTCTTCCTATCTGTACATCAAAAACTGCTGACATTTTTCTCCTTATAAAATCCCAATCCTGTCGCTCATTTCTGCCGGTCTTTCTAATTTTTCCCCTGTGGTCCTTTCCCACAACACACTCTCCCTTACTTCTCTCATGACGCCTATCAAATTTTCCTCTCTCCCACTTCAGGCCGATTGCCCCTCTCACGATGCAGTCAATAGTGAATTTCTTCATTTATTGAATTCATCGTTTCCTGCTCAATTGATCTTTACCGATGGTTCCAGGAGCGAGGACGGTGTGGGTGGTGTGTTTACTGCCCCATCGCTTCGGCATTCTGAGTCCTTCCGGCTTCCCTCCTTCTGTACTATTTTTTCTGCCGAATCGATCGCCATCCTTCAGGCTATCTCTTTTATTTCCTCTTTAACTTTCCCAAATCCTCGTTATTTCGGACTCTAAGGGCGTCGTTCAGGCCCTATCCTCTCCTCCTTCACATTCCTATCATTAGTATTATTCTCTCAATTCGTTCTCTTACCTCCATTCTGCAGTCATCCCGTTCTATTCTCATTGATTTTTTATGGGTCCCCAGTCATTCCGGAATTGATGGCAATGACGCAGCCGATTCTTTGGCTCGTTCTGCTGGTCGCCTTGATTCATTCCTCAACTATTTCCCTTCTTCAGATATCCTTTCCTTATCCACCTCCAATTACGCCAGACTTTGGCGGGATATTTATCCCTCCCTATTTTCTAATCGTCATTCTCATTACCGTTTCATTCGGCCAATTCCTCGTTCCCTGTTTTGGTTCCATTCTATTCCTTTCGGTCGTCGCTCTTTTATTGTTTCCCTAATTCGTCTCCGGATCAATCATTCTCTCCTCCCCTCCTCTCGCTTTCGATTTTCTCTGTCACCATTTCCTTGTTATTCTCTTCATGATTGTGATCCTTTTCGTATATGTGGTGATACTGATCACATTTTCTCTTCGAGTGTCGTCCTGCTCTTCATAATGAACGCTCCCTTTTTATACAGTCAGCTCTTGTCATTAGGTCTTCCTACTCCCTATAACACTTCCTTTATCCTCTCCTTTCTTTGTTTTTCTGTGGTGCCTGCACTGCTGTCCTTTGTTGCGTCCATTTCGGACCGCCTAGCTATTTAGTTTTTTAGCTTAGCTTTTCCTGTTGTTAGGTCAATGCCGCTAATGCGCCTCAAAAAAAAAAAAAAAAAGTTCAGCACGAAACAACTGCTGAAGAGGTGCTGCTATCTTGTTTTATTTTTTAAAAATTATTAAAGATAACACAAATAATTCGAAATAGGTCTTTTTTTTTTCTTCTTCTTCTTCTTTTAGTCTTTACCATCATTTTATTTTGATTCAGGTGTCTTTGTGGGAAATGTAATTTATGGAATTTCCCGAGAATATTCTTATATTGTTGTTATTATTATTGCTAACATATCTGTTATTATTATTATTATTATTATTATTGTTATTTGATTTGATTTGAAGATTACACTTTCGCGAAAGTGGCATTTCTATTAAAAAGATAAAATGTTTTGCATTTGAGTGTAAAAAGAGGAAAAGATAACCGAATACATAATTAAATGTGTATACACTCACGCATTTGGAGTATGGCAGAAAGTAATTTATATTCAGATTGTCTGTAGGAAACACGATTAAAAGCTGCAACTTAAAAAGCGAAATTCTGATTTACATGTTATTTATGGTGAATATAAAATGCGCTAAAATTTATTTTTGTCAGTTTCAAATTTTTTTATAATTCTTTTTCACATTTAAATTTATAATGGGTTTTTTTTTTTTTTTTTTATCTCCTTATTCATTATTTATATCTAAGCACTATGAAGAATAAGTCGGTATAAAAATACAGTACAGACATGTGTATACATCTAAACATAAATAAACGTTTCTGTGTAAATAAAAAAGAAACGTTGTGTTTTGTTGCTAGGGGTAAAATTCGAGAACGGGTAATTTCGGTAATTTTTTTCTTTTCTAAATACTGTTATCACCTCAGCCAGGTTAATGTGGAATCGGAACTTGAACAAAATCAATATACTAAATAGGTTGTTTATTCCCCCCCTCCCCCCATATATGAACACTCAGCTGGTGCCACACGTTAAATACGAAAAAAGCTCATCGCTAAAAAACGTAGCTGTGCTTAAAAATTAAACAAAATTAAATATTTAATATATAAAATATAAACAACGTTGTTTATTTAGGGTTACCTTCTTTCGGGCGCGGTTACGATTTTATTTCCTTTGCATTTCCACAGATTATGTAAACAAAAAAAAAGCATTACCGGCTAGTATAAAATAAAAAACAATTCCGATTATTATTTTTAAAAATGTTTAATAATGCCTCATTCTACTCCACCATAATAATTATTTTGTACTTTATAAAAAAATCTTTACGATTAGAAACAATATTATATTGCGTCTATATTCAGGGGAAGTTTCAATGAAATTATAAATATGGGCAGTTCGATAATATTTCGTGACTGCAATTAACACGTCACTTATTTAGGTGACTAACTGAACCGTCTGAGACTGCATTTTATAGTTTTTCTTGTTTCCATTAACTAATATTTAGGAAAAGAAAAAAAAAAAACTACTTCCTTAATGTCGCTCTAATGATTCACTTGAATATTACGAAAGGCTTTAAAAGTGTATTCTTGCAGTTCTGTGATTATCTACTCTTTTGTTGCGGTATCTTATAATAATGATTTTCATAAAGCCGACAGAAACAGCGCACATGCAGTGACGGTATATATTTCCTGCAAAGAACCACCTTGAAGGTGACCGAGTAGATTTATACACTTTGTAAATAAAGCGAGAGTGATCCCTTTCTTGTATGAAGCTTATTTTTCTTGTTGATGTGAAACATCTATTAGCGCGCCTTGGGAGTAAAACCGATTCGTATGCCGTGACGGCAAACGGCGTGACGCTTTCATGCCGTCATGTCCCCTCTCCGCCACCGCACCCTACTCGCTTGTGTGTGCGTGGCGCGTATACTATACATATATACTTCGTTGTTTTTCTTCTCCGCCATCGCTCTTTCTTACATGCACAATAAGCAACCCTCATGCGATCTCTTTCTTTCACTATTCTACTTTATTTTCGCAGTACAGAAATAACGCAACAGATAAGTGATATTATAATTGAAACTCACAGTGATCAAAATCTAATTTGAGACATATCGTACCTATATGTTTTATTAACGAAACTCGTCTGTTTTTATTTATTCCACTTCATATTTATTTATTAGTTTTTTTTTTAAATTATAGATTCTTTGATTAACCATCTATTATTATGATGTTTCACATCTGCCGGGCGTCCCACAACGGCCTTCTTTTTTTTTTGTTATTACATAATTCGCTCGGTATTATTAAAATTCGTCTCGAGAGTTAACGAGAAGTACATTTTGCCGTTAGGTCGAAATACGTTTCTTCAAATTATTATTCCCGTCGCGTTATATATATATATATATATATATATATATATATATATATATATATATATATATATATGTATATTCATATTTAATGATAAGTAGTTTTGCAAATAAAATCGAAGCACGAATAATCTAAATTATCAGCGCGCTTTTAAATTGCTTATCGGGGAGTTATACGCGCTAATCCATTTATCGAATTATTTCTACTTATGTCTTCATTGCGAACTGAAATACAAACCGCGATAATTTTCATTTCTGGATAAATTAAAGAGATTTCCTGCAGCTTTTGCGATACAATGGTTTGGTAATCATTTTTCCAAACTTTGGAAGGTCTACATTCATCTATTTTTCCCCCACTTTCAATAATCTGAATAGTTCTGTATAAAAATATTGAATTCGATCGTTCGAAAAATGGATGCGAACTACAAGGAGAAATTCTTCATGGTACAAATTAACCAGGCAAAAGTCGGTTTCTCAAACTGTTTAATTTGTAAACATCTTTTTTAATTTTAAATAAGTCATTCACGCGCTATTATTATTAGTTTCTTCTTTTAGAACGATCAGTCAGCTTACAACTAAAGACAACAGTTTATGGAGAGCATGTATGCGGTGTAATAAGCAATTTACAATTCTGCCCCCATTGTTTGACGTCAGTAATAATAATTATGTACACACTGAAATAGATAAAGCTAACCTGTTAGCTGCGCACTATGGTGAAGTGCATGGTCAGAATATACATCTCTCAACGAAATATATGAATAGCAAAATTAGAAAATCCATAGAATCCTATTTTAATAAACAAACAAATGAAAACATCACTTATGATAATCCAAAAGAAATCGTATCATGCATCAAACGTCTAAAGTCTAAATCTTCTTTGGGACATGATAATATTAGTGTTGCATGCATAAAAAAGTTGCCATTTATAGGGGTAATGGAACTATGTAATATAATAAATGCCACTTTTACACATGAATATTATCCAAAATCCTGGAAAATAACAAAAACTATTGCCTTACCCAAAGTAGGAAAAGACGCGTCTGAAATTACTAATATACGACCTATCAGTTTGCTGAGTAATTTGAACAAGGTAATTGAAAAAATTATACTAAAAAGACTGAGGGACCATGCCGAAAACAATGACATTATCCCCAAAATTCAATTTGGTTTTCGCCCCAGACACTCCACCGTGCATCAGGTTGCGAGAATTACCGAGGCTATTACCCATGGTTTTAATTGTAATAAACATACAGGAATGGTATTTTTTGATGTAGCTAAGGCTTTCGATACCACGTGGCATGAGGGAATCACATATAAAATGATAAATTACAACTTCCCAAATTACCTTATAAAACTAATAAGTAGTTACCTTACAAATAGACTATTTTATGTAAACGTCGGCGCTTCTAAATCTACTTTAAACCCCATGTTAGCGGGGGTACCGCAAGGCAGTGTGTTAGGTCCTTTTTTATTTACGCTTTTCTTATCTGATTTCCCGAAACTTCCAAATACTGAAATTGCCATGTATGCAGATGACACACGGCTTTGTTCACTAGTTCACACAGACCACAGACTATCGCTAACACAGGTTGCAGACTAGCATAACTCGTACATTACGATATTTCAAGAAGTGGCGCGTAAGTATAAATCCATCCAAAACTGAAGCAATACTATTTACTAGGCGAAGACCTGCTCTACGCAATAACTTAATTGTCAACAATGCCTCCGTGCAATGGGCCGAAATAACGCGCTACTTAGGAGTAGTACTGGATAAGAGACTCACGTTTAATAGGCATATCGATCACATAGGTATAAAAGCTAACAAAACTATATCAGCTTTATATCCGTTATTAAAGTATAAATCATACCTTAGCAGCAGTAATAAGCTAATCATCTATAAAATGCTAATAAGGCCTGTCATTACCTATGCGCGTCCTGTGTGGTCATCTGTTTCAAATAGCACCTATATGATGAAACTTCAGGTGCTACAAAATAGGTGCCTGAAGTACGTACTGCGAGCAAATAGGTATGCAAAGGTAACGGATATGCATGATTACACAGGAGTCTCTTTTTTAAAAGATTTCATCCTTGGTGTAACATGTAAATTCTGCAAAGATTGTGAAGTCCACAGTAATGAACTAATTAGGCCAATCGGAAATTACGATTCCAGGCGACTAAAATATATGTATAGCAAATATAAACACCGTAGGCTTAAGCATAATCTTTCGAAGTAAGGCAGTGAGTTGCAAATATAAAGTGTATATTCTGTAGGCGGAGCTTAGTGCGTGTATGTGTGTGTGTGTGTGTGTGTAAAAGAATATTTTATAAGTGGGCTAATAATAAGCTGGTAAGATGCGAATATTAACATATGTTATCTTATGGCGCCGGTTTTTTTTTTGTAAGTTTTTCCTGCAATTGATTAACATTTATCCGTAACGTTGATTTTTTTGTATGCGTCTATACTACTGTATTGTGGCGAGGCTAACGGGCCGATACACAATCGTTTTTATAATAAGTATTAACAATTGTAACGAACGTGGTTAATAAATTCTTTCCTTCTTTCTTTTATTCGTTCTGTCATTTTGTAATGATGTTAATAGCATAAATTAACGCAAACAACTAATGTTTGTAATACGCAATATGTAGCACTTTTACAAAAAATTAAAAATACAGAACTTAATAAAACAAAAATAGAGATGAATAATAACTAAATCCAAACATTAAATCAATTATCTAAATAACAAATACAACCTAAATAATGCATTACATAATATCAAAAAAAATTAACGTAATCAAATTTTTTTTATATCAGCCCTAATATTTAAAAGAGTATAAAGAAAACACATAAAGTATCTCTTATAACTAATAATACAATATGCAATAAATTAATACCGCGGCACTTTCTAATGTAAATGGCATACATAACAAGCACTTATTCTTCTTCTTCTTCTCGTGGCACCCGATTCGGGTATTGCTTAATCATCTTGTATGGATTGGATTATCTGCTGAAATTGATTACCTTTCACTTTTGATGATTTTTTTTTCCCTATAAAGAAAAGCGGTAGCAAATAATCTAAAATGTAAGTAGTTTGGTCTTTTATACCTGTCTATTATTAATGACCGCGGAACCCCCAATACAGAATTTTTGATTCGTTGTTGTCCTACGAACCTTTGCCAGCCTCCCCGTCCCCAAAGAAACTAAATTTAAGCAAAACGGGCCATTTTTTTTTTTTTTTTTTTTTTTTTTTTTGGTAGCATCCATGTACCATTTTTGGGCCAGGGTGAAGAGGCTACTTCATAACTTACCTAGTAAGCTGTTGGCTCTAAGCAACACGAGTAGCATTTGTATGCGCGTTGGGTCATTTGAGAGGATAGTTGAAAGTAGAACATCGGCAAAAGCGTAGCAGGCGAACGCTACACATTGTTGTAACAGGTGTTCCACCGAAGGATAGAAAGAACCGAAACAGAAAGGGCGCGCGCGTGGGGAAAAGTTATGTTCATGTATATACTTGTATAAGACCGCCGTAGGCCTAACCCACAACCGATTTAACACAGAATATACCCTATGCGTAAGGTAAAGAGAAGGAAACCATGGACCGGCTGTAAATTTTACGCTTTTCATAAACGATGGTTCCCTTTATCACTGGCTGATCCACTTAGCCAGCATACGTTCGTGGAAATAAATCTTCATTTTGCAGATTGGTGGCGCTTCTTACGGCATTAGTGCGAGTAGAGCTGACTTGGATGCCGAGTCGACTCGTTCGTTGCCTTGAATTCCCGTATGACTCGGCGCCCACAAGAGCGTTACTTGATTTCTTGCTCGATGGAGTGGTTTCAACGTATAATTGACTTTGATATGTTCTGTAAGGAAATCGATTTTAGAGATGCCAAAGAGTCAGTTATTAATAGTATGCTTCTATTCTTACATCCTGTCTGCAAATAAGCCATGAAGCTACTGTATATGGCGTACAATTCTGCTTCCTGTGCCGAGCGGTAATCATTTAGACGAAACGAAGTGATTTCACTGCCGATGTCATATGTGCAAAGAGTTGGGATGACCATTGATAGTTATGTTTGCCATCGGTCCGTGAG
Source organism: Icerya purchasi (assembly GCA_039619475.1). NCBI lineage: Eukaryota > Metazoa > Arthropoda > Insecta > Hemiptera > Monophlebidae > Icerya > Icerya purchasi. Next base: position 56,088,137 of record CM077115.1, read on the forward strand.
CTATTATATCTAAGAGAGATGCGAGGATGTCTTCCCAAGGAGGAAGTTTGTAATAAGGGATGCCGAGATTTGGCAATTGCCCGCCACTATCGATAATTTGTTTTATTAATCTAGGAATTGGGTTACTGGAGAAAGACGGTAGCGGATTTTCAGTAGTATTTCGAAGAGAAGTAATTTCAGGTACTAGTGGATTAAATCGCGCGCAGTAATAGAAGAACGGATTAGGGGAAGTGGGGGTATATCACTATTTGTTAAACTATCGAAAATGCTATTTGAGTACTTGCATTTTAATTATTCCGTACTATTTGGTTAATATTAAAACATTTTACAATTTTTAGATTAAAAAATAAAATCAGAAAAAAATAAATTCACCGGAAAATGTAAAGATTTTTTTATATTATAAATAGAAGGAAAAAAAATTAGAAATTTAAAAATACTTCAATATAAATAGCTAGGAATAATTAAAATCTGAACACTCTAACAGTATTTTCGATAGTTTAATGAGAACAGTGCTGTTGCGATTGATGTAAGGAGGTGGAGCAGCTCCTTAATTGGAAGAGTAGATGAAGCGATCAAGGGACCAGGTTCGTCATCTTATATATTCATAATATTAATATTTAATGTAAAAAAAATTTAAATGTTATAAAAATTATTTTATATTTTTTTTATTATTTAGTACAATTTATATTTCTACAATCAGTTCTTTTTTCAATTTATCGTTTGTGTTTGTATAACGTTTTTAATTTTCATTTATAGTTGCCCCGTGATTATTTAGTCGATGATAATATTAAATACAAATAATGGTTGTGCTTATTATTATTGGTTTGTTATTGATATTGTTAACATCGTTATAACAAAAAGTTAAAAGTGTGTAAGCGGCTTATTGATGTTAAATAAAAGGAAACACAGCAATTACGAGGAGAAAAGTATTTTTAAACGGATATTAATTCTTCCCTTCGTTCGAGAAATCTTCTGAGCGCTTTGCTACAGTTTACGCAATACGTTAAAACTGAACAAGTATTTCTAAAAATTGCCGAACTATGACCCGATTCTTAAACAATTTTTGGCAATCTTTTTTCTCGTTAAATGCTTTTATACGATATTTAAAAGAACCGATTATTAATAATAAAAATAATAATATTAATAAAACTAATAATAATAATGTGAATCGGAAATTTAATGTGCAAAACAGAAATATTTAAAAAATTAAAAAAAAAAAAAAAATCATAAACCCGACTAGTTCAAATAGCGGTTAAGAGAGCGTGAGATTAGAGTGGAATGGAAATAGAACTTTTTTCAAGAATTCGTTTCGCAGTTTGTCTCCTTTCAAACTATCGAATATGAGCAAAATCGTAGAGTGCGATTTACCTATCGTTTTTTTATTTCTTTTTCCTTTTGATAACGGAAAAGGCATAAAAGAACTGAACGAGACCAAAACAAATTGAGTTAGTGAAAAAGTTGCATCAAATATGAGAAATGAACAGTGAATCGGCGATAAAATTCGGAAAGTTACCGTTTAGAAAGATGGAAACGGTCATGAGAAGAAGCAAGAACGAAGTCTCATTACAGGAAATATTACACGATTAACAGGATATGCTACAATCTTTTCCCGCTTTTATAATTTCAAATTTGACGAAAAAAAATAATAGATTAACAGACGAACTGTAAGTAATATCAGCAACAACCTGTATGTAGAATACGGAGGAGAGCGTTCATTGAGAAGATTATCAGGAAGGAAATCTTCAAAGGGACCGCTTCTTTCGTTCGGAAAGACTCCCGATGATTATAAAAAGGGTAAGGTAAAAAAATATAAAATTCCGAAAAATGCTTATTACTATAACAGTATGTCTTCCGTTTCATGGAAAGGAGATTAATGAGTAAACTACATAAACAAATTAAGTAACACCAAGTTTAACATAAGTTTAAACAACGAAAAATGATATGCAGTCTTAAATAAGTAAGTAGTCACAAATTAATAAACTATACACAAATAAGTGACAGTACACGTTTACATAAATATGCCCTAGTGCTGATTTCTAATGTTTATGCTTTATACGCGAACATAAAGATTTTCTTTCAGCCACTCTTAAAATATCGTGTCCGACATTCTTTCAAGACGTCATTGTTTGACTGTTTCATCTCACAATAGTCGTGTTTAGTTTTTAATCCCATATGTCTTCATGTGTTCCCGTTCGAAAACGATATAACTCTGTTCAGGTACTTCTTGACCGGTTGAAGTCTAGTGAGACTTTTCATCCGGGTTGTCTCCAAGCCTAAATCTCGTCTACGTCCTCATTAGTTAATTTTGGCTGTGCTGGATTTCTTCGTTTTAGGCGCTTTATCGCAACTGCGTCCTAGAGTATTGGCAACTCTTTATTTCTCCTGTATTTTAACTGTTTCTTGACTGCAGTTTCTTTTTGACATAAACTGGGGAAGTCATATCGCTCAGTACTGGCGCTGTTGAGATGAATTTTAATATAATTCTCGCAGCTGCGTTTAGTTCATTTCCGCCATTCAACCACACTGTAGTAGTAGTAGTATATTCGGCCACTGGGATAATCGCCAAAGTTCATATGGTTGCTGCAGGTGGTATATCGCAAGTTGTTTCTGCGATTTTACATTCGCTGTAGTACGGATTTTAGCAACTAATTTTGATTTTCTTACGATGGGTGAGCTGCAAACCTAGCGTTGCGCCAAAGTATGCCGCAGGTTATCTTCACGGGTTTTAACTCGTATCGGTTAACTGTGTTACATTGAACGCGGTGCCGTGATATAACTGTGTTTCCTCTGTTTTTAGTCTCGTAAGCGCTGTTCTTTAAGAAGTATTGTAATATTATAAGCAGGTCTTTTTCGAGCGTAATTTCTGTTATACCTCCACCTTGTTGTTCGGTGCTGCCAACGCGGTTTGTCCGCGTAGATGAATTTCCGCGACGTGCCTATTGATGTCGGTACGACATGTGTAACGTAAAAGGTAATAGGGATAGCACCGAACTTTGCAGAAGATCATTTGTTTAAGATTCTCTGTTTGCTTCTTTTCTCGTTCAGAGTAACCGTGAATCTACGATTGTTCAACATCTCATTAATTAACCTAAAAGCATACTTTCACACGAAGCTAGTTCAAGAAGGTTAGTCACTAATTGAGCTTTCCATACTGCATCGGATGCGAAGCAGAAATCTAGGTACGCCGCAGATGTTTTTTTTTATTATATTGGAAGGCCGTGCTATATGTCTGTTATCGGATCATTTACCTGATCCACAAAATTTCTGGATTTTTTGAATCCTGACTCTGTTCTAAAGGTATGGATATCATCAGCGAGGAAATTTATATGATCATAGATTACATTTTTCAATATTTTATGGATAAAACGCTTAAACGTGTTACTGGACGATAATTTTTCGCTTTTCCTAGTTTTGGAACGGTAATAATTTTCGACGACTTAAAGAGTGGTGATAGTTCAGCTGTTTATCGAATATTGTTATACAGTTTAACTATCTTTAGTACTTTTACCAAAATTTCTTATAAATTCTGAGTAAATTCTATATCATTTTTAGCTGCATTTCTTATTTTGAGATTTTTTTCATTTACGGGCATGACCTATATCTGTCGCCTTTCTTTTTAAGTATATTTTTTCCTTCTCTTACTAGAATTTTCTGTTAATATCAATGCTATTTGACGTTTCTATAATTCGACTCGCGATTTCGTTAGAGGTGGGGTTACCTTTAGCTTTTTGTTCGGCTGATTATTTTTCACTTAAAGTTCGTTAACCAAAAATCCATGCTTCCGCGATGCTTATTCTGAGGTCGAGTTTTTTTTTATCGTCCATCTATCCTGTCTGTTATAATTTAACGCTCTCGCAAGTTCGTTTGCCATTTTATTCTATTCATATTTTTCGTATATATTTTTACACGTTTCATTCGAACTTGGCATATAAGTTTCCCGATAGCCCCCCTAACGATATATACTTCTTTGCACTGCTTATGTCTTTCGAAATGTTCATAATTATTTATTCACGGTAGTATCCATCTAAAGCTACTACTGAAACCATTCCATTCCGTTTTTCTAAAATTCTAGCGAGGTTTCGCTGTTAAATTCGCTTGTGGTCGTTTAAAACTCGCTTTCATGGAAATACAGGCGTAATTGAGAATTTTATAATTGTGCGCGCTGCATCTTACTTATCGATTTGAGACTTCTTTATCGATTCACGAAGAAAAAAAGAATTACTATTTAGAAGTTTTACACAATATGCGTGAGACAATCTACGACCCGAACTTTGGAGAAACAACTCCCGTGGGGATTTTTCATCACGAGAACGCACCGACGCATATTTGCGCGGTTTGTTGTAGCAAAACATCGCTGTAGTGCCGCAACCACCCTATTTTCCAGACATTGCAGACTTTTCCCTATTTCCTAAAGTCAAGAGGACACGCTCGAAGGACAAGAAGAGATAATGGCAGAATCGCAGAGCGAGCTCAAGACCATACCTGAAAAAGGCGTTCCAACATCTTCGAAACTACGCTGGCCTAAGTGCGTAATATCAAAGGGGGACCGCTACTCCATGGAATAAACATTGAAGATTAGGTAAATATTTTTTGAAAAAATTACGAAATTCTCGTTACTTTTTGTATTAACTTTTTGGGATGTTTGTAAGGATCTTACAAGGGAGATTTAAATCGCTGATCTACATTTACGGTTGGCCATGAATATCAGGTATAATTTTTCTGTTTCCATCTATTCTATTCGGTAGGTTCTCATTTATATCTGTTTTTGCTATATATATATATATATATATATCTACAAAGTGCAGTGCCTATTAAGGTACCCGGTAATAATTATTAAATTGTTTTTGATTTTATTAATTTTTTCCAGTTTGTACGCTTGTAAACATTTACTACTGATACATCTTCGATTTTTATGTTTATCACGTGCATCTCCGATATATTCTTTTGCGTCCATGAATTTCCATTGGAGGTATTTTTTTCCGCGTCTATATGACTATAGATATGACTGTCGCTGCTGATTTGAAGCCACATGTATTGGGCAGAGATGTATTCCTCGTGAGATAATCTTTATAACATCTCGATTTCAACCGATACTTTGTACGTTTAACTGGATTGTTCGAATATTCATCGTTCGGAAGCCCCGTTTAGAGCTATTTCAGGCTATTATGAATATCGTAAGATTTTGTTGTTCCTTTATCCTCTTTTCCCTCGATATCCTATATAGCGAGAAGTACGTTAATTAACTCGCTGACGAGTTCCTATATTCTTAGCTATTTTAAAGTGTTACCATGGTGTACTGGATACGCCCAGACCAAATAAACAAGATTGAAGTACGCTTATTAGTGGAAAGGAATCGCAAACAAAAGAGGAGGAGGTGATCGTGTGAGATATTTTAATCGCTGGTTGTGCCGAGACGACGGTTTTTATTAAATTTCATTCCATCTGAGGAAAATTTTGCGATAAATAGCCGCGGGATGTTAAGGATATACGGGAATATTACAATTTCAACAACTACCCACGTCCTAAATACGCCTGATGTTCGACATGACTGTTTGAAAAATACTTTTTCACATTCGTATAAATTACGATTTAATTACAGTCGCCGCATGCGTGCTATGGTACCACACACACACACATCCTTCATCGGTAAATAGTCGAGTAACTTTGCTTTTGCTGCACGCTGGATATCCAAGTGACGACGATTACTGTACATTCTCCTCAGAGCTGGACTAATTTTTGTAGCAGCTACAAATGTTTTATGAGCGTTGACTGCTTTGGCAGCTTTAAAAGTTTCCCTGCTGAACACATTCCAATGTTGTCACCTCAGGCTTCTAGAAGACAGCTTTTGCTTTTTAACCTTTCAGTTCAAACATCCCTTCCTCAGTCGGAAATAAGATGAAAAATAACTCTAGAAATTCTATTAAAGTCGAAGTTTGTATGAAACTGTTTCGAAGTTGAACATTTTTTTAAATTAATTATCAAATCACGATTTCGGGAACTTTCGTTATTGAATAAAAGTGCAACTTTTTCCGCGATCCGTTGTCAAAGTTTACCTAAGCTGTTTCGTATTGGAGGGGGAAAAAAAACAAACGTCATCACAAAACTTAAATATTTTTTGCAAATATTTGCACCTTTACAACGGCCAATAATTCTTTTCGAACTACGATTTTTTTCCCTACCCATCTAGAAAAAACTTTTATCGCATGCTATTAATAAATACTTTTTTTTTTTTTTATATTTAAAATAGAAATTGTGCTATTTGAGTACACCTTTTTTTAGGTGTGATCGTGTGTTGTTAATCTTGCAAGAACATAAAGTACCGGCAATATTATTTATCCTAAATAGGTTTTGCACATTAATAAAAACCGTACGGACACTGGGTAAGAGCCTGATTAACCTTTTAGCAGTATTTATAAACTGTTTTTTAATCGGAGAAATAAAATTTTGTTATGCATAGTAATCGAACGTGTGTACAATTGTTCGACATAAAATGTTTTTTTTTTTTGGGGTGACTTACACAGTTGGTAAAACGCGTGAAGTAAAAATACGTTATGCCAAAATGCATCCCGTGAAATACGAGACGATGCGTATAAATGTGCATATATATGTGTTTGCGTGTACATTTTGGCTGCATATTATAATAAGTATATGTCTTAATTGACGGAAAGTCGACTGTTAATTGACCAAATGCAAATTTAACTCGGACAGCTTAAAATAAAAATTGAATAATTAAATGATAATCGAATTTTTATGATGATGGAATTAATCCTTAAAAATTGCCGAGAGCTACAAACTTTTCTTTTTCTGTTTTTTTTTTTTTTTTTTTTCGATTGTTTTTATATTACGTTTAACTTAAAAATAATAAATACGCAGCGTTTTATAACTTTAGTTAAAACGTATCATTAGAGCGCTAAATGTTATAGCAACCAAAACGTACTATAATAATAATAATAATAATAATAATAATAATAACGACCGTAGATACAATTACTGAAATAATTTAAACGGGTCTCTCTCGTTTTGGCCCAGATCATTTCGGCTTCGTTACGTTTCCGACATAGTTCGGCCTCGTCCGGTAATCAGCATTCGAGTCTTGGTTATAGGAAATAATTTTTTAAACGATATATTTGCACGAAAAAAAAAAAAAAAAAAAGGGTTGAAGACCGCCGATGTATTTTTTAAGCAAGTTAATTATACTAATTTCGCGGGCATTTTCAGTGATTATTTTACGTTTTAAATATGATATTAATTAAAGATGGAAAAAAAGGTATAAAAACTAACTAACACGAAACTAGATCTAGCTGGAAAGAGAAGACGCCGAAACGATACGGCCCCAGTTTAAGATACGTTAAAGAAAATAGGATACGGTTGTGTACATTCGAATGAAATTTAATCCATTTTATATGCAAAATACGCGCTTAGCGATGTATCAATTTTTCCCTTTTCGTCACTTTCTTTTCATGTTAGGTTATGTTCACATCAGAGTCATGTCATAACGCGTAAGCTTTTCCCTGATTTCCTCTCCACATTGTCCTCTTCATCATGATGGTGCAGTTTTATTTGCGACGCCGACCACGTGTTCTTCCCTTATTGCGCCTCTTATATCTTGTCTTTCCCTTCCTCATTAATTATTCCTCTTTATCAAAGATTTCTAATCGGATTAAAGAGTATAATCGACTTCATTATTTTCTACTTGTTTCTGGGTAAAGTTTGGTTGACGAGCCCGAAAAATAATAATAAAAATAAAAATAAAAATAATAATAAAAATAATAATAATAATAATAATAAAAAATAATAATAATAAAAATAATAATAATAAAAACACCACGCAAAACATCACAGCCATTCTGTGTTGCCTTCCTGCTGTTTTCCTTGATTTCCTCTCCACATTGTCCTTTCCACTCAAATGGAGAGCGTGTTTGTGACGCTGATCGCGTGTTTATTAATTGTTCATCTCTTTCTGTTTTGCGTTCTGCTTTATATTTTTGCCTTCTTACTGATTATTGTGTATCCTGTTTTTTCCTTTACCATTAATTATTCCCGCTATTTTTTCCGCTTTATCAAAGATTTTCTATCGGATTATAGTATAATCGACTTCTTTCCTTTCTATTTGTTTTTGGGTAAATGCCCCCCCAAAAAAAAAAAAAATCCAAAGTAAATTCCACGTTACTCGCAGAAGTATCAGTACATATATATGTCTTTGAGATTTAATATATTCAAAAAAATAGCTACCGTGTAGAATTGTTTTTGTAAGTAAAAAATAATAAATCTCAAAACGTACCGTTAATTTTTAAATTTTATTTTTATTTTATATTATCTATCATCATTTACAACATTCGAATTATCAGAATTGCAAGTTATAGATTATAATGGACGATGGCTGCTGCAGTATGCTATACATTCACGTGTTTCGAGATGATCGATTATAGAATCAATTATTTTTTTGCTTCGTGAAGTAGATATGGCGAGATCGTTGTTTAGTTGTAATCCTAACTCGGTGTGCATAAATCCAATAAATTCCGGTCTGTGCGGTCCTCTTAAATCCAAATTAAAGTCTCCACTAACGAGCATCGGTATATCGTGATAATTATGTTTCTCAGGTACCTTTAATTTAGGACTGTACGCATAAGATTTAAGACGATGAATTGCTGAATTTTCTCAAACGATGTATTCGGTGAGATTCATAAACTGATGCGAGTATAGTTTTTTTAGCATTGATTGTTGTCTTGACCGAGCAAAAGTCGCCTACACCGTCATGACATGTCGCGAGTTGATCCACGCTCATATTATTTTGATCAAACTTGCGCAAATCGTTTTTGATATTGTTAGACTGCAATTTATTCGGAAACAGTTGTATTTTTGCAAATGGCGACACCACCAGAACGAATCGCATTCCTTTTAAATTGAGTGCGAAATCCATCATTTCAATAGAACACTTGTTTTCAATCCACGTTTCAGACAAGGCAAGAAATTTACATCGCGGATTAGTTAAATCGAGCAAGTGTGCGTTTAGCGATTGAGTGTTGAATGTACACAACGAGAACGACGTGGAATCCGTCTGCCTAGAACGATTCAGAAAATTCCGACACTGATCACCTACCGTTTGTAAATGAAGCCGTTCGAGACGAGTAAACTCTTCCCTTTAAGGATATCGATTCAGCTCTCCGCGATGGTGATAAAATGTGTGATCACACCATCGTGTTAGGAATAGTCCAGTAAAGAGACGCGAGAAAGGGCTACACAAACGAGCTGCTGTCCAGGACACTTACCTTACTTGTAAATGATCGAGTGTAGCGCCTTGTGATTTGTGTATAGTAATTGCACAGGCTTCAACAAGGGGGACTTTTACAAGTAACGATTTTACTGTTTGTTTGCACGATGCAAGTACGTTGAGTTATCGATATCCACGAATGATCGATGTTCGGATTTGCAAGTACATGTCCCTGGGCTTTTGAGCGCAGTAAACGGCCGATTTTTGAATGGTCGAAAGACAGCCAGAATCGTTTTATGGCACTTGTTTCGATGTTGCGTTCGATGTAGCGTAAAGTGCCGATTGCGCCGTTGACGAGACCATCTAGCATGTCAATATTCGCTCTGATCGTATATAGGGTTTACCAATTTGAAGGCTAACGATCTTGCGTTTATGTGATTCCTGCGGCGAATTGGCCATTGATTTTGGTTCTACATTGCAAACTTTTTGTTTTTTATTCATTTGCCGTTGTCGTCACTCACGGCTTCGTTCGGCACCACTCTTCGAAGCCGGTTTATTCAAATCGATGAATCGAAAGAAACGCTTCAAAAACTTCTCATTTTTGGTAGTATTGGAACCGAAAGGTGTTTCCTTCATGAACTGAAGGAATTCATGGCTGTTCTGAAATTCCTCGTCCCTCTTGCGTTCACGTGATTCCTGCGTCGAATCGGCCATTGATTTTGGTTTTCTATTATTATTTTTTATTTTTTACGAGTCACGAAGTTGAATATAATTTACATATAAATTAAATCGAGTGAACAGGCAATTACGTGAAAATTACGTATCGAATTACCTAGCAAAAATTAAATCGCTACATACCATTCCAAGTGCTGGGTTTTTAATTCTAAATTTCGAGAATTGTCGCGCAAAACCTTCAGACGACAAGAAAAAAGTTATACGAAATTATCTGCGGAATGTTAAAATGTTTTACGAAATTAGAAAGAGAACGTTGCGTTTCGTTGCGTTTCGTTGCGTTTTTCGTTGCGTTACATGATTTTAAGTTGACCCCCAGCCTAAAGACATATATATGTCGAAAAAAAAAAAAAAAAAAAAAAAAAACGGGAGAAGAATGCAATAGAAATGTTTTAACAATAGTATTCTAGAATCTTTCGGGGAGCTCTCTTCTGTCCTATACACAACACATGTGTCGGATGCGCTTTACCAGTAAATGTTCATTAGCTAAACTTTCGAAGAAATTTACAGTTGAAAAGTAAAAGATGTGTGTAAGTTTTTCAGCGTGTTGTATTTAAAGCGGTAGTAGTAGATCGAAAGTGGATACGAGGCCTAGAAGTCATGTTGAACCGCATTCAGTTCAGCAGTCAGGGATGTTTTGCAAAAAGGAATAAGCTGTAGAGGCTACTTTCCGGGCAGGTGAGAAACATTGTATTTTCGATGGATTTTCAAAAACAATCCTTCTCCTACGAGGAGGTGGTGTCTTTTTTATCCGCTTTGCTTGTGCTCGTCACCGCGAGTATTCAATCCTCGGAAAGAGCATTACCGAGAATTCTTGTCATGTTTGACGGCGACTGGCGTTATGGATGAATCCTCGTTTTTGCCGCCGCAACGCACTTCCACGTCGTTGCACTTCTTTATTCGATATGCGGAGCAAAACGAGGTGTGGTTTTTAGTGTGTAAGGCGACATCAGTGTCGTCGGCTACACTGTACGTAATCGCGTAGGCGGCCTCTTAGGAAGTTAGTTGCGCGTGATAAAACAAATTATCGCTTATGGAGTGGTGTTTATGCAAGTAGTTGAATTGCGGGCGAACGTTCTGGACGAGAAGCGGCGACAATAGTCGTCGGCTTAATTCGCTAATTTACGTTGCAGACACGACTGGTGCGTCGCTTACACCGGAGAGACTTGTCGAATAGTTGATAAAGAAAATAAATTTCGCTCGCATTCTCCGCCGCCCACACCTGTCGCAAAGGTCCGGCTCCGGGCTGCTGGAAAATTAGCGGATATCGGCGCGGCTGTTGTCGACGCTACCGCTTGCAGGATGTAAATTCGGCGCGAAGGATTTCGCAACGAGCGTCACCGACGCAGCGACACTTGGGTAAACACGTTGAGATGCGACGTCGTCATATTTTCGCAACTACTCGACAGAGTGGCCAAGGTATTATCGTTAAGAGGACGGCGAATGAGCAACGGCAGATTTAGCGAGTGGACTGGGTCGAACTATCTGCCGAGGTATGTAGCTCTTCCGGTGGTCTTAGGTAAAGCCAATTTGGAAATTCCGACTAAACAAATGAGCGAGATTATCGAGCAGCCTGAGATAGGTGAAATAATTCGTTACACCTGCTAGTAATAGTAGTCGTGGTAGTACGGAAGTTATCCGCGACGCTGGTTTTACCGGAGCCGCTTCCTTCTTCCTTCTTCCTGCCTAGAGCTTCTTCATCGTTCGGCGGCGCAATGCGTGTCTTTTTGCCGCCGTTTCAAGAGCGTTTTTCCCTCCTGTTGAAGAATATCGCACACAACACATTGACCCAGTAAACCGAGCGAACAGCTTTCCACCGGCACTCGGCACGTTTCGCAGCAGCTATATTCGGAAGGTCGTCCTTATCGGTTGGTAGAGTTGCATTTAAACTAACGACGGAGCTAACAACAACTTTCACGTGTCGAGTATCTTATTTGTCAAATTTAAATGGCACTACTATTTTCAGGGACTTTCCGAATAGAATGGAATTTTATTTAAAAAAAAAAAAAAAAAAAAGAAAAAAGAAGGAAACGAAATCGCATAAGAAACTTTCCGCGCCACTGAGAGACACTGGTATCGGGGGACTTTTAATCTGCAAATTCCTATAGTCCGTTTCAACTACAATATTCTATGTAAAATGAAATTTTCGCGCGTATCATATTAACCGACGCACAGTGGCAGGCCTGGATTTAGGGGAGTTTAGGGGGGCTGCAGCCTCCGACATGTAATCAAAAATTAATCTCTATCATTTGTCATATACATCGACATTTTTTTTTTAAATAAATAGAATTAACTTTACAGGAGCAAGTGCATTTTTTAATACATTTATATTTTGTTAATAATTTTGCATCCATTTTTATTTCCTCCTATAGCAGGAAACTTCGAAATAGTAAAATTTCGAGTTTTGAAAAAACATACCAGAAATTTTTTTTGTTTAAAGATATAACGATTCGGAATCTACGTCTTTAGGAAATGTCTGTATGAATGTGTATGTGTTGTACACGCGCAACATACGCACACTAACCTTTAAAGCAAATCTTTGGTTAAAATTTTGCTGAAAAATTCATTGTTTAAAATTATATATATAAACTCGGCCATTTCGGCCTCGCAAGGGGCTGTGTCCCTTGAACCCTCTTGCTTTCATTTCTGTCTCTTTCTCTTCTATACTTTGTATAAAATTATCAAAATTTACAACGTAATTCTTACTGGCATCAACACACACAAAAAATAACATTACCACAAAAATCCTATTCTAACATTTACGTTCCGTTATATAAAATTAAGACATTTTTTCGTTACATTTTTCGTTACATATTTCATTACATAAAATTGTGACATTTTTTAAATAACAATAACAAAAATCCTACAAAATTTAACAAACGTTACATAAAATTGGGACATTTTTCTGGGACATTTTTTTGGGACATTTAGCGTTACATAAAATTGGGACATTTCTTCGAATGGGGGGTAGCCTAAGAATTACGTTGTAATTAATATATATATATATATATATATTTGGCATCGACAAGTCTACCCATTGTCTATATGATATTTAGTTTTGTTTACATTAATATGTTAATTCGTAAATTCAAAATAATATAATAAATTAAATTAAAGAAAATTTAGTTATTCCATAAAACTGATAATTTCGTAACATCCGAAAAGGGCCTCTAATTAATTTCCGTAGCCCCGTGCCTGTTATATACTTAATCCGGGCCGCGATGTAAGGACAATGTACTGAAGCGTGTGACGCATAAAGGATTTCGTCACGGGGCCTTCATTTGATTCGAGAACAGAGTAGTGTGAATAATATAACACCGGGTATAGTGCTTATTTTGCAACCGAAGAAGACGATCGGTATGTGAATAAATGTTTAATTTGCAATAACATCCTTAATTACAGCGGGTGAAGAAAATGTCGCCGATTGATGCACCTTTGATTTTCTAACTATGCCGATTTTTTAGAGCATTACGTCCTGCCGAATTTTGAATCGTAGTGTTGCGCGCATTATTCTTACGGTCATGATGAAACTTCATCACCGAGAAACATGTACAGCTGAGAATGCGCCTTTCTAGCATACTATATTTGTAAATCGTGTAAAGTTTGAAGCAGTCCGGCATTTCGGAGCAGAAAACTTTGAGACGATGCCGAGGTGAATTCGAACTTGACTTTTCCGGTCCAGATTCGGTTGATTAGGTTTCGCAAAAGCGAATCCGAAAACATCGAAAATGAATACTGGTAGCTTCAAACACATTCTAAATGGGTGGGGTGGGGTGGGGGGGGGGGCGTCACAGTTAATACGCTGTTCAACTCGAACATCGAGATCGTTAAAATATTCTTCGTAATTTTTTATTTTGCGTGCAAATTTTAATCGGACATCCGTCAAATTTCGTTATTGCGACAACGTGTTACGGACTATTTCCGGCAGTTAGAATAAACAAAATGTCTCGATTGCGGTTTCTTCAGACTACTATTGAAATGTAAAAATCGTTTCAATTACCGCGAAAAATCGTTTCAAATAATTATTCCCGATCCCTGTTATATTACTTATTTCTTACGAAAAGGGATACTCTTAAAATTTTTGTCAGGAATTTTACCGAGGAGTTGGCTTTGGTTTTTTCATTAAATGACAGCATTTTTAGGTGCGTGTGTGCGCATCATGTTGTGTATGTTTGCGTGAGTGTGAGAATGAGTGTATGTGTGTGCGCGCATGTAGAAATGATATATGCGTGGGAGGGCGTGGATGTGTATTTACATGTGTTTCTAAATAATTAATGGTAAATAACTTGGTTGCACGCATTGTATACTGTATGCATAATACGTTATTTTTTGTTTATTATTGTTTGAAATATACACACATTGAATTGTTTTTATCGCATCGAGATGTACAGTAATTAGCGAAAGCCGTTGCATTACAAATGAATAAATATCTTTCAACTGTTCCGGTTACGCTGAAAACCACATTATCTTCTAATCTTTCTGATTTTTCGCTTGTTACGTATCCAATTCCGAAGCCTTTTGCTATGTACACATCGATATTTTAGTTACTGGAGGAATTTCTAGATAGTTAAATAAATGTCCCATGCTTGCAGTGCGAAACATAACTCGCAGCGTCCGATCGACCAAGTATGAAGCCAACGAATAGCATGTCAAAAAAAAGAAAAAAAATCGTTGAATACTTTATTTATATCAAATTTAAAAGTGGGTTTATACGCGCTCAATAAGTGTTCTATCATTAATTAAGAATTTTGCAAGTGCGATTAATTTTAATTTACCGGTATAAACTGAACGTGCGTGTTATATGATAGAATAAAGAGAAAAAATGAAAAAAAAAGATTTCTAATAACCGCTAATTAAAATTAAATATATACTACGTTAACATGCGCATTATCGCCCCGTGACTTTTCTCGGAAACAGTTTATCCGGCAATGCTAAATTTCATCTGAAAATTTATCCGCTTAATTTGGTTACGGAATAAGGTATTGCGAAAGGGGATCATATTGCAGTGCACAAGGAATGGTGTTGAAGATAAACAAATGAAATGTACCACACTGTGTGTAGTCATAAATATACCAATAACTTTTCCCGACAAAATTAATGCAACCTATACGAGCACCTAAATAAATTATAAATTAACGTGCTTTTCCCCTCTTTTGAAATTAAAACACATTCTTTCGTTGTTTTTTTTATTTTATTTTTTTAATTTTTTTTTTTTTCTAATCGGAACATTATTTGACGTATTGATTAAAATTTTCCATTCCCTCTTCTTGCGCTGCCGTACTCGCTGAGCTATGGCGATTATTATAGCGTAAATATTATAAAACAGCGGCGCGGGGGGGATTCTGTCACTCGACACAGATTTCCGAAATTGGGCACCGCTGCTCAGTTATTGATGTTTCATGTTTCGGCACCATGACAGACACATTGGTTTGCGACCGATTCCGCTTCTATTTTCCCTCCAATATCAAACGCCAGTAATGAATATTTTTCTCTGGCTAGGACGTATTCCAAGATAATTTGTCTTGCGCTTAAAATAGCTGTCTCTCAATATCATTGTGGAAACCGTTGAATTTCTCAGCTTCTGGATAAGTCACATCTTCAACAATCTCCAAGAACGGCTCACGAAGTGCTTTTCTAAGAGGTGTTTATTGACTGTGCATTCAATGTCTCTATTCGCACCGTAGACAGAAGAACAGACCACATAGAAAACAGTTGGCCTTTCCATATCGGAAAGGTAGATGCTTGAAAGCCCGCCTCCCTTGTTTAATCCTTACACTCGACTTTCAAAACTGGATTTTGTTTTTTTTTTTTTTTTTGCTTACCGAAGTGTAGATATCTGAAATCTCTCTATGGCTTTGCCGTCAACGTGCAATGTAACAGACTCTTTTTTTTTTTTTTTTTTTTTTTTTTTTTGGGCTCCCTAACCAAGAGCATTGACCCATGTCTACATATATATATATATATATATTTTTTTTAAATAACTTAAATTTTAATGCTATTCGCTATTGAATAAAGGAAGGATGCAATTATTGGAAAAATGGCCTGGTTTGGGAACGACAGTATCGACGAAATATTGTAAGGTGCGGGAGCATTGAGTTGTAATAAATTAGAGTATAGTACGGATTGTTCATTGAATAATGCCGAGCACTCAAAAAACACATGATTAGCGTCACAGATGTAATTATTCCTTGGTAGGTGAAGAGGACAAAGAGGAGATAAAGACGGAAAAAACCGGTGTCGTGAATCGGGAAGGAGTGAATGGTTAAATCGAAGACGACATATGGAAACAATGGAGTTACGTTGAAGAACTTGACAGCTATGGAACCATAGTTTACGAGGAATGGAAGGTTGAATAGAAAGATAGAAGGAATGCGGATTGGAAAACGATCGGGCATACATGTCGGACCAAAATTTTGAGTGTAATTTTTTTGAGAAAGAAAGAAGATTGTTGGCTGGATAAAGATTGACGTAATTACCATTCGTGCTGGCTATGTATGCTAACTTGTCGACTCTTTCATTTCCCTCAATTCCAATATGTCCTGGTATCCATAAAAATTCTATTTGACAAGGTGTACGTAAAGTTAGATTAGATACCACAGACCGAATGTGAAGAATTATGGAATCAAAATATGTGGGGCAGTAGGCGGAAGATATAGCTGTCAGAACACTTAAGGAATCGGAAACTATTAGAAATTTACTATTATTTTGAGTCGAGGATATATACATCAATGCTTGCAGAATTGCAACTGACTCCGCGTAGTATATTGAAGATATGACAGGTAGTTTAAACGATTCAGCATAATGGCTACTAGGAACGAAAAATGCAGCTCCGACTCCCTGCGGTCCCTTAGATCCATCCGTGTAGATAAGAATGTGTTGGGGAAATAAGCTATTGATGATATTGATGAATTCGTGATTAACGAAAGCTCGTGAGAGATTTTTTATGTGTGGAGGGAGAGAAGTTAATTTGACTGGTTGGGAGAAATCGTGGAAATCTAAAGAAAAATATGGAAGTTTATTGTAAGAAATGATCTATGCATAATACAATATATGTATTGGAATCAGTACGCAAATATAAAGATTGGCAGTAGTTATTCGAAAAATAAATGCGAAATAAAGAGGGGGGTTAGACAGGGATGCCCCTTATCACCGAGATTGTTTAACATATATGCGGAAAAAATTATAAAAGAAGCCGGAATTGAAAAAATGGGAATAAAAATAAACGGCCGCAGAATCCGGGAAATACGCTACGTAGATGATAGAGTGCTCATAGCCGAATCCGAAACACAGGCACAGAAAATGATAGATCGAATAAACAATACTGGCATAAAATACGGCATGAAAATTAACGCTAAGAAAACTAAAGTGATGAAATTCTCAAGAAACGGCGGCAGCAAAACTACTTTAAAAATCGGCAACCAAGAAATAGAAAATGTAGACCAATTCAGGTACTTGGGAGTGATGTTAAATACAGACGGAAGAGATCGTAAAGAAATACGAACGCGGATTGGTATGGCGAAAACGGCATTTAATAATTTGTACAAGGTGCTCGGAAATCAAAGCATGAGTCTAAGTTTACGGAAAAGAATAATGAAATGTTATGCCTGGAGCGTATTAAAATACGCCTGCGAAACATGGACAGTGGGAGCAGATTGCGAAAGGAAGATAGCCGCATTGGAAATGTGGTGTTACAGACGGCTGATGAAGATATCGTGGACCACACACACAACAAATAACGCTGTATTGACAAAAGTAGGAGAAGAAAAGAGAACACTGCTGGAAGATATCAAAGATAGAAAACTGAAATACCTTGCTCATAAAATCCGAGAAAATGGAATTTTCATGATGGCGGTGCAGGGGAAAATTCCTGGAAAATCAATAAGAGGAAGGAGACGGTTAGAATTAACAACAGCGAACCTACCAATAAATCCGCCATGCAAAAACTTACAGAAAATAATAACTCTTTCCCGGGAACGAATAATATGAATGTATGCAATCTCCTGACTCAGGAGAAGCAACTATGATGATGATGATTGTAAGAAATAACGTAGGAGCTAAACTTTTCCATTCTGTAACAAATATGTGATAGGATGGGGATCTTCCTAGAAGAAAATCGCCAATTATGAATTATAGTGGTATAAGAATTAATGAGTTTGTAAGGTTGTACAGACAGGCGTTTTATTACAAATCTATATCCAAGATATAACCTTCGGATTGATAGGGGTGGGACATTAGACTCAGCGTAAATCGCAACGATAGGAGTGGATTTTAGTGCACCAAGACAAAGTCTTAGGCAACAGTTTTGCACACGATCTAGCTTGATAAGCCGAGATTTCGCAGCACTACCATATAGAAAGGCACAGTAGTCAAGTTTGGATCTTATAATTGCTTTGTAAAGCATAATAAGCGTGACCGGATCACCACCCCAATTGGTTGATGAGAGAGCTTTAAGTAGGTTTATTCTTTTACAAGCAGAGGCGTGTAAGTAGTTTATATGCTCCGAAAATGTTAGACGATTATTAAGAATAATTCCCAAATAGCAGAAGCTTTTAACCAGAGGATAAACATTTTGTGTCGAGTTACTGATTGCGGAATGGTTGTAAGGGTGATAGGAAAAAACCATGCGACGTGATTTAGATGGTGAAATAGAAAGATGGATGGAAGAGAGAGAATTTTCTAGTATGGTCAAAGAGTTGTTTAATCTATCGTTAGCTATTGAAATATTGCGTGAAGAAACATATATAAGAATGTCGTCTGCGAAAAAAATAGAGGAAATACCTGTAAGTAATGAAGCTGTATCCAAAGTATAAATATTGAACAAAGTGGGGCTGAGACACGATCCCTGCGGTAGCCCCCGAAAAACCTTTCTTTTACCAAAATAGGAGGGAGTAGAAAGAAGAATAGAGCGGTTAAGGAATAGACGTAAAATTACAGAAGCAAAATGGGGAGGTACATTAATCAATAGCATTTTTTCATATAGTAAGGGAAGATGTACGTTGTTGAAAGCGTTATTTACGTCAATAAATGCCGCTATCGTGTAATATTTTTGTATAAAATTTTTGTATATATCTGAAGTAAGAATACTGACACAATCAGAAGGACCAACTCCCGAACGAAAGCCAAACATGTTATCAGGGATTAAGTTATTGTTTTCTAACCACCATGAGAGTCGTCTGTTTAGAATGTCCTCGAAAAGTTTTCTTATGCATGAAGCCAACGATACGGGACGAAAAGAAGATGAAGTTTTTTTGGGGATAGGAACAATAATAAACTTTTTCCAGGACGTAGGAAATAAACCGGGTGATAAAAAGGAGTTAAAACAGACTCTGAGAATCTTTTCTCTAAACGGCGCAAACAACTTGATTTTATTTACATTTATTTTTAGTCCAGCTACTCATGAGTGTTAATGAAATCTAGAATTGTCTACAATTCACCGGAATTTCTCGAAGTTGTTCATTATCCGTCCATTTACTTTAACATATTGTAATCAGTTTTTACAAAGTAATCGTGTATTCCCCATGAAGAACTTCGAAACCGGTTTTTCTCAAAAATTTAGCGGTTTACTAAAAATAACTAAAATCATCTTTTCCAGCGCAAACATTTTTTGCCTTTTATCGCTAACGAAGATTTGTTTTTTTTTTTTTATTTTTTTATTTTAATTATTAAAAGAGATATATATTTACTCCATGTTTCTTTCACAATTTGACCCTTTTTTTCCTGAATCAAAGCGATGTTGACGACACACTCGGTGTATGTAAGTTTTTATGGAAATAAACGCATTTTTTTCCTTAACATTTTCTTGTACTACTCAAATCGCTCGGACGCCCAATTTATATCTTTTGTTGAAATACACTTATGCATAAAAAATGTTTTTTTGAATTTTCCATTCTCTAGAACATATATCGCTAAATTTCTTCGACTCATTGTCATCAGGCTACAAAATGTTCTCGGCCGATCCGAATTTTTCCGGACTTACAATGAATATCGAGTTTCCGAAGCAATCTAACGTAATAGCTCGTTTTAGTGGTATTTTTGAAATGACGAAACTGGTTAAAACTATTGCATTTTTGCATATTGATTTTCACGTTAGAAATTTCGAATTTGTTTTATCGTTTCACTGTTTTCGACAGTCGAGTTATTTTGTTGTTTCCTCTTTTTTTTTGTTCCTTTTTTTTTTTTTTTAACAGTAATTTAACTTCATTTCGAAATTTCAGTTATTTTCTGTTATTTAGGCAACTGTTTACAAACGGTGTATATACGAGGAGTTCGCGCGCTGAATTTCGAGTGACTTCATATATTCAAAAACACGCTGAAAATCGGGCCCTCTCATTTATCTCTGTCAAGCCGTCACAGTGAGACGGGTTAAAGCCTAACCGGGCTCAAAATGTACACGCATATATACGTATATACTTGTTTTTTTCTTCTTCTTCTTTAGTACTGTTTTTCATCAAGTGTGTGTATGTATATAATTCAAAAATGAAAAATTTATACAACCAATAATGAGAAAAATTATTTATTAAATTGCACGCAATCCTACAAGCGGTAAATAAAAAAATAGTATCAATTTTTAAATAGAAAATAAACATACTTCACAAAAAAATGCGATAAACGAAAGAGGAAAAAGAAGGGGCAAACAGAAAGAAACAGAATAGCGTGTAACAAATATAATTTTATAGGATATCAATTAAATTTGCTTTTTTTTATTTATTTATTTTTTGTAACTTTCGTTCTCAAATATTTACTTAGAACATTTCAAAAAGTACGAATTTTTTACGTTAATTTAAAAAAATCGCTCGGTTTTTCTCCCAAAGTTTTAATTTCGCTGTTCTTTCTGAAATGTGAAAACAAATAATAATTTAAAAAAGCGATAGTTTACCCGAAAAAATTACTTATGGGAGCTGTTGATAGTGTAGAGACACATTCTTAATAATATTTCACCGTTAAATTGATATGTTTTTTTTTGTTTCTTCAATAAAAAAGCGAACTGCTGCTACGCGAATGATTTTTGCATTTTATTTAAAAGTAAAACATCGAAACAAAATCATCAATACTGTGAATATATGATTTATCGAAATAAAATAAATACAAAATACCGCGAAAGTGGTGGTGAATACATTTCAAATTGAATCGACAACCATCTTCATGCGCTTCGTCGACACAATAAACGTGCTCTGACATGAAGCACACACATATATAATAGGTAAAAGAGAGAAATAGGGGCTGTTTTAATTACATTTTTAATTAATTGTCGCATTTTGCATACTAATGAAGTTTTCGTTTCTAATTATTTTTCTTATTTATTTATTTTTAGTTCAGTTCGCGCATTTTCACCATTCTACTCTTAAAAAAAAAACCGCTGAGACTTTTCGTCAAATTTTATTTTTATACCTGTCTTTCATATAACATTTTTTTTTTTTTATTAAAATTTAAATTTAAATTTAAATTAATTTATTGTGCGCGACTCGTAATTTCCGAGATCATTGCAGCAAGTACATTTAAAAAATGCAATATTGTCCTACCACCAGGTTGTTACTTCTCAAAAAGGATTTCACTCGCTGTGAACAATTAGA
The DNA here is from genome assembly GCA_039619475.1 of Icerya purchasi. Classification (NCBI taxonomy): domain Eukaryota; kingdom Metazoa; phylum Arthropoda; class Insecta; order Hemiptera; family Monophlebidae; genus Icerya; species Icerya purchasi. The sequence continues at coordinate 56,109,650 of CM077115.1, forward strand.
TGATCTCAGTTTTTCCAAAATTCTCCTTTAAAATATAATGTTTCATAGAGATTTTTTTTTCGATTTTATTTGGAATTTGTCACTGAGATACCCCTCTGAATCGCTCTTTTTATTTATTGAGCATGGAACGTAAATTATTTTGAGACTTTCTATTTTGTACATTTCTGATCGTCGCGATAGCCTAGTTACTAGAGCGCTTGACTTCCGTTACGGAGGCCGCGGGTTCGATCCCGGGCGACGACAGAACTTATTACGAAGAATTAAATTAAATAATCGCTAATAATCACGTGGAAGTCAATGGCAAACCACCACGTACAACATCATATGTGCGCTAGGTCAGTACACAGCAGACATAAATAGGACTGCATTTGTATATGTCGATATAAATCAAACGATTACTAATCAGTTTCGAATGTAGTCTTGCGTGCGTGTACACATTCGTACTGTATATAATAATTGCCTGGTACACAAACTATATCAGTACAGCTAAAAAAAAAAAGTGTACGAATAGGTTGCCCACCAACCGAATGGTTGAGGAGATAATGATGATGTGATAAACAACGGGAATACAGTTTAAAAAAATCTACTCCCCCATTTTAAGCTTCATACACTCATTTGATTTTTCAGCGAATCAGATTTTAACTCATCTCGTACTTGGAAATAATTTGGTAGCTTACTCGTTTTGCTTAATCAAAAAAAAAAAAATAAACTTTTTTTCCTATTTATGAAAAAACGCGAACCTATAGCGTAGTACATTCTTTTTTTAGTTTTTCCTTAATCGATCAAATTATAGACTTTATTATTCTTTCTTTGCAGATGCAACATGGCATATATAGCCACATCATAATTTCGTTGCGGATATCAAACTGCCGGCTTCTTCTTGCGACATTCAATCTCTTTTTCAATCGGAGCAGAGAAAACGCAGAGCTTTTCGGACATTACGTAAGAAGGTATAAAACAAAAATTATCTACAGTGATCGGTTTTGCTAATTTTTTTATATGTCTCTCGCTGCTGGCACTCGATTTAACCGAATTTATTTCTTATCCGCTATTTTAAACAGATATAATTTTTATCTTTCCCATCACATCGAACACGGCAGTATTACTCGTAGTAAGTATGTAGTAGTCGAGCAACTATTGTGGATTTTTTATCGTCGCCTATTGCGGTATGTAATGTCTTGCAGTGGTGTTTTATTACATACGGTGGAGAACGAATTAAGTAATTATTCCGTTTAATAAATTAAAAAAAGAAAAAGAGAAGAAAAAAAAAAACTTTTGTATAATTTGTATAATTATAATTTAACGAAACGAGTTCATTGAATTCGCTAAGAGTGTGTTTTTTGGGGACCCACTATCGCAACGGTAGATTTACCATTATTCTTTTTCTTCCTAGAATCATCTTGAGTGGAACGTGTAATGTTTATTGTGTGGAGTTTCCATTGATATTATTGTACATTTTGTTGTTTCAAAAGAAAAAGAAAGAAAAAAAAAGACCGAACTACACCCACACAACTGTCGAAGTTTATTTCTTAATAGTACACGCAGTAATTTCGAAAGAAAAATAGCTCGAAAATGGTCTGGATGAACTGGCGCGAATTCAAAAATGTCGTTCCAGTTGTTGGCCCCGCTATTGCAGCATAGGTAACGATCAGATGGGTACAGTTTCCATCTATCTCAACCTTTTTTGCGGTCCATGTTGTAACCTGCGGTCGTGTTTACACTAATAGCAGTGCCGATGACACTCTAAAATCAACCGCCATTTTCTGACGATTTTAAAATCTACTTTAAAAATAGTTCATCCGGAAAATTCCGGTTAGTGGAAATCGATGAATTCTCACGGGAGAAAAATAATATCATCACCACGAGACAGAACAACCCCGGAGTGGTATAGCTCCATCCCGGTTCGGTTCAATTTATAATCCGGACGAACGCTGAATTCTCGCTAAAAGGTTTCGGTAATTTCATTTTAATTTGTCCGTTCGTTTCTCACATAAATTCTTTATTACGCTTGCTTACTTTCTTCTTTTTGCTCTTTTTTTTTTCTTCTTTTCCTTTTACCTTTTCTCGTACTCTATCGGTAATTCCATGATGAGAAAATAGAGATCGGCGGTGGTCATCGAATGAGGCAAATTTACGAACAGTCGTATTAGTGGACTGCAAAAGTAGCGTGTATCATCATCGTATAGAATTGTAATCAGCGAGAAAGAAAAATTAACTGAACTTTGTCATTAGATGGGAAAGACTACGAATACTACGAACACTACGAACCAATAAGCGGCAAAGAAAATGGTTAAGATAGTCGACATATTATCATTGGTGGTGGCCGACAACATTATCCCCACGTCTGTTAATTACATATATTGTTTACGTTTATCCTACAGTAAGTAAAATTTAAATACACCGAAATAAGAGAATTATTTAATTTTTATTAAATACGCAACGCGTTTCGAAGACCTTTCATGATCACGGGCGTATTATAATAACTCCCGTTATCATGAAAGGTCTTCAAAATGCGTATGCGTCGGGTATTCAATAAAAATTAAATCGGTGTATTTAAATTTTACTTACTGTACAATATTATCCCTAGTCAACAGTTATTTAGTGCGTCTGGAACTGACTTTTCATCATCGTTATCTCCTCTACCATTTCGCTTTTATATCCATCGTTAATTAATAAAATGCTGTTATATTTGTAAGTCATTTTAAATAGAATTGTATTTGCCCCCCGGGAGACGACAGGCTTCTAATGTGTTCAACGCTTAGTCTAATCTATTTACTGGTCGTTTAATCTCGTAACAGAATCCGACGTGTGTGCAGTAGAAGCGAAGGAGTAATAATCTATCCGCGTTTTGTACATTCTCTCGAAATTAAGCTTTATCTCATGAAAGCCTTCTTCTCCATGAATTTCATTAGACGTGCACACCTTCGAACGCTGAAGATTTAAAATGTCTCCGCCTTTCCCACCAACCTCGAATTAATCGACCTTCTGCGTGAAATTAAACACGGGCCGCTGGTAAACAAGATGCTAGAAAATTAATCGCTAACTTTCCCATATTTACTTTTTCGTCGCCAATACGATCGAAAAAGCACCGGGAAAAATTGAATCCGCTAAAGGAGACAACGACATTTTCCAGAACGCGCTACCATGTTCAGCTCACTTAATCCCTTTTACCTTTTTCTTTTTTTGATTTTTTTTTTTTTTTTTTTTTTTTTGCTTTTTATTTAATAGACAAAATTTGAATGTATCGGGTCTTTGAAAATTTGAAAAATACATAATCTCTGCACGATTTACCGAGTAAAACGTGGTGGGCGATATAATGCCCCGAAATATTTTTAAACCGTAAACCAACTTTCCACATAACTCGCATCTCGTTTTTAATGACAAGCGTAATCAATTCACACCTTAATTTCCGAAATTTGTTTAAAAACCGATCGTCTTTAAAGCCCATTTTAATTTTTTTTTTTTTTCTGTTTTTTCCCTGGCAGTTGTAGCCCCTAATTGTGTCGAAGCTGATGAACACTTCTACAGGATATAAATCAAAATTAAACTGACGGGGTTGTTGAATTGAAGTGAGCAATAAACGAAATTACTTCTGAAAGTACGACGGTTTTTTTTTGGAAAAAACAAAAATAATGTAGTACGTTACGTTAACTGTAAATCCTTTCCTTCGACATCATTTTTTTTTTTTATCAGCACCTGGTACTGATCGGTTTACACAAAAATTATTGTGAATTTGTAGATTACTACTTTTAGGCGCGTATGTTACTTGTTTAGACGCGCGGTCTTGCAGCTGCCCATATTAAATTTTTAATTCGGCCGGAAAAAAAAAATCTCTATGTCAAAGGAAAAAGTTGTCGAAAAAACCAAAAAAAACAAAAAAATCGTCTTTGACCTCACTACGATAAAAATATTTTTAAAAACGGATAATTGTTGACAATACATACATATGTATATTAACCGTAAAGTATTTATTACAAGTAGCAATGGAAAAAGAAGCGAGCTCATATTTTGAAATCTATATTATATCGAAATTTCAGAAATAAAGGTTTGTTTTCAATAATTATCACATTTTTCAATAATATAACCGAAAAAAAAAAAAAAACAAACAAAAAAACAAAAAAAAACGAAAAAAACTTATATAAAATTAATTGTGCAAGTATTAACATTTCAGTCTATGATACTTATTCAATATTTTCGTGCAGAATTTCATCGCCTTTTTGTTCGGGATCGTAATATATCATGTATTCTTCTACCGCATTATATCTACCTTTAAGAAGGGTATTCATCTTCGTCCTCTCGCTTTCGTATTACTTTCACATTCCTACACTCGTAATTTACCATTGAAACCAGTCTTCTAAATTTGTTAAACCTGTGTCTGCTTATCGGTGAAACTATATTTTGTTTTTTCTATCATTGTTCTTCGCTATACGTAAAAACTAAGTTAATACTATATAGTCCAGTCGAAATGAATTTATCGCAGAAAACAATACCTTGCCTGTTGACGCCGCGATTCTGTCGATACGAGAATTGGACACGCATGTGCAGATAATGAAACTTTTACGTGAACAATTTACGAAACTCTAGATTGCGGCTAATCCGAAGAATAGGAAGAAAATCACACGACATTTAAATGATGAAAAATTACCGCAGTAAGGAGAATAAATGTTATCAACGCGATAGTCGGTAAAAAGCCAAAAAACATTAAATGTCTTCAAATACGTGTGTCGCTATTGATAACTGAAGACTGGTTAGCGAAACTGGAATTAAAGGTCCCAAGCGAGTATTCAGATGAAAACCCCTGATAGGCTAACGAATTATTATGACCTACCCTGATCTGCCCCTAAGTTCAAGGTGTGATTATGGAGAATGCATGCGGACGAAGACCTTAATTAAATACCGACATCCCGAAAAATAACTTTCTTCAGTCTGTCCAGATGTTGGAACTAGAAAAACTCCTAAACCGATGTTAGTCATCGCTAAAGCGGAATAGAACAAGAACGAAAACTGATAAAGCAAGTAAGAAAATAATTTCGTAGGTAACGCCGAACACGTGATAACTAAAGTCGAAATGTACAAGGAAAACGAGACCTGCAAGTATTTCTAGTTCGTAAGAAATTTTTGAATAAAGTAGAAATTAAAAGTTACAGAAATGGCCAATTGTATTTTAGATTGCCCGGAAGATTCAAAAAACGGCACTGAATAATTGAATAATTTTTTTTCAAATGAATGTGTTAAAAAAATGCAATTCGTGGTAAAATCGAAGCTAACATTCGGCAACTGAATTCATTTTGGTAGCAAAAATAATCTAATATTGCCGACTAATGTAGGAATCCGTTATAGCTTTATTATCATTATTATTATTATTATTATTATTATTACTATTATCGCTAACTGATCGCAACCATTGCACACATTTTTTACCGTGCTCGTATTTTTCCTCTTGGGATACTGCCGTGTCCACTGTTGAACGAAACGGTTCTCATCAATTTCTCTAGATAACAACGCTATTTTGCGTTATCTTTCGCCGGTAGCAGCAGCAATCTCCCCCTTTTATTACTTTCCTATTTTATACCATTCGCTACCTTTTTCGCTTTTTTCTTCAGGACTCGCCCACGTGTTCGTTGCTCACATTTCGCTACACTCTCGAGTCATTTTCCACATATCGTGTCGACTACGCGTATAGCTTACTTTTATAGTTTTAATTCGCTTCATAGTTCATCTGTCTTTTTAATGTCGAGCATTATTCGTTCCGTTTTGCCTTCTTCATCCTTTGCCCTCCTAATCGTTTTGTAAGCGCCTCTGTTTCGTTGTAGCATATGTTTCCGTCGGATTTACAGCGCCGCTTTAGCACTTTCATATTTATCGGCTTGTTTATTTCATCGCTGAACAAAAAACCAAAAACAACTTACACGATACGGCAACGAAAATTTTGTATCTGTTTGTACATACGTAATTAAGTTCTCGGAAACGTCTCTGATAGTTCCGATGAAATGCTCTAATCAGTGATTTTTTTTTTGGAGGAGGATTTTCATAAGTATCGATTGGTCGAAGTCTTATCGTCGAGAAAATTCTACGAGGTGAGAAATTCAGAAAGAGAAACAAACAATGTTATTTTTGAGGTTTATGAAAAAGTACATAATTCGCTTATCTAAATATCATGGTGTAAAAAAATAGATTAACCATGGTAACGAAAAATAGATAAACGCTATCGTGATGAAATATGTTTATTTACTCTTCACACAGCAGTTTGAAATATTAATTCGATTATATTCATTTACTCTCCCTCGTTTACGAGTATGAGTTTTATCCGCAAGGATCAAGTAACAGCGCTTTTGCGTAGCACACAAACCGGAGCACAACCTATAGGACACCATTATTTATTTATTTATTTATTTATTTGGCATTCGATCGAGTCTGGCATGAAAATTTATAAATTAAGCACAATCTTACCTGAGAACTTAAGTCATACACCTAAACAACCACACATTCCGTGTTGTGCATGAAGATACAAAGTCTGCATTTCAGCCCATACAAGCTAGTGTACCACCGGGCACTTGGACCTGTTTTGTATACTTTCTATACTTTCGATATTCCACTCTCAGACGATATTTTTACAGCCACCTACGCTGATAGTACTGTCATCATGGCAACAGGACAAGCACAAGCCGAAGCGACAACGGTTCTCCAACATCATCTTGATTGAGTTGTGCTGTGGATGCAGGATTGGAAGATTAACCTCAATGAGCAGAAGACAGTTCACGTTACATATACACTTCGCCCAAACGACTTACAGCATCAGATTAATATTAATGGTATCCAAATACCACAGTCTAGATCATCAAAGTATCTTGGATTGAATCTCGATTCGCGACTCACGTGGAAGACACATATCGAGCACAAAAAGTTACAACTATAGTCATGGCTAATTGGCAGAAAATCACCATTTAGTCTATGTGATAAACGTCTTCTATATCAAGCGATCCCACGTCCAATTTGGACATACAGAGTCGAGTTATAGAGATGTACTTCTCGATCGAACAGAAGTATCATGCAACGTCGACAGAATATTACTCATCGAGCAATAACGAACGCTTGCTGGTCTCAGCGTAACGGGGATGTCCATCGTGATCTCGATGTGAAGCTGGTTGACAATGTCATTCGTGATTTTGCCATCCAACGCGAAAAGCGGCTGCATGGTCACATAAATATATGGGGGCCATTCAACTACCTAACACCAATAGTGCTATTAGGCGCCTCAAGCGCACATATCTTCTAGATTTAGTTACGTAATTATTTGTAAATCACCTAATTAATAGTAATATTTTTTCTTAAATATTAGTGGGAACTAGTGTCATTGGACTAGTTTCACAACATGTTATGTATTAGTAGTTTATAAGTATTGATTATTTAAACAGAAAGTTAAGATTTTAAGATTTCAATAGCTTAGGTCACTCCCTTAAGAGGTGATTTACTTTTTTAAAAAAATTAATTATTTATTTAACGAGGGTGTACACAACAGCATGAAGCCAATTACATAAATTCGTAATAATACATTATAAGCAAAACACATTTTAATATATTACACACATACACATACATACATCAATCGCACATAACACGTATTATGCGTATGCACACACTCACCATGTGCAACACATAAAACACACACATGTTCCATGTAACGAATTAATATAATTCTAACAAATGATCAGTACAAAAACAAATTTATTCCTTATGCGCATAAAACATCTTCTCAGTAATTACTCAAATGGTATTGAAGTTACACGCACGTTCACATATACGCACACAACACACTGACGTACTATGTAACAAATAAAGCGAATTAATATAGCTTATATATATTAAAATTATTCATATAATATGACGTTTTAAGCGATTAACGACAAACGATTTAGTTTTGTAAATAATATTTAAGTATATAAATAATAGGATTTAAGCTAATTAGTCATATATATTTTTTTTTTTTTTTTTTTTTATTAAAATTTTCAAACCGTGGTTTTATTTAAACAGTAGTTTAAGATTGCAATACACATTTATTAATAAAAAAAAGTAAAATTATATATACTAAATCCAGAAGCGTTTGACCCTGATAGGGCGGCTACCTGGTCGGCGTCTGTTCTCCATGTTAGGAGCGGCCGTAATAATAAGAAGGAAAACTATAAACCCTTCAGCAGGCAACGGGAAACCACTGAAGTATTTTCCCTCGAAAATCATGATAACGAAAAATACAAAAGTGAAGTTGGTCAACACAGTGATTTTCTCGATCTTACTGTATGCAGCAGAAACTTGGACACTGAAAAAGGCAACTATAAGACGAGTAGATAGTTTACAGATGTGGTGTTGGCGAAGGGTTCTTAAAATACCCTGGACGGCAAAACGAACCAATATGTACATCTGTAATAGAAGAAATCGGGACTGCGCAACGATTATCCAGTATTGTACTCAGCCGTAAGATGAAATTTTTTGGACAGCTTATGCGCAGAGAAAATGGAATGGAGCGCTGGCTAATACAGGCGAAAGTGGAAGGCAAGAGATCCAGAGGTCGACCACCAGTGCGATGGACCAATGCGATACAGGATGTAACGGGTCTGAGCTTACAGATGTCCTGTTTCAAAGCAGAGAATCACGAGCAATGGCGAAAAATAATTAAATCGGCGTCGCCATGATCACGACACCCCTTTGGAGTTTTCGACCAAATGATGATGATGATATATATATATATATATATATATATATATATTTAGCTAATAAACGGAAGAGGTATTTTTTTTTTTTTTTGTTCGGAACGGCAACAGTGAAACTCCAACACAGAGAATTGTACATTATATAAGGAAAATATTAGAAATTGAGGAGATAAAGACTAACAAAGGAACTATATTGAGAGAGGGGTATGCAAGAATGGAGTGGACACTATAAGAAGTAGGAAGGCCAAGGCGCAGAGGATTAGAATACAGAGTAGCACGTTGGGAGGAAATAAAGGGGCATTCGAACAAGACGTGATTCGCATCGCAGGTATAATAATTGAGCTCTGGAGGGCCATAAGGACACAACGGAGATTGAACAATAGAAAAACGGAAAAAGGAAGCCGGAAGCAAACTATGATTGAACCGGAGACGAACTATAGAGGAAATAATCGAACAGCTAAGTTGGGGGAAAAGATTAAACCAAGGAAGAGAGGAAGAAGAGGGCTGTACAGAAAATTGAAAAGATCGAGGATTGGTAAAGAATGAAGGATAGACTCCGGTCCAGAAATCGCGGTGGGAACGATAAGAAAGACAGTAGAGAGTTTAAGCAAGAAATCTACTAATGAATAGACCATTGGTCGCCGCCGAACGTGCCAACGAGTCAACTAACTCGTTGCCAGGAATGCCGCAATGACGCGGAATCCATAGTAGATTTATTACAACAAGACGGGATGCAAATAAATTAGAAATTAAGGATCGAATTTGGGGAATAATGGGATCAGTGACATATGAAAGGGAGAGGAGATAGCCAATAAAACACTTTTCGAGTCCGAGGATAGGAGGAATCTAGAGATGTTATTCGTCGAGGATATAAAAAGTACTGCCTGCAGGATAGCAAGAAAAATAGAGGAAAAGGAAGACAACCGAAAGGATTCGGAATAGGTAAGTGCGGGCCATCATCTGACTTCGAACCATCCGTGTAGATAATTGTATGGGAAGGAAAGTATATTCGTTTTGAACGGCAGGGTGAGAAAGGGATTTAATGTCCGAGAGGAGAACAATTAACTTCGGTGAATGCTTGAATTCAAAAGAATTATAAGTGAAGTAAGGTGGTTTGGTGAGAAAGTGAGGACAAAAGGCAAGAAGAGCATAAGCCGAAAAGAGATCGAGGGTAATATAGGAATTCTGCGAGGAGAGAAGCGACAGTTGTCGGAAATAAATTGATAGGAACTTAGGAGTTTAGAATTAATAATAGGGAGGCGTTTAGTCAGAAATTTTTCACCTAATAAGAATCTTCAAATGAAAAGAGGAAGGAATCCAGTCCCTGCCAAAATGGCTGGAATTGGAGAGGAGTTAAGTACTCCGATACAGAGACGAAGACATGAGTTTTGGATGCGATCAAATTTAGGAAAAAATTGTTAGAGGTAGGCTGCACGTAAATTAATCCATTGAGCAGTAAAGTTGTAATTGAACCATCTGCTTGAATTTATTCGTGTTAGCAAAAAAAAACATGTCAGCCTCCGATTCGTTCATTAAGAAATAATTTGTTGTTCTGGATTATATCAATAGATGTGTGTGGTAATTTGTTTTTAGCTTACGAATATTTGTTTTAATTTTTTATAGAATACACTGCAACGTGAAAACAAATGGTGCGAACTATACAAAAATGTAGCTTTCGTGTCACGTGAAAGTACTATTAGCGCTAAATGTTCTACTCGTGAAATTTATTATTCTATTAGTGGATTTGCGCAAATTTGAAGTAAATCCGAGCAAAGCTCGACTTATCAAACGAGTAATTTTTGTAGGTGACAGGCTTTTCAAAAATGGCTGTAACGATTTTGGTAAAATTAACGAATTAGTAGGGGCTTCTAAAGCGCGCCTATAAATCGGTCATTCCGGTTAGTGATCAAACTTGTATTTGCGGTTTAAGGGAAATTTCGCTTATTTACTATCGCATATTGTACCGCAGTTATTTTATTATTGTGAGCATCGAGAGAAATTTATTTACTTCACTTGTATCATCTCGCACCTTGAGTTTAAGAAATTTTGATATACATTCTTGTCTCATTGCAGACCATCACTCGAGGAGACGCTTCCAGAAGTGTACCGAATCCAAAATTGAATGTTGGTTATATCGGAAAAATCTTGGAAAGTAAAGGCGGATCCGATGAGAAAAGAACTGGCCCCAATATTCAATTTAAATTCTATAAGCATGAAAAGCTTAACTTCGTAATTCATGATACCTCATCAAGGATATACGGACCTAACTTTACTTTGATATACACTATGGATATTATAACTCGCAAATGAAACACCACTGTTCAACTACGGAGCTGGCTAAATTTCCGTATATGTTGAATGCCTAAAACTCCACAAAAACACGATTTAAATGACATAAATTCAAAAAAAAAAACAAAAAAAAACCGAATAAATATGCAACATATTAACAATTAAAAGCAATGAAAAACGTGAAGTCGATTTTTTTATGTTTTTTGCTGTTTGTATAATATTGTTTTTCGTGTTTATTTTTAATTCGGAATATACAAGGCGTGGCTAGCGAATAACGAAACACTGTATTTGTCATGTGACTGCATACTAGGGGAGGAGCGAACAAGATTTGAATAACTTTGACGTATCCACTGTGAAACGCGTTAATGTAAGTGCAGTAGCTGGTTTGATATCGCGTGTGGTGGAAAACGTATTCGGGGCAGTTTTCGAAGAAAAATGTGTGACGAAAAAATGGAACTGAAATTCTTTGTTAAATTGAAAAAAAAAAACAAAACGGGATGGCTTGACACTATTGAAAGAGGCTTATGGTGAGAATGTTTTTACGACTCGAACGATTTTTCGCTGGTCGAGAAGAAAACGCTGAAGAGAACCAACGAGCAGGTAAGCGCCTGTTACTGTTTCAGCTTTGAAAAATGTCGTCGAAATTAATGAAATTGTGCGCAAAGGTCGTTGTACCGGTATCCGGATGATTGCAGAGATGGCTAACGTTGATAAGGGAACCGTTCGGATAAAATTTTACATGACAATTTGCGCAGGGGGTAAAAGTCAGTGCGAAACTCGAAACATCTGAGCGCTAACCGAAAGCTGGGGACCCGTAAGAAAATCCGTTTTGGTGCCCTTGAAAGGCTAAACGAAGATTCGAAAATGAAGGAAAGGATGATAACGGGCGATGAGACGACATCAATTTTTCACAATCAAGCCTCAACCGCCATACATCGGGAAATACCAGTGTCAAAAAAAAAAACCGAATGCCCAAGTTAAAAAGTCGAAGTAATGCTCATCTTCGAATGAATTCCGGACGGGCAAACCCCGAATCAACGTTAATATTTAACAGCGCTGGCAGTATCGACAGAACTATGATAAAACTTCAAACTTATGCGTGTCTCTGTGTGAAACTCGAGCTACGTCTAATGATAACAATCACCGACGCGGCGATCGAAGAACAATAGTCGTCTGCAAACGTAATTCCAAAAATAACCTTCCTAATGAATGTAAACAGAGTTGAGCAATTGAAGACAAGTACTGTTGATCATTCGAAATTACGCATTCAAAAATATCTGGATCAAAACGATTTGTTTTCGAAACGGGTACGGAAGAATGAAGTTTTTTTGAGAGTGGATATTTAGTTCTTTTCATTAAGCGTAGTTGAGGTTTTACTCAACTTTGGGACTGTTTCGTAATGACACCATTGACAGCATACCTTAAACTGAAGGTACCATGCGGAGAAAACAGTACCCCTCAACGTCCTAACAATAAAAAATATTTCCCCCCGTCGTCTGGTCGTTGGATTTTTGGTTAAAAAGTATATCATATTTCAGTGTGATAATGATCCAAAGCACACATCTAAACTATTCTTATTCAACTATTATTAGTTGAACTCTTGATAGAAATGTTCAAAAAGTACATCCAACAATTACCAACTGTGTGTGTCATGCAATTCAAAAAGAATCGAAATAAAAATCTGTCGAAAGGTTGATACAATTACTAAACGGATTATCGAAATTACGTACGGAATTAATTGTAAATAAAACGAAATTATAGGAGATGAATATTTTGACCGATAAGTAGAACGCAAACGAAATGAGGTAGAGAGTGTGGCCTTGTATTATTCGGTAGTTGTAAATCTTCTCTAAACATATGCCAAATTTCGTTGAATTTCATGTACCAGTTCTTCTCAATGGTCGTTGTCATGGAGACGTGTACCCGATGTGTCAACGTCAGTGATGGAGCAGCACGCACTGATAAAATTGTTAACGCTCGAAAATATGACTCCTACGGAGATTCGTCGTCAGTTAATAGCCCTGTTTATAGCGATGACGCTGTGGACAGGAGTATTGTTAATCGCTCGGCCATTAAATTTCACGATAAAGAACTACTCGGCAAAGTGAGTATTCTTGACGAAAAGTGCAACGAATGGCATTTGTAACGTGTGGACAATTCAATTCAAATAGGCCATCAAATTCCCTAAAAATCCATTGCCAAAGGGGTTTGGAATATCTGAGGAACGTGTTCAAGTTGAGGTACTCTAAAATCCGCTCCGGATGAGGAGTACCATACCGTTCGATGAAAACAAACAACGTCAACATTTACGGAACAACTTTTTCAGCAGTATCGAGACTTACTTTTAAGCATTCCGATCGGGCAGGCACGTTTTGAATTTTTCATTATTACTCTAAAAAAAAAAACCCAAAACATGGAATTACCAATATTTTGAATTGCTCTAAAAAGTTCAAAATTGAAGCCGTCGTAAAAAAATTTCGCCTAAAGGTTGATTTCGGATAGCAGAGATGTTTATTTGAAAGCAGTTATACTGCGGAAGATATATAGAGGCCTTGGCAAAAACTGGAAACAGGTGTCGGTCAAGCAATACGAACCCGATCATCTTACAGAAGACAACGTAAAGTGATTATCCTTGAAGTCAAAAGCGCACTCAGGATTTTTTTTTTTTTTTTGGTCGGGGCTAGAATTTAGAAGATGAGTAAGGGTGTGGTAACTCGGTACCTCGACTAGCGCTCATACAATAGCTCTACTTCCACGCAATTCCACACTGTTCTTACTCATCCGATTAATCTTCTATCCCTTTCCAATAATAAAGAAGGACTTCAAGCATTGGCGCACTGAAGGGGGTGCCGTGGGGCCATTGCTCCTCGCAAAAAATCTTCGAAATCTTAATTTCGTTTCGTAATGTTTTGTTTTACTTAATTTTTTTTTTTAAAAACATACATATTTACTTTTGGCTTATAATATTACAAGTATAATGTTATATACTTTTAGCTAATTTTTTAAAAATAAAATTCGTATACTTACCTAATTTGTGCTTATTACAAACATAATGTTACGTTTCTATTGTTATTATTATTTTTTTTTTTTAAATAAAATTCGTCAGTTTTGTAATTTTTTTTTTTCTATTTTTTAAGTTTAGAAACAAAAAATGTGTGTACAGCGGCATTTCTCGATGTCCAACAGGCTTTTGATAAAGTTTGGCATAATGGTCTATTATATAAATTAAAAATTTTGTTACCAACTAGGTTATATCTCTTGTTGAGTTCATATCTGCATAGCCGATATTTCCAGGTGCGCTATGAACACACGTTTTCAGAACTATATCCAGTTCAAGCAGGAGTGCCCCCAGGGATCAGTTCTGTGGCCCACGCTGTACTTGATATATACAGCAGACTTTCCTGTACCGGAATATGTTCAGGTAGCTACATTTGCTGACGACACGGCATTACTTGCGTCACATTCAGATCCGAAGATAGCAAACGACAATCTTCAGAAGGCCCTTATCGAAGCAGAAAGCTGGTTTAAAAAGTGGAAAATGCAGATCAACGAAAGCAAATCGGTAAACATTCATTTCACGAATAGAAAAGTCATAACCCCAACTGTTAGGATAAATGGACTGGAATTGCCCGTGAGAACAACAGTTAAGTACTTGGCATTACACCTAGATAGTCGTTTAACATGGAAGCAGCATATTCAAACAAAGAAAAGAGAAATAGACATTCGTGTTAAAAAAATGTACTGACTTCTAGGAAGAAATAGCGTTTTAAGTATTGATAATAAACGTTTGATATACACAAGTATCTTGAAGCCTATTTGGACCTACCTTTGGAGTTGTGCTAAACCTACAAATCTGAAGATAATACAGACCGCGCAGAATAAAATCCTAAGGCTCGTAACCAAGACGCCATGGTGTATGTATCAAATCAAACTTTGCATCAAGATTTAGGGATAGAGTATGTGACAGATGTTATTAAAACTCATGCCCGAAGACACGCAGAAAGACACTTGGAAAGTCATCCGAATAAACTTGCTGCTGGACTGCTACATACTGCTAATGATAGGAGGCGGCTGAAGCGTAAGAAACCTCATGACCTTGTTTAAGGTAAAGTTTATCGGGTAGGTACTATTGGGTACTTCTCCCTTCATGCTAAATACTTCCCTGTTAAGAATATTGCTAAATGGCCTAGATGGCCAGTTTGTAATACAATAACAATTTAAAAAAAAAAAAAAAAAAAAAAAAGTTGTAATTTTTAAAAAAATAATAATATTCGTTAATTTTTTATTTTTTTATTTTAATTTACAAACCACGGAAATAGATTGGTACTTAGTCGAGGTACCGAGTTACCACCCCCTTACTCATCTTCTAATTTTCTAGTCCCGACCAAAAAAAACTCCTGAGTGCGCCTTTGACTTCAAGGAGAATCATTAACCGCTCGCACGATGAAGCGGAACCGGTTACTGTTTATTTGAAGGAAGTCTAAAAAGAATTTCTTATTGACGGAATCAATAGCTAGCTTTGTGTTGAGCGAAAGGGGTTTTAATGGCGACGGTATTGAATAAATATGCGACTTCGAAAAAATTGTACATGTATTTAGTTTCCATTTCATCCGACATCAATTTTCATTCTCGTTTTGAAAGCGTGCGTAACTTTGTAATTGCACCATTTTAAAATGTTTACTAAATATGTTAGAGACGGATTGAGCACATCTTTTTTCGGTAGGGAAATTACGTAATTACACGTAATATCCTTATATGGTAAGCAGTAGATTTGAGGAATACGACTTTTTTTCATAAGGAAAATCAAATAGCGACCAACACCTCTTTAAACAATTAAAAATGTTTTAAAAGTACGTAATTATTAAAATTTAGATTTTGTTTTATTTTTAGGCGAGGAAAATAAAACGAAATTATAAAATTATACCTTAAAGATGGTAGTTTAGAATTTGAATAGTAAATTACTAGACGGAATAAAACGACACAGTATTCCTTATTAGATACTTTAATTCTTTTTTATTTATTTTAGTTAGTAATCCGATCTGAATTCTCTTTGTTCGTGAGCAAGTTTAAATATATATATGTATATTTCTCATTGAACTCTATTTTAAATTAAAATTGTAAAATAAAACTTACAAATAAATAAAAAAGACAAAAGATCGACGACAGTTGCGTCTAAAACAGAATGAAAACGTAACATTAATAGTTTTATTAGAAAATAGCATTAAATAATTATTAAATCTCTATAGGTATAACATTTATAGACATTTTTTTTTTATAATATAAATTAAGTTCCTCTGTTCTTTTTCCACGAGGTTTTGGTTCTAGGAAGGGGCGCTGTACCCTATCACACCGCTTGGATCCGACACTGAATATATTTTACCGAAAATCCTTTGTAATTTACGTATTTTTTGGGAGAACTAATTTTTAAACACTTGTGTACATATGCAGTATATAAAATACATCTGAAAACACGCTCTTTTTATACGGATTTTAACTTTAAATCATAGTCATCATGAATACCGGATGTTCCGGAAACATCGAATTATTTATACAATTAATTAACTATTTTTTACTTTTTCTGTGAGTTTATAATAATTATTATTAATATAACAATTGAATTTAGTGTATTCTCACACGTCACGTTCATCCAAAATAACTAATGAAATAATAAAATTATAAACACCGTAAAAAACATCTTCAGATTAAACATAAATTAGTAAATAGAAACGTCTTTTTTAGGAGAAATACCTAATATCTTTTTAGTATTAAAAACAAAAAATATATTAATCAAAATAAATGTAGTATTAAATCTTTAAAACCCGTTAGAAATCATTTATTTTCATTTATAAAATAAAATTTCAAAAAGAAACCTGAACATTCGATTTTTAATTTAGACAAAATTAAAATAGAAATGTATACATATATACATATATATATATATATATACAAATTATTATTAATGCCAAAGAAGTCATCTGATGAAATTATCAAATTAGAAATGAAATATGTATCTGTTGTTGAATTTTTTCGGAAAAAACTAATATTTCCTTATTGAAAAGAAAACCGATTAGTAAAGTTGAACGCCATGATTGGAATCTACTATTTGTTATACTGTTTATAATTTTATTATTTTATTAATGTAACGGTTAGTTTGGAAACATGTCTAACTATAACTATTTCAAAATAAGTAAGCGAGTTAGTCTGTTATAGAGTTTTTCACAATTTCTGAAAAAAAATTTCGGCAAGTTTTTTTTTTTTTTTTTTTTTTGCTTATCGCACAAATTCGTTAATTCCATTCAGGGGTAACCTCGGTAAAATCACAACGTATTTTATGTGCTTGACACTCGGTAGCGTATGCGTCGTGCATAAGTCTGACTTGCAGCCTTTTTGTTTTGATCAAAATAGCGCGTTCATTAGTGAAAATATTTCTATTCTCAACGTTTCATATAAGTCTCCCGACGAATTTCTTAGTATTTTACCAGTCCAGAGTGTACCATCTAATGGAATGCGATATTTTCGTTCGATGTAAAAAGTAAATAAATAAATAAGGCCGAAAATAAAATTTTGCCCTATGAACGCTAATTTCAAACGATCTTTTCCAATAGATATACTGCGCAAAAGTCGTAAAGTTAGAAGCTGGATTTTTAGACTAAAGTTCCAACCACGGGCCCCGGGTTTGTTAAATGTGTGCTTGGTACTCAGCCGGCTGAACCATCCAGTGTATTCGTTCTGACAGCTGGAAAATAAATTCTTCTTACGCATGCGGTACATCGGATATCTGCCAGCTTCATCTCGCCGAAACCCCTTCTATTCAGCGAGCAAATTGCTACCGACAAATCAGCTATTCTACCAACAATTTATGTTGCTGCCTGTGCGCGTCTGTTGTGCTACTTATTTCCGAAATTCTCCACGCCGTCCAGCTCGACTGCCCGCCCCTTAGCTGCTCTTCCACTTGAACTAGTTTAAAAATCACACCAATTCAGCCCGCGTTCGCTACCTCGTCGTCACATGTTGCCGGTCTACTGCCGTGTTTGTCGGTCTCGGTGCATTATCAACAGTTTCCCATTTACAGGAGCGCTTTCCTCGAAGCATACTGAGTACCAGTTCTTTCGCTCATTGCTATGCAAACGTACGCTCGATTCAAATTTTCGCCTACATCTCCATCACTAAGCCGAATTATAACGACCTTTCCTACAATCCCGAAGCGCCTTATAATATTTCGCCTTTACTCGACGATGATAAAATTTTTAATTTTTAATAAACGCTATTCTCTCCGAATTATACGAAGCAAGGGCACACTATATAATATGAACATGTTAGCTTAGGAGTGACTTTTTTTCGCTTTTTTTCTTTCGTACTTATCTTTTCTTGCATTCATTGTATTACGTAATTCACGAAACGGTAAGATGAATTGTGATTATTTTACATTGTAACGACAAATTTGTTAATCGCTTAAGATGGATATACTAAGGTACCTAAGGGCGGAAGACTGAAAGCAGTCCGTCTTCCTCTAAAAAATTTGAATTAGTACCCCGTATGTTATCGCACCTTTATCCTCCTTTCAAGTGCCTTGAACTTATTATAATTTTCAATTAAATCAGCGGTAGATGAACAAGGTCTTGTTGTTTAACGATTTACTTACTTTCTCAAAAAGATCTCTAGGGTACGATTGCCAAAAATACGGTTATTTTCTGCAGTAATGACTAAAATAAATAATTTTATGTTACTTTTATATGCAAGAATAAAAGTTTTACGAAGTTTATAAAATGTACAAATATTAGTTTCTACCCACAACTTTGCCTATCTCGGTTTTTTCGGAACTAGAGAGTTAGTTTTTCTTCTCAGTTTTCCGTTTCTTAGCCCATATTACCAATATGATAATTAAAATAAACTATAAGTATATTCCGCAACAGTAAACTGCAATAGGTGGTGAAGGTTTAAAATTTAAATATAATATTCGCGATGGCAACTACTGGAATTTCTGTTGCAGGATTTTTTAATAACTTCTCGGTAATTTAAACTTGGAAAATATTCTAATGAAATTAATTATTTTATGGAATATGACTGTTCGAATGTGTGGTAAAGAAGTTAATAAATACAGTCGAAGCCGCTTATAGGGGAGAGACATCGGGCAAAAGTCATTTGTCCAACCGGCCGTCTTACTAAAGCAAATTTTTTAAAATCTCTTATTTAAGCGAGTGGGTGTTAAAATAAGTTCTTTTTTTTTGTTTTTTACCAATTACCCAGAAACAGAAGGTAAAGAAAGAGATTATATTTTGATGCGATCAGAAATTTTATCTAAAAAGGAACAAATAGTAGGAATAATTAGTGGGGAAGGAAAGGACAGGATATGTAGGAAGCACAATAAGGAGAGTAGAAAGTCCAAGCTTCAGCAAATAAGAATACAAGGCAGAACGCTCCACGGAGTAAGATGAACACTGGAAAAACAAGCTCTATAACGTTGTTATTAATGCGTAGATTATATGGAAATTAATCTGCGTCACTGTCGTCATAATCTGTAACTTAATCACTGGCGTGTTGTATTTTGTACAACACGCGCTTTATGTTAGAAAAACTTAGTTTTTTTTTTCTTTTTTTCTTGACTATTTGTGATAATACATTATTTAACTGGTAGTGGATCTATACGTTTATGAGAGATTTTGTAATTTAATTAATGTAATAATTTATTTTAAAAATATGTCCTTTTTTTGTTCCCACTAAATAAAGGATTCCAAAAACTGCCATAATTTCTGCACGACTGGTATCTCTTTACAATTTCTCTCACATTTATACGTTTCTTGTATAGTTTTAATATAATTATTTGTATGTATGACAATCTCGTCTATCATCTCAATGGTAATAAACTTTTGGAAAGCTCCAATTTCATTTTCAACATCTCGTGTAACGCTTTTTGGGCCGGGGAATATTTTCATAATATTTCTCCGTTTTGTCTTCGACTTTTTGGAATAGGTTACTTTACGCCATATAGTTTCCTTATCTTTTCCTCAAAACCGGTCAGAATTATCAAAGAGGGTTCAACAAAAGAATAGAAATAAGAGCAAATCGAAATAGATTGACCAGGTAACATTCCAGAGCTAAATATGTTTTTATTGTTGTACTTTTTACAACAGTGACAGTGATGGAGGGTTAAGAGAAAAATACGGTAGGCATGATGCATTAGGTAAAAATATATCTATCCTGATGTTTGTAAAAATTGTTCATTTATTGTAAAAATTGTTTATTTATTGTAAAAATTGTTCATTTATTGTAAAAATGTGTTATAGTTGTTTGGTGTAAGTTTTTCATCTGTTGTGTTTAAATAAAACTTGCACAGTTATCTAACGATGCCTTAGTCCAACCTTTGGTTGTGTACCAGGCAATTGTTTATATGCAGTACGAATGTGTACACGCACGCAAGACTACATTCGGAACTGATTAGTAATCGTTTGATTTATATCGACATATACAAGTGCAGTCCCGTGTGGGTCCGCTGTGTACTGACCTAGCGCGCATATGATGATATGCATGTTTGCCATTGCCTTCCACGTGATTATTAGCGATTATTTTATTTACTTATTTATTCTTGTAATAAGTTCGTCGTCGCTCGGGATCTGATCTAAAAGTCTCGTTTATAACCGACGACGCGACGTGTTATTGTATCTCTAAAACGAACTAGAATAGCCTTTATTTCATTTTTATCAACTCGCGGCATGGTGAAAAGTAACATTATGCAATTTATCTGCCAGCAATAATTAGTGCGATGATTAAAACCAATTATTAGTGACACTCTAAAGCTGACCAAATACTCTAGATCATTCGTTATAATTATAGTTTTAACGTTTTCTACAACAAGGCCATTTGTGATAGCCTCACGAGCGATTATTGAAAATATTAATATTCTAATCATCACTTGAAACGATAATAAACATGCCGATCCTCTGCGTACTTATTTTTCGTTACTGTGGCTTTTATTTTAATATAAAAGTTCGCATTAATCTATACAGTTGTCTTTGAAAACCCTTGTACAAATGATGAAATATAACTCTATTCGTTATTTTGCTTAAACTTCACAAAAGTCTATTAAAAAATTGACCATATACTTTTTAACGGTATGTATCTTTGTACATTAAATGAGGAGCGCGCATTGAGATAAGATCTCGTTTGCTCGTATAAGAGAGCATAAATTGTATAATCGGTGGTAAATGCTCCGGTACTTTTAGTCATATTGAGAAGGAAAATAATCTGTCAGAACTTTTCTAGCAGTACAAATTAGCTTAGCAAAACAGAGATAGATTTTTAAGTTGCCAATATAAATCATAGTAGATGCTATTTGATCGCGCGAAGAAAAATGCTCGATACATAAAACACAGCTTCATCAGTGTCGAGTAATAACTGAATTTCGATTTGATGATCTTTGCTCGCTTTCTTGTTGCGTTTGCCAGGTTTTCTGAGTACATCTCTGATGTTAGTCAATAAAAGCGCGTTAAAAACCATACTCACACATACAACAACTGTGCAAACAGCCAATCAGACTGAGCGTTTAACTAACCAAATACTTCTCTCTACGGTAGCAAAGCAAACTGTAAACTGCGCATATATATATGTTTAATGGCGGAATTTATGCTGCGACACGATCGCTATATCCATCAGGTAGCAGTAAAGAGGTACTTCTAACGGACTACTATATATGTTTTCTACTGAGCGATCTAGCGTACTAGCAAACAGCGAAAGCGGCTAACTTTGAGATTTATGTAATTTGCCTACACATAAAAAAAAAAAAATTAGCCCGATTTTCGGCGTCTTATTTTTCTATTTCTTTTCCGACTCTGTACTCTTCCTAGTATGATACGATTTGACATAGAATTTAAAATAATGCGTAAATCAATTTAAAATTAAATATAAAATTATTTGCAAATATGGCAAAAATTTCGAAGCATTATATTTTTCGGTTAGGTCTTCTCTTTCAGGGAATTTTACATAAAACACTGTAAAATGATTTATTATTGACAATAGATTTTATTATTAATAATAACAAAATTCTTTAAAAAATAAATAAACTCAAATTTAAAAAAAAATTAAAATTTTCTTCAAATAAATTTAGATATCAATTTTCTCTGAAACAAATTGAGTTTTTTATTTTGTGGAACTTTCAAGTGGTTTCTTAAATTGTTTTTGTCTGCGTTGTTAATTTCATTTTAACATTTTACTCTTTTAATAAAGTAGCGAAGAAATAATCAAAATATACATATACAAGTCGATCTCTCACGCCATGGAGACACTCCCGCGTGATTTGTCTTTTATAATTCAACGATACATATAATCGAAACAAAAATGTTACACGCCGCAGTTGATTCGTTCGTTTTCAAACGGCCATTGCATTTCGCTTTCAAACAAACCGAGAAAGAAAACATAAATGATCTTCCGAACGTTATAACGCCATACCTTCTGTGGGATAGTAGAGGTAGACGCGAAGGAAAAATGTAACAGATTTCGTGACAGGGTTTCTAAATAATGAAAAATCCGGTAACAGCACATTTTATTATTAGCCACAGCGCGTAGTAAGAATATATGACAAAGCTATTAATGTAATCTAGGCCGGTGATTTTAATTATTTTTTA
Organism: Icerya purchasi; assembly: GCA_039619475.1. Classification (NCBI taxonomy): domain Eukaryota; kingdom Metazoa; phylum Arthropoda; class Insecta; order Hemiptera; family Monophlebidae; genus Icerya; species Icerya purchasi. The sequence goes on from CM077115.1 coordinate 56,132,262, forward strand.
CCCGTATTGACTGCGCCCTATTTAGGAAATACACTTTAGCAAACACATTCTCTTTCCCCTTTTTGGTCGACTCTACTGAATTTCCCGATACTACTAACGGAATCGGAAGAGGCTTAATTATCATCGGATCAGATTAATTTACGATTAAATGTTTTCTGGCAAAACAGCGACGAGGAGAGACAGACAGTTGTCGGTTTGTTCTATCGGCATGCGGACGCGGAGAGATTGCTCTGATAAAATTGTCGTTAATTTTAATCGAAGAAGCGTATAATTAAACTCGCAGCACAAAACGGCGACATTAGCGGACAGGGTGCACTTAAAAAGAGTTGCTCCGAGTGAGTACGGTAAAAATTTATGGCAACCGGCGAGGACACAACTTCAAACCGTTAATGAGCAAACTCGATTTCCGAGAACTCTCTACCTCACGCCACTATTTCTTCTCATCGCTTTTCCATTTTCTTCCGTTGCGCGAGTCTCAAGTTGTTCCAATTTAATTTTTTCCCCTTCTCTTTTTTCGTCTTTTTCCGACTTATATCAGTGCATGGACGATGCTCTAGTAGCGGACTCTTCTTTAAATTGGCTATATTGTGATGTTAAATTACAGCAGTCGGAAAAGAGAGCCGGACGACGCTGGACCATCTGTCACACTTGATTAACGTACGCTGAACACGGCGCTGAAAACAAAATATGGTAGCTGAACGGTGTTTAAGATAGAGCAAATGACTACGGTTAACAGGACGGCGGCATCGGTAGGGAACGAGGATGGGGCAATTTAATAATAGCCGCGTAATAAGGGTAGCAGCCCGAGAGAAGATATGTGGTGTCAGTTCAACTAGGCGAACTGTGCACTTGAACAGAGTAGAACACTATAGTGAACGCACCGTGCAGAAAAAGTATGCGGACAGCGGCAACGTTCGCCGAGTGGTTGGACGTGTTCCGTTTTCGAAATCAGATTCCACCGATAGCCCGGCAAAAAAACGCATCACGGAAATGCAATCAGAGCAGGTCAGTTTGAAAGTCAAAAACTTTAAGCGATAACTTTCGCAGAGCAGCGAAAATGTTTAAAACTTTTAAAATAATCCAACCGCGCTCGGGCCGATGTCAATGTAACCATCGACTTCCTTTAGCAGCCGCCTCATTGCAATAATACGTCATTTACCTTCGACCATATGTTGTGAAAGAATTCCGTCCGTTTTAAATTGCTTCCGATTTTTGGCGTTTTTTGTTTGTTTTTTTTTTTTTGGACTTATTACCCCGGAGTATTTTTTGGATTTTTCTAAATGCGAAATGGCATTAACATCTCAGACTAGCAGAATATATACTCTGCCTATAAAGCGACTGCTTCTATTAATTAAAAGCCGTTAAAATTTAAACACAAAAACGGATGGAGAAAAAGTTGAAATAACCACACCGTGGTGAGGCAAAGCACTTTCTGCGCCCGATCTTTGGTCCGAAGAACATAAAAAATAACTCGGCCAAAATAAGCAGCATCAGCCCCGGCTGGAATGAAAGTTCGCCGTGTTTATTAATATTCAGCCGTAAACTTGCCAAACTTTAAATAAACAATTGTTCGCAGTTAAAGTACAAAAAGAAGCAAAAGAGCAGGTGTTTTTTCTACTTTCGTACACACTGCACATAAACATACGTAGCGTATTCTAATTTTAAAAATGTGTTTCTCGTTCGCGATTTTTGATCAGATAATAATCGCATTAATTTATTTCGATTTGAAAGAGATCCCCTTAATTTAAGAACGTTTTCGAGAATGTTCCTGTTGCATTTGTATAAAGGTGTTATACATAATGATTAGTGCCGTTTTGCTTAGTACATTGTGAATCTTAACTTCACAATCCCGACGCTCTGTCAAGGGTATCGAACACACTTTACTTTACTTTATGTTTTTACGTTTTCTGTATCGAGAAATACACCGAGCTACCGTAATTGATTAGGTAGCTCTGTTCGAGTGAAATTCGAATTCCGCTATTGTTATAAACAATTATCACCACAAATATGCGTATAAAAAAAAAAAAAAAAGGTAAATAAATACATGTACGTACGTAGGAGTAAACGAATCAGTTCACTAAGTGAAATCAAAAATTTTCAAATATTCTCGACGCAGAAAATAAACCTATACCACGATGGGCTTTTGGTGTAATCTCACTGCGTACAACGGTGGTGGTCCGTAGAAATTAAAAATTACTATTTTAAATTTATAGAAGATGAAGAAAGTCATTTATTTCCAAGCACGAATAAACCAACCGCTGACAAGTCAATATGGAATGATAATAAAATTCATATCCGAACGGCTCAATTCCGTTCTCGTCGTCGACGAATAATAACTCTGATAATGAATTTCGAGATCGATAAAAAAGAACACAAAATTCGATCATTCAATCACACTGTTTTCAAATAAAACTTCAACTTACTGTCTTATAAGCAATCGAATACGATTGAAGAACTGAAATCCTGTATCCAAACAACAATGAAAAACTTAGGTCCAATACGAGGTGTGTTTATAAATCGGCGGCAATTTTTTAATTGTACAAATTGTATTAAGTGCCGTTTTTTTTTTTTCCAGGTGTTATATTAGTAAATTTCGTACAAGGGTAGCGTACCGGATGTTTAGTCTGTTGTCAAAAATGTTGCATATGTTTACAGTTTGGGATTTTTTAAAAAAATGGATCAGAGAATTTTCATATTAAATTCTGCTAATAAAATGGAATAATGTGCAGCAATGTTTTAAAAATCTGAAATATTGCTTTTAACGAATCTGCTTTGGGTAAAACAAGTGTATTTACAAGTAGTATAAGCGCGTTTCTAAGATGATGGTGAACATTGAAAACTCTCCGGCACATCAATAACCGATAAAAATATGAAAAAGATGAAAGAATTGATTTTATGTACGATTAACGAATCACCATCATCAGAAAGTGGTCGCTGATGATAGTTGCATATAAATTGACTCGTGCCAAAAATTCTTTTTATTTTGTCTATGGAAAAAATTTGTTGCAAAATTGTTGAACAGCAAAGAAAAACAGTGGTCAATACAAGTTTCTCAAAGAAATGAAGTCAACAATGAAGCAGAACTACTGAAAAACAGGCGATGAAACACTTACAGATATGACGTCAGATTCAGTGGTCCTAATAAAGGCATTTTGGAACGCCAAGACCAAAAGAAGCTCGACAAGTCTGGTCGACTGTAAAGGTTGCCACCACTGCGTTCTTAGATTTGTACGGCATAATGCGCCACGAGTTTAAATAGCAAACCAATATGCTACCGACGAGTTCAACACTGCTTAAATAATTCGTGAAAAACATCCAGATATATAACGGAACAATTCACGGTTTTTCACACCACGATAATGCGCCTGCTCACACACTTCATTGCTTGTTCACAAAAAAACAAAAAAATCACTACAATAATAATGACTTTTTTTCTGGTTCCCAAAAATCAAGAAATCCTTAAAGAACGGTCGTTTTCAGGCTTAGATGCGATAAAAAGTGGATCGCTGATGGAGTTAAAAGTTATCCCAAAGACCCGCTTCTTCTCGCTTTTTCTTTTAAAAAAAAATTCCATCTGCTATCCTCCTATTGATATGTAAAAGTTTTCATATCAGATCACGGTATCGGATATTTACGTTTCCTACTTTTCTAATAATTATTCATTATTCTTCCATCCTATTCGTGGTTTCTTTTGCATCCCTCTTTTCGACGCCCTTTGTTCGAATACGTTTTGGCCATTCTGTGCTGCCTACCTCCAGATTTCGCTTTTCCCCGATTTTCTGTCCTCTCCATCCAGATGATGCAGTTATTTGTGACATCGATCACGTGTTCTTTCAGTGTTCATCTCTTTCTGTGGAACATTTTGTATTCCTATTTGTTGAGGCATGGGCTTCCTACTCCTTATTGTGCTTCCTATATCCTGTTTTTTTTCTTCCCTAATAGTTATTCTTGCTATTTGTTCCTTTTTATCAACGATTTTTGATCAGATTAAAATATAACCGGCTTCTTTCTTTTCTATTTGTTTCTGGGTGAAGATCCTTAGTTGACGAGCTCAAGAAGAATAAAAAAAAAAAAAAATCGAGTTCCGGAAGGTTTTCAGGAGGAAGAATAAGCATATGATATCTAATGGCAATTAGTTTGCAAGGGATAACATTGATGTGAACGAATCAATAACATTTTTTTCTAAAAAAATGATAATTCTCCTTATTTTTTCTCGTGGTCCCAGATAAGTCAGCATTCTCTGTAAAGTTAGAGAATCTCTTACTTATTTACAAAACGTAATTCTTCATTCCATTAAAGAATACGAAGAATCTGTAGTGATACACCAGTTCATCTGATGCTACCTTGCAATACTCAGACCCATATTTCTTATAGAAGTATTCTTAGAAAAGTCTTCAAAAAAATTATAAATAGACGATTAATTTAACTGCTGGAGTCAAAAAATTTAATATCATAGTTCCAGTATAGTTTTTTTTTTTTTTTTTTTTCGAAAAAACACCAGTCCACTTCAGTTCCGCATTTATAAGCAAATGCAACCTTCCTCAATAGTTTTCAACTTCGAAAAAACATATTAAGGTTGTCTAGCGATATCATATCTATCAGACGTAATAAGACTAATGTCACATATGGAGCTTTAGTCAATCAGAAGCGAGTATATTTAGTCATGTGACCTCAATCAAAAAACCGTTCGCGGAGAACAGAAGTTGGCCGATTTTTTCGATCTGATGCACAAAATAAAAATTTTGTTTTTTGTTTGTTTTTACTGAGCTCGGAAAGTATCCGCAGCCTCTTTCCCATCATCCGCCGTACGTAATCAAAAATATTAAATTCCAAAATTAGTCTAAGTATTCTATCTGGGTTACAAAAACTAACCTCATATTCTCTTTCCCGTCAGACTGTATAAGATCGAATTTGAATGTAAGTATCAAAATTTTGATCCAAGTACGCCATTCCATCGTTTGAAATTAACCCAGCCCCGATCGCCCATGCAGATACACTCGCTACCAACGGATCACCAATGGCGGGCATCATACTTTCACACATACACACACAGGGAATATTTTTATTTTTCAACGATTATTTTTAAATGCTTTTTCACAAAAATGTGGACTATGCAAATATGCAGACGGTTGCTTCATCCTGGAACAAACATATCATTCGTTCACGGATGACGCGATATCCATATGAAAGACGTAAGATAATTTACGATTCTACATCTCCGCCTAATATACACACAAAACATACCTATTTATATACCTATTTATATATATATATATATATATATATATATATATATATATACAACTTAACATCATGGCTGTCTACTAACGTTTGCCTACGCTATACAACGCTTATCATTCGTAGACGTGCATATAAGATTGAAAAAGCTGTTGAATAACTGTGAAGTTTATTAGTTTCTCAAAGGTTGAAGTGCACGCGTTTAAATTCACGTCAAGTAAAATACAGAAGTATTTCAATTTTTCAATTTTTAAGTAATAATTTGACTCGCTTGAAAGTCGTTTCCTTTTTATATTTTAAAAATAAGTCAAGTCAGTGAAGTTTATAACGAACGAAATGTAATTTTAACCGGAATGAATAATGACAATAACATCTCCTCGAATAGTAATTCTGATGCAGCAACGGCAACAGCACAGATTTTATTCAAAATTTTTTCGAATACTCGGATGAAGATGCTGTTATTTCAAATATAATACTGGATTTACTGTCACCATTACATGCGCATTTTCAAATTTCATCAGCATCATCACCCCTAATGGAATCACAACCGTTATTTCCCATTATTCAGTTTATTTCAGACACTGTATCTTCAATTCTATTAGCATCATCAACGGTCATTTCATCCCCGCCGCTAACACAGATTCCTCTTCTGGTATTTTCGCGTAATCGTCTCAATCACTACCGCAGCATTCTCACTCGCACCGGCACCTGTTCCTCCGGTACTAGCACCTCCGGTATTGGAATTACCATAAAAAATTCGATCTTACCAAGCCATTATATGTGTGTAAGATCGGAAGGATCAGCAGAACATAAAAAGCTTTTATGCGCGCCGTGCTGGCTGGCAATTTAATGTACTTGAATGTATTTACAATTTCTCAGGTTTGAATTAAGCGAAATTAAACAATTTGAAAGACGAAACAGAGTGACCATTAATCTTTAGAAATTTATTGAACCGGACACAGTAAACACCACTACATGTACTGTTTAAATGGTACGCGCATTACAAAAAAATTTTGATCGCCGATCACACACAAATATACTATTTTGGGAAACGAAGATAAAGATATTCAGTAAATTGTGATGCAAATACAGCTAGAGAACATAAAATATACGTTTGCGCTGGTCACGTCTCGATGCGATGAATCTAAATTATGACCACCTCAACGGTATCTGCTGTGACATAATAGTTGACGGAATATGTTCAGTATATAAATAAATTTCCACTTATAAAAAATAACTTTTTATTCTATTTCGCATAAAAATAGCATTGTACAGTACATAGTTATATATATGTATATATATATATAAACTCGGCCATTTTGGCCTCGCAAGGGGCCGTGCCCCATTGACCCCTCTTGCTTTCATTTATGTCTCTTTCTCTTCTATACTTTGTATACAAGGATCAAAATTTACAACGTAATTCTTACTGGCATCAACACAAAAAGAAAAACATAATCACAAAAATCCTATAAAATGTAACAAACGTTACATAAAATTGGGACATTTTTTCGAATGGGGGTAGCCTAAGAATTACGTTGTAATTAATATAAATATTAATTACAACGTAATTCTTAGGCTCCCCCCTATTTGAAAAATGTCCCAATTTTATGTAACGTTTGTTATATTTTATGGGATTTTTGTTTTTTTGTTTTTTTGTTTTTTTGTTGTTTTTTTTATACGAGTAGTTAGTGCCTATATGGCTATTACTCGATTAAAGGTCATTTATATATCATTGATTATTTTTGTTTTAATAATAAAATCAGTAAGCATTTGGAGGTTGTTTATGTCGAGGATATTTTTTCTCAGTTGATTATCGCGATGATGGTTGTATTTCTGGCAGGTTAGGATAATGTGATGAACTGTCAGCGGTACGTTGCAAATGTCGCATAGGGGCGGTGGTTGATTACTCAGTAGATATGAGTGAGTAATTTTTGAATGCCCAAGGTATATTCTGTTAACCACTGTTTCCAGCTTCGGTGAGCAGACATTACCAATGATTAGCGGCCAAGCGTCCACGCTTTTCTTTGAATATCCAAGTATACTTGGCCGGGCCTGGAACCGCTGATTCCACGAGTGTAAGATTTCCCGACTGTACCACTGTGTAAGGTCTTCCCCCAGCATTATCGGAAGATATGTTTGAGTTGGCCCTCTTGCTACATGATTCACGATGTCATGGCCATCTATTCCTCGATGGCTCGGGATACAAACGAAAGAGATACTGGTATTTCGTTTATTTAATTCAGTGATGATAAGCAGTATTTGGTCCGCCGTTGCCACAGTCGAATTCATCGCTTCAATATACTGCAATGCTAAGACTGAACCGGTCAGATGGCAATTCCGATATCTGCAGCAAACATTGAAGTAAGGCTAACATCTCGGCCGCAAGGACTGATGTCATATTCGGCAAGCTGAAGGAATATATCCTTTTCCCGATGGAAAAGGCACCTCCGACATGTGATGATGTTTTGGACGCATCGGTGAAGCATAGAATTGAATTAGGCTGCTGGCTCAAAACGTTCTGAAGCCTTTTACGGATGTCCGTATTCGGTTGCGTTTTAACGTCGGCTGTAAGTAGATCCCAGCAGATATTTGGGGTAAATTGACTCCATGGCGGTGACACTGTTAGGATTCTGCTCATGATACCACGTAGCAGCCTCAATGGGCTTTGCAGTCCAATTTGTTGTAGCTGTTTTTGCATATGAATGCGATTTGGATGACGCTGATGAACAGCGACCTTCATTGAATACTTAATAGCGAGCATCTTCTGTCGGTAGCAGAGCGGTGGGGTGCCACTAAGATACTGAAGGCTAGCGGTCGGTGAGGTTGGGAAAGCCTTTAATGCAATCCTCAGTCCAGCGTACTGTATCATATCCAATATATTCAGTAATCGGTTACTGGCGGACGAGTAGATAATTGAACCGTAATCGAGTCTCGAACGAATGAGGGCCTTATATATGCGAAGTAGGCTTGAACTTCTTGGTCCAAAGGTTTTGTTATTGTTATTTAAAAAATGTCACAATTTTATGTAACGAAATATGTAACGAAAAAATGTCTTAATTTTATATAATGAAAGTTAAATGTTAGAATAGGATTTTTTTTCTTTATGTGTTGATGCCAGTAAGAATTACGTTGTAAATTTTGATCATCGTATACAAAGTATAGAAGAGAAAGAGACATAAATGAAAGCAAGGGGGGTCAATGGGGCACGGCCCCTTGCGAGGCCCAAATGACCGAGTTATATATATATACATATATATATATATATATATATATTGCACAATAATAATACACATAATATGTACAGAAATAGTTTTTTTTTTATTTCGTTGTTACACGTAATCTTTCTTATTCGGTCCAATTTTCGAAGATAAGCGAATCAAAAGTTCCAAAAGGCCTATTTTTCATCCCGTCTCGATGAATACAGAACCCAATACATACTACTGAATTATCTGCAATCTCGCTAATTTTAGACCAAATTTCATCAATACAACTCGTATCTATTATAAATCATGCTTAAAGTCCAACACTAAAAACACTTCGAAATCTACTCGCTGACCAATCAGCTGTTTCTTCTGCGTGATATTCCCATTAAAAAGAATTATCTCTCAGGGAACAGCAATCAAATTCTTTCGATCCACATAGAACTTCTTTTAAACAAGTCGATTCAGTCGACGTGGTGGAAAAAAAGGCTTTTCTAGAGAGATCTCTGCATCTACCATCCTTAAAACAGCATGTTTCGCTGCGTTGACGTAGAGTAGATGGAAAAAACAAACACAGATTAATCAAACAAACAACGGGCCGGAATGTGGGGGGAGCTGTGGAAATCATCGAACAGGCCAAACCGAAAGAAGAAAATTTCTGCGCATGATACTTATTCATTCATAACGGATCCTCCAGCTTTTCCGCTGTATTAGAAACCTGATCTGTGCGTTTTCTTTTCCTGTTCTCAAATTCACATCACATTCGTAACTAATTCTTCATCCGTACCGGGGTTGCCTGAGCAAACTCCCTCGCCGGACGCTGTTATCGGTTAAACTGCCAAACTCATCAGTTCAACATCATCATAAACCGGAGCTGCTACATAGCTCAGTTTGTAACTTAAAAATTTTGAAAATAATAAAACTTAATGATAATAATAGTATCTTAAATCGCTTTTTTTTTTCTTTTTTTTCCCCTCTCAACCATATTAAAATGTTTCTCATAAATATAAATTTATTAAAGTAAGATCACTGAGATTATTTTGGTAAATGAACGATTTTATTTTCCACTGAAACCGATACGATGGTGTAGAACAGATGGAAAATTAGGGAAACAGGTTGAATACATGAAGGAGTCCGTGATAGTAACGATGAAATTACGGCAAATAAGGAAGTACTTTTAAGAAATGGATAAGTAAAAGACTAAAAATGCGGAGGAATTTCCCAGCTATTATTCAAAATGAAAATTATCGATAAGAAGGAAAAAATACACGTTACGAGCCGAGAACTAACTCGAAATAATTCTTTTCAATTCTACCTTCGCTATTGGTATGTTACTGTTGATTCCCTAGATTTTAAATTACGGCCGACTGCGAAAAATGCATGTCAGAAAAAGCCTCTAGAAGTTGCGTCGTTTTGAATAAGCTCAATAAAAAGGCGAGCTGTTACGCGGAATGGACCAAGATCGGCTTTCAAATGTCATCAGACACCACGGTTTCTTCTTGGAAACTCTTGCGGAGAAGGGTGAAGGATCAAGAAAGAGTGAAATCTCGCCTAATTCGTAATTACTGTCCCGATGCTTATAAGTCTCGTGCAAGAAGTCTACGATCGGACGGACAAGATTCCTTAGCCGCTGTATCGAAACTTGCGCAGGAATTGAAGCGCAAAGCGAACGAGAAATGACAGGACAGTTTAGTCAATTTCCGTAACAATCGGATAAGAGCATTAGACCCGCGGCGCAAATAGGACGGAGGCGAAAGGGTGTTGTCGCCAGTTTAAAAGCGCACTGTAATGTCTTGTTTTTACTTATCTGTTATCGGCTATTTACAGTTTAACGACCGACATTTATCATCGAGAGAATTTACGAGTTCTTCCGGTGGTCGTGGTCGGGGGGGGGGGGGGCATTTTAAATTTTCGTATCAGAAACTTTAACGGTAGAGGTCCAGAGTACCGCTGATGAAGGCTCACCGTGCGTTATCGTTGTTTATATTTTTATCTCGTTTCTTCTATGGAACGGTTATCGGGGCCGGCGCGATAAAAAAGTAGTCCAATTCGCGCGAATGTGTTTCACCGAATGAAATCGATGAAGAAAGCGATTATTCCAAAACCAAACACGATGAACGTAATGAAATTTAGCAAGTTAACCCGGCACGCCCTTGGCAGTTGTGTTTATATGGCATTATTTAATTTGCGAAAGCCCCGATCGCGCTTAAATGTTTATCACGGGAGACGGCTGCGCTACTGTTTTAGCTTTATGTCGTTGAGCTGCTGCGTTGCTTTGAAGTTCGTCGAAAATGGATTAATGGAAAGTCCGCTTGTTAATAATCAGCTTGCCGTTTTCAGCAAGTTCAACACTCAAATTGCCTATAATGTTATACGGAAATTGGATCTACTCCAGTCGAACCGCATGCTCTCCTCAATACGACAAAGAACGGCATAATAAAAATACCGTTTCCGCCACTTTGAAGATACCTTTTACACGCCCACTCTCCGTGCCTTCGATTTTCTTCTCATTATGAGACTACACCGCGATGTCCTAATTCTTTCCCCCTCCGTCCAAGTGCTGATTATAATTAATGTTTTTTTTTTTTTCTACATTAAAGTATATACGATATGAAATGTACGAAATCTTAAATCGGCTCAATTTGAACAGGTAACAACAACCTCGTTAGTAAACGAAAAGAAATTACGCAACTGGCAAGTGGCAGACCAGGTAAATTGCGCCTTATCAAATTGTGTACTTTCACAAATCATTCGTGTCATCTGATAGTAGTTTTTATATAACATGTACACAAACGAAAATTAAAGAGGAATCCTACACGTGGTCAGTACTTAAACAGAATGTAAATATACTTTCATAAAAATGCAGGTGAAATGTTATAGTACGTATTTTTATAAGTTTTTTCGTTACAATTGAGAATAAAATAAAATGATCGACTATAACATTAATTAATCGTACGTTGATTACTTCCGTAATATGTGCACATATAATAATACACTTGCTATAACTTTGATCGCGATGTAATTATATAGTTGCGAGAAGGATAAGAGTTGATGCTAAACTGTGGAAAAATAATTTTTTTTTTTTTTTTTTTTTTTTTAACAGCCCCTTAAGGGAACTGTATGGTTATTACAATCTTAGAACTATTTCTAAATAAGTAACATTTATAACTAAAACTAATTAACATGTTGCAAAGGAATAAATCAGTATCTATTCTTTGCTATTTATATACACATACATACAATAAAACGATAAAAATTTACAACATAACTAGATCGTTCGGTTTAAATCGTTTAAGCCGTCTTGCATCTTCTGTAGTAAGCAAAAGGTCCAGAGCTTCCGGGTTCGGATGGGTATGGAGTCTTCCTTCGTGACGATGGGCATAGTCTTTAATGACTTCGTCCACCCATTTGATCCTTAAATCGGTATGTAGAGATTCGTTCCGTTGGAACCATCGAGCATTGGTTATCATACGGAGGAATTTATTTTGGGCTACTTGAATAATATTTCTATTTGATGTTTTGGTACATCCCCATATCTGTACCCCATAAGTCCAAATCGGTCTTATGATGGTTTCATAAATGAGACGTTTGTTTTCAAGTGTTTCATTTTGGAATGTCGTCCGACAAGCCAATACATTTCACGTGTATGGACAAATAATTCGAAAAATTATGCAATCGAGCTGCTGTTTAAAAAGGGTCAAAATTTATCATATAATAAATCCAACTTGTTTACTTACCATATTTAATTTTTTTCCACTTTTTCCGAAATAAATACTAAACACAATTGACGTATTTCTTTAATAAAATGTAAATATAACAAACAGCTATTAGAAGACAGTAAGTGATCGGATTTTCAGAGCAGTTACGACGATGAAAAATTTTTTTTGTTTTTCATTCAGCGTGATTTAACAGAGCGTCAAAAAAGTCAAACACGAGCACTTTCAAGTAAAAGCTTTTTGGATAAACATAACGCTAGAATAAAAATTCACGAATGGTCCAGTCTGAAAAATCGAAATACATATATTCGACACATAAACAATTCAGTTTAGAATAAAAATTCATGAATGGTATGAAATATATTCGGTATATAAATAATTAACGACACTAGTCTTAGTACCAGCGAAAGTGTAAAATTTATCAATTGATACGCATATCTATTTATATATCGATTCACAGGTATTAAGAAGACTAATACGAAATATATCCGTTAATTAGTAAATTTCACTTTCATCGATACTCTAATATAATCTTCTATGTATATATCGAATATATTTGGAATGTTTTCCGGTTCACTTCTTTTTTTATCATTCACCACCTAGAAGTGCTCGTTTGAATTTTTAACGTACTTTTGAATTCCATTTTAGATCAAGCTGAATGTAAAAAAAAAAAAACGAAATTTTTCGTCACTCTAACTGAAAATCTGATTACATATTTTTCAATTCAGTGTTTTTGCATTTTGCGTTTAGTCTTTCTTCCATAAAAAAAAAAAAAAATATTTAAATTGCAACTAAACGTATGAGATTCAGTATTTTCACAAAATTTTGACCCCCCTCTGGAAGCGTAATTTTTCCAACGTTAATTTCAATGCACGCGCAATAAAATGAATCAGCATTAGTAGAACTGGAGAATCCCACAGAATTACATCTTCGATTTTATATATCGTATAATGAAAACGCAAACGAGAAAATTATACTGCTTATATCAAATATTAACGAAACAGGAAATCTATATATTCTGATCAATTTACAGCAATCACCTCGGATAAAAATATCTATCCTCACTTAAATCTCTAAATGAACGGTAGTGATGTTTCCAGGGGGAACTGATAAAAAGTCGCTTCTCCTTTCCTGTATTACGCAAAAAAAAAAAAAAAAAAGACATGTTAACATCGAAAAATGTAAGTAAAAAAATAAGATCTCAATAGTCGGCTCGATCGAAAAACCTTAAAAACAGACACACCTGTTCAGAACGAAACGAATTAATCTTCTAATAGATTCGATCTAGAAAAATGACAGCAATTATCAGAATAATATGATCGTTATAATTTAGAATTTACGCGGCTTACTTGTTGTTATAATATGAATGTAATAGTGTAATATTTTTTGGCGTCTTTAATCTGCGTCAAAAATACAGTGAAATAGAAAATAATAATAATAAATTTATTATTACTTTGAAGTTGTTTTGAAGTTTAATTTTTTTCTTTCAATTTTGCAAAAAAAGAAAGCAGTGTATTCGAACGAGCACGCTTGCTGATTTTTACCCTTTAACAACAACAAAAAAAAAAAAAAACAAAACAGAACCCCTTCTCTCTCTTATTTTTTGTTCCATAAATAACTGGTCCTTGTTGCTGTAAAATTTTTTCACGAAGCGTTTTCGAAAAATTGAAATCATTTCAACAATCGACAGGGATGCTTCCCAGTGAAAAAATCGGAGAACGTGCTAACTAAAACACTAAAGGAAAAAACTAGACTCCGCAAATTTAATTGTGAAACAAAAAATGAAAAAAATCAAATCAAATCAAATCAAGCTATCAAGTACACACACACAAACACGGTTACGAAAGTAAAAATCATACCAGAAAAGTTTTGAAGAGACAAAGTGAGTTAAAATCGTTGGTGCTACACGTTATTAAACGGCTAGCAAGTGAAATTTATGGACACGGTAAATAGATTTAATGGAAAAGATTAATTTTTGCTTCCAGTGAACGAAAATTTTGAAATGAAAGTGATAATGAAAATAGAAGTAACACGAGATAGACAGCTCCACTGACTGCGAATCCTAAGGTAAGTATCATTATCTGAGAAAAAAGCCCCGGAGAAAGTAACGCTGGTTTGAGATGGTGGTCGAGTGGAGAGCATTGATTATCAACCGACACACGGCGTAGTACGACGTTTTTTATTGATGTAAACCGTGAAGCTTCCAAAAATTTCACTTTGTATGTACGAAATTATTTTACAAAATGCGTTTCGATAATTTTCTACTATGAGTTTTAATAATTAACAATAAAAGGGTTTCAGTAACTATATATATAATACGTTTCAATAATTTTACGTAATTATACTTCAATAATTTTGCGTAAAGTGGTTTTTTCTTTTAACTACTAAAAGTTTCGTCGGACTTATGTTCCCTTTTTCTACACATAGAAGGATGGAACCACCTAAATGCTGTCAAATCTCTTCCCCAGTGCATGAACTAAGAGCAAACGTTGCTCAAAGGGTACCTCAACATATTCCAAAAAGAAGAGGAGGGAAAAATAAGACGAATGAGAGTCCTTTTTACGATGGTAAAACAAAAGAGAATTAAATTAATACCTACGATGAATCTATTTTCATGCAATTCGTTACGTAGCGTATACTTTAATAATATATCATCCGTGTGTACATGCCCAGCGTATTCTTTATGATAATACTCGTAAGAATTTTGCTTTTTCTGTAAATGTAGTGTTGTTCATTCCGGAGTTTTATCTATGAAATCCTGTAACTTCCTTCCCCGTCATTCGTACGACTGATAGATAATTTACATCATTAATGTAACGGTAATATCAGAAAAAAGTAAAACAACTCTGATAATAATAAACAAACCTGGACTAAATCTACATAGACCAATCAAGCGACAAACAATATAACTAACCGACTTTCTTAAAACAATTAAAATGTTGTACAAAATAAAAAAAAAACAAAAAACAAAACAGTTTATACAATAATTTAAGAAATATTAAGAAATTAATCATAATAAATAAATATCATAAACCAATCTTAAAATTTAGCACCGCAATAAAATTACGCACTGGACAAACACGCCGAACTTTCTATAGATTATGTATAATGAACATATTACCGCAATTAGACACGGGCATATACAAAAGTCTTCTATGACCGAACATATAATTATGAAGATAAATTAAGTTTACATACCGATACTGATTTAGAGATTTTAAAATACGTAGCTGATAAAAATTTACTGAACTAAACAGAAATATACTATATTAATAATTTTAAAAATAATTTGATTCATAACAATCTCATTTCGAATCATCCCTATTATTTAAACTCCATAATTATATTTTAATATTTCGATATATCGTTAAATCATCGTTGTAATCATTTTTTTGATATTTCTATTCATTATTCGTAGCCTTATCTTTTTAGCTGCAATTACGGAGCATTTTCCCTTTCACATTCTCCCTTTTGCCCTCTCCACTCTATTGATTCTCCCTTTATATGCGAGCCCAACCATATCCTTTTTGAATGTCCTGCTCTTTTTCCTGAGTGCTCTCATCTATACGCCGAACTTTTGGCGTTGAATCTTCCTATCCCTTTCAATGCTTCCTTTATCCTTTCCTTCCCATCTTTAGCCGTTATTCCTCTCCTTCTTTCCTTTATACTCTCTATCTCCGATTGCCTCAGAATCTGAGTAGGTGATCTAAGTCCATGTAGTTGAGTCAGTGTTGACACCGAGCCTATTTAATAATAATAAAAAATAAATAAAAAAAGTGACGCAGTATGCGACTACAAACATGTCGGGTTTTTTTGTGCATTTTGTGAATTATTAAACTTTTCGTTCAAGTTTGTTTATACTCTAATTTAAATTAAAACCCGTTTAAATATTTCTTAAATTGTTTATGCATATTATAATTTTACTTTCTAGTTTCTACTCTAAATAAAAGTTAATTATCTTGTATAAGAATTATCATAATATCACACTGCGAGATACATCACATTCTGAAATGAACTTTATTATTTTTTCCTATTTAGTGTATTTTTTATTAAATTTTTATAGTAAATCTTGATAATGTTCTTTTTTTTTTCTTTTTGAAAGACACTTTTTGTTATTAATAGAACTGTTTTACTCATTGATTAAATCCGTTTCGTGACAAAATTTCTGTTTCAAATTATATTTATAATTTTTAGTTTCACTGCTAAAAATGGCGCATGCGCGCATACATATGCGAATTAAATTAGAACTATACATATATATATATAAGTGTGTGTGTGTGTGGCGTTCGCCGAAAAAAGGGACCTATGGTGCGAAAATATGGGTTTTGAGTTAAACATGGATTGTGTGGAATAAGATGAAATATGTAGTTTTTTTCGCAAACATTTATTTAATGTCTGAAAACACGCAAAACTGACTGAAGAAGATTGGAAAAAAGCGGAAAAACATTGAAAGTTTTTTAAAAAATCGTGAAACTATTTTTTCCCCCGAATGTTAGTTTTTTTTTGCATTTTTAAATGATTGTTTATTTACTTCGGGATTTTTTTTTAGCAATTGCCTTCCTTATTTTTTGGAATTTCGATATTCTTTTCTCCGTTCGAGCTTCGGTTATTTCCTCTTTTTTTTTGATTGTAGTTTCAGTTATCTTTTCTTTTTTTCGCTACAGACTCCTTTACAGTTGCATTCGCTGTATTCGATTACTGGTTTTTTGTCTTAGGTTGGTCAGGATTAGTAGCTACGGAATTGCGCTTTTTTTGGATCGGTACATAAAGAAACAAAATTATGATATAAGTATAAGGTTTAACTCGGACGGACCACTTTTGAACCCCAATTTTGTGATCGTTTGAAGAGCCACACGTTGCGACTGGCGTTAGAGCTGACGACAAAAAGTGGTCCGTCTGGGTAGTATTGCGTTTTTTCCCATCATTTCTTTGTTAAAATAGTATTACCCACGGCCGACCACTATTCTATGGTTCTGCTGTGGTCCAAAAGTGGTCCGTGTGAGTTAAGCCTAAACCACTAAGATTGCGGGAAGGGGGAGGGTCGTTTTCTGGCGGTGCGTTTCGTTGTAAACGTAGATGGAATGTTTTTTTGCTCTTCCGAGTTGACAAATTTTTTTGCAGGTGATTTAATTTTTTTTAAACCGGAAGTGGTGATACTTTGTAATACCTAGCATGAAAACAATACCGAATCAATAATTCGGTAAAATTAAAATTTGAGAGATGAAATTACGAATCACTGGTAATAATTGTGGGTAAAAATCTTGAAATTTTGTGTCCCACATTCACCAGTCGATTTTGCTTGCATTCGCAACAACACTGAATGTCTTATGGGTGGATCGATTAACAACTTCAAAATCTTCATAGCAATCAACGTTTGAGCGACCGAATTCTAATTCAACTAGGCCAAAATTTGGCAGCGATGCTTTAATGGGTTGATAGTAGGTTGCATACAAGCATGCATGATGCAGTACAGTATATCATGGTAGTACTACTTCGCGCAAACATTAAACGCGTTTTCCTCTAAACCTATATTTTCGCACCGCAGGTCCCTTTTCTCAGTGAATGTCACACACACACACTTCGAAACGAATGAAGAGTGTTCGATTGACAAGCACTTGACAAGATTGCATGATAAGAAGCGTGATGCATCAAATAGACGGGGGAAACCACTTTTGTTTTCTGTATAAGAAAAGAGAAGAATAAACCAGATGAAAGAAGAAACTTTTGTTCGAAGTGACGATCGAAAAGTAGGGTAAATCGAATAATCTGAAAATTAAATCTTAAAATGTTTAAATTTTTGCGAGCTATGTAATAGAACGAAGAAAGTATCATTTTAATAATGACGTCGACGCAACGCTTTCAATAATTCGGGGTCTGCTCGTCTAAGAATAATTTTGAAGTATATTTTCTAAAAACTTCGTGCTTGTCAACAACGATGACTAGAGCGAAATTTCCTAAGCTAAAGCGTAAAACGGTTTAAATGATAGTTGCCGCTCTGTAAAATAGCGATAACGATTCAGGTATCACACTTTTACCTTTTTCTTTCGATAGCACTAATAATAAATTTAGCTTAAAGTAGTATTATCGAAAGGTGATACAAGCTGTTGAAAAAGATCACGAGGCAGAAAACTGATAACGTAGCTATTTAATCGGTCTTTATGTTCCTAAGAAATGTTTTTGTGTGTTTTAAGTCAACTATCGAAGAATATAACACAGATAGGAATCAGTAATTTACAAATTTTTGAAAATGTATTTGCAAGATCGTCTTCTTCAATGATAAATTATAACAAATTAACAGGCATCAAGCATACTTTCGAAATCTGGGTTCTTGTAAAAATTATCCTTAATAGTGATCTTTTACCAAAACGCAGTATAGTTCAATGATTAAAATAGGAAACTTTTTTAATACTAACAATCAGTGAATTTATTTATTCGTATGTCTACGGGTATCAAAAATGGGTTAACATCAGCGAATAACATTACTATTACTAAACGCTTTAACCAATAATTAAACAGAGATCAGTATCGCATATGAATTTCCGCGTTTACGTCACCAACTATATTTATTCTTATACGTGTTATACTGTAACGTCAAGATTTTGTAGCCACTCTGTCGCTAGGCCCGTCAATTTGATAATCTCTTTCCAGCCACCCACCAAAGCTCGCCTCCGACATTCCTTCAGGATATGATGCATTGTCTGTTCCATCTCGCCACAGTCACGTGTCGCTTCATTTTCAAATCCACATCTCTTCATCATTTTCCCGCACCTTCCATGTTCCGTTCGGAAGCGGTTCAACCTTGTCCAGATGCTTCTTGGTAGGTCAAAGCCTGGTGGTTCGTCATCTGGATTGCGAACGATCCCTTTTCTGTCTGGATTGTTCTGACTCCATTTCTTTCTCCACTCCTGAATCCCATTAAAATTCTCGGCGATTAGTTTTGCTGAAGTTTTATGCACAGGCTTTCTGGATTTTAAGCGCTCCGTCACGTCCGTGTCCAGATGTATTGGCAGGTGTCTATATTTTCCTTATATTTAATGCATTCTTTAACCGCAGCTTCTTTTCGCCGTAACTCTGAAGGCATGATGTTGCTCAGTACTGGTAACCATGCTATTGCAGTGGATCTCAAGGTGCCTGTTATTATTCTTATGACTGAGTATAGTTCAACGTCGATTTTGTTGACATGAGCACTATTCAGCCATACTGGAGCTGCCTATTCGACAGCTGAGAAAACCAAAGCCAGGGCGGTCTGCATATATGAATTTCCGAGATGCAGTTGTTGGCAAATCTGCTGATATATACCTATATAAATTAAAAAGTAATGTGGATAACACTGACCCCTACAGGGGGGGGAGGCCGTTATTTAATATTCTCTGATTGCTTTCTTTTCCCTGCTACAATGACCGTAAATCTTCGATTATACAGAGCATCTCGTTAATTAGTCTATACAGGCTTTTGCACGGAATGATTTCGAGCAACTTTGTCAGTAATCCAGTTCGCCATACTGTATCGTAGACGGCCGAGAGGTCTACGAATGCTGCCGATGTTTTCTTATTTCGTTGGAAGCCCTGTTCTACATGCGTTGTCAACGCGTTTATCTGATCCACGCAGTTTCTGGCCTGTCTAAATCCTGCTTGTTCTATCGGTATGCTATCATCTATAATGAATTTTATACGATTATAGATTATTCTTTCAAAGGTCTTATATATGACACTTAACAATGATATTGGGCGATAATTTTCCGCCATAGAGAGATCTTTTCCTGGTTTCGGGATGGCAATTATTTTACATGTCTTAAAAAGTGGTGGGAGTTTCGCAGTTTCGAGGGTGTTGTTAAAAAGTTTGAGAATCCATTTTATAGTGTTTTTGCCGAAGCGTTTCACAAATTCTGGGTATATTTCATCTTTACCGGCTGCTTTCCCCATTTTCAGGCTTCCGATGGCTGTATTTATTTCTTGTTCGTTTACGGGTGCGGCACGTAATGATCTTTCTGCTGCCTTCCTTTTGAGTGCATTCTTTCTTTCTCTTACTTTTCTACTGAAATTCTTGTCTATATTAGTAGGGTTTGATATTTTTATAATACGACTAGCAATTTCGTGAGGGCTGATTTCAACTTTTTGTTTCGCTGCTGCTTCTCCATTTAATTTTCGTAGGAGATTCCATGCTTTTCGGCTTATTTTCGTAAAGTCAAATTTTTCCATCAGTTGTATCCCCACCTGTTTCGTCGGTTTTCATCTAAGGCCTTTATGAGTTTATTTGCCGTTTCAATGTCTCCTGTCCCTTCGTATTTTTCATACAGCTTATTGCAGGTTTCATTCCAGCCTGGAACATATGTTTTCCGGTAACCTCTAGGTATGCACTTTTTTGCTGTGCTTATGACAAGCTTTTGGAAGCGTTCATAGTTGTTAGTTGTTGGCGGTATCCATCTGACGCTATCTTCTAAAGTGCTAGTGAAGTTGTCGTAGTCCGCTTTCGTAAAATTCCAGCGAGGTTTCGGTGTTGATTTCACCTGTTGTAGTTTAAAACCGGTTTCGATTAAGGCTGGTCTGTGTTGGCTTTTCGGGAAGTTTGTTAGAACCCTACGAGAAATTTGAATTACTGGCCTGCATTCCTGGTTGGTGGTGATAAAACGTAGATCTGGGTTAGTGTCCCGCTTCCATCTTGCTGAGTGAAATGTTCCTCGTTGTTTCGGATCAAAAATCAAGTATAAATTTTCTGTTTCCATCCACTCCACAAGATCGTCACCATCTGTGTTTATTTCTGTGTATCCCCACAATGTGTGACGGCTATTGAAATCCCCAGTAATGATAGTCCTGTCATTTGTGATTTGAAATATCGGCTGAAGCCAGTTTGTACCCGGGGGTTCGTGAACGTTTATTATTGATATGTCTGCTATTTTTATTTCAATCACGGCTGTCCCTCCGGGGTCTTCCTTTGCATTAATAAGTTCCCATTTAAGGCCTTTTTTCACAAAGGTGACTATTCCGTGCATTCTATTGCAGACTGCTGCTGCCATCTCAAACTATATGAGTTTCCTGTAATGTCAACATATTTACATTTTTCTCTCGAGCCATTCTTTCTAGTATCTCCGTTTTGGCCTTTGTTATTCTTTCTACGTTTAACTGCATTATCCCCGAATATTTATATTACTTGTCCGGGAGCTCTGAAAATGGCTATTTCGATCTGATTTCCAGGTTCGTTGTTCTTCTTTTAACTTTTTCATCATTTTGATACCCTATATAGCGAGAGATACGTTGACAAGTTCGCTGACGGTTTCCCGTATTCTTGGCCACTATAAAGTGTTACCAGGCGCACGAGGAGAACAACAATCAGTGAATTTTTCAGATTCAAGAAAAATGACAAAGAAATATAAACATTTATCCGATGTGCAGTACTTTTGCAAATCTGCTTAGCTTCCAGAGTTCTTTCGATATCTTCAGTTACGAATGTATTTTAACTGTCATGTCTCCTTAGCACGCTTAGCGTTACACTCTTCACATTTTGTTAAAAATATTCCTGGTCACAGCATACTTCCTTTCTCCAAAAGAATACATGTCAGACTTTGGTCGGATGTGTATCCTCGCTCCTTTTCCAATCCTAACTCATTTTACTATTCAGCCTAGACCTCCTTCCTGTTCATGGTTCTATTATTTTCCTACTACCTTTAAACGTTTCTTCATCATTGCTATCTGCCTGCGGTTCAATCATACTTTGCTCCCATCCTCACGGTATCGTTTCGCTTCTTCCCCATCTCTTTATTGTCTTTTGCATTTTAGCGACAATTACTTCGTTTGTGATCCTGACCACGTGCTGTTTGAATGTTCCAGTCTTTCTTTCGAACGTAATATCCTGTACGTTTAATTATTAGAGCTGAATTTTCCTACTCCGTATAATGCTTCCTATATCCTAGCTTTGCCGTCATCCAATGTGGTTCCTATTTTTGTCTCTTTCCTGTCATCAATTTCTGACCGGATTAAAATTTAATCTCTAATCTAGTCCAATTGTCATGGGTAGCTGCCCTTAGTCGGCCAAGCCCTCACCCCAAAAAAAAAAACTTTCATGTCTGACTTTTGCACCGTGTTCTGTTTAAAGAGCACAATATTCGCGTAGTTAGTTACTGCGGCATAATGTTATGAAAAACTGCGACTGAAATAATACACAAACACTGAATCCCGAGCTCAGCTCGATTTATTACCATGTTATTTTTCATTTTTTTATGAAATATATATATATATATATATATATATTCCAATAAGTCTTTTATTATTCCGCAATACGGTGTGTTAACTATTGGGCTTTTGTAGTTTCATCCAGTACTATTCATAGCCCTACACGCGGTTCTATCTTAAGTAGCAAGTTATTGCGAATATTTACACACTAAGGAAATTCGTAATACTATCAATCAAATTTTGAAAAAAAATACGTAAGCTCGTTAATTTTGACTAGTTTCTTGACTGACAATTAAATTTAATTGACGGGGGGATATTAAATAGGAAATTACCATTTTTCTAAATCATTTGAACAATGTTTCTGTACTCCACCGTGTGAACCAGTATCGCAACTTCGTAACTCAATTTTTCTACATTGTATATGAAAATTTCTTAAAATATCATGAATACGTTAAACAGTAGATTGCACATCATGAACAGAAATGTATTGAAAAGTCCCCTAAATTGCTTAAAACATATGGAGATGAAACATTGCGACATCATTTCAAATAACCGAAAACAATGAGATAAAGTTAGAGTAGTAAGTGTATACAAAATATTTCACATATCGATTAAAACAACTACGAATACACTGTCTATATAATTTATAATAAAATTAAGAAAACTTTTCTAATATAAAATATGTAACATTTGTTTAAATATTTTAAAACAAAAAGTTCGCCTCGCTGCTGGTTTTGACCTTTAGTATTCACGTATATTGACAAACTCCTCGAGCATTAGACTCCATTACCCCTGGACTACCATTTCACTTTTACGATTAAATCTAAAATATTAAAATATAATACTATATTGTATATAAAAACAGTGCGCGATCGTGTCGCGTTGAAAATGGTCCCTTTTAGCATTGCGAATCGAGTCTAGCATTCTGCTGTAACTGTCCCGGGGAACGAAGTTCTTCAGTTACAAATTTAGTGTTACGATAGCCGAATGACTGGTATAATGTGTTTCTATCCATACTTGCCAAACTGTCGAAACAATGTTGTTTACGTAATCCAGCTAAATCTGTACATTTCAATAAGCAGAGTATGTTTTCTGTATCCAACGATACGCTGATGATCGCACATAATATACTATGATAATGACTGGCGCGCGGTGATTAGCAATTCTGGAAAATGACACTGTCATCAAAAATTTTTACAGCGATTTTTATTAAAAATCAGTATTGATTTGTTTGATTTTTTTTTTAAATGCGTTTATAAATTCCTGATCTACTTCATTTTTTTTTTTTTTTTTTAAAAACGTATATTTCAATTGTAACATTTAACAATCTTATATTTACGTCCGTCAAGCTTGCGCTTGTCGACGGAGTTCTTATAATTTATCTTATTATAGGTTTTTAAAGTATATAAGCGCTCAATCATCCAGCATTTTTATCCATCCATCCACTTCATTTCCACATAGTTTTCTTTATTTAATTTTCCCTTTCGTTTATTTTATTATTTTGTTTATATTTTTTTCTCTTTGTAATCACTTTCTAACACCCTCTTTCAGCTTCCTCTCCATTTTTTCCTTTATTATTTCTTCCGGCATTTTATTTAGCATTTGTGCCAACACATATTTATCCGTTTGCTCTCCATATTTTGTTCTGACTCTCGGGGGTTTGTATCTGGATCTATTTCTTAATTCTGTAGTTATCTCTATTCTTTTTTCTATCATTTTTTGATATCTGTTTGTCACACATTTCGCTGTTTTTCGAAATATTTTAGATATGAAACTGTCATCTACTGGCTCCAGGTTGTTATTTGCTTTTAAGCATTATTATTTTACGAACCTCTATTGTGTTCGTTTTTTTTTTGTTTTTTTTTTATAATTACGTTTTATAGCCTATTTCGATTTATTTCCATTTTGATTACTTAAGTGTCACTTTTTTTTTTTTTTTTTTTTTTTTTTTGGAACTTTGTAACCAAGTTTTACATTCCTGATCATTAGGAACTTGTAAACATTCCAGAATATTTGTAACTTTACCCATCACTACTTGAAACATAGCAGAAATTCGTAGATACTTGACTAAGAATGTACCTCGAACGGATGTGACATCAACGAACTGTTTGCAATCGCAGTTTAAGATACATTAAGAATTTTTTGCTGAAAAAAAATTGATCCCGCTCCACTTAGCACAGCGATTAAACGCTACTAACTTTACTTTCGTTGCAATAGACATCTGCGTTTGCCATTTGCAGTTTATTTTTAGAATCATTATACTACCACATTATTTTGAAAGAAATTGTTTGTTTTCACTCTTCCGCAAAAAAAGTTGTTTTTGGTTTTTTTTGTTGTTGTTGTTTTGTTTTTTTTTGACTTTTTTTTAGTTTCTCTTTATTCGCCGTTTTTCCCTGTTTTCCATTTTTTGTATTTGCAATTCCGCTAATTGCTGTTGCAAGTGAAACAGACGGCAAAAAAACAAGAAAAAAAATAAAACAAAAAACATTTACGTTGTAATTTCGTACAAAAAGAATACTAATATTTTAGCGCGAAATATGCGTAAGTGCTTTTAGTTTAATCAAATCTGGTTCAGACGAAAATTTTAGATAAAATTGGTTATCGCTTGAAATCCTCTTCTATTAAAGTGTGCTATCTAGCAATCGATATGAAAAAAGATATACGCCGCTAGATTATCCATAAACATTAGCCTAAAGATCTTCAGAAATTTACGCGTAGGAACTTCTGCTACATGACCGAATCTACTTTGCTGGGCATCCGTAACAGGATATACCGCTGTTTATTAATTAATTAATTATTCGTTAATTAGTTAACAAAGAAATAAATTATAAACATTATTTTAAAAACTGCCAATAATAAGTAAATAAATAAATGAATGTCCAAAAATTGCAGTTACTAACTGTTATTAATAATATGTTAAAACCGAATTTTATTCACTAATAAGTAAGTATTAATTATTTATAAATAAACATCACGAATATGTCGAACAATTGACCGGCGGACGAGAAGATTTTAAATATGTTTTATGTATAACTTTTTAATGTTCATCATAAAGTTTTTTAGATGTTATTAGTGAAATTAATTTATGTTTATTTACAAATAATTAATACTTACTTATTAGTGAATAAAATTCGGTTTTAACATATTATTAATAACAGTTAGTAACTGCAATTTTTGGTCATTCATTTATTTACTCATTACTGACAGTTTACAAGCATTTTACGGAAGAAAAATACTTTTAATGATTTTTAAAAAATTAAAAAAATTAAAAAAATTAAAAACGTTAAAAAAAATCATAAAAATTTAAAAAATTTAAAAAATTAAAAAAACACTATCTGCGAAACGGAATATGGAAAAAAAGGTTAAATTACACAATCCACGATACCGTACCGTCGTTTTATTTCTATTTATTTAATTTTCCTTATTCGTGTTTAGAATTTTGCATTATTTTTAAATTGATTTTTTTTTTTCAGAGCCTTATGCGCTCAGCATCGTGTAGTTAGAAGCACAATTTTGCGAACTGTAGAACGAAAAATCGTCGATTTAGTAGACCGGAAAAAGAAGAAAATTCTCAAAAACATTATCATGTTCTCGCGTTCTTTATATATTTCCTTTACGAAAGGTGTTCCCCGAAGCAGTGTTTCATTTCGGAATTAATCGACAAATTCGGATCTGAACATATTTTTTTTAAACGTTCTACTATACACTTTTCCGATAGGGAAAAAGCAAAATATTGAAACAGAACTCCGCTTCCGAAAAATTTACTATAGCTAAACAGACGAATTTAAGAGTAGAAGGGGATAATGATATTCTGGTATAGAATGCTTATAAAAAGAATCAATTCTTTTTTTTATATATATACATAAAGTTTAAATCTTTAAAAATTGTACCCTCGAGAGAAAATTTTAAAATTCCAATAATTTCCGGAGTTATAGCTATTTTAGTGGCGCAGCAACCAAGCCTGTCACGTCGGAGATGACTGAGCCCCGCGCTTTTTTATTTGTATATTTTGCTTATTTATTTTTTTCTGTTTATGAGTCGATTATTAAAGCAGAAAAAGGCGGGTTACGCATTAGCGAGGGAAACGGGTGAAATTATATTCTCCTGAAAGGAAAAGGAAGAAACCTTTGTAAAACAACGTACCCATTCGTTTGCAGCTTTTTGAAGTTTCCTTAAACAGTGTAAAATGATATAGGAAAAAAGAAAATAAAGTTCGATGGGGGCTATAGCACCAACGTTCGCTGAGGAGCGTGTGCTCGCTGCAGCATGCGATTGATGAAACGGAAAAACGGTTGAACGAATAAAAACGTTTCAGAGGTTAGAACCATTAGTATAAGCGATCGAAAGGAATCGGTTGCTTGACAGAATCATTAGGCTCAGCGAACGGGGGGAGGGAGCTCACTGGCTTTTCAAGGTGTGCCGATAGCGTTCGGACGGGACTTGTTACGGCCGTTCATTAATATCGCTTTATTGTGTGCGACTGGAAATTAATTCTGTTGACAAAGCGGCCGATTTCGCGCGGTAAAAAAATGAACGACGATGGTGAATGTTCCGCCAGTCAAGCGGGGGCCGGCAGCTTATCAACATTTCTGCGGTTCGCGATATTGTTTTCGTTATTCGCAGCTTCGACGGAAACGGATTCGTGCGAGAAAAACCTTATCATCATCGTCGTCATCGAGTTCAGTGCGGATGATGAAATTTTCCGAGGAAAATAAAAATTCGCAAAGCGTTCGAACACAGCACCGGATGAAGAAGACGATGCGTTTCCGCCTGTGCATTAATTACCTTTGCCCGCTAGCCCGGCTTGCTAACTTATTAATAGCGTTTGTCATCGCCAGGACTCGTTCTTCGTGTAACATTTTTCCGAACAATAATCCTCTTATTACCACCCCGTTTTTAATTACGTTATGCGCGGTGATGACGACGCTGCCTTGCGTCGCACTTATACCAGTTTCGTTCTTCGGAGGACTTACAAGTATTTTTCTCGCCGCCAAACCCCCCGTCCATCTTGTTATCGCCGCACTGCTTTTCCCGTAACCGTTAATATGCCGCATCTCGGAAAAGATGCAATTTAGCTTCGATTCGGAGAGATTGGCAACGGATATTTTTATCCATTCGAAATTGTTACATTACCGTACGATGATAATCTTTTCCAAAATCAGCAACGAAAAAAACGTCGTTGAAAATACATTCTGCAACTTTTACACGATATCGAAAAATTTCGTGAATCGGAACTTACATATTTTTTATCATTAGTATTTTTTGTAAATTTATGGAGTTTTACCTTCCCCCTTCCCCTCTCGATGGCCCGAGCGAAAACTAAGACAAGATAATAAAAATAAAAGCAGAGACGCATAATACACTTAATAAACAATACAGTGTAAGAATATATGCGGAGTAGAGATTTTATAAGTGGAATCGGAAGGTATTTTAGGCTCGTTTTACGTTATTTTACTATTCAAAAGAGGAGGCATTTTTTATGCCGAATAAAGAATAGCCGATTTTGATGAAAATTAGTAAAATGTCGATTTCTAAATTATTGCTGCCCGAAAATCCAACAACGTACACACTAAATTTATCTTTACTAATAGTATTTATTAATGTTATACTTTCATTTTCCAACTCGGTAAGTTTTAGATTCTTTCAGACGTCAAACAATACGTTTATTTTTACTAATATTCTCTTCTATTTTCTTCCCCGAATAAACTTTAATAAAAATTAAGCTCCACTCCTTCAGATTTCAACGATGTATGAAGTACTTAATTTATTTCTATTAATACGATTTCTTATTTCCCGTCGAAAATAAGACATTTTCGAAAATCGTTTATAATAGATATGTTATTTAATATTCAATATGATGGTGTTTAGTTATTGTATCCGCAGGCGACCGCACAATTTCCCTAACAGCAGCAGCAGCAGCAGGGGGATATTGAAAAAAATATTTTGGCTCTAGTTTTCTATTTCATCGAATCTAGAAAAATTGTTTTTTAATTAATTTAAAATTAACTTTTAAAAAATTTTTCGTACAAAATTTATATTAAAAATTACATTAATTTTTGTATTATAATTTTCCCGAAATTAGTAGCTGCGAATATCTAAACGGAGAATTGGCATTTCCATTTTTCTTTCTTAATTTCGTGAAGAAACTATATTATATACTTTCGGATATCTGCATTACACAAATTTTTTATTATTGTCCGTGAACGAAAGAGTCGACGAGGCCGCTCGAGCAGAAATTTATCGTCCAATGCTGGTACTGTTCAACCATCATCCGCCAAAAGGCTATTCTCATTAAAGTTTAAACTGGAGTGGAGATATTAATCTTTCTGTCGCAATATTGCACGTAACTCATTTACTAAATGGAACTTATCTTTCGGTATTCCGCTTTGAATTTTTTTCTTTTCAAATTCCCCCCTCCAAAAAAGCATCATTAGCCTTTTTCTGCGGGCGCGCCCATGCTTGTGTTTATAATTTGTATTATAGCAGAATGTACAACTGCGCGACATGTAATAATAAATACACGGGAACTTCTTGTTTATTTCTTCATTTTCTTTTTTCCTTTTAATTTTATTATTAAATTCATTTATTGCTTTTGCATAATTTTTATTACAAAATCATGTATTTTATTCTTCCGTATTTCTGTATTTTCTGTTTTTAAGCTGCAAAGGGAATTTTTCGCATGTGTTTTTTCCCTCCACTTCAATCAAGGGTATCTTCGCCCAGAAACAAATAGAAAGGATTTTCTATATTTCAATCCGACATCAGAGAAATCTTTGATGAACAAATAGCAGGAATAATTAATGGGAAAGAATAAGGAATAGGAGTACAAAGCAGGGCACTCCACACAGAAAATGGTAACAACCCGTATGTTGACAAAGCTCGTTTATCAGTTCTGAAAAAAATAAAACTGACTGTTTTCTGATGAATTGTGTTGGATAGCAGAAAAAGTTTAAGTATTCCTCGCGCATATATGTAGCCTCTGTGTAGAGCAACTACACAATAAAAGTACGATTCTTAAGCGTTTATTAGGCTTCGTTTGAAGTTTGTTTATACTAAGGCTTTACTATTGTTTCGTTGACTACCAAAAGGCTTTTGACTGTGTTAAACATGATAAGTTGATGGAAATATTTGGAAATATTGGTATAGAATGGAAGATCAGAAGAATAATAGGAAGACTCTACCGGAACTAAACTGCAAAAATCAGAAGCGAGAACATGGAATCAAAGGAAATACACATTAAGAAAGGAGTACGGCAAGACTGTGTGTTATCTCCGATACTTTTCAACATTTATTCAGAAGATATTTTTTCAGGAATGCACTCACTGGCGAAGATGGTATTAAGATCGGTAACAGTTAACGTTAACAAGTTGCAAGAGATGCTGGATCGGGTCACCAAAATAAGTAAGGAATATGGTCTAGAAATCAATGTTAAGAAAACAAAATGGATAGCAGTACACAGATCAAGCGAGGCTGGAGTATTTCAGAAATGAAGTTAATAGTAAACGGTTAGAGCGTTGGCAGAGTTGCTAAATTCCAATATCTTGGAACCATAAGTCCTTTGAGATAAGGTCACGCATAGGCAAGAAAGACCTTTTTAAATATGAAAAACCTAATGATCAGAAAGGATATCAATCTGCAATTAAGTTTGCGACTAATACAAGGCTATGTATGGTCGGTATTGCTTTATGTTATGGAAAGTTGGAATTTCACACCTACGCTGGAGAAAAGGATAGAGGCGTTAGAGATAGATGTATATATATATATTGCCGCATGTTAAAAATTTTGTATACAGACCATACAAACAATAAAGAAGTGCTACAAAGAATGGCAAAACAAACTGAACTACTACAAAACATACGGTCTAGAAAATTGAAATATTATGGACACGTCAACAGAAATGCAGAGAAGTATAGTTATAGCTCGTCATAAACGGTGCCATCGAAGGAAATCGCAGACCAGGCAGAAGAAAGTTGTCACGGAGAGCAGACATGCGCCACTGGTACAATCAGACAACTAAAGAATTAACAGAGGCGTCTAAGAACAAAGAAAGAGTGGCTATGATGATCGCCCAACTTCGCTCGGAGATGGCATGAAAAGAAGATGTACGGGAAAACGAAGACCGGACATTACAGAACGTTTTGCACATTGTAGGCCTATTTAGAGTAGATATTTCACTTTTTTAAATATAAAAACTAAGTTTAATGCGAATATATTAGACCGAGTTTATTAACGGCCTATTCCACACATTTCAGTCTCTTAAACATCACTTCTAAACACACAATGGCAGTTTTAAAGTAAATCAACACATTTTGAAGTATAGCTGATAGACTTTCTCCGCTTGGGAAGTAAAACCGTGACTTTCCTCATTTGTTGAGGTATTTTTTAGTTCACGTGAAATTGTTCCGCAGCCTTTTACTGCATTGGAGTTATTTTTCATTTTAAATTATTGGTGTATTTCATAACTTTCTTATTTTTCGAGTCACGTTATTCGTTTTTCCTAGATTTCTGTACTTATTTTTTTTTTGGACATTTATTTAGCGAACTGTTCTACATTATTCTATGTTATCATTTTTAGTTGAAATAACATCTCTACTTTGCCGAGCATCTCGGCGAGGTCTTGGTCTAGGCTATCGCGACAATTGTTTTTAAATGTTAACCTAATTTTGAAACGTTTACCGCCCCAAAATTAAGAGGAACGACTTGATGGAAGATCGAAAACCAGATGCGTTCGTCGTACACATAATTAAACCGTGTGCGCTGTCACATCTCATCGCTTATGTGACCAATCTGAGTGTGTGTGTATTAATGCGCCGAGTGTGAATCGGCCAAAAGAAAGTGAAATCTGGAACTTTGCGACACAATTTCCTGCAGCACTTAGAAGTATCGTCGAACGTAAATTTAGACATTCGATCCAAAACTTTTAGAGGGCGTCTTGTTCGCGTTAACATAACAACCGCCAAACGACACGTCGTTATTTTTGGAGCTAAAATCCCAAAAAAAAAAAAAACAAAAAAAAAACAAAAGAAAAACGATTTTGGACCTAATTTAGTTTTTCGGAGAGGGCGCGAAGCGTAATTTCGAGATATTAAAGGAAATAGCATAAACTAACTAAAAAGACTAACCAGAGAGACTACGGCAGGACTGAACGAAACCAAATGCGGTATTAAAAAGAACGTTATATGCATTTTTGCATTAAAAATTCCCGAATTGGTTCCTTCTTGATAAATAAATAAAAGCTACCGATCTCGCAAAGGTCGTGGGTGAGCTCGTTATGTGGTACCATTACGAATTAGAAAAACCGCAATGTTCAACAAGACGCGCAATACACCTACGCGCGCTCATAAACATGTACTCGTTACTCACAATAAATGTTTACGGAATTCCTATTCAAATACGATAAACATTATTACCGCACCAGTGCTTATTCGTACCCCTACCCTTGCCTCTTGGAAAATTTTAACATTCCCCGAAATTTACGAGAAATGTGTATTCGCTTTGTAAAAAAACAGCTTACTTCTCAAGTCTCTTCCTGTTCGTTCAATCGCCTAGTTTTTTTCGCAAGCTACCGGTAAAATATAATTTATAATGCACTACCTAATGGATGCGTAACATTAGAAGGAATAATCTGTCAAATTGTAATTCGATCCTTCGAGATGGAAGCGTAATAGGTAGCCCCCCCGCCCCTCAACCCTGGTTTTCCAAACAATAACAGGAAGAATCGGCTGTTTCATTATCGTCAGTGCCTCTGTGTGGTCGAGACCCCCGGCAGAAAATCGATATGGATGAAGTGGATTAAAAAAAAATATCACCATAAGTGCGCAGAGTAACCGACACTAGATGGCGGCGGATGCATGTCTTTTTACAAAGTATTAATACGAGATAGGTCAATGATTTGTTTCTGATGATGCTGGTTTGATTAATAAGAATTTCTGGTAATCTTTAGGAAAACGAATTAAAAACTAACTGAATCTGCTAAAATCGACAGCCTGCCTGTAAATTCAATTCTTCATAAGATTTCAGAACGTTTTATTCAAAGTGCTCTGGTCTTATTTGACGTACAAATTTTTCTACACAACTAGTAGTTATCGTATACCGCTCGCGATTCTCTTTTAATTATTACACTCAAGTCTGCACCAATATGTGTACTGCAGACTTTTTACACAATGCTCAGGATACCGACGAAAATATTTTTTAAAAAAATCCTACAAATGTCCACACGGTACCGGTATAGTCGAACAAAAAGTGTGTTATTCTCGATCGTAATCTACGGTATAATGTAGATTAATAGTGAGATCACTTGTCATTTGCACTAACGGCACAGATGCGCGACCGTCTCTTCCACAAACCGACTTACTCCGCGGCAACTGGCTAAACAACGGTAGTCCGAAATAAGCCAACAGCCGATGATTGGAGAAAATGCAAATATCAGGAAATAAGACAAAATCAGTTAACGGAAAAGCGCAAAAAATGTTACGTTCGCGAGAATAACGGAGATTCAGGTACACACCATCTCTCGTACTATTGGTAAAAGTGGTCCCGTCGAAAGAAGGAATGCGATGAAAGTTCTCCTTAAATTACGGCTCGGACAGGGAAACGTTGAACATCGGGAGCGAAAATATTGTTCGATCAAAGGTAGGTAAGGTTATGAAGTTACAAATGTATGGGATTTTTCAGGTATTATTCGGTAAAGAACGAAAACGAATTTCACTGTTTTTCGCATTTTAGTCCGTGTGAAACTCGAGAAAGGTGAGAGAACTAGAAACGAAGTATGATCAAAAAACAACGAGGATTTTGTGATTTTTTCAAACGCTATTTACTTAATCTTCAATACTTATTCCATGGTCCCTTTTCGAGGTAGAGTCAGTTTTTGATATTATGTGCTTAGGTATACCACACCGTAGTTTCCAGAAAAATTGTTATAATGCCTTTCTAGTATGGTCTCCAGCTCGCTCTGCGATTTCGCCTTTCACTCATCTCTACTATTGAAAGACGTCGTCCTTCGAATGCGACTTCTTCAGTTTTGGAAATAGGATAAAGTCTGCCATATTTGATGAGTAGCGTGGTTGCAGCATTACAGTGATGTTACACTACCACGAAGCGTTAGATATTCCTTATGGTAGTACGAAATCTCCACACGAGAGTTTTGTTCGTGTCGTTGATAGCCTCACTCAAATTGCATAGAACTTGTAAGTCCTTACACGATTAGTCGGTAAAATTTACTAATGAACTATTTAATTGAAACGCGTGCAATTAAAAAATTCCCGCTACTTTTTCTTCACATCCCCCTCGTATGTAGTCTAGCTCGCTTACTTTAGACGAGCTTTTCTCCAGTTTCACGGACTAATGCGAAAAACGCTGTGAAATTCCATTTTTTACCGAATACCATGCCATCTGGAAAAAGTTGCACCAAATCGGTGAACCACACTTTTAATGTTCTCCTCCTTGTCGGAACAATTGTACAGAGCGAGATGAAAGCACGGTTGGCAGTTGGAATCCGAAAAATGATATCAACGACAGATCGGTGATAAATAACGTAACACGTTCGGAACTGTAATAGCTGAGAGATGGACAGCGGCGAAACGTTAAACCGTTAAATTGTAAAGGTTAAGAATAAATGTCAGTATGTAGGGAGATTCAGGTGCAGATTAACCACCGGGTCTTACAATAACAGGGAAATAAAAATCATCGACGAAGATTAAAGAAAATTCAACGCATAAATAAAAGCGTGAAAATGAAGCAATCTTTGGTCGGTATAGTTTCATCCGTGCTTATCCTTTCGTGATAGTACCAATGGACTGCCACTGCAATCAATATGAACTGTGGCTATTGGTTGTCTCTCACTTCGACAGAGGTTTTTTTCATTCTTCTTGTTGCTAGATAAGCTTGCTTACTCTTTTGTGTACGAACCAACCATTAATCTCCACTATTCCCCATTCGGCTCGTTTATTTCCGAGTCACATATTTTAGTTTTATTGCTGCAGTTTTTTTTAGATCGTGAAATATCTATCGCAATCTTGATCTTTCAACACGGCGTTTCCTTTACAGTGTACAGATTTTTATTTTTGACACCCGATCATCATTATTCGTATATACAATCTGCTAAATTCGCGCGCTTTTCATCGTAATTATCTAAACCATTAGGCTGGTAGGCAACATGACCGCGTGACGACTGTCTAGCGCAGCAGGCCAATTTCTTCATTTCACCACAGCTTCGCTTCTTCAATGTCTCCTCCATAAAATTGTCTATCTTTCTAATCTCCGGCTTTTAATCTAGCCTTGCGGAAGACCTCTTTGTTTGCGCTTTTTTCAATCTAGAGAATATGTTCAATATTTTTCTGTAACATTACAATTGAAAAAACTTCTAGTTTGTGGATTGTTAGTGTGGTCCAGGATTCGCAACCGTATAATGCAACGCTCCAAACTAATGTTTTGACAAATAACTTTCCCGGGTGCAGGGAAATACTTTTAGACGTAAGCGCAAGGATCTCTTATTATTAAACGCATTTTTAGCCTATCCTATTCATTTTCTTTTCTGCATCTTCCATTCACCGTAATCAGGCTTTCCAAGTAGCAAGATCCCTGTATTTATTACACCTTTGTTCCTTTAGAAATTTATTTTATCGATTGCTGACTTGAACACGGCCATACTTTAATTTTATTCGCATTCGTTTCCATTTTGCATCTTTCAAATTATTTATTCACATCTCATTAACGGATTGTTGTCTCCGATTCTCGTCGAATTTCGGGTAGTGTTAGGGGTTGTGTAAGTGTCCTGGTATGTGTGGTCCGCGACAACAGGATAGTGCCTGTCGGCCGCGTGAGCCGTGTGTGAAGATCAGCGCTGTAGCGGCTACCTGTTATTAATTGATAAGGATTCGGTAATGTACCACCGCGTTAGTTTTAGAATAAAATATCAAGCCGTGTGTTTGTTGCGAATTAACTGATCTAGTCGTCGTTCGTCTGATGCATTAAATATTGTTGTGCGGTCAATTAGCCGAGTTACCGTTTAAATAGCGTACTATCTAGTCGTCGCGGTGAACCTTTGACACATTACACGTCCAGTAAATTTTAGTAGTCATTGATGTATGTGATTTTTTTGGGTTTTTTTTTGTTATTCGTTTACCAAATTGTGCTACACGTCGCATTCGTAAAAACTTGTATTTTTTTTTTTTGTTTTGTAATATACGCGATTTGCAACATCCCGGAATACTTTATTGAACGCGTGTTTTTTTTTTGAGAGATCGTAACATCTCCGTCACGGAGATATTACCGCCACTTTACGGCGTGCTCGCGAAGTTGTTTTTTTTTACTTATCATAAAAGTCTAATACTCGGCGCGGCAGAGCGATTCCGGTTGCAACACACCGTGGGAAAGTGTTGCTGGCGCTCGTAATTTGTCTGGTTTAACTTTTTTTTTCAAATTATTACGTACTTTTATCGAAGAAGAAAATCCTCAAATCGTACACTGGCTTTCCGTAAAGCGGGACCCGAAAGTCCTCAAGTCGTAACAATATATATATTAATTACAACGTAATTCTTAGGTCAGCCCCCATTAAATTTTGTATCGAAATATTATGCAACGAAAACATGTTCCAATTTTATGTAACGAAAAAATGTCCCAATTTTATGTAACGAAAGTTTAATGTTAAATGAAAACGTCATTCTTAATCATGCACTTGTGATTATGTTATTTAAGAATTACATTGTAAATTGTTGTCATTTTGTACAAAGTATAGAAGAAAAAGAGATAGAAGTGTATGCAAAGGGAGGCAAGAGGCAGAGCCTCCTGCGAGACTAAAATGATATATATATATATATATATATATATATATATATATATATATATATATATATATATATATATATATATATATGTTAAAAAGAATTGGCGATAGGCAACATCATTGTTTAATTAACTCCCTTTGAACGTTAGCTACGATGCCACTGTTTAGTACTACTTGTGTTGCTTCTTGAATAATTGGAAAATAATCGTCGACCATTTTAGTCTGCAGATCTTTTAGGAACAAAATATTCCAGTTCAGATTATCAAAAGTTTTTTCAATGTTCATGCTGTACACTATATTTATTTGCAGACTTTTTTCGATATATGTAGTGACATTCTGCTAGTGCTTTTCCTTGTTTAAATTCAAATTGATTATCGGATAAACTATTCTCAATTTTCTTTTCTATACGTTTGTAAAGAGTTTCATTGATTTGCTCTTTTGTTTCGAAAACCGAGGAACACATAATGGTTCATCATTAAAATGATTTTCATCCACTCGGTACTTCATCAGCATTAGTAGTACACCGTCGTTATTTGTATATTACTGAGTTTTTACTTCGAGCCATGAAAAGTTTCTTAATTTTTCTAAAATCGTTTTTGGTGCATCCTTTTTTAAAATCTACGAAAAATTTCTCTGCACTCTAACTCAATCCATTTTTCTTTCGCTATTTTTGCTTCTCCGTCTTAATTTTTTAAGTTACCTTCTTCTTGTTCCGTTAGATCCAAGATTTTATTCCGTTACCCAAGGTATACTCGGGGTCTTTTTTTCTGTACTCTTCGCTAGGTGATATATTTCCTTTTTGATGTATGCCCATTTGTTATTAATATTGTAGCGACTTATAATCTGCTTCATACGTTTTCTGTGCCATCGTGCCCACTTGGCGGTTAGTATTTGATTAATAAAATGCATTTATTATTCTTTCGTTTAATAATCTTTCCGGCTTATTTTAAATATCTGCCCGATTGTCATTTTCCACGAAACCTCGTAAACTTTTTTTGTATAGCACCATTGAAATATGATAACTGCATACACCAGATAGTTCTTGCCGAATGATAAAGCATTCCCCTATTACATACGCAATTTTAACGATTTCTGTCCCATATAATATAAATTCCCGGCGTATTTAAGCATGTCCGCGTCTAGTAATTTTTATCTGTGTCGGCATTCCTATTTATCTGTAGAATCTCTGACTTTTTTCGGTTTATTCCTGCCCTAAAAGGATAGTTTAAGAAGTATCGGAAAAAAGAAAAAAAGATATATGTAAACTCGATCTTACCACACCGAGGAAACCCTTATTCATCTTGGATATGATATAATTCTTATAGAAAAATTCGGTTTTGAACATCAAGATGTAATTTCTTAAATTTATGCTTTAGAAATTTTGAATTTTACGACGTTTTAAGCCACAATCCGCGAAACAAATAGCTTTTTCAAACTTCCATACGTACATCCGTTACGAGCAAGCGTAACAGAGTTTCTCAAAAACGTTACACGGCTTTCTTATTACTCACTACGCGTAAAAAAGTGTCAAAAAAAAAGTACCGGTCATTGATATTGTATATGTATATTTTTTTATTCGAACAAATGTTCCACTACTTCGATTTTCTTTAACCTCCCGGGGTATTACTTTCCAGCTCCAACAGACATTGGATTTTTCTTCTGATCTTTTCCTTATTTTTCTCAAATTATTTTGAACGATTAGAATGTTGTAAATTAATCTAGTGAAACTAACTTTAAAAAACTCATTAAAATGGAGAAAACAAAAAATTATTGAAGCGTTCCGGTATAGTTTTTGAGGATATCGTTAATTTACAGAAAAACACGTTTTTTTTATACAACTTTTCTAAAAGTGTTTTGAAAAAGTGTGCTTTGGTAGTTCTATGTACAAAAAAGCCCAGTCCTAGCGCACTTATGTATTAAACAATTTTTTTTTTTCATGATTTCACGCCACCCACAAGATGATATACACGATGCATTTTTTTAAAAGATATTTATCACTAGAGAATTCATTTTTAAGTTTTTAGATATTTTATGAACACGTACATAATGTTAATAACTCTAATCCAAACCCTACTCCTAACTCTACTCCAAACCTTACTCCTAACTCTACTCCAAACTTTACTCTTAACTCTACTCCAAACCTTACTCCTAACTCTACTCCAAACTTTACTCTTAACTCTACTCCAAACCTTACTCCTAACTCTACTCCAAACTTTACTCTTAACTCTACTCCAAACCTTACTACTAACTCTACTCCAAACTTTACTCTTAACTCTACTCCAAACCTTACTACTAACTCTATTCCAAACCCTACTATAAACCATACTCCAAACAGTACTCCAAAAAATAGTCCAAACCGTACTCCAAACAATACTCCAAACCTTATTCCAAAACATACTCCAAACCTTACCCCAAACTCTACTCCGCTTATACACATGATAACATAAACTTCAAACCTGTACTACAGGCCACCTTAAAAACTCTGTGATAAAAATCTTTACTCGGTGACTTTTGAATCAAAATGGAATGTGTAACGACAAGGTAATAAATATATAAGATAAAGTTAAAACATTAGCGATGACCGATTCGCCATTTAACGCTAAAAATTGATATGTTACTTTTTTTATTATCGTATCGAATAAAAGCAGCTACAAATTTAACTGATTTTCATATTGTAAATCCCAGTGTAATACATTAATGCATATGTAGAGAAATGTCGTGTTTTGTGTATTTCACTAACTGTAGC
The DNA here is from genome assembly GCA_039619475.1 of Icerya purchasi. NCBI lineage: Eukaryota > Metazoa > Arthropoda > Insecta > Hemiptera > Monophlebidae > Icerya > Icerya purchasi. The sequence goes on from CM077115.1 coordinate 56,171,111, forward strand.
CTAGCGCAGAAACATTTAGAAACAGTGATCATGAATTGTTGTCGGTAACATGCAACAAGGGGGCACACGGTAAGCCTGCAGTGCGCTCTAAGGTGTCGTTTACTCTTCTCGGAAATTTTCGATATTTCCCATTGTACGAAACTTTCAGTATCGTTTTCAGAATCACTTCGACCGGAAGAACAGGAACTTGTTATGCACGATAATTATTCATTAGGTCTGAAACATATTTAACCGTGATCCGGAGGTTTGAAAATATCATTGTTACCGTGAGAAGGCTTTTAACGGTTAAATTGAAATGAGGCAGCTCAAGTTAGCCCGGTCGCACCGAGAGTGGAACATGTAAATGGCCAGCAGCTCCACGACACACATTGGACAGACGGCGTTGCTGAGACTGCTCGATTTAATAAAGTTTTAATATTTATCGACAAACTTCATCTCTCCGGGGAAATTAGTCATACGCTGGCTCGGCGTTCAAGTCCCAAGATCGGCAAAACCGATACTGCAGAGCACCGTCGAGTGCCGCGACCGGCTAGCCAATAATAAATAAACGTTCGTCCGTCCCAAAAGAAACGTAAAAATTATTTATTAACCAGCCGCTGAGTACTTCGAACCGATCCTTGCTCGACGACAGCCAGCAATTTCTCGTCCGTTCCGAAAATATCATTTTATCTCGATATATTACCATAGTTTCGCTCATCGATTATTCTTTATGCGAGCCTTTTCGCGGTACATTTTGTGCAAAGGTTGTATCAGGGGCTACCGTATGAGGTAATAATAATGAAGCGAATTCGTTGACGGATAAGAACAATTTAAAAGAAAAAAACAACCGACTTTTGAAAGTAATTTATAAGAGAGATAGTCGTTGCAGGTAAAAATAAATAACTTCTTTAAGCAGAGTCGTCGTAAGACCATTTTAAGTATCCCGAGCTCGAAATTTATGTCTATTATTTGTCGTTTAACACGATCGAGGGAGTGTAAAACGGGCCTTGTTCAGTTTAGATTTTACAGAATTTGATCGAAGGCAAGGTATGGTCAGAGGTGTGCCAGCAGAAGCTTTGCTGAAAGAGCAGTCCTACTAAGAGATTTTCGTCGTGTGTCTTTCTTGTCTGAGCAACTGTATAACTCGCTGATTTTAAATGTCAAGCAACTTGAGTCGACAATTAATGCCTCCAATGGCCGCTAATGTGACGAATACATTTAAAAACGAATAAAATTTGATCCCCTGGAGTTCATCATCTGTACACGCAATACGTTATCATAAGCTAGCTGTAAAAACTCGATTGGTTTTCAGTTTTGTAGAGCGGATAAAATCGAGAAAAAATTCCTAAAAGTCTTGTCCGACTGTGACCCCCGTCTGCTATTAAAGAAGTTAGGCCGATATCCCGAAAAAACAAAGATATGCAAACACTTACGAAAGACATCCGTAACTACGGAAAATAGTGTCGCTGTCTGCGTACTTCCCGATTGTCGCTTGAATGAAAACACTAGTCAACCAGCAGTATAAGCTGTTACGCACCTAAGACCTACACACACGGTGAAGTGTGTAACTCTAGTTGTTGAAAATTGAATGCGTACAGGAAGTGTTCCGGCTCATTCCCGGCCCTAAAACATTCCCGTTTTTTACCCTCTCTCTGGACCAAGTGAATGCACACAAAGTGAAGATACCAATAAAGACGATTGCGCACGTGCGTAAGAGGTTATTTGAGCGATAAAACAATGTTCTTATTACGATGACGCGTAACTGTTACTAGCGAATGAACTTAAGCACAGCGGAGTATAGACTAAAAGGTTCCTTTCCTTTTTTATTATTATTTATCATTGGAATCAACTGATTACTCTTATCAAAAAACATGGTAAGTAAATTTTATGGCGACCAGATGCACAATCTTTGTGTGCCTTGAGAAAGGGACACGGCTGTTTTTGTCGCAATTGCAAAGATTGAGGAAGAAACCAGTTTTTTCTATCGAATCTGCACCTGTCCGAATTAAATCGAGGAAAATTACGTTATCGAAATGTACAAAAAAAAAAAAACGAGAGGAAGCACTAAAGAAACTTTGAATTGGGACAAAATTACACTTTGCGCTGGACGGGCAACGCGGAGGAGAACGGAAGAAAATTGGTAATAATACGAGCGAAGAATCATTCGTGAACGACCGAGTGACGTGCAGACGAATTGTACGGAATTGAATTTTTAAATTTAAATGGCCGAATTGTATAGTACAATTCGTGAAATTATGGCCCCTGACTGTGTACACATTCCATCTGCCGGTCACCCTGATCATTCCATCGCACCGCTTCCGCCTGCTTGCCAGAGTTACCTCCCGCGTTACGACCGCACGCACTCGCTTCATCTGCGCTTGTCCTGTACGGAATGTCGCCGGACATTACTCTGCCGCCATCGGTTTACATTCTCATTTTATTAGGTAGAAAGGCGCGCAGGGCTATTAAACTAACTCAACTCATCGTCGACGCTGTCAGATATATAAATTGACCACATTACCATGGTTACCGGAAAGACGTGGGAAATCGTAAACACAAATGGTTAACACAAAAAGCCGCTCTCTTCTTTCGCTATCTATACCCACTATCTGTCCGGCCAAAGTCGCCTTGTATACCGGCGTCTAACCCTTGATTTTTTCCACCCATTAATCTACCTAATGATTTTGCGGTCGACTACTCGTCCACCGACGAAACGACCTGTACAGCGCAATGATTTCCCGCCAAAAACATCTAGATAAAAAACGTTAATGCTCTACCACCGATGTGACTTTGCCCCTTTCTTTTTTTTTACTTCTTCCGTTTGTTTATATTTTCTACTCTTACTTTCGTTATTGTCGTTATTTATTTTTCGCGCGCATTGCAAAACGGCACAGGTTACGTGTTTGAAAATACACGAACATTCAATGGGGATGAGGGACCTGGCTTATTAACGGACAGCACCGACAACCGGACGTTTTAATTAGAGTAATCGTGCTTCCAACAAGGAATTTTACGCTAATTATCATCTTCGAACCCATCGTTGAACCGAAACTTTAGCACACAAGATATGATTATCCTCTTCGCAGTGCCTGAATGCGAGCAGGCACTCAAACTTTTGGCCAAAATTTAGCTGAAGCTACATCGTGTATTTCGTTCGCGAATTTGAAGAATACTATGAACACATAAAAAAACACAAGAAAACGACTATTTAAAATATTTGGATTCAAATCCTATCAAAAAAATGATCGATATAAAATCTAATGACTATTGAACAATTTATCAGAGGGGCGGATAAATAATTAATAATAAATACAGTTATGTTTAAAAAAAACAATTAATAATTATTTATCCGCCCCTCTGATAAATTATTCAATAGTCATTAGATTTTATATCGATAATTTTTTTGTGTTTCTCCTTTTTCCGAGGATTCGATATTAAAGTAAATGGAACAAATAAAACTTTATTCGGAAAAATACATAAATTTAGAAATTTTAAATTAAAATACCGACATGTTTCAGGTACACATGGTATCTTACGAAGTATTAAAGTGTTATTTTGTAAAATACCATGATTATAGAGGACTGTGTTCCCGAAACATATCGATGTTTTAATTTAAATTTTTTCAATTCATGTTTATTTGTTCGATTTATTTATTTATCTTTTTAAATTAATTTATTTATTTATTTACTTTAATATTATAAAATGCTGCTGTAAACATTTTCTTTGATAGGAAATCCAATTTTAAAGACGATAATGCTAATAAACTTTTAAGCGTATTAATATCGTTAACACGAAGTTATTTAATTTTATTTATATATTGGCAATGATTTTTTTTACTGATTATTAATTATTATTTTGATATTAATTTTCGCTAATGGGTATAATTTTTCATAAACAAGAGTGCTGTAAACAATAATTTTTCGTATCGTATAAGAACAGAAATTTTTCTTTTTAAATGACACTTTCATTTTTCGGCTCAAAAGTGTGAAGTTCTGCTAAAGAAAATCAGTATAAACGGTAATTAAAATTAACCACGTTTTCAGAATTGTCTTTAATTTGTCATTTTATAAAAAATTATTCAAATGCCAAATGCTGAATATAAAAAATTGCAAATTAAAAAGTAAAAATATCTAATTAAATATTTGAAATTAGACAACTTTCGGCTTTGGGACAAATCTCGCTTTTGATCGAATACTACCGATAATGCAAAAAAATGTTAAAGTGAAAATAAATAGGACACTAAGAAGGGTGTAAATAAAGCAGACAGAAGTTAAGTTTGAAAGTATAAAACTAGAAGTGACTTTAAAGATGAATTTTCTTCGAAATATCGGGAAATTCGAAATTCGAATATTACAATCTCGACACTTATGTGCAAAACCGGTTGATAAAGAATTAAATGAGAATGCAGCCGATTATAGCCGTCATGAAATTTCGAAGATGGAGAGATAGAATTAAAAGAGTACAGAAAAATAATACGTAGAAATTAGTGTAACGGGAAGAACGAGATGTGGAACAAAAAAGGGTTGCAACAGTGTAGGAACACATACTTCGGTGCAATAGTCAAACCATTCCATTCGGTCTGCAAAATGTTAAACCGTTCTCAAGAGCTGTATTCGATTCCCAACGGATGGTACAGTCTGGTATTGTTGTTAGAATTCAGTTGCTCTTTCGTACAAAGATACCCATAGATACATATATACATTCGTATATTTCACCATTGTTAAAGTTTTTGAATTAAACATATTAATTAAACCGATAATTATGTAGAATGTATTTTCTTTATTATACAGTAAAACATCAGTTATATATAATTATGGCAGTAAAAGAAAGGTTGATTTAAAATAAAACGAAAACGTTTAAAGAAATCTATTAGAAATTCTTTCGTAAATATGTGGTATTTAGATTATATCTCATTTACGTTTGTATTTATTCTTAGTATGTTTTTTTTAAATTTGTTCTTAGCAATTAGTAATTATTTTATCTTATTAACTAATTAATGAACATCACGTGTTGGTGTATTACTATTAAAGTTAATTAATTCGGCAATATAACTTACGGAATTTGATTTTCAAACCTAACACACAGCATGGTAGCCTAGTGGTTGCTTAACTACCAAACCAGAGATATCATGGAATTTCGGGAGTCGTCTCGTTCCGGATCCAAGGCGTTCCCAGGTTTATACCTAATCTGAAATAATTGGGTAACAGAGAAATCGGGAAAAGTAAAGGCGGCCGAAAGAAAGGAACTGAGGCTAATGTTCTCTTTAGTTCGATTAGGCTCAGTACCATTATGGAAAGCTTAACTTCATAATCCCCGACGTCCTGCTAAGATATGGGACTTAATTTACTTTACTTTTTAACACATCATAAAGGAAGGTCCAGAAAATGATAGCTGGAACGGTACTGATTGAAAATAATTAACGTAATAATCCTCAAATTTTTTTTATTTTCAATTTGTCCATTCGAGCTTATAAATTCTGTGTACATTTTTTTTGGTCACGGTTCCGAGTGTACCTGGTCCTTGGTCGTTCGTGATGTTCCCAGTGCCACTGTTTGCTTATAATCCATTGCCCCTAAGGACTTTCTTAATACACCCTTTTCTCGGAAATAAAGCCTACAAGGGAGCCACGGTGGCTTCCAGATGGAACGGAGCGCAGAGCGTTCCTGGCAGTCAACTGTCTGAGAATGGACCATACGTCTCTCTTTTACGACTTCCTTCTCGGGCGAGTTCCAAAGCCAAATAATTACTCACTTTGTTCTGCCGATGAATACCCATCAGTCTCGTACATCTTGCTTAAATTCGCATGTCTTGATGGGTTGCGGTCGACCAGGATACATCACTGGCAGATATTTTCCCAAATACTCCTGCCGCTGTGACCAGGCTAATACTTTTTGCTACCGGGCTAGGGGGTTTTATTTAAAACTTGGATCTGTATACTACGATAGTCTGAATAGTTGCAGGCAGTACAAGGAGTAATCCCCCTTCCTTAAAAAAAAAAAACTCTCTCAATAGGTGTTTAATTCCTTTTCTTTTTTAAAGTACCCTTCTAATCACTCTTTAAAATATTAAAAAATATACATATATATATATATATATATATATATATACATATATATATATATATGTATATTGCAACGTGGTATTTTTTTAAATATGCAATATGTATGTAATAATATGAGCAAAAGTTGTACATGTCTATATACTTATATAATTGGGTTTTCGGAATAATTTTGATGAAACTTACGAAGTAGGGGTTTTTAGGGTCTAGGCATCAATTGGTTAAGGTCGTGTATTGTTGAGGTAATTCTATGAAACGAGCAATTGTAGATGCAACCAATAGTGATCAACGTAAAAAGTAATACATTTTTTTACATTGTTAATTTAAAATAAACGAAGGTAATGTCTTTATTTCGTGATGAAATATACCTTTTTGTCGGTTTAAAGATAAATTTCCGTTATTATCACTGATTTCAAATGAAATAGGAAAATGGTTATTTCCGGAGAAGACAAATATCGGGAAATACCACAATTAATTCCACAAGATTCATAGTTCGCAATTATTTAACGATTAGATTTCGAAATAATTTCTGATATTTGCCTCATGATATTCTGATTTCTATCGAAAATTATAGGTAATGAGTTAAGATTCCCTTTAGAATAGATAAAAATCGTTAATATAAAACATTCAATACAACATGAGTTAAAAGAACTGGCCTCGCTGCTCTCATCAGTGCTGCAATGCTTAATATACTGTGAAGCTTTACAAACTCCGACACTCTGTTAAGGGTACAGAACTTACTTTATCTACTTTTAGTAGGTTAGTTACCGGATTTTTCTTAAGAAAGGCAGCGGGAGGAATTAGCAACGTGTGAGCCAAAGAATCAGCCGCTTCATTGCCAGAGGTACCCAGATGGCTGAGAACCACAGAGCGGTATCAATGTGAATAGGGTCGCGGAAATGTGTATATATGAGTGAACACGTGTACGAGAGAAATTTAAGTGCTGGCAAAGTGATCAGGAACATAAATTGAAGAGCGCTCACGAAGTCGGAAATAATCAAATAATTGAATGGAAGACGATGAAAAATCTCTTTAAGTTGCGAAAAATGATTGAAATTCGAAAGCCTATAATAAATTTTAAACACTACTCCTATTGGTTGAATTTTGTTTTTCTTCTTCTTCCGTAAAACGTTATAAACGCATAAAAAATAAGAGTTCTAAAAAAAAAAAAAAATGTGTACTCTCTCTGGTGCACTTGCAGAAATTTAGCATATTTTTCCCTATTACTTACTACCCGATATGTTAAATATCGCGGTTTAAATTTCTTACCATAAATGCGTAATTTTCCACTTTACTACTTGAATTGAGTTTTTTGTATATTTTACAAATTACAAAATTCCGAAAAAATCTAGCTTTATGTAAATCGAAGAAATTTTGCCCGTCATCGATCCTTATAACCCCCCGATTCAAATATAAAATCATATTTAAACTGAATTTTTAAATTTTACAAGCTATTCGAAATAAATATCCGTGATAGAAATAATAACCACGGCAGGACGTAATGGTCAAAACAACTAATCACATCGTACGGATAACGAAGAAGAAAAATAATTGCGTTAATGAATTTCGCCAGCGAGAATGATGCTTCCAGTTTAGCAAATTCTATCACGGCGCAATCTTTCGCACCTTTAAGAATCCGTTTTGACAGATAATTTTGAATGTTCCAGCCGGTGTTCGTTATTTATACTTTTGATGGAACACCGACGGGTAGCTAAAATCGCTGCTGCTCTTATTGTAATAACAGGGGTACTGCTGGGAACTAGATATAACTCGCGTAAATGTGCATTTTCAATTTACACGTGCATGTAGAGACTACAAATGAACGAGAAGAAAATGATAAAGAAAAAAAAGGAGTAACTGTCTGGGAGTACGATTGTTTAAGTTATCGTTTTCGTCGATCTCCGTTGTTCCTATTCTCAGTTATTTTATTTTTTTAATAGCTGACCGAATCTACATATTTAACTGATTCACATTTCCTTCGTGTCGTATCTGAGCGGAAAAAAAAAAAAATTTAATTTCAGATTGTAAAGCGAAAATCGAATGATAAAAAAAGAAAGAAAAAAAATGACAATTTGAATAATACGATTGTTAAAATTTTTTAATTCCAGGTCGTAGAGAGATATTAGTAAAGCCGGTTCTCTGTCACTACGATAATAACAGGTTAGTATCAATTTTTAAAATATATCCGATGTTGTTTTGTTTTTTTTTTGAAGATTATTACGATATTAGTATACGAATCGAAAGGAAGAAAACTCACTTTTTTGTGCGTTCATCGGGTCGCGTATTAAACTGTATAACCGCAGAAAAACAAAATCTGACGTAAACGATGTGCTAATTTTTAAGAGAGCCAGTAGTCTGATGGTTGCAGACATCGGGTGGTGTTCATTTGTTGCGGGTTAAACGATCTTTGCAGCTTTTTTGTCCACGACATTTTCTCGAACAATGTGCTACTTTAATGCGACGGAATCTGGATTCGTTCGGGGGGCAGTGATTATCGGAAAAAATTTATTGGTTAGTAGGATTAAACTTTTCCGGAATTCCATTTAACAGCAATGAAAAATTGCCCCGAACGGTGTTTTTATACGGACCGCCGGTAATTAGGACTGATCGATTTTTCCACCTGTTAAACATTTATTTGTGTTCGGAGTGAGTGAAAAGACATGGCTTTGGCTTCGGAACTGACCGAGTACCATTTTAGCGATCGGGAGATTAGAAAGTCCGTTGAGCAACAATGAAAAATGCGCACTATTTGAGGATTGAAAGGGGAACGAGAAAGGGAAAATAGAGAGGCCAACACTGGAAAGTAGGGTTTTCGAGATGAGAAGATTGCGTTCATTAGAGATGCTGTTCAATAGAGAATTTTACGAATTTCCAGTTTTATCATCCGTGACAGAAGTGGGATTAGTAGGCTGTGTAGAAACGGCCAAGCTGGCTAGAGAGCGGCGTCAAACCTTCTCGATTTTTTTTGTTTTCGCCGTACTCTCATATCCGCTAGTCCGGTCTGTGGCTCACCTTCTGCTTGTTTCGTTCGTACGACGTTAATGGAATAAACAAATTTTCAGCTTCCGCGAGCCGCTCGTCGCCGAACCTGCGGCCAGGTTGCACACTGTTCGTGTTAATCCGGCCCGCTATTGTTACCGTGTCACTATCATATCAACTTTGAATTCTTTGCCAGCTCAGCGATAACTCGCTATAACGTTAACTCCTTTTACGCCCCCTCGTGCCTGCTCAATGCTAATTCTCACGGAGCGTGCAAATAAATTTACGCATGCCTATTATAATGTGCACACATCCATTGCATACCCCGGACGGACTCGGTATCACTCTATAATCCGGGTAGACGCTTTATCTACAACCGTTGACCCCATTAAAACTGCTGACGCTGCACAAGTCTGTCTCTCGTCTAATATTTACCTGGTTTCCAAATCTCGCGTGCGCGAACCGTTTGGAATATTCCCCGTTTAAAAATGTAAATTCATCTGCTCCGGATATATCGCTTTCGTTAACCGACTTTCCGATTCCGGGTAAAAGAAAAAAGGTATTTGCCGGGGATGCTGTTTAATAACGTAACATTTATTAGAACTGGTTTTGACCGTTTACGTAAACATTTCAAACGAACCGACAATCGAACCTACACATCCGAAAATAGCACGTAAACGATGTGCTGCTTACTAAACAACGTACGCTTATGTAGTTAGAAGAAAACTATTCGGATATAGTCCCCGGGTATGAAAAAGGAACCATTGAGTTCGTGTTCAACGACTATGCCGAAGAATCGATCATTGTCGAGTATTTATTTAATAGAACCGTGTAAATTTAAAACAGAAAACGTTACACCACCAGTGGGATCACTAGTCGAGATAGGTACGGTTTGAAACCAGAGGATATTCTATCATCCCACCTAGATCAGCGTCTTGTGCCGTAAAGCGGAGAAAACTATATATCAAACGATAACGAAAAAAAAAATTAGCAACCAGTTAGTTTACGCGGTTCGAATTTCGTTTCTCAAACCTGTCTGATTTGTACGTATCGAGATTCAAGGTCGACCATGAGCCTCTTGGTCACTCGGTTTCCCGTGTGACCAAGAGGCTTTTCCGCGATAAAGCTCGGTGAGTGCAATGACGGCCCCCGAGGTAGAGGGCATCGATGACTCGCCGTAATCGCGCTAGGCCACCGATTTGCTTGTGCAAGAAAAACGTGCACGGTGAAATACCTGTAGAAAAATCACGAGCCGAAAAAGCAGAATGTTTTTTTTTTGTGTTCAAGGACGTTCGGTGCGTTTAGAATATTTTGCGCAATTGGTATTCGCACACGTTTACGCCGGGTAAACCGGGAGCTTATTGTAGGTCTATTACGTCATACAATGGCGTCTGCATACTTTGTAAACGGCTCCACCGTGGAATGTAACAGTTTTTAATGCTTAGTAAAATTTGGAAATGAAATATATATTTCGTAATTCCATATCTTAATTTACTAGGACGCGGTGACTGCATTGTTCCGCGCTATCAGTAATAAGACGATTGCCAAATATTCGCTGTGTGACGGACTCTATTACTGATGCACCCAACAGAGCGGATTCGATTGTTGCAAGAACTGACAACAATTGACGTACTTGTAACATCGAACTGCTACGGCGATTGCTGAAATTGCTCGCCGCTTAATAACGACTTGGTACAAATCCCTTGATGGTAATGGAGACAGCCGAATATTGTAGAACACTATGCAGATGAACATGAACCGGCTAGCATGGCGATTGCTGGAGTCTACGCAGCATTAAAAATAGCTGTTGTATCTAGGTGAAGCGCAGGAAGCTGCATCTTATGTGTTGCTCGCCTCTTCTCTAAAAGTACCTACAAGCACAATGACCGATATACGGCAGCCAATCAGAACCAGTGTTATGTTAGAAACGGTGAACAAATTTTCAGAATCTGCAACCGCGATATTAATGAATATTCAAACTTAAAATAGTCCTCGTTAAACGGTTTATATAAAAAATTCCCCCCGCAGTAACAGTGAAGCAGTTTATGATTTGACGTTGAGATATTCATCAAGTGATTACTCAAGAGACGAGAAACGATTATAACTGTTAAGACGAAGTACCAACACGTAGACAGCTAAAAAGTAAATCGCATACAATGCTGCGTTTTCGGCTATTTCGAATGCGTGCGTGTAAGAATTTCTTAACCCGATAAAAGGATTCGCTATGGAAATTACATAGTTTTCCAGATTAAACTCGTATCGAAGAGTTTACGGCTCTGTTACTAGTAAAAATTCATTAATTGATAATTGCAGGCTCCAAAATTAGCAACAATCGAGTCCTCATCTTTTTGAAATCGAAAAACATCACAGAAAACCTCTTTCATAACGGAGCCGTTATTACCGTAAATAATAATAATACAATCACCGGTCAAAGGTTAAAAAACCCTACTCAAAAAATTATATTATCTAACGTATCTCCAACCATCCCAAACTCTGTTGTCAAAGCCTATCTTGAGGGAATATTAAATTTAAAATTAGTCTCGGCAATTTCTCTGCTCCGTGTTAAACCCAATGATCCAGAGTTTGACCATATAATCAGCTGGAGGAGGCAGCTGTATGTTGATAACGCCAATCTCCCACCCTTACCCGACTCTTTCTTAATAGTTCATAATGAACGTGAACATCGAATATTTATCCAAACGGGTGTGCAGAACATGCCGTCCATTGCCCCATCTGTAGAAGATAGTGTTTCCCCCGCTACAGACACTAAAGCCGCTCCAGCGCCGCAAAACATAACCGCCATCGCTGAGGAAACCACTCAAGCCGCTATCTTTGAAAATAACACAACAGTCAGCACCGAAGAAACCCCAGCAGCAACTAAGCGACCCCACCCACAAACCCTTGATGCTTCTCAAACTACAACGGAGCCCGACTTTACAAATAGCACAAGAGCTATTCTTTTCCCTCTACAAATGCAGACAAACGAACCAGAAAACAGAGAAAATCCAAATGCGGTAGAAACCAGAGACAATGGAGCAAACGTAGATTTCAAACCTCCACCATCAAAACTGAAAAAACAAAAATTGCCTACTGTTGAACTCCTAAAGCCTGCAGAAAGCAACATCAACAATAAAGACTATCCATTGTCTTTCAATGACTTCGTAGCCATAATGGAAACGATTCAAGGACAACACGACCCGGCGAGTATAGTAGCCAATTTCACTGAAGACATAGATGGATTTATTCACATGCTCTCAGATAATTACTCCTTACTTCAAAACCGATCAATGAAGACACGTTTCACTAAGCTAATCAACAAACTTGCTAGACAATCGGATTCAGATCAAACAGCAGACTAAACATATTTGAAAAGCTAATAGTGGTCATGGTTCGTAACATTATCCTGCAGTAGAACTGTCGAGGATTCTACCCTCAACTTGCTGAATTAAAGCTGCTTATTTCAAATCACTCTCCTGCTGTGGTATGTCTACAGGAAACTCATTTGAAGCCCACAGATAACCCAGCCCTACAAAACTATTCCCTTTTCACTTTCAGCAATGATCAAGGGTTTAGAGCAAACGGAGGGGTTACCATTATGGTCCACTCCTCTGTCCCAGCAAACACAGTTGAATTTTAGTATCCCCTTACAAATGATTGCAGTGGTCGTCCATCTTCCTCAGATATCTGCAACCCCGATAACTCTATGTAACTGCTATGTGCCTCCGAATTATATAATCACTGCAGATATGTTTCAGTCAGTACTATCACAGGTCAGCCCGCCACTAATATTACTCGGTGATTTTAATGCCCACTCACCTTTGTGGGGAGCAACACTGGAATACAGACATGGCTCTGTCATAAATAAACTGGTCCTAGATAACGATCTGGCACTGCTTCCCTCCCCAAGTTACACCCATTTCAATCTGTCCCATAATACTTTCTCAACAATCGACCTACAACTTATTTCCACTTCCATCTTCCCTCACCTGAGCACTTTTGTGCTACAGGACTTATGCTCTAGCGACCATTTTCCTATACTCATATGCCCGTCCAAAGCCCTTCCTACCCAAAACCCCCCACCTAAGCCTCAATTTCTATTCCACAAGGCGGATTGGGATATGTTTTCAGTTAAAGTAAACGTTCCCAGCGAGCCATCCGAATCTTTATCAGAAAACATCAACTCCTTTATCGACGCTATTACGAATGCTGCTCTAGCATCTATTCCTAGGTCTGTCCCAACAAACAGATCCCGACGGGTCCCATGGTGGTGCCCCGAAATAGGAACAGCCATACGCCAACGTAAACATGCCCTTAGGAAGTTTAAATCAACAGGCTTATATCCTGATTTGATCGAATTTAAAAAACGCCGTGCAGCTGCGCGGAGCTTCATTAGGCGCAAAAAACAGGAATCTTGGCAGCAATTTATGCATTCAATCTCCATAAATACTTCTAGTCACAATATTTGGCACAAAATTAAGGCACTGAACGGTATTAATCGTGCGACCCCTTCTTTTTCGATAAATCAGAATGGTTCCATGTTATCTGACCCGTTGGAAGTCGCAAATGCTTTTGCGAATCATTTTGCAATGGAGTCATCCTCATCGTCATATTCGTTTGCCTTCTCTTTAAAGAAATATTCCACGGAACAATAACCAATAACTATCATCTCTGACTCCTCATTTTCCTACAATTGCCATTTCACCATTTCTGAACTAGACTATCAACTCCAGTACCATACTGCTAACAGCGCGCCTGGGCCTGATTCCATCCATCCATATATGTTAAAACACTTACCTCCATCAGCGAAAAACTTCCTCTTACATATCTATAACCAAATATGGTTCTCCGGATCGATCCCTGAGCCATGGAAATTAGCAGTTGTTATTCCTATTCTGAAGCAAAATAAAGATCCTCTTTTTCCACAAAACTACAGGCCTATATCCCTCATAAGTGTCCTCGCAAAAACGCTGGAAAAAATGGTTAACCGGCGTCTCCTTTTCTTCCTTGAACAGAATAATCTCCTATCCTCGTCACAAGCCGGAGGGCGTAAGAAGCGTACTACAGTTAATCATCTGCTGAGCCTACAAAGGCAAATATTAACAGCATTTCACAGACGCCAACATGTATACTCCGTCTTTTTCGATATAGAAAAGGCGTTCGACAGAGTATGGCGATACGGCCTCTTATCCAATCTGACAACAGCTGGTATAAGTGGAAACATGGCCAAGTATCTGAATAATTTTTTAACAAACAGAACGTTCCATGTTAAGATTGGTTCGTCAACATCGAGCACCATTCAAACTGAGAATGGCTTACCACAAGGATCTGCCCTTAGTGCAACCTTGTTTATTTTTTCTATCAATGATATAAATGATTGTATTGCTCCGCCTGTAAACGCCCGGCTCTACTTTGACGACTTAAACATTTCCCTGTCTTCCAGTTTTCCAGCAAATGTTCAAAAAATCCTACAAAAAACTATTTCAAAACTACAATCCTGGTGTAACAATAATGGTCTTGTGTTTTCTCCATCTAAGTCTATCTGTGTTGATTTCTATAGGGAAAACACTTTCCAGCATCCGCCTCAATCTAGAAAATTCCTCACTTCATTTCCACCCTACTGCTACTTTCCTTGGACTACTGTTCGATCAAAAGCTAACTTGGCGATCCCACATATCCAATCTTAAAGTTAAATGTCATAAATTCCTATCTATTCTTAAATATGTATCAAATACAAAGTATAATGTACCTCCGAAAACTCTCCTCTCCATATACAAATCCTTAGTCATTTCCAGAATAAACTACGGGTCCCAGGCGTATGCGTCAGCCAGTCCCTCTTTACTTAAATCCCTTGATTCAATACACCACACGGCGCTCCGCACGATACTTGGCGCACATAGAACTTCACCGTCTGTAAGTTTGTGTGCCTTGTTAGGCACTCCCCCACTAAAGTATTTCCGAACCTATTATTATCACCGTGAGACCCTCGCTCTTTTCTCTAGTAAACGTGCCTGTCCTATCGACACAAATGACCTCCCCAACACCCCAGAGTTCCCTAATGACCCTCTCCCAGAAATCCTGGCTCTCCTATCGCAACGCAACGTGAGCGTAATCCCTTTCCCTAACCTAGCTCCTAACATCATGATTCCGCCGTGGGCCCCTTTAAACATTGATGTTAACTTTTCCCTGACGAAGTATAGTAAACCCCTGCATCCGAATATCGTTCAGTTGACAACAGCAACAATGCAAAAATACCCCGACCACCTCTTTTTCTACACGGATGCTGCCAAGGCTACCCCAGAGGCTACTTCTTCCCCAAACGCCTGTTCCTTTGAAGTCTGCGACGTGATTCGAAGCATTCGACTGAATGACAATTGCTCGGTACTGGATGCTGAAATATACGCAGTATTTTTCTGTTTGGAATATTTTCTTTCTACAGGGCCTACATCACAGAAAGCCCTGCTGGTATCTGATTCATCCGCAGCTTTATTGACAATTTCTAATCCTCTCACCAAACATCCTGTAGCAATTCGAACCCAGCAGGTATTATACGAACTTATTAAGAGACAGTGCTCCGTATCCTTTCTGTGGGCGCCCAGCCATGCAGGGATTTCTGGAAATGAACGCGTCGATACATCCGCCCAAGCAGAAATATATTGCCCCTCGCCTAGTAACAGCCCACCTCCACCTTATTTCTCGAACATAATCTTTAATAATCTCACGTCCTTATGGAAAACCCATTGGTCCTCGTGTCAGACTTTCTCGAGGTTAATTAAACCCTCAACCGAACCATAGTGGCCGGAAAAAAGCATTTCCCGCAGAGATTTCTGTGCACTTAGCCGCTTGCGCACAGGCCATACGGCCATGTCGCATAATTTTATTTTGCAAAGAACCCTCTCTCCTGTGAATTGTCCTTTCTGTGGCCAAGATGTTGCTCCCTCAACTCCTCATATACTATGCGACTGTCCAGCATTATCACCTCACCGGCTCTCTTCAATTAATAACAAAACAGTCACCAACATTCTTGAGAATTCCCCCGATGCAATTTTATCCATAACACAATTTATCAGAACTAGCGAGATAATCAGATATCTATAAAAACAAACTGCGCATCTTCGTACTGTAATAGCCACAGCAGTTAAACACGGTACAGGATGTTGCTTTCACAAAAAAAAAAAAATTAATTGATAAATATTATTATTATCATTTTTCTCATTAATTATTAATTATTATTATCAGCCATTACAATAATAAATAACGCGATGCGATACAAAATTAATTCGTTATCGCGAGCGGTTCAAGTAAGTATTAATTGTGTGCATCTCTACTTCGCGTGCACACACGCTTGCCGCGATGACATTTTAATATTGTAAACCCTCGTATATTCCGGACAAACTCGTTAACTTTGCCCGTTTCGGGGCAGCTGTGGGTAATTCTACTCATAAATTTTGCTATTCCGTCTTGTCGTTATAAATATTGTCTCCTACCCTCCTTTTTTCAATTTACCTTTCTTTTTTTTTTTCTCATTTTTGTTGCAGGCAAAATTCGGAAGAGCGCAATTAATGAATATGTGTCTGCACTTTGTTTTCAAAAAAAAAAAAAAAACACTTTTAAATACGTTTGTTAACAACTAATACTTTTCTGTGTACCTCTCCTCTTTAGTCACGTTTCCAAGCTTTACTCTTTGATCTAAAAAGAAATTACTTTGTTTCCATATTCAATACTTTGCGTCCATCTAGTTCATATTTTATTTTCCCCGCATTGTCCGCAACAACTTCTATTTTATACACGCTCAGATGGAAACCGGTTTCATTGCTTTATTAAACTCTTTTTCCATCACACACATCTTTTAATTTAGACAGGCAGTATTAAACTACCGTATGATGATCTGCAAAGCGTAGATTACTTAGTAATGTAAAAGTTCCCAAACGAAACCGATTTATAAAATAGTGTGTGAAATAAACTAGAAATGTCAACGTCGCAACCTGATTGATTATTTTCATTTCTGCATATGGAAAAGACATTTTATCGTAGAAACAAAAAGGTACGAAAGAGTCTTCCCGGAATATAGTAATGAAAGATATTGACAATTCGTAAACGAAAGCTAAGAATGATAGATAAAAAAAAGATGCAGGGCCCATAAGAGATAATTTGGAAAAGAGGGAGTTGGTGTTTTCGTGGACTGGAGAATACAACCGAAACGGAAGAACATTCGAAAAATATACGATATTTTCGGAATACTGCTTCATTTTTTATACGCACTTAAGGTAAAAAACAAAAAAAAAAAAAACTATACTGGCTGATAGGGAAAAAGTCCCAGCTTGCCGCCTGCAGTAAAATACCATTATACAACCAAATATTTGCGCCGATATGGAAATATGGTTATGAGTTGTGAGCTGTGAGCTTGTAGTGCAAGAAGCAATACCGAAATAATACAAAGGTACCAAAACGTCGTAACAAAGATGATACGTTTGGCCCCATGGTACGTAAACAATAAAACGATACACACTGATCTAAATATATAGATTATGTGAAGGAAGTGATTAAAAAAATCTGCATCAAACAATAAGGAAAGATTAGATAATCATACGAACTGGATGACAGTGTTAGCCTATTATTGAAAAAGGACGCGGATACCAAAGTGCGTTCATCGAAAATTAGCTGAACTTATTAACCGGTAATTTCGTCATTGGATGAAGGGACCGCGTGAGATTTAATTGTATTTGATAGCTCGCAAACTAGGAGTACATAAAGAAAAAAGAAAAAAGAAAAAAGAAAAAAGAAAATTACAGGCAAAGAGCAATATGGAATAGTATCTTTAAGGACTTATTAATTACCGAATCATATTCGGATAGGTTTTACTAGCTTTATATTCGGATCCGATTGTAAAATAATAAATAACTTTTTAGCGTGATTCGTTTACGTTTTTACCACCGTATGAGTTTCACTAAAAATGTTTGAACTTTTCTATACATTTCAAGTTAATCATTTTACTAGATCGGAACAAAATTAAACGTCCAGTAGTATTGATAATTCTTTAATAGAGTTCTTGCAAATGTTCCGGCTACAAAGAAGGGGAAAGGACTTTTTTCATTCCATCCCATACAGGCTAGAATGGTTTATGTCGAGAGGGGAGAACAAACCCTAAAACTGAACGCGTTATGATTCTAATTATTATTCGAATTGGTTAAATGGTGTACCAGAACCGGTTCTGAGTACGTATCGACGAGGCCCGGGTTGTTATTTATTAAGAGAGGCACGAGCGTCACAGCGAAATGTGAAATTTTACCGGAGCGTGATCTTCTGTAATTCTTAAATCGAGAGTTCGCTTTGTGTAAATAGGTTTAAAATGGAGTTGCTGCAAGGTGCTTCGGCCTGTTGTCAATTAAAAGCCACTCGAAGCTGGTTAGGAAATTTCCCGTCCAGCGGAACAGCGAAAGGGGGAATGTTTTGATTCTGCGAGGGCTTTCGATGTTGCGCGAGTTCGCCCGCTGCTTAAAATGATCGGGTCGCAGTAGACGGTAGCCAGATTAAAGCGTATCTGGAGTCGCCGAACGTTGTTATTGTAAGTCTTGGCCGGCGTCGACGCTGATTATAAATGCAAGGCAGACAGACTGCCGGCTTCTCTCAAAGTTTAACCAAGTACCGGTAACAGTAGCAGCTGCAACTTTCAGCTTAGTACGTCGTTTCCGAAACATTATTGCTGCCTTCAAATAGAATTCGAACTTGCCGCTGATGACATCGCCGCTTTAATACCGCTCTGAGACTTACACCTCACCTACCCGCCGCCTCAACCAAAACACCTTTGTCTCCCTCCGACCTCGCCTTCTGCACCTCGGCTTGCCTTGCCCTTTTCATCGGCGTGTTGTTCCACTGCAGCCTACTCTCGGCTCGCTCGTCTACCGGCCGAAAGTCTTAATTAAACTAACGCAATCATGCTGAAATTCGTAACTGGAAAATATCTGGTTTTGTAACTGCGAAACATGTCAATTTTAGTGAATAATAACCGCTTACGTGGATCTGCCGGGGACATGTACGGGGTCAAAGTTAAAATTAACGTGACGAACGAAGATAAGTAAAGCCTAAAGTAAGTACCATGGATATATCCTTGATAAGGTATCGTGGATTATTGTGAAGTTAAGCTTTCCATAATGGTACTAAGCCCAATGGCGGCACTAATGAGAGTAGTATAGTGCACCGTGAAATAATGTCCGTTTATTATATGCGGATTTATTCAATTACGAGCGTCGCTTGTTTTGTAGCGCGCGAATCTGATCGGATTGCCCGTACGAGATTTACACCTGCTGCTTTCTACGCTAAATGAATGATCGTTTTTGGTTTGCTTAAAAGACGATTACTTCGATCATTTTCGGGCGCACATACAAACTGCATTGCATTAGTTCGAATAGTGGACACACGAAATCTGCGATGCAGAATCGAGCGCATTAATTAAGCCTGTTAAGGGAACCGTGAAATATTTTAAACTTCGCTATTGAAATACATCGGACTTTCGCAATAGTTTTACCAGGTCGACGCAATTAAAAATTATAGCTGCGCGGATGGTTGCCAGGCGCGGTGGTCTTGAATTTCAACAATCAGAGAACGATTGTACGCAATCGGGAACGATTCTTCGTAAGCCACCTCCGTGATTTTTAACGGAAAACAAAGTCGGCTTCGTTATCCTTTAAAAATGAAAACTCTAATCATTTACGCAAAAATTTCGCTTTATACATGTGAATAATATTCAATGCATTGCCGAACGGATGCGGCTTTCAGAGTAATTTATCGCGAAATTATTGTCAATTTTACCTGGTGAAAACTGAACACACGACCCGACCCACGCTTAAACGTACACAACATTCCCCTCGCCGTACTTACAAAATATTCAACCTCTGACGCGTAAAAAATGTCTGCAACAAAGTGAATAACGCTGAACATAATTTCGTTGCAGATTGTCTGAGGGGGCGGAAAACGAAAAAGTTTCAAAACATTAAAAGCTTTTTTTTCTTTTCTTTTTTAAAACTTAACGGATCGCACAAGGCATTTGCCCGTCTAAGGGTTCCCCCCGACAGAATTATATCGTTTATTGATAAACACACATATTATATAGCAAATACATCATATTCATCTTGTACATATTACTCTCGAACAATTCCAGCAGCGTCTAATTCGTTACGTCCTAAAGATTAGATGGACGGAATTTATTTTACCAATTAAGAAGTTCTCAGGCGCTTTGGTGTGGAACGAATAGAGACACTGATATATTAACATCGCAATTAAGATCGATAGGTCATGTTGTGCGAATGCAAGATCACCGCTTGCCTAAGCGCGTATTCTAGGGTGAACTGGTGGAAGGGCGCAGGGCACGTGAAGGACCAAAGAAACGCTACAAAGATCATATCGCCACCATGCTTCGGCATTCGAATATCAACAAGGACTGGGAAAATACTGCGCAAAACCGGCAGGAATGGAAAAAGGTGTCTCAGGAGGTGGTAGAAAATAACTATAAGAAACGCCACAAGAAAAATAAAAAGGAACGAGATTCGAATGTCACCCCACTGCGGGAAAACGTGTACAGCTAAAATTTTGGACTAATCAGCCATCTATGAACACATCGCTGAACAAATATATGTGCATCTGGGCTACTCGGATACCAATTCCAGCTGTGATGATGATTACTTAATTACACTTAACTTTTATTTTTACTAAACTACGTCTAGTTCCTTAGACAAGTACGCACATAATTTTTGTAACCCACTAATTTTCCTTAATTCCGTTGTATTTGCCTCCCCTCGAATTTCGATTCCGTATCGTAGACATTATTAATCAGTCAAAATACCGTCTATCGTAGTCTCGTAATTCATAACCTGTTTTAATTTTGCATAAAGCCGGTATAGTCTGCCCGATTTTTCCAGCTATGTTATCAATGTGAACTCTCCACGTTAACGTCTTTATTCCAAAGTACTTAAAATTATCAACTCCGTTTCTATCGGATTACAACAGCATACTCCCGCGCTTCATGAAGACAATCCACGTTATGCAACACTATTTTAGGAACGAACTTTCTAAACCTACACTTAGTGTTCTTACATATGTAACTTTTGATTTTTTGGCATTTAATAATAGCTTTTTGTCGCGTACCCACATCTGCAGATCATATTCGGGTGGTCCCCCTATGAAGCAGCCTTTCCGAAATGTCTACATCTTGATGTTCGATATTGCCAGAGAAATTTCATCGGCTCATGCAGCTTGGCATCCGTATTTGTGAACGGAGTTAGTGTAAATATTAGAAACAGTAACGGGGCTAATGTAGTTCTTTGTCCTGTTCGATATTTCGTCTTAAAGGCGGATCCCAAGTAGAAAGGAACTACTCTCATTCTGCTGTCGGCTTAGTACACTACGAACTTTCACAATCCCCGGCGCCCTGCTAAGATACGGGATTCACTTTACTTTTAATATTTACAATCTTCGCTGGGCATTCCCTTTCATGTAAATAACATCTGAACCAATTGAGATATTTCCCTGTGATTCCAGTTTTGATTAAGGCCGCTATCAAAATTTCTCTATCAACTAATCAAAAGCCTTAGTAAGATCTAAAAAGACTATCAAAAATTGTTTTGCCAGATGCTAATCCCTTATTTACAACAGATGTAAATGTTCTGAGCAGTGTTACCGTAGATTTCCCCTCTCTGAACCCAAATTAGTTGTGATATACTAAATTATTCGCTTCCGGGTACAATTTAAGGTGGTTAACGACACATAATGCTCTACCACTTCAGCGATAACTGTGATATTAACGTGATTGGTCTATAGTTTTCGCAGAGTTTTTTATCCCTGCTTTTAGGTATATTTGTCTTATTATTCCTACTTTTAACTCCTCGGAAAATATACCTTCTTTTACCGACGCATTAATTATTTTTTGTTAATGGCGGAGCAAGTTTTTTTGCATGTGTAATTACATCTTTCACCATCGTACCACCCTTGATTCGACTTAATTTTTTTAATTACGGTTTCTATCGCTTCATTCGTGGCTTGTGGTATGTAAAATGACGTAACGTATTAACATTGTCGGTCATAATGAAACTGATATCACAATTATGGTTCAATTTTTCAATAGCATCTGCACAGTAATTTTGAAATTTATAAGCTGCATTATCGAAATTCTTGTATTACTTCATCTATGGTTATAGTCTTTTTTTTTTATAAACACTATTTGATTTGTTATCCTCCAGGTTTTTTTTTTAATTTTGTTATTCGCTTTATGTAATTCATGTTGCTAGTATTTTTCTCTTTCTTGTCTAATTTCCTACTTTACTCATTTCCTGTATTTCTTATATGGTTCTTTATGTCTCCTATTTAATATGTATGAAGTTCAATATTTTTCTGTTCATCCAATCTGCAATGGGATTGTATCTCCTTATCTCCTTTGTCTATCTCGTCAATTTGTAATCGTCATAAAGTTTATTAAAGACTAATTTTTAATTATTTACTAATTCTTCAACTCCTCTCTTCTCTAGCAATCGCTGCCGCACTTATACGCATTTACTTTATCTTTTAACAAGTTTTCATTTAAAAATATTCATATGTATCCTCGAAGTGCGCCGTAAACTATATAGCGGTCTGAGATTTTTGTCTTTATAATACCCGTCATTTTACATCAAAGCTTGAATGTCTGATAAAAATATTATCTCTCCTGAAGTATGTACTTCATTTAATTCCACCCCTACACGTATGTATTAAATATAGTTCCAATGAGGTATCCCTGACGAGCGTACCGGTTTTGCGAGCCAAATTCCGTATTTTGACATGATTGATGACTTTAAATGACGAAAGTGATTTTACGAACAAGAAGTAAATTTTTCTCCGGCAACAACGGATCCTATTGTGGTATAGATGAAATAGGAAACTGACGAGCAGTTTTAGGATATGATTATTCGGCATATTGCAAATCGAAAGGAGTTCGAGTTACACCCCGAACACACGGCATTCCACACATAAACATAATACTTTCGCACATCTGATATTCACCTATCCGACTTGGAGCAATATTATTATCGCTTCGTAAATATGTATATAATTTTTTTAAATTCACGGCAAAATTTCTCGATTTTGAGATAAAGATTCATATCATTTAGTTGTACTCTCATGTCTTTATAACCTTATCATTTGTACGCTGTTAATGTTATTGGTGTTATTATGATTAATATTAAATAAGTTAAATGGATTTAAATATCATTGTAAGCAGTAGAATGAATATAAATTTAGTACATGGTAATTACAAATGAAAAAATCGTGACAATAGAAATAACGTGTAAAGTATTGGGCATGTACTGCGAGTAAATTTTGTTCCGAGTTCGGAAAATAAATACAGAGACAACGAAAATATTTTTTTGTTTTTGTTATTCATTGCATTTATTTCATCTTTATTTTATTTCAAATATTTCGTAAATAGTACATTAGTGTGCATAGTACCGGTAATTTTGCTCGTTTCATTATTAATTTGGTTTTTTGCTAATTTTCATTTTTTAATTATATTTCTTTTCTATTGTATCACTTTTTTTATTTTGTCTCGTTTTAATTATTGCTTCTGCTTGTTTTCTTCGCGATTTCCTGATCAGCTGAACTTTATGTTACAAACAACTCTTCTCAGGGCTACAGTTTGTGTTACTTCACCGAAATATTTTTTGTTGAATTTTATTAATTACTTTATTCCGCTACAAATATGTTCATTAAAAGCTCGCACGAAAAATGCTAAGCGCTTAACAGTAACTTTTTGTAGCTGGCATCGAATTCAAATTGCAACAATAATTAAAAACTTATCGAGTACATATAATAATCGTATAATCATTCATTTTCTGTAAGCTGAGTAATGAACATTCGCTCCACTTTGATTTGTTGCCGGTTCCGAAAGGATAAGATTGTTAACTATATTACTACCCTGAAATATTAATTACCTTTTATCTGCTTATTTTTTAATTTAAGCGTATTTTCTTTTTTAACTTTTACAACAAACTCTTTCAGGTCGGTACCATTTTTTATCACCGGTGGTACACTTCTGCATGAACAAAGAATCATTGAAATCAGTCTGCATAGTTATACGTAACCAAATATAAAATAAATAAATAAATAAAAAAAAAACCCCAACGAACATATTACCTTTGTTTATGAAGTGTCGGTAGTAAGAAGCAATACTAAAAGTTTCTTTCCAAACGAAGATAACAAAAACAATTAACACGAGAAAGGAGTGTATTTTCTAGGGAGAAATAGACTGAAGCAGGATAATGAGGTCGCAGAGTAAATACAGCATAACAAGATTTAGTAGGAGAAATAGAAAGGTTAATTGAGGAACGGGAATGATCCAACACAGAAAATCGAATATCCAGATTAAATACAGAAAAATACTACGGAAAAATAGTGCAAAATAAGCAAACGTCCGAAAGATAAAAGGAAATAAAATAGAAAAATAAAAACGGTTAATCAGTTACCGTCTAAAGAAAAAAAAAAGGAATACGTTTAAACAACGCATATCTTCCCTATATCACCCATGGCAAGGGAATATCCTTTATGAAAAGCGAAGAGAGATCTGGAAAAACCGATAAATTCAATGTTATTCGATCGGAAAAGGTGATGACAATTGGGTACATCGTGATCTAGGAAAAGCAGAAGAACTTGCTAAATGTCTTGCTAATATTTCCTATACAAATGCCGGAGATGCGTCATTACCCTTAAAGTAGTGCAGTTTAAATGTTTATCCTCCAATCATAACCTGCCTCGTTGGGAGATAGATGAACTCAAAGAAAGCTCCTGAATACGATCTGATAGCAGCTGAGATCTTAAAAGAGCCGCCATGCAAAGGTCTCTCTGCTTGTGCTAACGAATATCGTTATCGCGATAATAAAATTGCCGTATTATCAAGCGCAGTGAAAGTTCTCGTAAACAGTATAAGCCGCCAACCGATAAAACTAGGCCGGTTTTGCTAAAGCCATTCGAAATCTTACTGATTAAAAGAGTACTTCCTCTGGTTGAAGAGCAAATAAATTGTCCCGTTCCATCAGTTTGGATTTAAGGCGAAACGCATTGCAATCTAACAGGTAGAGTGCATCGAGTAGTACAGAAAATGAAATTGGTCTTTCTTGGACGTAAGTCAGGCGTGTCATGACAGTCTCTCATGTAAAATCAGAAAATATTTCCCACATTGGTACAGTAAACTGTTTGCTTCATATCTAAATGAAAGATCAGCGTATGTGGGCCATTATTACAAAGGATCTTCCTGTTGACGATACTGGTAGTCACTTTGTTGATGACGTTGTAGTTCTAAGAAGTAAATCCGACTAATGCAAATATTACGCTAGAAGTAGCAATTAGTCAAATGATATTATGGTACGTCGAAATAAATGAAAATTAATTTTCTCATATATATATATATATATATATATTGTTTACTGACCGATAGATAATCATCTATTTTAAACTGTTTAAAAGAGGGTAATGTTCAATCAGGTCTAATCAATGTAATCAAAAAAAAACTTCCTAAACAACGAAATAATAAGATTTCATAGCCGAGCGGATGCTTGAAGCGGATATATTTCAAGGATCAGCGTTTCCTCTATTAATTTTCAGCATAGCCATCGCGAAGATATATAAAACAGCAGGGGTGAAAACTAATATAAAGGTAATAAATTATGCGGTTGGTCTTCTTCTTATGGAGCAGGGATTAAGGATGTCGAAGAAACAATAAAAATCAGTGATAAGATCAGAATTACCGTTCAGAAACTGAAGGGATCCAGATTAAAATTGAACCAGAAAAAAACTAATACGTTTTCGGGTAACCAGGAAAATAAACAAAACCTAAAATTAAAAAGGAAATAGAAAAAAAATCGTTAATATTCAAGGTGAAAAAGTATGCTGCAAATGAGAAATGGAAAAATAGTTAGGAATAGAGTAATAGATGAAAATCTGAATTTCAGCAGTCATATCGAATATATTTTTTGGATAAAAAAAAAAAAAATATTTCAAAACTATCGTTCCCTTTTATAGGAATACTTTTGGTATTTAAAAAAAGAAAATGATTCCCCATATTCTCAGCTTTATTTCGATCAATAATTGTGAATATGAAAGTGTTATTTTTTTGCTCGAAATTAAACGAAAAGCATAAAAGTAAAACTAAAATCGTGGGACAAAAGAAAATACGTGATTAAAAATAGGCGTGTAATATATTGACTTACAAAAAAATCTCTTATTGTGGTGTGCCATGAATGTTATTGCAAGTGTCCTCTACTTGTAGAACTGCAATTAGGGAAAACAGATGAAATTGAAACATTAAAAAAGAGAAATGTCGATAAAAAATAACTAAATAAAGAGAAATTAATAAAATTCGAATAAAATATATCGTCAAATGGCCGGGGGGAGCGATACGATGATGGAGACCGCCGAATGTATTAATGCCGAAGATAGATGTATTAAGTGAAGATCTTGTATCGAATTATTTTTTAATGCAGTCAATTTATGGTGATTTTCAGACGTACCTTAAAAGTTAAAACTGATTCGTGCGAAATGAATTCCACAAATAGACAATAAATTTGAAAACTAGCTTCAGCATTGAAATAACACTGGAAATACTTCTCTCCTCGTGGACATGAACAATAAACACGGAAGAAAGAGATTTTAATATGAGAAATAAAGGAAGAGTTGGGAAAAGCTGATTTTGGTTAAGTGGTCTCTCCTTTTCTTTTAATTTATAATTAAACAAATAAATATTAAAAAAACAAAAAAAAAACTAATATATAGAGTCGTAAAGAATAACGATTTCACAATAGGTACCGTTTAAAAAGAATGTTAAATATTTGAGTATGCATCATCTAGAGACCACTGACTTGTCGAAAGTATGATCAAAAAAAGGGAGGAGGATGAGCTTAAATTAAAAATCAAAAAAAACAAAAAAAACAACTGTAGAGTTTAACAGGGAAAAAATCTTGATCTGTAATGCATGTTTAAATTGCCAGCGTAGTGCCCCTCGGCTGGTGACCCCCCGCCAAAAAAAAAAAAAAAAAACTCGCATCAATATGAGGAAATATGGTTGCGAATTGTAGGGTGGTTATAGCGAAACAATATTGAAATGATACAAATCAATGTTTTCATCTCTGTTATCTATATCCGAATGTCCGAATGAGGAACTTATCTGTGATGCTAATCACATTTTCTTTGAGTGTTTTGCTCTTTCTGCGGAACGCTCTTCCCTTTATTTACTCCTTTTGACGTCAAAGCTAGGATCCCTACTGTGCTTCCTATATCCTGTCCATTCCGTTTCAGTGTCTGTTGTTCTTGCCATTGATTCCTTTATTTCTGCCATTTCCGATCGAATTAAGTTTTAATCAGTTAACTCTTTTTCCTATTGTTTCTGGGTGAAGTTCCCCCTGGTTGACGAGCCAAAAAAAAAAAAAAACAAAACAAAAAAAACCAATGATCGAAGCTTCATGGTACGAAAGCAATAAAACGATACGTATTAATATCTGAGCGTGGATTATGTGAATGATATGATTAAAATATCTGCGGAAAAACATCAGGAATGATTATATAATCACAGAAATTGGCCGCTGATTAGCCTATATTTTGCGCCTAGCTTGGCTTATTAGTGAGATTTATCTGGTGAATTTTAATTATACCTATTATAGACTATCTGTTAGTAGCTGACAAGCTAGGGATGGATAAAAGTAAAAAAATACAACCGCTATGATTTTCGTATTGAACATTTGCTCTCTTATGCTGTGCTTCGTTTTCTTTCTTATGTCAGCTGTAATTCCTTTACATCGATCTTTTCTACTCTGTATTTCTAATCGTCTCTCAATTTAGATTCATTATCTAACATTTCCAGCTGTTAAGTGAAAGCCGATAGCGCGCGTACCTGTGCAACGTAAAATTAAGAAAATACTTTTTTGAAGTTTTATCTACTTTGAAAGTAAAATTTTACTCGGTAGATGTAATCGGTTCTCGCAATCGCATTGTTGATTCTTGAATGCAATATTCGTAATAATGCGCGGCGGATGTTTTTTAAATTAAAAGATGAAATCATAAAACACTTTTTGCATTTTCTTCCTAGACGAAGAGAAACTTTTACCACTCATCCGGTTTTTTATTATTTATTTGTAATTGTTATTTTTTATTAATTGTCATTCGTTAATTATTTTTTATCGTTTTTATACCATTTCGCCGGGTTTATTTTTATTTCCTTTCGCTCGCTGGCAAAAACCATTAGTTGACTCGATAAATGAAACTTTTCATTTGCTTTCCTATACCTCTATTTATCTTAAATAAACTATAATAAACTATTTGTTTATTTAAGATAGCATCGAGCCGAATTTATCTTCCGTCCGTTCAAGTCTGCATTTAAAGCTTTTGTAAATATTTTATTCTGCGTTAACCGCAGCTTTCCGCTTAAAATTGTTTATACACTTCGTGACTTTGAAAAAAAAATAAAAAAAAACAAAAATTCATTTAAGTTACGTATGTAATTGAGACAAAGTTTTTCGAACGATTCCGAAAGTAACACAGGGAACACATCAACGTGTTAGTAAAGTATATTAAACTATCACTGTTTTCAGCGATGAAGGTCTGTTGAGTTTTTATTTATGCTAGCATTTTTGTTATACTATTTGCCCTTTGTTTTTGTATAGTATTTATATTAACAATATGTGTAAGCGTTCTACATTTTATTTTTATCATTCGTGTAATGCGATTAAAAGTCTCTTTCGAGGTGGTACGCATTTTATGTTTAAATATACCGTATTACTGCACTTAGCTAAATATAGACGTTCTGTTCTGTTTAGTTCCTTTAACTCTGCCACATTTTTGTCCTATATAAACCTTTGTTTTTCCTCTTTTTTTGCTCTCGTTTCAGCGCCGCCAGAAATCATTGCTCGAAAATATATCGTTCTAACGCACGTACACATTTGTATTAGATCACCGGTTTTAATTATACCTTTAAGCTTCTAGAATTTTCAAATGAAAATGTTTCGTCTTCTTCTTGTATACTTGCGATTCCATACACAGCGGTTAGTTGCGCCGTTATAACTTTAATACACTGTTGTTATTCAAATGGGGTCATCTTCCGATTTAATACGTCAATATCCATAACCTTTTCCCTTTTTTGTTTTAAACACTTTAATAAATTTCGCGGCAAACCTCAACATTAAAGTGTTCTTAGTGTTTTCGGAAATATTATATTGCGAAATTTTATACGATATTCACAAAACGGGAAAAAACGGGAAAACAGCGAATAAAAACGACAGCGGAACGTCTGGTGCACGCATCGAAACTGAAAATATCATATTTTTACGATTCAGTTTTACGGTCACATTTGATTCGTTCTTTCCAGTTAATATTTTAGCGGCTTAAATTAAAATACGGCCACTCTGCTCATACGCACAATTTGTTCATAAATTTTTTGTTTTGAGACTCGTATATAAAAATCTACCCCGTTTCGGGTTAAAAAAATTTACAATTACTTTTACCACGAAGCCGATGGCACTTTACTTGAAGAGAATGGGTCCATAGATCGCTTTTTTTTTATATGCATTTTTCGCGTGAGTTATGTTTAAAAAAGAAGTGAAATTAAAAACTAATCAGGTGTATAAAGTACAATTATGCGTAAAACCCTTTCAACTTTTAACAATATACTTATATACATTGTTAGTGTTTAAATATGTTTAAATTGTCGTAGCAGTCGCCAGTGAGACATATCCAATATAACATTTCCACCTAAATAATCTTCTTTATACTTAATTCACTGAAATAACTTTAAAGGTTGGAGTTTCCCGGTTTTAGTCTAAAAGCGGCCTTAAAAGTCAGTCACACACTAGAATAATATGAATAATATGAATAATATGAATAATATGAATAATATGAATAATATGAATAATATGAATAATATTTTTTAATTTTTTTTTTTTTTTATTCCATCTAGAAAGTATTTCTAAATTTCAGAAATTTAGAAAAATAAATATATATGTAATATCTGGAAATATTTGAGTAGCCCAACAATTATTAACAACTACAGAAACTACTAAGTCTATGAAATATACAATGTACTTACGCCTTGTGTAAGTACAAAAAAAAAAAAAAAAAAAATGTCAAAACAAAAAAGTCAGAAAATCAACGATTAATAATCACGCTACAGCCGAAATCATTTATACCAGATGGCTGAAATTTCACGTGAATTTTCTAAAAAATACATAAATTGTAATATTTTCGTAAAAAAGTAGGTTTTTATCATATTATAATATTTCTTGAAGATTGTTTATTAAAGGTCCCGTTCATTTTTTTTAAAACTCCGAAATTTTTATGTTGCATATAGCCTACTTTTAATAAAACTTAATATCACGCTACAATCAAAAAGAATATCGTGCCAATAACGAAAATTATTACACAAATATTATATATATATATATATATATATATATATATATATATATATATATATATATATATATATCGAGCTTTGTTTCGCACTGAAACTACAGGTAATTCAGAAACTGATACAATTTCAAATTCAAGTAGACTCTTATTAACGATAGAGGTAGACAACGATTTCTTTGTTTACCTCGCATCTTACGATAGTAAGATCATATATATATATTTGTAAAGTGTTAAGGTGTAGTTATTTGTTTTCATGTTAAAATAAAACAGTATTTTTATTTGATTGCGAAATAGATTTTTTTCTCTTTCTCACCCTCTCTCTCTCTCTCTCAAGTGATTTGACAAACTGACAGCAATAAGGGGGAAAAAAATGAACTGGCGGTAGTTAAGTAAAGTCTTATGAACCCTTTCTTGATTTTTGTCTTTTTTAACAAATGCAAGCAGAGAGATAGTTTTAATTAAACACGAATATTTCGAATCTAATACGACAATAGTTAACCTACCAGAAATACACGTGGTTCAGCGTAAATTTTAAATATTAGGCTTTTTTTTTTATTTTTCAGTTTAAAATAATAGGCGACGGAACGCTCCGATATTTACACGAAAGGAATAGAAAAGAATAAAAAAAAATGCCAACTCGAACAGCTGCTAAAAGTTTGTTTAAAATATTTCGCGGTACGAAATATCTTTCGGTGCGGAGAAAGTTCCCCGGTTTTCTTTCATTTTTAATGCGTAAACGCGGGAAAATGAGGCAAATAATTTATTTACTGCCGCGATACCTGCGGGGAGAGACGATTTTTTCTTGTGTGCAAAGCTACTATTAAAGTTAAAACTTTTCAAGCTTATACAGCGACTTTCTTTTGACTATTCGAACGAGGGGAATTGCCAGACGTTGGCTAATAGAAAAAAAAAAAAAAGAAATGTACAAAAAGAGCGAAATTAATTAAAGACCTTTAATTATACCGAGTGAGTGACCCCGCGAACGGCGCTAATGTGTGGGGCCGGACAATTTTCCGACTGGAGTGTAGAATTTGTCGGACGAATAATTTCGTTGTACGCGGCGGGTATTTTCCGTTATTACTGTAAAATGTTTACATCGCAGTGGCAAAATTATACGGATGCTGTGTAAGAATCGAGCAGTGATACAGAAGTGAGGAAAAAGATGATTGCTCGGGACGGACTTTTCACATTGAATTCTCCCCTACTTTGAAATCAGTTTTCGGTTAAAACTTTAAAGCGCTTTTTCAGGTGCTTAAACTTGCACGTAACATCATCACCCGTTTTGATCGCTCTTCTAATTACGGATATTAGTTGAATTTGATATATAAATATAAAATAAATAAATTCCTTAACAACGAAATCAAAAAATAAAAATAAATTTTTGCTTTAATAAAAATTAAAATAAATACCTCAATTTAAAGAGAAATGTTTTCAGGCATAATATCCCGACATTAATTAAAAATGCAGAGTGTACTCGAATAAAACTGATGAAAGGCAGTGTTCTTTCGGTTTTAATTGAGTGTGTGTACATTCTGCATTGTTAATTAAAATGGTGGGCTATTATGCCTGAAACAGTTTTGCAAAGTAATTTTTATTTAAGTAAAGTAAATTATTTTATAGCTATTTTTTGGTTTATTATCGAGGTATTTATTCCCGTTTTATAATTACAAATATTAACAAACAGGTTGTTTTTTTTTGTTTTTTTTTTTTTTTTTGTGAGTGCCGTGTACAGCTGCCGAAGCTATTATGACACTATGGCAATCGGAAAGTTAAATGGTTCGAAATAGGTTAGTTGTATAAAGACACCGATTAGTGTCTGCAATGTTCAAAGGCGAGTTGGCCAAAGACGACTGCAAAGACGCTATGCGGAGCTTAGCGCGCTGGAGCGCGAAGGAGGGACACTCCAGGAGCAGGTGTTTTACTGTAGGAGCGGAGGGAAGGGAGCAAAAGGGACATTCGAAAGGGAGCTCGCAATTAAGTAAGAGATGATCATGAGTCAGCGAAATATGTCAAATGCGGAGTCTTGCCATAGCCACAAAGTGCGTGTTCCGGGGAGTTCAGAAGGAGGGAACTAAGGGTCAATTCCGTGTTTTATCTCTCTTGGTTTATCTACTTATCAAATTTAATATTTCTAACATTCCTTCAGCATCGTGAAGAACAGCGACTATCGCAAATGTGACGACAGCTGCTGCTATTATTCGAGAAGGTATTTTTTTTTTTGTTTTTCTTAAACATTTCATAATAAAACCGGTACAATATGGTAAAATTTTTAATTAATGTTATTCGTGAAATGTAAAAGCACAGATTAGTTTCGAACATTTTTTCGTGACCGTGATCACAAATGTGTAAATGTGTTGGAAACTAGGTCCGGGTTTTTGATTTTACCTGTTTGTAATATTATATTTCGTGCACATATTTACTATTTGTACAAATTTGCTGCACTTATATTATTATATGTCTGTAATAGTTCGTCTATAATTAATGTTATTCATTTACGACGCCTATTATGATTATTATTATTATTCTTTCAGCGATTTTGGCCGTCTTTGGACCCTTCGTATTATAATGCATCCTGTTATTTCTTCTCCGCTCCTTCCAGTACATCTTCATCAGTTTCCTGTGCCGGATAATTCGTTCACTTGTCCAAACTGCTCCCGTTCTTCCTTTTTACTTTGCCATGTTCCAATCCTCTACCTTTCTTCGAAATTCCTGTCTATCTTTTATTTCTTCTTCGTTTAGTTCCATTTGTGCAAGGTCACTTCTCCCGAAACCAGTTCAGCTTTGTGTTCGTGTTTTTGTCGAAATTGTCAAACAGTTTCTTCGTCATCCCTTTTTCCGTCCATTCTTTTCAAATGTCCGTACAGTTTCGCTCTTCTTTTCTGCACGGTGTCACCTATTTTTTCAATGTTTTCGTAAACTTCTGCATTCCGTTTTCCTGTTTTGGTCCCAGAATTCTTCCAATAATCTTTCTTTCACTTCAATTTCTTGCATTTGTTTTGCTGTGTTTAGAGTCAAGCATTCAGATGCGTATAAACTTTCCGGTTTTATGACCGAATTACAGTGTTTGATTTTTTGATTCCTTATTATACACGTTTCTCGTTAGTTGGAATGCGGTTTCCATCTTCTTCAACTTATTCGTATCTTTGTCTAAGCCATTAGGTTGTATTATTTCTCCCAAGTATTTGAATTTCCGTACTACCTTTTGTATCCATACGTTGTTTCCATCCAATTCGGGTAATGTTCTAGATCGGTCATGTATTTGGTTTTTTGTTCAAAACGATATCTCTAAACCTACATTTTCTGCCGCCTCTTTTAAATTGTTTAGTTGCTTAACCGCATCATCAAAGCTGTCCGCCAATAACGCCAGATCATCAGCATAGACCAAACAGTCCATGTCCAAATCTTTACTATTCGATGCCATCTTTCTCTGGTTCCTTTTCCTCCATTCTCTAATCACTTTTCGCAGTGCGCAGTTAAAGAGTAGCGGAGACAGCCCGTCTCCCTACCTTACTTCAGTTTTAATCTTGACCGACACTTCTCCGGCAAATTTTACTTTCGAATTCATTAGAGCCTGCTTAATTATGATTAATGTTTTGTTATCTACTCCGAATTCTTCTAAGATGTTAGTCAGTAACTCTCTATCTATTGAATCATAAGATTTCTTGAAGTCCACAAATGTGATAAACATGCGTTTACTTCTTAGTCTTCTGTAACGGATAGAGTACACTTTAGGTTAAACATTTGATCCGTGCATGATCTGTTCCGTTTAAAACCTGCTTGATATTCACCCAGCTCAGCATCTATCTGTTGTTCCAGCCTTTTGTGTAATGCTTTAGATAGTATCTTATAAGTTGTTTGTAACAATGATATCCCTCTATAGTGTTTTTTCGTCCTTCTTGTAAATTGGATGTATTAACGCTGTTCGCCTATCTTCCGGGATAGTTTTCGTCTCCCAGATATATTTCTTAAGTTTTTCTAGACTCCTAATTGTGCTGTCGCCCGCTAGTTTCCACATCTCTGCCACTATTCCATCTTCTCCTGGAGCCTTTTCATTTTTCAAATTTTTGATAATTTCGATGATCTCTTCCACAGTGGGTGGTTTTGAGTCGTCGCGTTTGATTGCTGGTGATCTCTTTTCATATCTACGGTTAGGTTCATTGCAATTTAATAATTTCTTAAAGTAGTTCGCTAATATTTCACAGTTTTCTTTGTCGTTTACAGCCAAGTAGTAACCGTTTTCTTTTCTGAAACGTAGGTTCGGAGCTTGGTATTTTTGAATGTGGTTCTTAAAAGTTTTATAAAATGATCTTGTATTATTATGTTTAAAATCTTCATTCAACTTTAATAGCTCGTCTCGTTCGTACTTTCTTTTGACTCCTCTAATTATCCTAGCTGTTGCTGATCTTTGTTTTTTAAAGCCTTCGTAGTCTTCACTCCTTTTGGTGGAGTACCATTTTTTCCAAGCTTTCAATTTTTTCTCTATAGTTTCTTCACAACGATCTCGTAAAGTAAAGGCAAATACCAAGTAGAAAGGAACTGGCCCCAGTATTCTCATTAAATTCATTAGATTCTTAAGTATATCGTGTAAAGCTTAACTTCACAATCCATGATTATCAAGGATATATGGGACTTGCTTTACATTTTTACAATTAGTGACTGCATGTATTGACTTATTTTGTAAATTTCTAGTCTCTCGGTTTCTTTCATTTGCATTTCACAGGTATATCAGAACTTACTGTGTTGCTTATCTATCCTCAAATTGTGATCTTGTTCTCCCACAGCGCCCAACTCCGTCGTGACTATTAAGTTAGAATGATTGGTCGGGCGCAGTATTAAACTTGTCGTAAACAGCGCTGACTACGATGTAACAGTATAATATCTAAAACGTTATTAAGCTCCTGACTCAGAAATTCCCTACGTTAAATCTGTCCGTCAGAGTGGAAATTATATGCGTGATTATATATATATATATACCAGTGACAATAAAAGACAGAATTCGGGGGCCGTAAGTTCGAATTGCCTTCCTGGATTATGTTATAATGTAGAACTTATTTTTACTTCCGGGTAAACGGTTAAAAATGAATTAAATTCTTCTTATCGTATGCGCCGAACAAGTTAAATATTTATTTTCAAGTTCGTCGGCCATCGGGGACGGCTTCGTAAGTTAGATTGTGGATGTTTTCAATTTTCAGTCCTCCAGAGTTGATGCGACAATATTTTATAATGTGCTCCGGTGTCTGCCGGGGTTTGCCAGATGGGCAGATTTTCAAATCTACCATTATTAGAGCGAATCAATCGATCAGTAGTGGTGTCGCGGGTACCGCTGGAAACGGCAGCTATAAATTCCGGCTAACTACAACACTTAGCGTCGAACAATAAAGCTATTAAAATACATTAATGTTAAAATCAAGTTTGCGCTAAGATCTGGGAAATTACCACGGCTGTCGCGGCGGATAGGACCTCAGTTTTACGGCAGATTTTAGTGACGACGCACAATTAGGGCTATCCGCAACAAAAAGGAAAACTTCTAAATATTACGTATGCTTTGGAAACGGAGCCGTCGGATGGAAAGTTTGGAAAGAAATAGAAACAGATTTTTGTCTAATTACAAGAATCAACGATCTTTCTGGATCTGTACGATTCGCCCGATGAAAGTATCATCAGAAGAAGAAAGCGAAGTAACGGAGGCAAGGTGAAAAGTGAATTGATGAAAATCTTCCCTATAGGTTTTAGTATGGTCCAACAACAGTGTGCATCCAGTCCGACTTCAAAGCAAGTAACCGGTTCTCGGACAGCCCGGCGAAACGGCGAGGTTTTTTTGTTCTTTTTGCTGCAACGTGGTGAATTGAAGAAAAAAAAAAGCACAGCGAAAAGAAAGTTTTTCCCGAAAACCACGTCACCATAATATTACGATTGTTTATGGCGCGCTGGTCGGATTAATGAAAACGCTTAAAAGGTGTGCACCTGAAATAAAACGTTTCCATCGCTGACGGCTCTTTTGCCGGCAACTTTCGAAACAACTTCCACTTTTCGCATTTATCAGGGGAAATAAAATGACGACAACACGTGGAAAAATTCCAGATGACATTTTCTTCATTGTTTGTCTTTCGGCATTAGCCTGAGCTAATCGTAAATCGAAATAATCGCGCGCTAGCAGCGCTGTGTCCTCATCTGAAAACGCAATCGTCGCAAACTGAAGACCGAACTAAAAGCATTTCGATTAAAATGCGTCTACGTTATCGATATATCGACGTCGGCTACGAAATGTTTAAAATCAACAGTTCGAGTATAACGCGCGACTGTTGTCCACGCAAGTGTAACCCTGGTCTCTTATCCAAGTCGTCAATTTTTCGCCATCGACTTGCTCTTTTTTTCCGTTCGCTTTCGATATAGTCCTTTGTTTAAATTACGGTTAAGGTAGAATAAGTAAATTTTGCTCCCCACCCCACCACCTTTTTTTTTTTTTTCGTTTCGAAAGAAAACATTTTCCGCCTTTATAAACAACCTTGCCCCCTCACTCCCGTCCTTCGGACATATTAAATCTATAAAAGAGAACAAACGGGCCGGTGTGTTATCAGGGAAAACGCAAGTTTAATTTAAAAAGTGACACTCTGAATACCAGAAGGAAAAAGAAAAGTAAGATATATAAGGTGTCGAAATTTTGAATGGCTCGAATAGATTGATGTCCAAAATTAGGAATAAAAGAAGTATAAAATAAATAAATACCTCTCAATAACAAACGAAAATAAGTGTAAAATAATTTTACTTCAAAAAATCAGAATAAATCCCTCTGAATTTAAGGAAACCAGCTAACAACGCAGATTACACTCAAATAGAAGTAATTAAAAAAAAATTGCTATTTATTTTCTATTTATTTTAATTAATCTATTAAAGTAAATTATTTTATAGGTTTTTTTTTTTTTTATTTTTATATTTATAAATATTAAGAAACAGGTGTGTGAGAATTTATTTACAAATAATAATCGAAACTTTTTTTGAAAAATACACGTCCTCTCTTGTAACGCATTTTGCGCTAGAATAATGTTTATAGTAATTGGGTGTTGTTTTCATTTGTACTTTATTATTTGCCTTTATTTTTTCTTTTTTTCCCCTCGTCCTATTTATTTTAACATTTATGACGGTGCAGCTGAACAATATTATCAGCTACTAGAATAAATTTGAAACTGCATTCGGTTACCTTCATTTATTTATCGATTTGTGCTTTCTTCTTCTTGAATAAAAGTATATTTATTCATTTATGTTTCCTTGATTGGATTTCTTTTACTACCTCCTTTAAAAATTCCATACAATTCTCCCTTTCCTTTTAGTTTACTTTTAATTCGCACGAATTACATGTTCAGCAAACTGGGTAGAGGTTGGCGACTGACTGAACCTAGAAATATTATGCAAGAATTACTGTCTTTAAACACTCCCAGCTAAAACGGCATTCGTTGCATTTTGAATTTTTGCTGCTCAGTCGAGTTCCTAAAGATATTCGGTACGGCTAGTTCTTTTTCTATTCTAATTTTTCTATGTATGTATGTATGTTATAATTTTTTTTGGACACGTCTGCGAAGGACCTTCATCCGGCAGCAACCAACAAAAAAGGAGAGTATTCGGTTAGCAATAGCCAGAATGAAGAAACCGAGCACGATGGACTGCGGGAAAATTGATAGGATGTATGAGGTGCAATAAGTTTAAGATATTATAAATTAGAATAAAGAATAGCACGTTCAGCCGAAAGTGAAGGATATTCGAAGAAGAATATTGTGCTAGGATTATAGAAGCGTCATGATTCGCATGAAGGTGACAATTAGAGTTAAATGAAAACAAAAACACGTGGAAGGTAACCCCGAGTATGATCAGATATAAGATTAGAGTGCAAAACGAATAATAGAGATTACAACGGAATTTCGTAGAATGGAAAAGTGATAAAACCAGCGGTGGGAATTTTAACGCTCTTCTCCGACAAAGTTTAAATTGAAGGTATCTATATGAAATGATACCGTCGCAGACCCTGCTACACTACTTAAATGGCTATACTGTACATCTACTATGTACGAAAACATATTGTAACGATCAACTCCTATTAGGACCCCGGTCGTGGTGTCACTTGTAACAATCTCTTTCTTTCAGGCTCGTTTTTTTTCTTGATCGGCTTTCTCAGTTGCTTTGTTGCTTTCCCACTAGTCCAAAGCCTCGGATTTGTGGGATGACCTTTCGAACCGGTGATACAATTCGTGGAATGAGCATTTGGTTTTTATATTAAATTTGACCGGATATAAAAAAAGGAAAAATCTACGAACTTTTTTCTTTCTTTCCGTGTGTTGCGGAATATTTTTTTTCTCCGGTAAAACAAACGTCACTACGGTAATGAGCGAGTGTTTAGCTGCTGGCAGAAATTAAAAAAAATTGTTCAACAAAATTCACATAAATATATTTCCGTAAGGCAAAAGAAACACGAACGGTTTGAGATCAACAACAGAAAAGACGAATATATATATATGTATATATGTATATATGTATATATGTATATATATATAAAACTCGCCCCTTCAGGCCTCGGAATAGGGCAAGCCCCCTTCGCCCCCAGGTTATAATTCTTATAGAAGAGTAAACTTTTTCATTAGCTACGCCGTTCGATAGAAAAAAATCTTTCAGTTCCAGTTTTCACCACCAGGGGGATATAGGAGCGCTAATATCGTATTAAAACCGTTTTATCAGTTTTCATGACAGGACACTTTTCCTGATGAGCTCTAATTTTCGCCACCAAGGGATATAGGAGCGCTAATATCGCATTAAAGTCTTACATATGGGACAAATTTTGTGATCGGACCCGGCCGATATATTTCCTTCAACGATATCCGAGAAACCCGAAAGCTAAATGAATATAATCAGATAGTTAATTTCTATTTAGAACATCGTTGAAAATATAGCGGTACATACATACGTATAATATTGGTGTGTACGAGTAGGTAGGCACAGCAGCGCAAATAACGGTAACTTATGATAAGAATAGAAACGAGTGATTGGGGCAGGAGTTTGATTATTAGTTCTCAAGGTTCACCGGTCTAGAGAGAGTCGCGCTGCGTATTATTATTCGAAAAATGTAAATGTTACTCGCATTCTTATCGACGTAGTTAAAAATTGTACCTAGTCATCGACGTAATTTATTTATTTATTTTTTAATTTATAAAGAAAGTTAGAATTTACTCTAAAATTCGGTCGCTATTTCGCAATCGTCGCCATAATTATTTTTCACAAGTAAGAATTATAAACTTTGCTTTATAGTGGTGGAGAAGGTTGCTGAACTTTCGAATCTCTCTTTACAGCACGCTAAGAAGCGCTGCGTTCTATATAGCTTTGATGCTTGATGGCTCTAACTGCTTTTCAAACATCCTGTTTCTTCTTCTTCCTTAATTATCGGCCGATTCCTTTGTCCGTCGGTACCATGGGCTCTATAATTGCAGATGTGGCCATGGTAAGGGACAGCTAACTTTTTTTGCTCTTACCTTCGGCAATGTCATTCCTTCTCTTTTCAAAATGCATACGTTTTGCATTTATCGACGTTGACTGTCATTGTCTCTCCATCTTTGGTATAGCGTTCTTAGTCAGATTCCATTCCTTGTGACTCGTAATTGAAACTATTTACACGTGTTGATGGATAATCGTCCGTTACTGACAAGCCCAGGTAAAAAAAAAAAAAAAACAAATGAAAAAAAAACTGGTCGCTATCGTTGTCGGAATTTCAATAGTTTTCATTGAGTTCACTTTGTAAACGGTTCGCAATAAACATACACATATATTAACTAGGAAATAATTATCCGGCGTATAATAAATATCTTACTTTCCACAAAGTTTCTGTATGTTTTATCAGTTAATTGCTACGACGAAACGAAATTTATGAATTTCCTTTTTTTTTTTTTTTATCGGTGGTAAAATTACTTGGCATAGTATATAAAGTTAAACCTCGCGCGAATCAAAGTTAAATCCGATCCATTAGAGATTCATCTCATTAGTAACGCCCGTAGAAATTCATAAGACCTCGTCAAAAATTTCTCCTGGACCGACAAATGTTTCCACAACACTTATCATCGTATAGTTGTGATAATGTGATTACAATTTAGCTCTACTGCTTTCCGTCGCTTGTTTTGATGTCTACTTAAGGGCATTCAATAAATTATTTCCCTGTGCATCGCGCAATCCATCCATCATGCACATTTCCACTAAGGCGCTTTCCGTCTACTTTTCCCTGTAAGATTAGTCGCTCCATGAAATTTACACATGACCTGGGCAAACGATTTCATGATTCTAGTTATTACTGGATACCCTTCTTTATACATTAAGCTCATTTAGTATCGAAGTATTTGCTCTTCCAGCCGTCCAAGGCATTCTCAGCGCACACCGTCATAATTTCTGAACTATACATGCTTTTTCTGTTCATAACTTTTACAGTCGACGCCTCCGATGCGTTCGTGGAAAATACTAAGCCTAATTTCATTTTTACTACATTTGTAATCGGTGAGCCTCTCCATATTTTTCTTGACCGTATTATTTCTTACCAGTTGCATTTTTTCGTACTATTTCGTTTGTTAGATCGCCTACATTTTCCACGAGCGATGTCAAATATATAGTATTTTTTTTCTGTTTCATACCCGTTTATACGTTTTCAAGTTCAGTTAAGTATTAACCACCATTAATTTAGTTTTTTCTTTATCAATTTCTAAATCATATTTGGTGTTTCAGAGTCATTCTAATAGACTTTTCACCTCTTTAACGTTGCTGGCTATTTGTATCGCCTGAAAAAAAACACACACACACAATATTTATAAAGGAGTAAATTAGAGTACATCGTTGTTTTAAAAAAAAATAAATTTACGGATTGCTTAAGAATATTACCAGTTTAATTTCATAACGGTTTTCATATTTCCCCCGGCGCAAAATGACGTTATCGTATACATATATTAGTACTGACAAACATGAAACCTACATATGCTCGCTTCTCTAGCCGCTTCGGAGAACGAAATTACATATGCACCCATCTCTACAGTATTGCTGGACGCTTGTGGTAGTCCATTTAAAAATGATCGCTTAATGAATAGGCTAATTCTCGCAGATAAATGTTTCAGTACGGGATTCTACTTGCAAGCGGTTTTAATTAAGAAATTTTGTGATTTTCCACCAACATCGCGTCTTAACTTGAATTCGGTGCGTACCGGTTAATCAGTAGATGGCGGGTTAATAAACACATATTTCAGCTCAATAAATATCTTACAAGCGTATGTGGCTGGAGGGCGCTTGCGAACAATGCTGAATTTCAGTAAGCTTACGCCATCCGCTGGGAATGGAAAACGAAATACTGCTGAGAACAAATAAAGTTCCGTTGTCCAAATTAAAAGTCATTCCAACACAGCAGCTTTTATTTACCTTCGGGCGACAATATGTAATCTCATCATTTCGTAGTTACGCAGTTCTCTAGATTTCGCGACGTCGTGAGCTACTGGCTACATTTTCGTGCAGACTGTAAAAATAGACGGAGATCAAAGTTGAAGATTGACTACTCTGCAAAATGCCCGCATTAGAGTCCCCGGTTGCGCAGTCATCCAATATGGACCGAACTGCGAGAGAGTGGCAGATGCGTCCGATTAGATGTATAGACCACCGAATTCGCAAACAGCGGCCATTGTGCAAAGCTGTTATATACGTACGATGATGGAAGCGTCAGTGGGGTAATCTTTAGAATAAGTTATTATAACCGAGTGAGAATGTTAGCCGATATTAGCGATGTTTCAAAATTTAACGCATGCGCATGTAGTAAAATTTTATCACCTGATGGTTTGTCGATATTTATGTGCAAATTTTAATAGCAGCCGTGGGGGGGGGGGGGGGATGTACCGTAAGCGGCTGTTTTTTTTTATTCAAATTTGGTTCTTCTTCGAGATGTCTTCGACCGATTTTCAAACCGAGACGTCGTTTTATTTGCTAACGAGCTACCGTACAACGGAACTCTGTGTGAACTTATCGTCTTATTTTCATAACTCGAGAACTGACATTAATTTACTAAAGATTACAGAATTGTGTAATTAACGCATGGGCAAGTATTAAGAAAATAC
The DNA here is from genome assembly GCA_039619475.1 of Icerya purchasi. NCBI lineage: Eukaryota > Metazoa > Arthropoda > Insecta > Hemiptera > Monophlebidae > Icerya > Icerya purchasi. The sequence goes on from CM077115.1 coordinate 56,213,648, forward strand.
TATGATCGTGGAGAAAGAGATGGTCGAGTAGAGAGGTAATAAGAAGCAAGATTAGAAAATGGAGAAAAATTGAAGTTGAGTGTGTCATAATTTAGAATGAGTGACTGAGGAAAGAAGAGCAATATTATGGACCGAAAATGCGCCCAAAAGTATGCCCAAAAGTACGCCCAAAAGTACACCAAACAGTACACCAAAAGTATGCCCAAAAGTACACCAAACAGTACACCAAAAGTATGCCCAAAAGTACACCAAAAATTACACCAAAAAGTATGCCCAAAAGTACACCACTGGAAATAGAACAGGCTAAGGAATCGGCCATTTCATTGCCTTCAATACGCAAATGACGACCAGGAATCCACAAAAGATCAATTTCGATCGAGTGAAGGAGGAAAAGATGATGAGAAGTATTACGCAATCGGAAGAAAAAGCAGGAAGGCTAGATGTGATAGCCTGTAAAGCACTTCTAGAATCCGAGGTTATGAACACTTTGTGGGGAAATAATTAATGAGCAAACAAAGTGCAAATCGATTATTGCGCATAGAAAATTGAGCAAAAGGAGGATAGTTTAAAAAATTAAGTTCAAAGCGGGACCAAAAAATAGTTTAAACCTTGCCCTCGCCCAAAAAATTGGAAAACAAAAAAGAAAAACTAAATTGCTTACGTAAAAATATAGTTCGAGTATTTGCTAATATTCGATAGAATTTCCGAAAGCAACATAAATAAATGGTGCTTTCTTTAATAATTTTTTTTTTTACAGAATACATTTCATGTCGTATCGTTTTTCTGTTTTCTTTTATTATTACGCGTTAATATAGGCAATATAGATAAAAAAAACACATTACTCAGCTTACAGGCACCATTGGCACGTCATCTTGCGACACTTCATCGAGGTCATTGTTCGCCTTTACCCGAAATGTTGAGTTGCCGAAGACACGCGATTCTCTGTTGTATTCGTGGTAAGGAAAAAGAAGAAAATTTAACAAAAAAAGAAATTCCCTCGAATCAGTTTCAATAAGAAAGTAAGTGCAAGATAATATTGCATTACAATGTCAAAAGGTGTAGTAGGCCTCGCCAGATTGTCGCCGCCAGAAATGACTAGAGTCCTATAACACACTCTGATTGCATACACATGACAGATGGAAAAAATGTAACACGGACCGTGTTTTCTTGCGACCAAAATGGATGCTAGTTTTAAAACAAGTCGACTAATAACAAGTACATTATACGCCGGCAGAAGGAAAATTATATATACATAGATGCATTATTCGGTAATTTTCTTTTTTTTTCATTTTGACCTTACCGTTCTTCTTTGATGATAGCAGAATTCCTGTTCTTAAATCTTTATCACGTTCGTTCCCAAGAGTAGTACCCCGTACCATAGGAACTCGCGTCATTTCTGAAATTGACCATAATTCTTCGATTGTACACATCGTACTTTAAAAATAAGAAATACGGCGTTTTTTTTTTCGTCGCCTTGCTCCGGCTCGGCGCGAAAAATTCAATACATCGACCGTAGTACATTCGTTTTAATGATGCGCTTATACATAAGAGGGAGGAGCAGAAATTCCTGGCGAGAAATAATTGATAAAACGAAAGAAGTAATAAATAGCGGGTTAGAAATAGAGATGATACCAGCAGGTCTTTTTTGACGGAGAACATACACATCTTTAAAATGCTGTGTTGACTTTTTCGGACAGGCCGTTAAATATCACGTTGACGGCTGACGCTGGCATCCACAACTTCCTTGACACTCGAGTTTCTCATCGACGACTTTCGGCCGAAAAAAAAGGAAACAAAAAATCTTTTTTTACAGACACGTCGACCACCTATGTAATATTATGAAAACCGAACAGGAAAATTCCAAAAGAAATAGAAGTAAATCCGTTGGCGCCTAATTGAGTCGGTCTGAAAAAGTTGAGGCAATTGGCGTATTTGTCGTCGATCTTCAACGTGTGATGTTCTAGTGGAAAGAGTTATCATAAAAACGCGCCAAACGTTTGTTATCGCGGGATAGCAGAAAGTAAGGGCGGCCGATTTCTCATTTATCTCGACTAATGGCATTTCCATTCTCATTTATGCAAACCAGATTATAGGTGGAGCTGAAAAAAATGTAGCGATGCGATTAGTTTGGAGAATTTTTCTATAGAGAAGCTTTCAATTTTACTTCGTTCGCAGCTGGAAATGAAAAAATCAGAGTTGCTCCGATTCGGGGTTAATCATTTTGAAACGCATTCGTCCGAGCAACGTCGTCGTAGTAAGTAGCGTTGTCCGCCGATCCGTTCGCGATGGTCGCCCGAGCGGGTAGGCGCGGTCTTACTGCCAAATGGCGAATTAATTTTCCGCGTCTGCCTATCCGATGGCTCCGGTGTACACGTTCGACCAGCGTAACACGTTATCCGTTGCTGCAACTGCACGCGGAAGATGACTGTGATTAATAATGCGAGAACAGCGTCGGGAACTTTACAACGACGAAACGATGAAGACCGTCTTCTCCGCTCAGGATACCGACCAGGAGCAGGAGGCCGATGATGGATAACCCGCTTTCTCGTGTCTAATTTTATCCTGTTCCTTCCGCCGCTCCCGCTGTATTCCCATCATTTTTCCGACGATTTTCTTCTTTCAACTACCTCCTTGTCTCGTTCCTTTCCGTTTTTAAGCATCATTTGTTACGTCATCGTTCGCGTCCTGCTCCATTGGCCGACGCGGCGCGAATTACCATGTAATAATTTGTTTGACTGACTGCTAGTTGGCGAAAGCATTAGTCATCCGCCATATCCGGGAAAAAAGTTCCTACGGCTAATTACACCCCGGCCGATGATATCTTTCGTAATTATTAATTACTCGTCGACGGCGAATCGTCGCGACAGCCTGTTTCGATTATAATCGAATACACGCGATTAATTCTCGAATAGAGGTTATTTAGCCAGCTCTCTGGCTCGCTGTCAATATTTCAGACGCCCCGAAAGAAGAGCCCCCCGCCCCTTTTGTACACTCAATCAACTCCTCCGACGCTTTTAACCAAGTAGAACAGTGCCATTGTCACATTGTAAAATTAATGCGAATAATAATAATTTGAGGGACCTTTTTTTTTTTTTTTCTTTTTCGGGCAGCTCTCTGGACCGGCAAATGGAATTGAAAAAATGTTAACAATGTCGCCGCCAGCAGTACAATCTCAGTTCCATGTCATTCATAAGGACAGAGTTGCGGTGAAGAGAGAATACAATAGGAATAGTTCTTTCTGCTTAGGATCCGTCCTTATTTTCAGCCGGATTTTTTTCCGATGTATACGTGCGAGCTGAGTTTTCAGCGGGACGACAAGCCTCAAACACCGTTGTTGTCCTCCGTAATGTTTGGGGTAGTCAAGCACACTTTAGAACTACTAGGCTGCACCAGCAAAAAATAACTCGGGGTAAATATTTTAAATAAGACGTCTGTTAGAAACCCTTTTTTTTTTTTTCTGCAACATTATTCCATCTTTAGTCGAGTAAAAATAGCCGATATCTAAATCCGATGAAAAACCGAATCGCAATGACGTGGCAGAATAGAGTATAGTATAAATGTAAAAATTATTGTTGAAAAGAAAATAGAAGAAAGAAACAGAAAATCCGGTAACCAATGCGAAAAAAGCTAAATGATGGAAAAATAAAGGAATTTAGAAACATACATGTGTGTGTGTGTGTGTGTGTGTACCTTTTGTGTTCATTAATTGTTGATTTTTCCGCTTTTTTCCCCACTCCCTCTCATTGATAATGTTCAATTGTTCGACTAAAACCGAACTGATAGTAGAGTCCCATCGGCCATTAAGTCAACTTAAGTGAGAAAACATGGAATAAAAATAAATCCAAGTAAATAAGGAATTCAGAATAAACTTATTCGATTAACGAAATATTTTCTACTTGAAACGTTAATGGGGGGGGGGGGGGGGGGGTGTAAACACGACTAAAAGAAAACATACATAGAACAATAAAGTGAAGAAGAGGGTTGCGCTACAAGGAGTGTGTAGGTCTGTTAGTAAAAGTGATGAGTCGAAAGACGTTCAGCAGCGCTGATGGAAGAGCACTCAAAAAAGTTATGATCAGCATGTCGTCTACAAAAAAGAAATAGAAAGGTGGATAAGGTGAAGAAGATAAATTAAGAAAAAACTCCAATGCGAGATGAACGCTGCAAAAGAGGAATGTTAAGAAACCAAGGATGAGACGGACGTTGAAGAGACAAATTAAATCAGGATTTGAAAACGAAGAGAAATAATAGTAACTCCGTAATTTAAAATAAGCAGCTACAGAGAGAAATGAAAGTGTTGTCAGATTCGACTAAGAAGTCTCCCAGTAAATAATTTTTCCGCTCCATTGAAAAACGTAAAATCATGTTTCTCCGTATTTATTTGGGTAATGTAACGCAAACCTCCGACTAAACCCCAGTCGAAATAAGAAAACAAATTTCAGCGCACCAAGGTATAACTTTGGTCATACAGAATTAAACATTTACTGAAATATACCGCTTTGTTTCGCGAGATTGTCGAAACATAGCGAATCGATACGGGTGCTGTTCCTCGTTGTCGAAATGGAAGAATCATTGCTCGGTTGTAAATCTAAAATTTTTTGCTATAAAACTGCAAAATTCAATTCCAATAGAACTATCCTAATATTGAGATCTCGAAAAATGATAGGCACATTGTGTATTTAATGTATTGAAAAATATTCAAACGTCCCTTTCTCTACTATAAACGAGCAAGTTTAAAGTGAAAAGAATTTGAAAACTTTTGGTAACTGAAATACATAAAGTTCGTTTGTCGTTGACAGTTGTTTCGATTGCACACATATACGGCCACTTTCATTATGCGCGTTAGCAATTCTCTTCACTTTCAATCATTGTATTTTTTCGAAGCTCGTCGTGGTCTGTAAAAGCAAGTTCAGAGGTGAAATACTCCTTCTCGACTATAGTAATTTCACCAGCTTTAATCGTGCTTCTTTTGAGGCGAGAGAATACGGAGAATCCGGGAATTTCACAATTCTGATTATTATCAACCCCCGGGTTTCTGTGAACGCTATTAACTTACAATCAGGTGAAACAAATGTCTTCCGAATGAGCTTGCAAGGACTGAAAGTTAAATGTACACAGCGCCAATGGCATAGGATGTAAATACGATTGGCTACAAAATCGCGACTGATGTGTGTCTCTCCGATTGTTTCGAGTTTATGGTTTTCAAGACGACAAAACTCGTTATGTAAATTCCGATTTGTAATGAATAAAAACCGTCCAAGGAGGTCTCACGACTTAACACGTCATACAAAAAAGTTGTTGTTTTCGTGACTCTTTGTAGTCGTATATGATTGTATTATACGCTCTTTGAGACCTGTGAATTGTGATCGCACACACTGCGAAAAAACGGGAAACTGTGTATATACCTTTTGCGCGATATAATCCGACCTACATTAATGCATCATTTATAGAGTTGCATTTTTTGGTGTCGTTACACAAATTTTGAAATGATTACCCGTCTAAAAACATATTCATGTTGAAATTCAGACGAATTAGCAGATTTGCCAAGTCGAGTTCATCTATGAGCGCCGGGAAGGAAACGATTACAAAGTAGGTGACAAGAATTATCGATTATCGCCGGAATAATAATATAGTGTAAAATACAATTGTGAGAACACTTAGCGCGCGACAACGCTCGGGTTTCTTGCAAATCAACCGTAGTTGAATAATGTAGGATTAGTGTATCTCCTCTGAAATTTAGCACGTGTTGGAGTCTAGACGGGACCATGTACGAGAAAAGTTAAAACCCAACCTAGAATAAGACACAAGGGGGGATCAAATTAGACTAAACAACTAATATGATAAAACATCAATGAGCGATATGATTGTAGCACGCGAACGACGAAAATAGTTTTACCGGAACTTTGTTAATATACAATGTGTAATCTAGGCAATTCGTTTTACGTTGCCCCTTTTAATTTTACCCAAGAGGTCGGGAATTTTCCGACTGCACCGCTTCTTCTTTTGCAGTAAATTCAACCATTTGATGTAGTAAAATTCCACGGTGACCAGGAATCCAACGAAACTGTTTTAAAATACCGAAACAAGCTTTTTTTTTTTTAATTTCAATAAATTACTGCAAGCTAGTATTTGGAAAAGTGATAAAAGATAGCTCAAGCTGAGGGGCAATATAAAAATTCCTCTTCAGACTGCAAAACGTTATGGAAATGCCCTCTTTCTCTATATATTATAGCAAGAAGCCTATTACGATGGGAGTCTAAATCCTCACTCTCTGTTACTTAGACGTAGTAAATCCTGCAACGGCGCTTCCCATTTATATAGCCCGAGCCGGTAATTAGAAGAGATAAAGTTCTTTCGCGGTATTTAGAGGGAAAAAAAATACACAATATTTCCAGAGGTAAGTGTTTTGGATATTTTAACTAACCAAAATAATCTGTTTAATGTACCTAATTTAATACAATTAAAATAATTTGACCAGAATAAGAACTGCGTTCGAAATATTTACTTATTCCATTGACTGGAACAGGCATTTTGTGTTTGGCGAATTTCCTCACTGCTCTGTTTTGTTTACGATCGGCGGATATTTTAATTAGAATACTCGATTCAAGATTTGTTTATTAGATAATTTCTTCGAATCCGCGAAAGAGAGAGTACTTCTCATTTAGAGGCAGGCGGTGTTTCTAGTAACTTCTATAACGAATCGACTTTCCTCTACCGAGTTTTCGCAGGTGATCCATAAAAAATGGCTCCGTAATCAAATTCATATCTAATATAACGTTTTAGGGGGCAGATTCGGCTCATAAAGAATAACCATTAGGCGGACTGTATAATTTAATTGTGAGTTTACGTTTGCATATTTCATGCTCGGTTAAATAGCTGACTAGAACAAATAAATAGGAACAGTTTTGATATTGATAAAGATGATGTAGGTGAGAATACACATATACCTGTTTGTTATAAACTGTATAATCAAAACAACCAACTCCCCAATAACAAACAAAATATAATAAGGGGGTAAAAATAATTTATAACAATAAATTAACTAAATGCTCCTTACTTAGGAACGTTTCCGGGTATAATCCATCATCAGCTAAAACTAGCTTAATCAAAACTCAAAACACAAGTTTTGACTAATTATTTTTAGTTGATGACGGGTTATACCCGGAAACGTTCCTAAGTAAGGAGCATTTAGTTAATTTATTGTTATAAATTATTTTTACCCCCTTATTATATTTTGTTTGTTATTGGGGAGTTGGTTGTTCTGATTATACAGTTTATAACAAACAGGTATATGTGTATTCTCACCTACATCATCTTTATCAATATTTTTCTTTTTTGACCGAAAACTATTTTCGCCCAAAACATTTTTAATTTAATTCAGCATTTATTTTTAAGACCTTTGTTATTTATAGTAATTCGGTGTTTTTCATCTTAGCGATTAATTAACGAAAACCATTATGTAACGCTGCAATTAAAATATTTACCGCGACCATCTCTTCTCAGCTTTGTTTAATATTTCTTTATTCGCTTATTTCTGAAATTACTTCGTACTCTAATTATACTTGTACTTCACGATTATGGTGGCGCTCCTCACCGCGTTAAAATCTACGGTGCAGGTCTTTTTTTATTTTCTTTTTTGTTGTTTTTTTTTTTTTTGTTAATTGTTTCTTGCTTAAACGAAATGTAGATAGCGCAAACAATAACGATTAGTTCAAAAACCTTATTACGTGACGATGTAATATTACGTACAGGCGTCTTCTCGTACGATTTTCAATGGTTCCGAAATATTCTGAAACTCTCGAGGAGAATGATTCGTTCATTCTGCTTTTTGTTGTTCGATTTTTGTATATATGTTCAATGCGCGGCAACGGGATATTCTACCTGATGACACACAATTAACTAATCAACTTCGTCACGGTAGTGTATGAATTACATTTCGAAAATTGTAGACTTTTCCTCTTTTAAGAACGTGATTCTGCGTGAACAAAGATTTAATTTTGTGTTAAAACAACAAGTCGTACTTTAAAACGTCTACAGTTTTCATTGAAAGAAGGTGGTGTTGTAAACGTGTGTATGAACGGGGCTGGTGAAGGCAAATTCGATTGTTACGAAAAATTTCAAATATTTATTCGGTAAAAAGTTAACTTGGACGAACGAAAAGAAAAATAGTAAACGGTGTACATATAATTGCGTTTTTCCCTCCATCCTTGGCGCTGGTTTATTGAGCGGATACGTCAAATGCGACATTTTTTGATTTATTTCAAAGTAATTTTAGTCCAAATCATTCGACGTAATAGTGAAAAAAAAAAAAAGATTTATCATAATCGCGAATTTGTTTCATGTATTTTATGTAGATATAAATTTCTCCTCGTAAGATTTATCCTCAAAGAAAAAGAAACTTCTTTTTCATTAGGGCAGTAGAATTTTTTCAAAATTCGCGCAAAGAGATAAATTTTTTCTAAAGAAAGCTTGCAAAAGTTTTCAGGTTCATTTTGTCGACAAACAAAACAAAACAAAATAAAAAAAAACAAAAACAAAAAAAAAAACAAAACGAAACAAAACAAACCAAGCAAGCTGTAAATTTTTTTTCCATTTAAATTCCGAAAGTTATGAAAATGTTTTTAATTTCTTAAAATAAAAACGGAAAAGAGATAATCGCTGTTATGATTTATATTTTACTTTTGTAATATACCTTTTACCTTTATTTTCTTCTTGTTTTTCGTTGTTTTCTTTTTTTTATCTCTTGCAAAACCGACTGGAGTCTTAATTAAAAGTGACGTCACCTATTAATAAAAACCGAATATTGAAATGGCCGCTGGAATTTTAATATTACGCGCCATTTCCAGTCGTCTTATTTCGCTTAATTTTGTCGGCGAAAAGCAATTCAAAATTAAGCGAAATAGTAGCGGCGGAAAAGAAAGAACAAATACGTGTATTTGTTTGCAATAGTGAAAAGACATTGTGTACAGAAGAAGAAGAAGAAATAAATAAAAGAGAGAAAAAAAACGAAAAAAAAACGAAAAAAGTAAGAAGAAAATCAGCTGACAACAGTTCTATCAGATTATTCTGGCTGAATGGAGAGAATCGGAAGAGTTTTAATTAAACTGAAAACGACCGAATAGGGGGGAGCTGGGGGCAGCGTTCCCGGTTAACTTTATTTTCGCGATACTTTTTGCAACAGATTACACTTGCAACTAACAAGCAGCAGCAAGAACAGAGAGTTTGCTTTTAAATGTTCCCCGTCCATTGTTACGTCGACTAAAAGCGGCGTACAATTAACGTGTCGTTCGTTCCGTAAAAAGTCCGAAAAGGCCAAGCTATCATTTTTGAAACGAGATTTTCCTTTTAAAAATCACCTTAAACAAAACGTCACACCGAATCCTCTGTCGACTACTATTCGTTGAATATTTAAAAAGAGCGGGCGGGTGAGTACATTCGGAAATATACCTTTGGACCGTTCTAATTTCCGTTGACTGTTTCAATTTTTTTGTCTGCCGACTTAACTTCTCTGCGATAGTCAGAATGTCAAATCAACCAGCAGATGAATATAAGAGCGGATTTCGAAACTCTTTCGATTTCGAGACTTGCCGAGGGACTTTCGTTTTATAGTTCCAAACGAATAGAAAGTATAAATGGTAAAACTCCATTACCGTGAGATGAACAAGCAGTTTTGCACTAGAATTCGAAAAAGTAAATCTCAGTAATCCTCGCACGGTTAATTTGTTCTCCGGCAAAAAGTCACGACGTTTTTGCTTTTCCGATTCTCTGGTGGTAAGGGGATTTCAGTTTTTCAAAATTTCGCATTCCGTTCGGCCCTATCGAGAGGACTGTGTTTAACCGCAAATCGGTTTAAAACGGAGATGTAGAAGGAATAAAAAAGACGGGGGAAAAAAACACTTCCCTCGGGCTTATACTACGCCGATTTATGACTTTCACATGCCTGCGCGTAAAGCGTCAAAAAAAAATTCTGACCACGCAAATTGCAGCAATGTTTCGGTGGCGTCTAAAAGTCGCTCTCTGTAGAAGTTCGTTGATATAGCTCTCTCGGGCCTTAACGATGTTGGTGGTAATGGTGGTTTTACAGCAACGACGGAGTAATGCTAGAGGCAAGGTGGCACCTAGCCGGGTGCTGTCAATGCATTGGCTCTGGAAAGGTACGTTTGACTTTCAGAACTGCTAAATGTAGAGACAATTCATCGAAACGATAATAACATAATCAACCGAAACCAAAAATCTAATGATTCAATTTTTGCAACGACTCTACGGCTCTCTTCATCGGTCTAAAAGACGGGACATGTAGCGTCTCTTTCGATTAATGATTCTTTTTGGTTGTTGTCGTCGGTGAAGTATAGTCGCCCCAAAAAGCTTTCTTTAGCTTTTTTTTCATCGCATTGTCCGCTTCCGAAAAGTCGTCGTGACCAATCACGCATATCAATCGTTTTTTCCACCTATCATCCGTTTTTTCCTGCTTTTTTTCATCAGCTTGCGCAATGATAATCCAATCATTAATTCCGATACACAAGAGACGGACTGTGGTCATTCTCTACTTTTTTCGCTGCGTGATATCCGGTCCATCTTACGGATGAAGAATTTTAAACATTTCTATTTTTGCTCTTTATTTTTCTAATTCTTTCATTATCGATAAATCGGTTTTGTTATCTATATCCTCATATATACACGTATTTATATTATTGTTTTATTTTATACACCTTAAAAAAAAAAAAAAAAAACATTTTAAATGTAAATTAGCGAACTTTAATAAGAAGTTATTATTATAATACTTATTTTTGCAGTTTTTAATTAAAGTTATAAAACGGACAACCAAGCAATCTCATTTATGAAAAAATATCATTGGCGCAAAATTTCTACGTCAATTTAACAGGCTGAAAGTACATCCGTGTTAACGATTAACTTTTTTCTTTAAAAAAAAAACGTAACATTTCCTCTAATCGTAATATATTACTAGTCATTTATATTTTTAACATTACACTTATTGGTGCATAATGTAAAATATTTAGGCATGCACTTGGACGCTAGGCTGACCTGGGGTATTCACATTCAGAAAAAAAATGGAGCATTTGAGGTTTAAAACTAGAACCATGTCGTGGCTGTTAGCTAAGAGATCGGGCTTAACGTTAGACAATAAAACTCTGCTATATAAAATAGTAGCTCTAAAACCGATCTGGTTGTACGGTATAATACAGCTGTGGGGCTGCGCAAAAACATCGAACTTACAGAAAATACAACGATACCAAAATAGGGTACTGAGAACCATTACTGCAGCCTTCTCCTGGTACGTCTCAAATTATACCCTTCATAATAACTTGAATATCATATATTACAATTTCTTATAGTAAGTTAATATTAGTGCGTCGAGCAGTTAATGGTATTTAACGCAGGTTAAGCTGAAATGTGTCAGTTTGGGGTGACCGGCCTAAACTAAAATCGAACGAAATGAGTGAAAATGAACGATAACAAGTAACAGCCGAAAAATGAACTAAACGGGGAACTAAGAGAAAAGACCCCGGTTTACTACTGACAACTGGTGAGAATCGCAACTACACTTTATTGTATATAGTTTTCTTCCATTAGTGCGGTGCTTGACCGTAAACTAACTTGGAGGAGGTCGCATTTCCAGCAAGCGTGGTAACAAAAGCTTCGAATATATATATATATATATATATATATATATATATATATATTAAAATGTATAAAAGCTCGACTATTTATGAACATAATAGATGGCATTTGTAAGATCTTCAATTTCGGTTTATTTTTATGCGGAAATGCGCTCGCGTGTATCCGCGAAAGTTAGATTCGTTACAAAATTATGACGGGTGTCTACACATCTTTCTTCTGTTTCCTCCCTATGCGATGAATCTTAAATTCAGTCGCTTCTTTCTATCCTATTAACAGTCATTCTCTTGAAGCGATAATCTTGCTGCTAAATTACCCGGAGGAACAGGCGATTTCGTCGCATCATGTTCTTCTCGCGATATCTGTAAATCATTATCGAATCTAGTTTGTAGCAAAAATACGGCCAGCTTATGATATAGTAATATTTCGTGCGAGAATGTAGATAATACCCCATAGCTTGTGCGCCAAAAGTGGCCGGAATATCTTTATCCCGTCTTTCACCGGGGACTGTTCTGTGTATACGAATTTTCTAGCCAGATTCCTTTGTCCGCTTGTACTGTGGGCTCTGTAATTGCAGATGTGGCCATAGCACGGGACAGCTAACTCCTTTTACTTTTACCTTCGGCAATGCCATTACTTTTCTTTCCAGGATGCATATGTTTGGCATTTTTCGACATTGATTGTCGTTGTTTCCCCATTCTTGATATATAGCGTTCTTTGTCAGATTCCATTCCGTGTTACTCCTAATTGCTGCTATTTACACGTGTTGATGGGTAATCGTCTATTATTGGCAAGCCCAGGGGAAAACCCAAATAAGAAAAAAAAAAAAACCGAATATCCAGCGCTGCCGCTGAAAACACGAAACTTTTTCTGTAGCAGTTATATACAAAACTTCAGCGCCGTCGTACTACGTTGCCTCTGATTTTTTCAGTTTCTCATCCAATCGGTATGTAAACGGAGATCATGAATTATCGTCGTGTTGCATTTCTGATAAAATCTAAGCGAACGAACGTTGCAATGCACTAGTTAAACGTGACTTGGTAAATTTCTATTCCGTTATTTCCTCTAAATGACCTTAAGTAAATTATTGAAACTGGAATGAAGATTACGTAACGGGTCATTCGTTTGATCGGTTACATGATAGTACGTATAGTGCATGGTTTTTGTAGACGAGGAAAAAGACGAAAAGTGACCAAGTGAAAATTCCCCAATAAGTTCGCTGTGCTACATATTGGTCGCAGGCTTGTTATCTGCGTCTAATCCATCGCCCGGTGTATTTTTCGAATCATCAGCCACGCCTTTTCTAAATCTCCACGGTTTTAGATTACTCCGCTCCGTTCAGCCGCGATTACAGTGGTCACAAAACTACACATTAAGATACGAGCCTTTCGGGAACACACTTGTGCAAGTACAAAAATACTCAAAAAGCATCGAAAAGTACTTAAGAAGAATCGATTATCGTTTGTAGTATTCATCACTTTAAATTTCAATTTTATTGAAAAATTAATAATTATTTTACTTTTCTTAATAAAAACTACACAATATTGTTTTCTATTAACTTTTTAATAATAATAAATCATTTTTCTGTTGTTTATTTACATTTTATGCACTACAATATTTAACTTTTAGTTTATTTCAAATCAAAGTACATGTAATTTTTTCTTCCAAATTTTTAATTTAAGTAAATAAAGGGAGAAAAGTTTTTAACAATTTTATTAAGATATATTTTTCCGTTAAAATACAGGAAATTTATTAAACTGAACTTTAGAAATATAGTAACAAAACAATTTCATTTAATAACATTGTAAAACGTAGTAAATAAAATTTCGTAACTGTATGTAACATTGTATATATGTATTTTCGATTATAGCAACATTAAAAAAGATATGAAATAAAGTTCACTTACCTAAACTAGATGTAAATAAGAAATTTACGAACTAAAAAAAGTTTATTGCTTTACGGTAATAAAAGTGGTTGTCGCTATTACTGTCTATAATTATTAACATTCAAATTATATTTGTTTTATTAGTTTTTGGGAATATACTGAATATATACTACTATTTAGTTAATAATTACAATTTAAAAATTTTAAATCATTTCGAGTATACAAATCTTAACATTCGCAAGGAATACCTTTCAAAATTTGTTTGAGAACGTTCAATGTACTTGTTATGATAGGGATGAGACAATGAGACAACAAAAAAATAATTTTTTTAACCAACATTATAAGAACTTGAAGTCGATTTTAAAAAAGAAAAAGCATATTGAATTCCTGAGCTTTCTTTTATAATATGGGTGACAAATTTGACTAAAAATATGCGTAAGATTATATTAATCTGATCGGAAAATAGTAGGCTGACATTTTTTATGCCGCTGTGCAAAAAAATTAAGACATTGATTAAATATTTCATTATATCATTAACAGTAAGTAAACTATGAATTTTAAAGAAGTTCAGAAACCATAAAAATAACAAATATTGTAGTATAAAAGTAAATGGAAAATATATTAATTATAATTCGAAAAAAATTGAAATGCAACCGCACAACTTTTGATGTTTTTCAATTGAAAATATAATTATTTATAAACGTAATTACAGGTAGCCCTAGTAAAATATGCGCAACTGAACAATAATAATCATCAAAATATAACAAAAACGTTAAATAATTGAAAAATTAAATGTGAAACCAAAGCGGCGAAAGCCTGTATAAAGGAATTCAGTTTTTTCCCTTTTTTTTGGCTTCCATAGCATAACGTATTGGGTAATTCAGTTATGCGATGTATGAACAAAATATCAAGGAAAAATTATTTCGATTCAATTCCAATTCCGATTCTTCTTAAATACTTCGCTACGTATCGTTATCACTTTAATGAGTATTATTGTACTTGCACAAGTGTGTTCCCGAAAGGCTCGTCATTAAGATTCGTCTAGTCGACTCCGCCTACTGCTCCCGTACACTGGATGATGGATTAGACGTAGATAACAACCATGATTTTTATATCCCGTTGAATAACTCCAAATGCACTTTAAGAAAATTCTCGTAGTGGTCACAATTTCCTATTTATTCCTTTTCTTTCAAATTATTTAACAATTAGAAATTGTTATTATTATTATTCTTATTAATTATATGTAACCAAAGAAAATTTGTCAGCTGCACAAAAAAATAATATTTCACAATTAATATAAAAATCCGGATAATTAAATTTATAATACACAATTATTCCGACTCATAACAAAAAATTATATATTTATTTTTTCTAGCCTGTTATAATATTGAAGTATTTGAATTCTGCATCTCGCGCTGATATTATTTCTGGTTCCGCTAACTGGTATTATTTTATAGCTTCTGTTATATTACTGATACTTTTGCTGTTACGTAATCTTTGATTCTCCAACTATTAATCAAATTTAATACAATACTGATCTCTTGATGTAAAGTTGACCAATACTTTTAAATCCGAAACTGCTTCACAAATTTTATTTTATCACCATTGCGATTGTTCAAATTATTCTTAATTTTATATTATAATTATTAATCAAAATATAACAAAATTCTATTAAATACATTAACGGAGTCTTTCGAATAATAATAAATGATTCTAAAAACGGATTCTTTTGAAATGTAAAATATAAATATAATTCCTTTTAAAAGTAAAATTTATTCTACGCACTACTCTAGCCAGAAATTATCTAAAATAATTAGCAGACAGAAGCTTATTTAATTATTCGTATAATATACAAACTTATTTTTACCGTTATTACTTATTACTACTACATATTACCGGTCCTCTCTAGTCTCATAGTCCAAGAATTTCCCCGTCTGTGATTCTGACCAGTTCTTCTTCGAATGTCCATCCCTCGTTAATGTAATCTACTTCTTTGTACTCCGATCTGTTATCACTCGAACTCCCTACTCCTTATCGTGCCTCGTATATCTTATCGTTTCCGTCGATCTCCGTTGTTCCTATCCTCAGTTCTTTTATCTTACCAATATTTGACACCGACTTTACATCTAACTGATCCTTCTCCCTCGCATCGTTTCTGGACGAAGATCCTTTGTTGACATGCCCAAAGGGGGGGTTAAAAAAAAAAAGAATTTCCTGAGCTTCTAAGATATACTTAATACCTTACCATTTTTATAAATTCCTGTTATATCCTGTTACGGCTGAAATGCTATAATAAATATATATATATATATATATATATATATATATATATATATATATATATATATATATATTATATACAACTTCACCATTGATGGGAATATTTGATTTAAACAGCTTCCGCGAGTCTGCACTGTCGAAGTCCAAAAAAAAAAAAAAGAGAAGTATTCTATATACTAAATTACTGAAGAGCTTTTTTTTTTTTTCTTTTAATGATTTTCAGTGTATTTTCAGGTCGAATAATTTTTATATTAAAATGCTCTTATTGCATTTTCATCATCAAGTAGATAATCTTCTCTCTTTCAGCACACTCGAATTTGAATAGAGTAAATCAACGTGCGGAATTTTAAGTGTTATTTCGGTTACCACAGGCTGCACACGTTATAGTAATCCGATTTCAATCGGATCAAAACTCTTTCGGACAGTGAAAATATTTTCATTAAGTCGACTGATTTCAGAAGGTCGAAATGAAGTTCCGTTAACAATGCTTTCTCTGGTTTTTAATTTCTAAAGTATATGTAAGACCTAGGAGAGTTAAGTTATAATTCGAGTGAATATTGAAAGTTTCTTTTTTTTTTTTTTTGTTTACGCCCCAAACAGCTGGGACGGTACATTCTAAGTAAACGTAATGAATGATAAGCCGGAGAAGCAAAAAATAAAAATTCGGAATATTAAACTCAATAAAAGCAAAGTAAAGTAAGTGCCATACACCCTTGATACACATGGATTGTGAAGTTAAAGTTCACAATGTAAAAGGCACTAATGAGAGTAGGAAGGCCAGTTCCTTTCTCTTGGCCACCTTTATCTTCCCAGATTTCTCTGGTACTCAATTATTAGAGCTAGGTAAACCTGGGAGTGACTTCGATCCGGAACGAGACGGCTCCCAAAATCCCATTATACCTCCTCTGGTTTGGTAACCAAGCGCCATAGTAGAAACCATATTGATTTTTACCAGCTAAAATGGGATTGTACGCTTGTTTTCTACGGCTGTAACAACATTCTTATATAATATGTACTACTGAAGAGCAATTCATCGTTCATTAATATTTTGGGATGACTATTTTGCGTATAAGATTTAAGTTGGGGTTTTTCCGCTCCCAACATCAGTTGAGTACGTAGCAGAGGTGGCTGTTCAGCTCTAATATTAAACTTTTACATCGAAATAATACGTATAGTACAGTACCGATTCGAAATAGAACTAAAAAAAGAACGTTTCGATTCAGGTAAGATATATTCGTACATTTTAAACTGTTTGCAGTTGTTTGGTTCATTTATTACGGAAAACACTGCTGTAATGTATGTTGCGTATGTGGATGTTCAATTCATTCGTATTCCTTTAATTTTACAGTTTAACTGCTGGCGAAGCTGTGTTACCTACCATTATAAAAATGTAGATGAATAAATTTCGACATTTATGTTCCTCCTGAAAAAACATGCACGTACGTGTAAAAGAATAGACAAAAAAAGGTAGGAAACGAAATGAAAATTTGCATTCGATAAGTTTATTGTACGGCATAAACGTGGAAGTGATTTCGACCTTGAAACAAAAGTTCGAATCGAGAAAGTAATGGGTCCCCGGTACATCGTTACATTCCAGCGTAGCAGCTGTTGTTCATTAATCCTGATATATACACTGGCGGGAACGTATATAATATTTGTAGAAAATACTTTGTGTCCTTGAAGCAATAATGAAAGATGGGCCAAGTCGAAAAGAGCGTGTATTGAGAGTTGTCGGTTTTGTCAGCGTAATTACATCATTCCGGCCTCTATCTCTGCCGTTTGGCTTCGAAAACGTCCGCTTTTGCATTATTTAACACGGGCTCAGGCTACTGTCATCAAACCGCGGTTATAAACCGGGTTCGGTTTTGGCCGATTTAAGTCGGCCCTAAAAGTCCACATAAAACAGGCGACGGCCCTTCTACACGTGTGTGCACTTGTGGTAACGGACGTGTAATTATTCCAGTCGATAAACCGCGATAGCCGATTGCTTTTGACGCTTCACCTGATGCCAGTTTGGCAGAACACTAATTCAACAAGGCAGCGTAAATATCTAAAACAATAGCGCGCTTAACCAATTCTTCTGCAATAAATAATTCAGCGTATGCTAATGCTAATCGAAATTTATGGACTCGATAATGTTTTGGATTTAATGGTTCAGTAACGGTTGTCGTAGAAGTAATTTTCAAAAGAAAATCAGTTCATTCTAGCGCGTGAAGTGGAAATATAATTTGAACGTAGCATAATACAGTAATAACATAATACGTATACGTTAAACGATTCTTAGATGATTAAATTGTATATGTACATTGACGGTCATGTTTTTGCCGCCCAAGGCTAATATGGAAATCACATTACGTTTTTGCTCGATAAGAAATTTCTAATGGAAGTTTTCGTAAGCAAACCCCGTAAATTTAATTTATCCAGTGTAATTTGATTTTTTTTTTATCATCATTAAAATTTCACGAATACTTAATATATTTATTTTCAGAATGATGTAATTAATTTGAATCTCAAAAGTACTATGGAAAAACACTATCATCTAGGGGTCTAGAAGTTTAAGGTCCGAGGGTTTATATTCATATATTTATAAAACTAAAGCGGTGGTATATCTAATTGCAGTAATTATCGTGGGTTAGCTTTAGCAACGTCCGCGAGTAAAACCCCAAGTAAGATATTACTCAGCAGAATTAATCATATTGTCGATGATATTGTACCGGAGAGGCAAGGTGCCCTTAGATCGCAAAATGCAACTACAGATTTGGTATTTATGCGAGAAAAATGTATTGAACAGGATTTATATCTGCCATTTACGAACATGAATAATCTTAAAAACAAAATTACTTAATATAGTTTCTTCCTTTTTTTGGAGTATTATCAAGGTCGCTTATATAGAAACTATTTACGTTGAACTTTAATGTAAATACCGGCATTCGGCAGGTGTACGTCTCAGAATCCGCATTATTCACCTATTTTACAACAGCGTTTATGATACTTGTAGAACTAAGCAACGGTAAGCTAGTATTCAGTTTGGACAGCGGTCTAAATAATTTAAGGCGACTTTGAAGGCAAAATATGTAATTTGATATATTACAGAC
Source organism: Icerya purchasi (assembly GCA_039619475.1). Classification (NCBI taxonomy): domain Eukaryota; kingdom Metazoa; phylum Arthropoda; class Insecta; order Hemiptera; family Monophlebidae; genus Icerya; species Icerya purchasi. The sequence continues at coordinate 56,232,545 of CM077115.1, forward strand.
TTGCATCTATGTATGTATGTATATATGTATGTGTGTATGTATGTAAGTATGTATGTATGTATGTATGTATGTGTGTATGTATGTATGTATGTATGTATGTATGTATGTATGTATGTATGTATGTATGTATATTACAAAAATTAAATTCTAATTTAAATGGCAGACAATAGCAAACCACTATGTAAACCATCATATGCATAGAGAGCACTTGTAGCGCGATAACATACAGATGCAGTTAATAAAAATATAGTCTTAAACATACACTCACGCTGCATCGAGCGCTACCTATAGCTAGAATGACAAATAGGTAGTTACAACGCTCGGAATCGACCAATGTGACTTGAGAGAGAGAGAGAGAGAGAGAGAGAGAGATGTATGTATGTTGTATGAGTGTGTGTGAATGTAACAGTAAGTCGATTTCAACTGACAGTTATTCACCGCAAAATGGAGTAAATGTCGTATAAGCATGACATAAAATCGATGTGGATTTCATTACAGGATCTTCTTATCACTTCCGGCGTAGGATATGTACATATAGTTTTCTAACTGAAAGGGAATTAGGCGAGAGTCAATGGGCAGATTTAAAGCATAGCGTAATGGAAAGAATTAGCATTTACTGTAAAAATTCTTTTTTTTTTTTTGCAAATAACTTTCAACAGCGCTTTAAAGCTGTTTTTTAAACAAATTCGCATCATAACGTCGTTTGTAACGTAGTACTAAGGTTAGCACTGAGGTTTAGAAAGTAACTAATTTCTTAACCGGTTCATTGCAAAATGAAATAAATTTAACGGCAGAGAACCGATTAAACGACATATACATATGTATTTTTGGCACGACTGGAACACTTCCTAAAAGAATATGATATTTCAAATGCGCTTCTAATGAACATCTAAACTTACAAGTTGTATCTATTGGAACAATAATTTCGGTCGGCTCGAGTTCTTGGAAAATATCCAAACAAACTTTACCGCTGGAATACGTCCGACTTGTTTCTCGATTTTGTATTTTGGCAATGGGTGCAACGCAAAGTCACATTACTGCCTTCAGCATATTTAACATAATTCATTCTGAAATTGTAAGAAAACGTTCGCATTTGCAATACTACAACCACTTTCGGCATAAAAATTCATCAGAATCTTGTTTCATTTTAGCGTTCCGAAATTTCAGTGGAGCTCGCAATTAGCGGACATGGTGGAACTCTATTCAATGTACGTTTTTTTTCTTTTCGTCAGTATAACTCATTTTCAGTCGTTGGTATAGAAACAATAAAATTATTTTCGTACGTTTTTTTTTTTTCTTTTTTCTTTTTGCAAATAAATCAGCGAAAAGAAATACTGTTATTTCTTACTCCGTTACAAATGAACCGTTCGTACAGTTTGGGTTAATTAATGCTCTTCGTGCAGATTATTCATCTTTGGAACATTCGACAAAGGCAGAAAATACAAAAATCCCAAGTCTTTTATAGTCATAAGCAAACAATAAAACCACATTACGATGTCAAGGTTCTGATTCGAGAATCAATTTTTAGACCATTTCCTCTACTTCGCTACCATAAAAGAAAAGTTTTTCGCCTTCTCTCCTAAGCTTCAACATTTACACTATCAGAGTTGCCTCTCTCCCTTCGAATTATTCCTCCTTGTTTTTTGTCGATGATATCCTGCTTGTTTCTTCCGTCTCCGATTTTATAGCCGCTAATGATGCTCTTAGTTCGTTTCTTACTGCACCGGATCGCTCCTTATCCTCAATTCGCCTTTCTATTTCCCCTTCTAAGTCTTCGTCTATTGTTTTTTCGCTTCATCTTTACAACCGTGCTTTGATTAGTCTATCCGTAAACAATACACCTCTTCTTCACGTTAATTGCTTCTGCTATCTTAGAGTTTCTCGCTTCTGCTATAAAAAGGCTGAACCTGCTGAAAGCTCTGTCCTCAACAAAATGGGGCGGTGATCCTTACAAGACCTTATATAAAGCCATTATCCGTTCCAAATTTGATTACTGTTCTATTATCTACAGTTGTGCTTCTAAATCTCATCTTTCTAAATTGGACATTATCCAAAATTCGTGTCTTCTGCTTTGCTTTGGTGCTTTTAAGTCTACTCCAATTCCAGCTATTCTTGCAGAGTCTAATACACTACTCGTGTCTCGTCGTGGATCCTATTTAGGCTATCGCTTCCTCACCAAACGTCTTCCACTGACGCGCTGTACTCTTTTTCATTCTTATCTTTCAATTTAGAAGAACTGGCCTTTTTTAACGCCTAGGAAAGTCTCTGTTTTATCTTTCATTTCTCTTCGCCTTAGTTCATTTTGGCCTTACGCAATCGAAAATAATAATTTCCATTTTTTTCTCTTTAGCTTTGTTGTTGATCTGTTCCGTTCTTTCGAAGTATTTTTTTTACCTTCACTTTCCAAATCCCTTCCTGAAGCAATAATTATACAGGAATTCAACCGCATTATCAAATCTCAATTTTCATTGCATGTAACAATTTTCACGGATAACTCCAGGAGACCTCATGGTGCTGGAGTTTCTTTTATCCTTGCGGATTTCAACTGACCTGAATTATTTTGTTTTCCTTCTTTCTTTCTACCTTTATATACGAACTAGCCATGTCCCACGGCTTCGCCCGTGTATTAATGCCCGTTTAAACCTGTACTTGGAAATTCATAAATGAAAATTAAAGAAATAACAATTATGGAATAAACATTTACAACACATAAAAATATAATACATACATTAGACATAAATCATTACCTGAATCGCTTGAAATAATACATGCGGAATAACTCAAAAGCAAAAAAAAGTAAAGTAAACCGTTGCCTTTGCCAGTAATTACAGAGGCAGTAGTGACATAAATAAATAACAAATAATAAAAATGAAGTTAAATAGTTAATTTAAAAAATGTATACAGCGGTTTTGCATGGCCAGGTAATTTATTAGGATTTTTTAAACGATTGAAAACAGCACATAAAACAGACAAAACTTACGAGAACAAAATAATTTCGATGTAAATGATACGAAAAGAATATGCAGATCGAAACAAATTTGAAACGAACGCGGACAATACAGAAAAGAATTGATTGGTATAATAAGAACAGTTTAACTTTTCCCAGCAATATGCGCTGTCCCTGTTCTGAATAAACACCAGATTGTTTATGCTGTCATAAAAGGAAACTAAATCGGAAAGAGAACATGTTGAATCGCTTAAGAAAAAAAAAAAACAACAACATCGGAATCGGGTGAAATCATCATTCTCTCCTTTTGAAATAAACAAATATAATTACAACACAACTTAACACTATGACAAAAGTATGTTTTCTTACTTTAGATACGATAAAAACTGTTCGACAGAAATATTTCTGTCTCCTCCTAATAATTTTGGCTTTTTGAATTTTAAACAATTGCAGTTTTTAAACCACTTTAATCCGAAAGTAAGCTAAATACATAAAGCGCACTTCTTTCAGGATGTTGTGTGATACTTAGTTTTCTTAATAACAGATTATAACCCTTCTTCACTCTTAAAAATCCGAAGATATAAAAAAAATGGAACAACCTTCGTAAATATTATAATATGGTAAACACCTATTTATTACGAAGATATAACACTTTAGTTATATTTTTAAAACAGTTTTCAACCACTTTTCACTTCATAAAGTTCAATTTTTCAAAAAATCTTTCTCATTTGATATTTTCGGTATATGGTATGTTCAAATGGGCTTTCTGATAACCAATGCAAATGGTTTTGGCTGAGGCGTAATCATTATTTTATACCAAAAACGGGATGAAGCCTTCGATACAATCGATCTTCAAGGTACTTAAAACAAATCGTGTACAATTTTCGTATGCTGTATGAAGAATATTAAGACAAAACTATAATTCGATAACCCATTTCTATGGGAAATATAACGGTTTATGTATTTTTTGGAAAATGGTTTTTTATCCCTTTCTACATCTTCAAGTCCAAATTTTCAAAAAAGCATTCTTGCTTGACATCATCATTGTATACACTATATTCACACATTGATAATCACGATTCGTTACGTGATGATAGTTGGTTTTCCACAAATGGGATTCTGCCATTCTTTTCCCTTAAAATTTTGGAGAAGGAAAACAATTTTGCACACTTTTAGTACACCATACACGTATGTCTTCATGCGAAATTACAATTAAACTCATTTGCACCAAAAAAATCATAACTTGTGTATTTTTTTGGAAACAGCTTTTAACCCCTTTCCACCCCTTAAAGTACGAATTTTCATAATAGCGTTTTTATTCGACATCTTCAGTATATACATTATATTTACATGAAATTACTATCCGTAAGGATTGTAGCGTGATTTTTGGTTTCCTTCAAAATGTGTGTTTGCCATTTTTCACAACGAAAATTTTGAGAGTTTTATGAACCTTTTCCACAGAGAGGTATCTTCATGCGAAATTACAATTTGGTAAACTTATTTGAACCAAAAACATAACAATTGATGTATCTTTGGGGAAACGGTGTTTAACCCCATTCCACCCCTTAAAATCAGAATTTTCAAAACAACCTTTTTATTTGTGACATCTTTAGTATAACACTGAATTTACATGAAATTACGCACGATAATCACGATTCGTAGTGTGATTTTTGGTTTCCTCAAAAAAGAGTTTCTGGCCTTTTTCTTCCGTAAAATTTTGGGGATGGAAAAAAACTTTTGCACACTTTTAGAAAAAAGAATAAGGTATGTTCATGCGAAACTACAATTATGAAGATCCATTTTCACCAAAACTATAACAGTTTGTGTATTTTTCGGAAAACAGTTTTTAGCCCTTTTTCACCCTTCAAAGTTCGAATTTTTAAAAAAGCATTCTTATTTAACATCTTCACTATATACATGCAATAATCACGATTCGTTTGGACTGTAGTGTGATTTATTTATTTTTAAAAATGGGGTTTTGCCCTTTTCCCCCTTAAAATTTTGAGGACTTAAAAGATATTTCGCACACATCTAGTAGACCGTACGCGATACTTTTGTGCGGAATTTTAATTCAGTAAACCCGTTTGCACCAAAAATATAGCGATTTTTGTATTCTTTGAAAAGCGGATTTTAACCCCTATTCACCCCTTAAAATTCGAATTTTCAAAAAAAACCTTCTTATTTGACATATTCAGTATATACATGATATCCGCATGAAATTACACGCGTTAATCACGATTCGTTTGAACTGTAGCGTGATTTTTGGTTTTTTCAAAAACGGGTTTTTGCCCATTTCCGCCCTTAAAATTTTGGGGTTTGAAAAAAATTTTGCACACATTTAGTATACCTACCATATAAGAAGGCGTCTTCATGCAGAATTACAATTTGATAAACCCATTTGTACCAAAAAAATATTGAAGTTCGTGCGTTTTTTGGAAAACAGTTTTTCACTCCTTAAAGTTTGAATTTTCAAAAAAGCGTTCTTATATGACATCTTTAGTACATAAGTAATGTTCACGTGAAATTTAAATTATCTAGTGTAAACGATTTCGGCTGGAGCGTGATTTTTGGTTTTTTAAAAAGCGATTTTCTGACTTTTACTCCCCTTTTCACCCCTAAAAAATTCGAACTTTTTGATGAGTTTTTAGATGGTGTCATAGACCTAGAGTAGTTGAAACGATATGTTAATAATTGCTGTGCCGTTCAAATATTTTCTGATTTTCGTTTTTATATATATATATAGATTAATAACTACCCTGCGCTCTATTACTTTTATTTCCTCCAGTCATCTGTTTTCCAACTATTTGGTTATTTCCGACTCCACGAGTGCTCTTTAATCAATCAACTCCCCTCTTCCCGATCACTCTTCCGATTTCATCATTCTTAGCATACGCTGTCTTATCTATTTTCTTTCTTCCCGCTCCTCTATTTGTGTTGATTTTCTGTGTATTCCCAGCCACATGGACATTAAATGTAATGGGACGGCGAATTCCTTGGCTCGAATTGCTGCTTCCTCCTGTTCCTTTTTAAAAAAAAATCCATTCTCTAACCTGAATTCCCTGTGTAAAAAATTTCCTCTCAAAATTTAGTCATATATTTATCCCTCCTCTTTCCGTAACGATCAGTCCTTTCATCCATTTGTTCAGTTTAATTTTCCTTCTGATCTCTGATTCTTTGAGTTTCCTTCACTTCCCCGTTCTGTCGTCATTTCTATAATTCGCTTTTGGCCATTCTGCTCTGCCTTCCTTTCGTTTTCGCTATTCCCTTATTCCGTCTACGTTTAAAAGAAGTAGGTTTTAGTGTTATGGCCGCCAGATATTTTAAGGTAAGAGGCAAAAGAGATGGATCAAAAGAAGGATAAGTATTTTTTATTAGATAGGAAGGAACTTGTGGGATGGAGAAGATAGGTCAGTGTGAAGAAAAGAACTGTAAATGTTTAGGGTATAGGTCTTTTCAGAGGGATTTTTCGATACAAGTTAAGGGATTCTCTCTAAACCTGTGGGGGAGTTGTACACTTTACTAAGAATAGAATTGAGTTCGTTCATACCGATGTTAGTGGTTGGTAAAAGGATTCATCATAGTTAGGAACGCAGGAGAAGACTGATGAATTAAATTAAGGAAATAAGTTTATCTGAACGAGAATTGTTAGAGGACGATCAGATTTCGGCTGATTTCAAATTTTGATAAGGAGAGTAACATGGTAAAAGAGGGAGCAGAAATTTTTCCAGGAATTCCTTCTCGTAGCAGATTTAAGAATATATCTGGGGCTCTGGCGTTAAATTGCTTAAACAGATAAAAATTGGCTGAAAAAATCTGTGTGCACAAAAAGATCTGAAAGTGGAAAAGTTGAAATTGTAAGCAACTCTACATTCCCTGTTACTCTAAAGCGAAAAAAACGATGTTTAATAGAAGAAATGATAGGTCTGAAGAGATTGACTGAATAAATGATTCATATTGAGCAAAAAGGGCCGGCCGTAAGGTTGAAGTCAACAATGCAATGGAACTTGGAGCAATCAGTTTCAAACAAGGATATGGAAATAGGAGTTTATCGTAATTTAAAGTGTGTGCCGTTTAAAGATTTCCAGTTACATCTAAATCGAGATAGTCGAAGGAAGAAGAAGAGTTTTTGGAATAATTAGGGTAGTTAAGGGGGGAAAAGTTATTATCGTGGATAAAGTCCCGGAGGAAGTAGCTATTGAGGTTGTAGTGTGTAGGCGGGGGGTGCTAATATTAGTCACCGCTAATTATGAATGAGTGACAGATCTGATGTGTAAAAAGAGTGATAGAACTGCTAAGGATATGATGTAGAGGTACTGCGAGTGATTGAATAGCGAACAATACACGATGCTAAGAGGAAAAGGAGCTGGAATTAGGAAAGAATTATATAGTGTGGATATCTTTTCGAATTAAAATGCAACACCACCGTAGCCATCGGGGCGATCTGACTGGATAATGTGGGAAACACTAATTGAAACATCTGCAGAATTTAAAAGCCAAGTCGCAAAGAGGGAAAACAATACAGAAGTTAAATAAATCAACAAGACCTTCCAAAGCTCTTTTATTAGTTCGCAAACTGCGACAATTCTACTGTAAAATTTTAAGATTAGATTTCATGGTGAGAATTATAAATAAAAATAAATAAACAATAAAGAGAAGATGAAATGTAAGAATCAAAGAATAGTACCGGGTAAAATTTCAAAGTCGGAGAAAGTGGTTTCGAAAGAAAATTAGGTGACTTAAAATTAATGTGAGAGAAGAGATTAGAAGAATTACGAATAGTATAGGAGAATGATCTGACAGATGAATTAGCTTTCTCAAAAGGGGAGAGAATATGCAAGTAATTTAGGTAGTTGTTTACTTTGGTTAGAATGACATAATTGATAGTGAATTACTACGCGGTCGTAGCGTAAACAATTGAGACACTGTGCAGAGAGCCGGACGCTGACCAGCACTTGAAATTTTAGGTTATAAATAGAGATGAGAGAAGGAATGTCGAAGAATTTAATTTCAACAGATGAGGTTGGGATTCGACCATCGTTGTTTACTCTGCATTTGCGTCGAATTCCAGCTACATCAATTTCGATGTCCTGTAGGATTTAAATCTGGGATGGAATTGCTGCAGGAAACATCGGACTATTCATAATCGAATATCTTCAGCTATCAATTTTGTTGTCAATAGATAAAAAAAAGTCGTTGGCATTATTCGAATTTTCAAAAACGGCTTTGAGTAATGAAGAGGCAGATTCTTTGTCTCAGACTGCTATGTCTTCCTATTTTTCGTGAAAATATCTGCTTTTCTAATTCGCTCTTGCCTATTGCAGCCAGGAATGTGAAATGTGTTTTATTCGACTGCTCATTGCAGCGAGCTCGCTGAGTGAGGAAATAATAATTTACGATTAAATTATCGAATTTTTATTCGGCTTTTTACTTTTATCTTTAATCGTTTGCTTTCATTTTAATATATATGTCTGCGTTAATAAAGTTTATTATGTAATATAGCGATACTCATTTAATCGACAACAAGTTAAATACCGAGGGTATTAATATGGACTAAAAATTAAACTCTGTATGAATGTTATAAATGTTGAAACAACAAAAATTTATTCATATTAGATTTGTAAATAACGCTGAACTTGTGTTCCAAACTTTTGTATCATTTTATATAAGACCTAATAGTACATTTATATATACATTTATGTGTAGGATCAAAATTAAATATCTTGTACAAAAATTAATTAATGTTTTACTGAAGTATAATACTTTTTAGTTTTTTGAGGTTGGATTTCGTAATTATTTGTAAATTGACTTAATATCGAAATTAAAACACTACAATATAATTATTGCTTTTAATTTAATCATTTTACAGTATTAAATTTTAACAGACATTTTCTGAAGTTAAAAATTTTCCTTATAAAAATGAATTATAAAACTAATATAAATTTTCTAAGTGATATTTCAATTTTTCTATATAGTAATAAAATTCAAAACAACAGATTTTAAAACTGCATGTAAAGTTTAAATATAGATGAAAAATAAGTTACCATCTTTTATTTCAAGTTTTTGTGTAATTACAAACCAAACATCATCTTTCATTCATATTTACATTTATTAAAAATCTTTTTGAGTTCTGTATTGTATAAAAATTCATACTTCCTAACCATTTTAATTAGTTTTTCTATTATATAGAAATTAAATAAAAAAAGGGGACAAATATTAATACAAATTACAAACAAAAAATATATCAAAAAATATATACCTATATATAGATATAAATTAAAAATGACAAAGAAGTGTTATATAAGAGACAACTATTATATCAAATATGTATATGAAACGCTTAAAATGCGCAAAATGTGTTTTGAAAAATTCGCTCAGCGAGCGATCCAAGCGAGGAATTATTTTTCCTCGCTCGCCTCTTTCGACTATTGCTCGCTGCAATGGACAGTGTTACATTTAAATGTACAGTAATCGATTTTCAGATTAAAAACATTTCACATTCCTCACTGAAATGGGTAATGGTGCTTAGATTGTCAGATGCCTACGTTTCTTCTGTTTCCAATATTTTATTCTTTTAATAAGTTATGTCTAAGCCCAAGCTGGATAGCAATACAACTAATTTATTTAAATTTATACTATCAAAAGCTTTGATAATGTCCAAGGTTAATAGGCATACGTTGTACCATTTTTGTTTATAATATTTAATAGTTTGTAAAACATTGAAGATAGCAAAGTAAATTATACTAAAGGGATTGTTTCGTATAAGGCAGTCATTTTACCAAACCTACTGCATATATAATAGCATAATAACGCAGATATGATTAAAATTAAAAGATTTCAAAAAACGTTAGCAAGTAATCAAAGAATACTAGAGCCATTCAATTAATTGAATCATGCAAAATGGTAAGTTATTTAGCGTCAATGGTTACATGGTATTGTAGTTTGAAATCAGTAAACACATAAATTTATTTCGCATTAAAAATAATATTATTAGCTCCTCGCTTAACTTCAATAATGCCCATTACGAAAATGGTATATATTTACTTGTTAGAATCAATCCTTTAACGTAAAGCAGTTTAAAAGATTATTACACGACTTAACGCAATATCAGACCATGTGGAATAATTGTAATAACTTACACTTTCTTCCCTAACATATTAAATAGAATTAACAATATAAATTATATACCAATTTTTTTTAACCTGCAATTCCTCACTGGTCACGGAAATTTTAAACACTATCTACACCGATTTAAAATTGTTCATTCGCCTAATTGTATTGTAACTTTCCCGATACGATTGCTTATATCTTAGCTGGGTATAATAGCACACTAATGCTCAGCAGAAGAATTAGTAACTAAGAATTTTCAAATGTTTAATGATTTTACCGTTACAGAAATTAATTTCCGTAATGCTAAAATCATTAAACATTTGAAAATACATATAGACCTATATTAATTTACCGCAATCAATGTTAAGGATGACCTGACACCAAAAACTTTATTGGATGGGTCGTTTCAACCTCACCGTCATATAAATTGTACTACTGCCGTAATATATAACGCATTTGCCTGATCGGTATTACCCGAAATGAGGACCCCAAAATAAAATAAAATAAAAAAATAATTTTTTCTTCTACCTTTTCTTCCAAGCGAGTTTTCCTTCCTCCCTTCTCTCGGTTTAATGATTTTTTTTCATTACGTCATTCCGCTGTAGTCTATTATATTCATCACTTAATCACTACCTTCTTCACTTTTTCGTTTTAACGCCATTCGCAAAGCCCCAAACTGCCATCTTCACTCTGAATCTGTGATCTTAGATTTTCTTTGAATGCCAATCCTTCTCGATTGAATGCGCCATTCTATATTATAATATTTATTATTTCTTCAGCTTCCTACTCCTTATTGCGCCTCCTACATCCCATCCATTTTCTCCCGTATTTATTACCCCGGTATTTAATTACTTCGTTTTTTTTTTTAATTTACTGACCAGGACGGTACTTGACTGACCTTTCCAATCGCTTCTGGGGGGAAATCTGCTGTCGACATAGCGACAGAGGAAAAAAACCCAGCTTTGACCGGATTAGAACCGCTACTTAAAAGTAAAGACGGCTTGGCTGCTTTACATATGCGACGAACGGATAATAGTACCTGTTCCAGTGATATCGGCGTTATGTAGATAAACGGTATTATTAATATTGGTAAAATTACTTTTTGGTTTCGGCTGAAGTTGCTTCTACGCGACCTAATAGTTCCGCTGCTCGCACTAACTAAGCGCATTTGCGGTTTATGTAAATTAATTTAATGAAATATTGCCTGTAAATTTAAGAAATAAATTTTGATTTGATTTGATTTCCCGAAGACGGGTACAGGCTTGCCATTTAAAAACACCTGAATTAATTTCTATTAATGATTTTTTTTAAACGTCTTGATCTAGATTTAACGATAACAATAACGGAACGGGATAATGAATAAAATAGCGTAATACACGGAACAAAACTATTTACCAAAATCAACTATAACATCTATTTATGTATTTATTTAATCTTTTAAATCTCTTACAAATAACTAAAATATATTTTTTGGAGCCGAACAAATTGCTTCTCATATTTTCCGTCCTTCGCGTGTGATACACAGAAACACACACACACACACACACTGATCGTTGTTATTACATTCTTCAAATGAATGCAGCTGAAAAAATTGAGACTGCGTATCTAAGGTTCTCGCGTAATTACGGGAAATTATGTACTTGAAAAGCGCGATGAAAAAAGATGAAATTAATTTTTTCAGACTCGCGAAGAAGATGAAAAAGAAAGTTAGAATGTTGCTCGATATTTCGTAAACGAGACTGAGAATTTAATATTTGAAAACAAAAGAAGATGTTGGCTATTAGTAAAAAATTATGTTGCCCGTTTTAAACACTCGTTAAAGCAAACAGAAGACAAAGCAAAAAGAGAAAAAATTCCAGCGAAATTTTCCATTAGCAGCTGTGGCGTACAGTTTTGCTAACGCTGGAATTGAGCGCGGCGTAAAGGTGCTGGTGTAGAGCGTTGTAAATGTGCGTGGCCGCAAAGAATACACTCATTAAAAGAGTTGTCGGAACCTGGAAGGAGGAAAAAAGTGCGCGAATAACCCCTCTTGACCGAAACAAGTTATAGCTGGAAAATAAATTTTATCCGGCTCTTTTCAATTTTTCTTCTTAAATGGAGAAAACAGCTCGCGGCCAAATACTGAGTAACGTTTTTAATGAAATTAACGTGATGATGAAAAATACTTTCCAACTGGACTACATAATACGAAGTAAGTAACTAATGTCAGTCGCTTTCGTGCATTTTCTTTCACGCTGATTTTCCACTACGCTTCCAGCAGCGCATTCTTTGAAGATTTTAACCGATAGTTTTCAGTATTATATTTGACGATAAATATAAATAAACGAAAATACACCCTAATAGCGAATTTTCATTTAAAATAGAAACAAAAAAAAAGTCAATTAATTCCAGATTAAAATTCACCTTCATTTTTTACCATCAGTAGCTTTTAATCTACTTCTGTTGACCACGCATGTGATCTCAAGTTTTGCTAAAATTTAATCATCAGTTCGACTGTTTTGTAATTTTATTACACGTTTTCCTTCACCTTCGGCATACACATAAATACAAAATATGTATTTTTTTTACTAGCTAAATTTCCGTTTTCAGTTCTCGATGCAGCATTGCACCGAAATATTCAAACGATACGGTTACGAATGAAATTTTCGAATTGTAAATGCAACTTCGAAATAATTTAAACAGATATCAAAAATTATTCTTGAAAATCAAAAACAAAATGAAAGCGATTGAAATAAAAGAAAAGCATCGGAATACTTTGCGAAATAAATGCACATATGTATATCATCGATGATTTGCATTAAACGATAGCAACATGTTTCACCGTTTAAACTTTGGCCGAGCAGAGCTGCTAAACGTACTTATCATATTTAAATAATTGGTAGCATATACGATTGTATTTAATGTCTTTAATGCACAGCTTAGAGAATTCATTCTGTTCATTCGTACTGTAATCGCTATAGTTTATTAGACGGCCTATATTGGCAAAAAGCCACTACCCGTGATATATATGCAAATACGTGTTGCTGCTAATCCGCTCACGTACTTATCTATACGTAAAGAGAATTCTCAGTTTGCCCAGATTTAGGAATTATCTGGATACCGTTTCCATTTAGTATTCTGACCATTATTACATTTGAAAATTAGAATGTTCGCAATATCGATCGCACATGACAATTTTGAACACGATACAGTATTGATAAATCAAACGTTTAATAGAGAGATATATTTCGTTATTTGTTTTTTACGTAATTATGCTTTCTTTCTAAGGCGAGATTAAATAATAGTTTTGAATCTTTGAATTTGAGTTCATGTTTTCCACACTTGGAAAAATGGTTTAGATTTTTAATTAATTTTAAGACGAGTATTTCGTTGTTTCACTACATATAAGTGTTTTTTTTTTGTTTGTTTGTATTTTTTTGGCTTAGCCTTCGCCATTTAGCCAGTTTTTTCTGTTACTTAAGCCTTTTTAATGGGGTATTTTATAAAACTACCTTATTTATTATTTCTATATTTCTATCTTGTGGTATTTTATAAATTTATACCTACATACTAGTGCAGCTAAATTCGACGTTGGATCTGTCACTGTTACTGAAACAAGGAAAGGTATGCTGCTCTGATAGTATTTCTAAGAGTTTGTCCCTACCCTGCTCATAAACTTTACATTGCCAAATAAAATGATCTATTGTACCCTCTGTTCTACAACTACTGCATGTACTGTCATTAATAATATTAATTTTTGCCAAGTGAACAGGGGATTGTGTCCTGTGTTTCCAATCTCGTTATCGTTACTATAAAGTCTCTTCCAAAGTTATTCATTCCTTTAAGCCAAGGGACTACTCTTGGACATACTATTGTATTCTTGAGTAGTCTTTTCCTTTTTTTGATTACTTTTCAGACAAGATTTCATAAGGTGCTACATTTATTCTATCCTATTATATGGAGCGGAGGCGGCAACATACACAGCAAAAACACTGAAATATTTTGAATCGTGTGAAATGTGGCTGCACAGAAGAAGTATGAAGATATCATGGACACAGAAGATGAGGAACGATATGGTACTGAAGAAAGCCAATATGGAAAGGAAAATCTTGAACATAATTAAGAAGAGGAAATCAAGCTATTTTGGACATATTGTTAGAGGAAGGGCGTATGAACTATTAAGAGCAATTATCCAAGGAAAAATTGATGGAAGAAGCGGTAGAGGACGGAGAAAGATATCATGGACGAGAAATATACGTCAATGGACGGGAAGACGCACGATAGCTGAACTCGTGGAAGCAGCGAGAAAACGGTGGATTTAAGTCAAAATGATCGCTTACGCGCAGTAAATGCGTATAGCACTGTGATGATGATGATTCTGTTGGTACTCGACGTTCCACTCCCCGTTATAGTATGTTCTTTAATTACACCGCTAAGAAACCCCACCAATTTAATTTTTGGACTATTGTTCTTGCTATTCCGTCTACTATTTCATTTCCTTTAATACCGCAGTGCGACGGAATCCACTTTAGCACTACTTCCGCGCCTGCCTGTTGTAAATTAAATACTTGTCTTCTTCTTATAAGGCATTCAAGTTTATGCAGTACGGCTAAAGAGTCCGTTAGAATTAATATTGACTGTTTAAGTTTGCAGCTTGATTTAACATCCATGCTTCATTGGAGCGATGATAATAGAATCAGTTTTAATATTAATAAGTGTAATTTCATTTACAAAAAGAGACACTCCTATATTACATGATTATTTTATGAATGATATAATTTTGAAGAAAATTAGTAGTGTAAAAGATTTAAGGGTATTACTCAGTCTAAACTTTGAGGACCATGGCCAGAAAAACGCAATTATTGCACGTACCATTTGCAAGAACATATACGAATTCTCCCCTTTCGACTGCACTAAAAATAACAAACTATTTTTTAATGAACTAATCGGAGAGTCTGACATGTTTTTCACTAACATGAATATAAGTTTAGGCAGATAGTTGAATTATTTGACTGCCCAATGGATTAATTAAAAGTGTGCGCAGTCTACCCTCTTCCACATATCAGCGATATACAAACAATTTTAATACATAACTTATATTAATTCACTTGTGTTACATAGTATGTGCGCATGGATGTATACGTGTTATATGTGGTTGGTGCGTGTGTGGATGTGTTTATGTGTGTATTTAAATGTGTTTTGCTTATAGTTTGTGTATTGTTATGTATATATCCATGTATATAGAGATCTAATGTATGCACTGTACTTGGCCTCATGAAATAAATAAATAAGTAAATATACCATAGGAATAACAACATGGAGAGGAAAGGAAAGGAAAGGGTCTAACAGATTTAGGCTTATCCTTGCACAACCTTAATACGCGCAATTCCCAGTTGTCTAAATTTAAAACGTATAAATGAATAAAATGGCAACCGTAGCGTTCTTATGTTTTCAAGAATATTACGATTTGATTATATGTACAAAATTAAATAACCAAAAAATTTTAAAAAAAAGGGAAGTTGAAATTGTCAGAAAAGATGAATTTTATAGAGTTTTCATTTATTACAATATTATCGCGTATATGCAAAAAATTAAAAACAATTTGATTGAGAACCAAAAACTTAATAACAATAATAATTCAATTCAATTTAATTCAAGTTTATTATTATTATTATTATTATACATATTCCATCCATGCGCAAATTTGAACGAGCAATGACTATTGTAAACAATAAAAATTTCTTGACCAAAGCAATAATAAAAATTACAAATACAGCAAATTAACTTCTAAAATTATTCACGGATTTATCAAATATATGACAGGTGATCATTAAACAAAATAAATACTCACCCACACACGTACACGCGCACACATAGTGTAAACTAGAAAGTAATTGAGTATGACAAAAATAAATTTTTAACACTTAATTAACAATTATATATATATATATAATTTTTATATCACCGACGCGTTTCCAAGCAAACATATGAGAAGTGTTCACGGGAGTAATTGTAAATATAAATATTTGAGACGATAACTACATTTAAAATTAACTGAAAAAGGTCGATATTAAAAGTCGATTATTGAATAAATATAAAATGTATAAAATTTAAAAGATAAAATATAAAAAATATAAAAATGACTAATAAAATTTAACAAGGAAAATGGTAACAATTTAAATGAAAAATTAAAAAGTTTTAAAAATTTTAAAAATTTTAAAATTTAAAAAATATAAAAATTAATATCAAAATAAATAGATCATAAGTATGATAAATTATGTAAAATGGTCGTCGTATAGTAATAATGTGTACATAAGGGAATGAACTATATTAAAATTTTTACGAAAATAATATAATTATTCCATTGTTTTGAAGATTGAAAAAAAAAAAAAGCGGTTAGCCGGGCAGGATGTTTCATGTACTGAACATTCCGTAAGTTAATTTAAAGATTACCATAATTTACAATTACATAATACTAAATTCGAAACAAAGATATTTAATTTTTAATTTGTAATATCGTATATACATATTTCTCGCCCAGTATTAACATAAATGTGTTTACGTTTAAAAATTTTTGCGCTTTTGGTTGTCTTTTACGATATTTTTTTGAAACCAAGGTTGATTTGTCAAGGAATTGAATATATAATTAAAATCATAGATAACAGAAAAAACTTAAATAAACTAATCCTCAAATAAACTTGCTAGATACGAATAAAAGAGAAAGATAATATAAGGAATATGTATCAGAAGCAAATTCAATCGAGTTATATTACACTTTAAATGACGTAGAATTGATAGTTTGTAATCTTTTTTAAATATACATTAACAAAAAAAATGAAATAAACCGGATAATGTATTTGACCGATTATTAATAATTTTCGTCCGTTTTGTATCACTATTGCTAACAGAACTCTTAAATTTACATCGCGAAAGTCTGTTTATCAGTATTTCACGCTGAAGTTGTTATTTAAAAAAAAAAAATAGAAAATATTTTAAAAAAGTGAATAACCAAACAAAATCATGTAAAATATGTGTTTTGTGATTATATATATATATATATTTATGCATATATAACATGCTGTACGCGCGGAAAAACTAAATCGTTAACGAAGAACGGTATTTTTTGGACGGAATTTCTGATAGCAGTATTTGGTAACTCGTGTTTCTCACTAACACAGATGATAACGTTTAACGGATGATACCTGAAAATCACCGCAGATATTCTGTAAAAAGGTCTGAGTTCGCCTGCGCCCGATAGATTTGCGCCCAAAAGAGCGGTCCCTCTTGCTAAATACATTAGCCGTATTACAAATCTAACCAACAGAGCTTTGATTCTTTAAATAGTAGTAATAATAATAATAATAATAATAATAATAATGATAACGTATAATTCAGTTTTCTTCCTTTCGAATTACATAAAATATCGAACAATTCATATTTTACTTTTAGAAATCTCCAGAACCAATTCCTAATATCTTGCAGTGTTCCTAGAGATGTTTCTAATAAAATTCGCCAGCTTAGTTTATGAAAAAAATTTATATATATATTAATTACTACGTAATTCCCATTCGAAAAAATGTCCCAATTTTATGTAACGTTTGTTATATTTTATAGGATTTCTGTTATTGTTATTTAAAAAATGTCACAATTTTATGTAATGAAAAATGTAACGAAAAAATGTCTTAATTTTATATAATGAAAGTTAAATGTTAAAATAGGACTTTTGTGGTTATGTTATTTTTTTTTTGTGTTGATGCCAATAAGAATTACGTTGTAAATTTTGATCATTTTATACGAAGTGTAGAAGAGAAAGAGACAGAAATGAAAGCAAGAGGGTCAACGGGCACAGCCCCTTGCGAGGCCAAAATGGCCGAGTTTATATATATATATCGAATGTTAAATAATCGAATTATTCAATTTGTAACGGTTTACGCGTTATTTTTATTTATCTCGTTTTTTTCGTGTATTTTATTTATTTACTTACTTTTTTCTGTTATTGCAACGTGTACTTTTTTGCTTTTAAATTTCATTTCGAAATAATCGGCGGTAAATAAATTAACTAGTAAAAAAAAAAAAAGAAGCGATAAAATGTCGAATTTTAATTGTCCATTTTCAAACGTTGTTCGTAAGAAGCGTACTTGTAAATTCGGGGCGAATAATCGCTATGCACGCTGACATTCAGAAACAACCACTTTTTACACGCTGTTGAGCCCCGACGCGCTCTATCGATAATTCGTACAAAACTGAAATTTGCATTGCTAATTTCAGTTTAAACTGTAGTACGGTTGATAAAAGAAAATATATTTTGGAAATCCATCACCATAGGTGGTGAGGGGGGGGGGGCGGCCTTGAAAGTAAAGTGAACGATAGGGACCGATAAACCTGCGAAACGAAAGGACGGACTGTACAGCGGTGCGGACGGACAAAGCGGTAGATAGATAAATAAACAGACGGACGGACATGAATAGGGACAGAGATAGAGAGTGAAATAGAAGAGACCTTTGAAACGGTATACAGAAAGGCCGCTAAACGGTGCAAATGAAAATCTTAAAAACTGAAAATGGACCCGGACGTGGATAATGGTGTTTAGAAAGGAGAGACCCCGGTCGAGGAATATTAAATTTGTCAGAAAGAATAATTTCGAATTTCTGGCTGCCAGTTTTAATTCGATTTTCCATCATTGCGATAATAGCATTTTTCGCGTTACCATTCCACCGCGAGCGGATGCGAAAGTTACAGAAAATTATGCTCCCAATTTCCGTCAGGCGATAGGGAAAAATGAATAAGAGCGAAGAGAAAAGTTCAGACAGAACTCGGCGAGCGGTTTAATTAAAAAGAACTCATTTTGACTCTTAATTTGCGAACTTCTTTAATTTTCCAGCGTTACATTTTCTTTAATTCAGGGTTAATTTAACCATAAATTGTGAAACGTTGGCCTAGATTCGGGGACGCGACCGAATGATTCGCCCGGCTTATTAAATCGAACCGGATGGGAAAAAATGCCGATAAGGAGACTCCGGTAGACGTGTACCGTTCCGCTGATGTGTCGCTTTTCGTTTTAATCATCGGGAATTAGAGTATTTCGCACAGAAAAGGGAAAAAAACCTTCTTTCAGGCACTAGCGCCTCTAGTTAAACCGTGGTACTGAAATAAACGGTGCGCCTACTCGATCCATCGGTAGCGTCGATGGTATGCTGGTTGCGTTGGTTTATAAGACAATTGTCAGCAGCGAGCGCGACCATTTAAACTGTCAGAAGTCGATAAGTCTACCAGCTAACGTTGTATATACAAATTTCCATAGCTTACTCGAGACGTTTTCATTATTGAACAAGCACTCGTCTGCACCTGCTCATTAATTGAAAGCAAAACTAGTTTTAACTGACCTCGACGTCACTTCTAAAATCATAATCCGTGGTTGCTAGTCTTAAGATGGATTTCGAGAAAATTCGAAAACCAACAAGTACGTCGGATACAAAACTGCAAGAGATAATGAATATACTTGGAAAGGAAATAAAAATCGTCAAATTTCTGGTTTTTTTTTGTAAGAGAAGGGTAAATAACAGAGCCGGATGAAAGAAGAGGTATTTAGTCCGATGAACGAAAGGAGAAAGTTCAAGCGAAATGAACACATAAAGAAATTCGACGTAAGATACGGAAAACCAAGGAAATATGGTCGAATTTGGAAAATGTCGGAAAATCGGAGGAACTCGTAAAAAAATTGTTTTTTTTTTTTGGGAAGGGGGGCATTAATAATAAACGTCCAGTAAATATGCTAGAAGTCTAGAAGATGCAAGAAGAAACATTATCCTAGAGCTGAATGAACCTTGCGCTAATATGTAATCAGATTATTATTTGAAGACCCAAGAATTACCGTAGATAGTGTAATTCGAAATTCCGAGATAAATATCAAAAAATCTGCAATAAATCTACAAGTGGAAGTGTACTGGAGAAGCAATTTTTAAATAAACTATACTATCAACATCGGAAATATTCATATCTAAACTTAATATGCGGATGACACAGTAATCTCAGCTAACATAGAGAAGCTATAAGAAATGCTCGATCGTGTTACCGAGAATTTAGACTGGACATAAATTCCGGTAAAGCAAAATGGTTAACAATACAAAGAAAGAGTGAGACCAGCAGCATCACGAATGTTAAAAGTGAATGATTGCGTCATCGACTTCAGGTTCCAGTATCTTGGCATCACAATGAATCGGATCAGTCCATGGCAGACGCACTTCCGAGAACAAAGATAGAGTGGCTACGATGATCGCTTGCGATCAGAGATGGCGTGAAGATCAAGGAAGAACACACGACGCCAAGATCCTACGGCGTACAGTGCTGTTGCATCTTTACTAAGCATTTCCTCGCATCCATCAGAAACACATTCTGAGTTGTAGTCTTCTCACGGGAACTATCTGCGCTGTTACAATTCTTCACATCATCTCCTTGACACGTTATCACTTGTCCCTAATATTTTAATACTTTGTGCCTAGTCACTGTTTTTTTTCTCGCTGATAAATTTTCATTTTTTCAATATTTCGTATTTGATATGCTGTTCCGTTTCCGTACCACTTTAGATAGTCCTAGTGAGTTATTCATTAAGAGTAGAATTAATCGCGTCTGCGAAAATATTCCAAAATTCGCTTCTCCGGTTTTAATACATTTATTTTTTTTCTTATTTTTTAAATAATTTACGGGTCCCACGAGACAATTGCCTGTCTGTGGGTTCCAAACATAATTATATCGTTTATTCATAAATACACACATCCTAAGGCTAATACATATTCATCTTGTACATATTACGTAATTACGCTTAACTTCTAGTTTCACTAAACTCTACTACTAATTTCTTAAACAAGTACATTCATATCTAAAAAAGGCTTTTTCTATTCTCTATTGTATCATTTACATTTACTCCCCTTCAGGTCTGAAGTTTTATAACTGTTCCTTTTCTTCTTCTACCCTTTTCTCATTCTGTGCACCAAGCTATCAACTGAATTTTTATTTTATTCTTCCATATGTTCTAATTGCATTCATCTCTAATTTTCCTTGCTATGCTACTCAATATATGACTCACGACTTCCTCTTCAACATTGTCAATTTTATTGTTAATCCCCTTAGATCTTATAAAACATAATTTTTCACAGTTCCTAGTACCATAAATACCTTTTCCCTTGTTGGTAATCTTCTTTTTTCTGTTTTATACCTTAACAGCTTCGTACTTGTCCAGTTCGGTAAAAATATTTGTAAATTTTTTTTTTTTTGTAGATCACTAATTTTCTTTAATTCCGTTGTTTTTGCCTCCCCTCGAATTTCGATTCCGTATCGTAGACATTATTAATCAGTCAAAATACCGTCTATCGTAGTCTCGTAATTCATAACCTGTTTTAATTTGCATAAAGCCTGTAAAGTCTGCCCGATTTTTCCAGCTATGTTATCAATGTGAACTTTCCACGTTAACGTCTTTATTCCAAAGTACTTAAAATTATCAACTCCGTTTCTATCGGATTACAACAGCATACTCCCGCGCTTCATGAAGACAATCCACGTTATGCAACACTATTTTAGGAACGAACTTTCTAAACCTACACTTAGTGTTCTTACATATGTAACTTTTGATTTTTTGGCATTTAATAATAGCTTTTTGTCGCGTACCCACATCTGCAGATCATATTCGGGTGGTCCCCCTATGAAGCAGCCTTTCCGAAATGTCTACGTCTTGATGTTCGATATTGCCAGAGAAATTTCATCGGCTCATGCAGCTTGGCATCCGTATTTGTGAACGGAGTTAGTGTAAATATTAGAAACAGTAACGGGGCTAATGTAGTTCTTTGTCCTGTTCGATATTTCGTCTTAAAGGCGGATCCCAAGTAGAAAGGAACTACTCTCATTCTGCTGTCGGCTTAGTACACTACGAACTTTCACAATCCCCGGCGCCCTGCTAAGATATGGGATTCACTTTACTTTTAATATTTACAATCTTCGCTGGGCATTCCCTTTCATGTAAATAACATCTGAACCAATTGAGATATTTCCCTGTGATTCCAGTTTTGATTAAGGCCGCTATCAAAATTTCTCTATCAACTAATCAAAAGCCTTAGTAAGATCTAAAAAGACTATCAAAAATTGTTTTGCCAGATGCTAATCCCTTATTTACAACAGATGTAAATGTTCTGAGCAGTGTTACCGTAGATTTCCCCTCTCTGAACCCAAATTAGTTGTGATATACTAAATTATTCGCTTCCGGGTACAATTTAAGGTGGTTAACGACACATAATGCTCTACCACTTCAGCGATAACTGTGATATTAACGTGACTGGTCTATAGTTTTCGCAGAGTTTTTTATCCCTGCTTTTAGGTATATTTGTCTTATTATTCCTACTTTTAACTCCTCGGAAAATATACCTTCTTTTACCGACGCATTAATTACTTTTTGTTAACCGCGCAGCAAGCTTTTTTGCATGTGTAATTACATCTTTCACCATCGTACCACCCTTGATTCGACTTCATTTTTTTAATTACGGTTTCTATCGCTTCATTCGTGGCTTGTGGTATGTAAAATGACGTAACGTATTAACATTGTCGGTCATAATGAAACTGATATCACAATTATGGTTCATTTTTTCAATAACATCCGCACAGTAATTTTGAAATTTACAAGATGCATTATCGAAATTTTTGTATTACCTCATCTATGATTATAGTCTTTTTTTTTTTTTATAAACACTATTTGATCTATTATCCTCCAGGTTTTTTTTTAAATTTTGTCATTCGCTTTTTGTAATTCATGTTGCTAGTATTTTTCTCTTTCTTGTCTAATTTCCTACTTTACTCATTTCCTGTATTTCTTATATGGTTCTTTATGTCTCCCTATTTAATATGTATGAAGTTCAATATTTTTCTGTTCATCCAATCTGCAATGGGATTGTATCTCCTTATCTCCTTTGTCTATCTCGTCAATTTGTAATCGTCATAAAGTTTATTAAAGACTGATTTTAAACTATTTACTAATTCTTCAACTCCCTCTCTTCTCTAGCAATCTCTGCCACACTGATACGCATTTACTTTATCTTTTAACAAGTTTTCATTTTAAAATATTCATATGTATTCTCGAAGTGCGCCACAAACTGTACAGCGGTCTGAGATTTTTGTCTTTATAATACTTGCCATTTTACATCAAAGCTTGAATGTCTGATAAAAATATTATCTCAACCGAAGTATGTACTTCATTTCATTTCACCGGTATACGTATGTATTAAATATAGTGCCGATGACGGAAGGTATCCTTGACGTACTCCTCTTGAATTCCAATTTCTCCGTTTCTTCCATGCAATTTCGGTATTAATGCAATCGATTTGCCTTTCCGAACGTTGAGAAGAGATTTTTCCGCCCGACTCAAATAACGTTGCCAACAAGAATAGTTGCTACGATTATTCAAAGGCATCTTCATTCTCAAACAAATTTAAGAATAAAATGATTGCTTACTGAGAAACGTTTTCGGATATAACCCATCATCGGTTAAAAATACAATATATGTGATCAGAAGTATAATATTAAGCTGTGTGCTTTTTAGCTGGTGACGGGTTATACCCGAAAACGTTTCTAAGTAAACAATCATTTTATTCTTAAATTGGTTTGTTATATTTGTTATAACTTACTATATTCTATAATTAACAAACAGGATGTTTAAAGATTCTATATCATCCCATACTCTCCCCAATTCTTCATAATGCTCCTACCATAAAACCACACAGTGCCTTCTGTACAGCTCGTTTTTCTTCTTTTTAATCTGATGGAGAAATCGATAACCATGAGAAAATTTTGAGGATATCCTCCGAACGCACAGCCGCTTCTTCTTACGAATTTTAATGGGGTTGACTGCTGCGAGTTACCAAGCGCTATCGTTGTAGTCGCAAAATACGCTAGTACACGCGTATATACGGAACTTCGAGGAACCGGTTCACTTTTTTGAGTACCTAACTGCGACAGGCACCAATAGCGGCTAACTTTACCTTTTGCTGTTTTCCGCTTTGTTAAGGGATTACTGTGAGCATTCGAAATATTATTATTTCTCTTCCATTATTATTACTATCATTTCGCTATAACGGTTTTGGTTAGTGAAATAAAATCTAAAGAATTACCTCTCTGGTATAGAAGTAAATTGTGACACGGACATCTCTTTTGAGGTAGTATTCATTTCGGTAAGAACGTGAACTCAAACTGTTGACTAATTTTAGCGATGACGGCATTTTCGAATAACGTACGCACTCTTGCGTGGCGTACGTACTTGTATGTCGCGAAATATCCGTGTCAAAAATGGTTATTCGCAGTGCAAATTCTTTTGCCCCGAGCATAACACACAATAGAGAAAATAAAGTAAAAATGAACTACTCGAATTTCGGACACACTGTTGTTCATCCCGCTAAAATTAATCATTGCTTAATGCGATCGTCGCATGTTTCATTCCGTATCATTGTTAATAGAGCGGGCTTGTCTTATTTGCCACGTAACGTCAGAGTTTTCGGCGAAACTATCAAAATTCGACTAGATTTATCGCGTTTTATTTTCCTGTTTTGCTTTTTTTTTAGATTGTTCTCGTTTTTGATTTATGGCACACACTCGGCGTTTGCAGTTAATAAAAATTGCCGGCGTTCAATAAACTCACCGTTGCGAAAACTGAACTATTAATCATAAATCGGTTTACGATACGTGAGATGAGTATTACATAAATTGACTTCTCGGCAAATGGTATTTCTCAAGTATTGCTTAATGAAATACGAAATACACCAGTTTCACCGCAAATAGGCGTTCAACTTGCGATTCGTGTTGAACATTCGCAGCATAGGGGCTTATTTGAATCTCGGAATAGTAAGGTGATCTACAATTCTTAGCCGACTATTCGTCTCTTTATCTTCACGTAATACCGATTTAAATTGCAACATTACGTTAATTATTCAGCGCATTAATTGAATTATAAATAAAAGGAATTGTAAAGCGAAAAAATATTCCACTTAATTTTAAGTTGAATCTTGTAATTTTAATTCTACATTTCGTGTTTCGTCTGTCACCTTTTGACAAGCGAAACTATTTTACTGTTTACGTGTCTACATGATATGTCTAATTTTTCTTGACAAACTCGCGTAAATATCTACTGTCAGCGGAGAGAACATTATGCTTGCCGTGAGAAATCTATACAAGCAACCGTACACTGTATCTGCAGCACAATAGAACCGTATCTGACGCAATTAATTATTTACGGATAAGTTCCATACTTGTTCCGGAAACTTTTGCCGCGCGCAATATCTATCTCGGTATATTTGTTGTCGCCGGACAATTGTTGCTGTTGGTAATAAATTTTCAACATTTCTCAGACTGATACACCACCTCCCGTTTCAGTCTTGATACAATTTTTCTCGGAACTCAAGTTACATTTTATTTTTTCGAGGTCACGTCGCAGCCTAAAATGTAGCATAAGTTGTAATTGAAATATGCAGAGAATTTGTGACCAATATTCTACAACTCTCCGTGAACTTCAGATCTGCAGAGTTCGAAAAAACCCAGTTAAGCGCCCGACGAATACATTCGTAACTATAAATATAAAAAAGTGAGAAATCATATTGCGAAAGATCTGCTCGCATATTTGCTAGTTGTGCTCAGACTAATTACTGGTAAAATTCGGCTTTAACTCTCGCTTTAATTTTGAATATGATGGTAAAACTAGATTGTAATTTTTAACGATTGAAATAAAAATTTTGAGTCTGTATAATAAAAGCACTTGCATAAATGATGGTCCTTCGAAGAAGAAGAACGTGCGTCACGTTAAAATTGTGTACAATTTCGATCTAACAAAAAATGCATAATTTTTTGCACTTGTTAATCTCGTCGTAAGCAAACGAAAAAGCAAAATTTGAGCCAAATCCTAGATGGATTGTACTTATTATTTCCTACGCATCACATTGTTCTGAAATTTTTCATTTTACCAAATTGTAATATGTTGACAAAATTTGGTAACCTAAATATGTAATTTTCTTCTATATATATATATATATATATTTCACATTTTATAATGAATTATACGAAAATCATTTAAATAAAAAATTAACAAACATCTCGGTTTTTAGTGTGTACGTGCACTTACTTGTGCCTTAGTCGCTTTTTGATAAATACTAAAATAAATATTATACATAAAACGTATAACGTACGAACTGAAAAGATCACGAACAGAATATTATAAATATAGTAGGACAACATTTTCTCTTCCAGTATTATTATCAACGACAGATCATTCGATCCTCTCTGATGTAGTAAGATCGCTTCTTCCGATAAAACACTTCTCGGGGCAGAAAATATAATAAATTCCGGTTAATCGAATGAAATATTCTCGATTCAATTTTGTTTTTCCGCGGCTTCGTAAAAATTTTATTCAATCGCCTTTTGTTAATTAATATAAGTAGTCTTTACTTCGGGAAAAACAAAATGAAAAATGGCGCGCAAATGGTCAACGGCGCTGCGCAATGATCGCATTTCATTCTTTTTACTTCACGTAGAATAAAAAGTTATAGCACAATTTCAAAAGTCGAGAATTCGAATATAAAAATAATCACAATCGAAAATTAGGCAATAATATTTGAATTGCCAATAATTTTTAAATTCTATTTATAAGTGTCATTATCATGTTTCGGTACATTTTTTTTTTGAACTTCTTCGTTTTTAATTTTTAAATATAAATAAAAGAATTTAGCATCGAGACGATTTCTAAACAAATTCGTTCACCTCTTTAGTTTTTCTACATCCTCCCGGTGATAATCAGGAATGTAATTCCGATCACATCCTTTCGAATATTTTCTCGTCTGACCGTACCTTTTACTCTCAACTTCTTAAATTTAATATTACTACTACTACCTATTGCTGCATCAGTTATTTCATTTTCATCGCCTTCCATTGTACCTCCTCTTGGTTCCTTCATTGTCGCTTTAGCTGATCGATTTTTTTTTAAATGAATAATTTGTTATATTTGTCCCCTCCACCCCACCCCCGCAAACAAATGCTCTTTCTCGACGAACCCAGGGAAGGGGAAAAAATAGTTTCCGATGAAAATTAAATTGTCCCCAACGAAGTCACGCTGAAATTCTGCCTTACCTGGTCCCGGCTACGTGCGAGTGTCAAAGCAAATAGATCGCCGACAACTGGCTGCGCAATTGCAAACAGTATCTCTAGCAGTTCAGAAATCTCAGCATCGGTCAGCTATTCAGTAAAAATCCCATGGAGCAACGTTTTTCCTTTTCTTTTTTTCTTTTTTTTTCATTTATTTTATTTATTTATTTTTGTTTGTAGAAACGGCTTCAATAGTTTCATGTAAAATATTTTCTATTTCACCAAACCAAATTTTAAAAACATATATATATATATACATATATATATATATATATATATATATATATATATATATATATATATATGTACAATTTACATTACTACAAATTTTACAAATTCTCCTGTTTTCCATAATTATTTTTATACCATTATTATTTATTTGTGGCAAGTCAAAAACGAAAACTTGTTAAACTTCCATCTTTTCCCATGAACACATATCTTTTCATTTTTTCGTTATCAAAAAATACCTTTTAGCTGCTAACCAATCGTTGAAAAATGATTTTTGTTTTCTATTTTTAATTTAATTAATTCCCGATTTCGCTAAGAATCGAACTGGGAACGGGGTGTTAATATCCTCAAAGCAATTAGTTATCGCGACATTTCGCCGCTTATTCCAAAGAACTAGTTTTAGTCTGCAATTTATTCTTTTATCAACATTTCTAAATATCTATTATTTTTTTGACGCAGGTATCTTTTTTCTTTTTCATATTGAAAAAATTTAATGTCAATTATAAATGTAAACAATTGAAATTGACCGTTAACATTTTTTTTTTTTTTTTTTTTTTTTGTGCTTGCTCTTAATATACGCATTAATCCATTCCAAAATAATAAATTAATCTATTTAAGTTAGAATCGAATACGGTTAGATACTGCGGACAAGAAAGAGGCAATTATTATGCAAATAAAATGGAATAACCGAAGGATGAGGAAATGTTAGTAATATACCGTTAACATTCGGTTACTGATGATATATTTTTTTGTTTTACACGAACGATCACAATTCGCAGTTCACAAAAATATATATCATCAGTAACCGAATGTTAAGGGGTCGATTTAAATTATTTACATTTATAATATAGAGCGGTTTACGGGAGAAAAATACTTATAATTAATGTAAATTGTTGTAAAGTTTTTACTACACCATCCATCCGGGCTTAACATAACGAAATGATATCTAGTTACGAAAAAAGGACCGTTCAACATGTTTAAATGTTGAAACATGTTGCCGACTAACGCTTTAAAACAGCTCTCGTGATTACCTAGCGGCTTAAATACTTTGGACTATTAAATTTTCCTCCGTTTAAAATTTAAATTATTTGCGCAATATCCGATATTTCCTGAAACTATGTGAGGCATGGTTTAATCAATTTCTCCCGTCTCTGTAATGTACCAGTCGAAGTTAAATAATCGAGCATAGGGAAATCCGGCAAAAACGTTGTCTGGAGATTCCTTTTTTTTTCTTTTTTAAATCCCCCTTTGGGCATGTCAACAAAGGATCTTCGCCCAGAAACGACACAAGAGAAAATAATCAGTTAGATGTAGAGTCGGTGTCAAATATTGATAGAATAAAAGAACTGAGGATAGGAACAACGGAGATCGATGGGAACGATAAGATATACGAAGCACAATAAGGAGTAGGGAATTTGAGTGATAACAGATTCGAGTACAAAGAAGTAGATTACATTAACGAGGAATGGACATTCGAAGAAGATATGGTCAGGATCACAGACGGCTTCGTCGTCAGAATGAAGAGGATAATTAGGGGATAAAGCGTGACGAAAAGGAAAACGAAAACGTGAGGAAGGAAAGAAGAGAATAATTGAGACGCAAACGGATAATAGAGACAATAAATCAGGCTATATTTGCCAATTAAAATTACTTAATGTACCACAAAAAACAAAACATACTTGCTAATTAAAATTACTCAACACACCTCGAGAATCAGACTATATTTGCTAATTAAAATTACTTAACACACCGTAAGAATCTGACTATATTTGCTAATTAAAATTACTTAACACACCATAAGAATCAGACTATATTTGCTAATTCAAATTACTCGGTATACTGCAGGAATCAGCTTTTGCGTCTGCTTCTTCAGTTTCCTCTTACAATTGAGTTCGTTAACCCTATATTATTAAGTTTATTTATTAATTCATTAATTCTTTAATTTATAAATTTAATGCTTGAAACTCGCAGTTTTCCCTTGAATGAATAGTTGTCGAACATGATCTTAGTAAATTTGGGCAAAACTTCGTCTAGTTAATGTTTTTATTGTTTTGCTGGTAAATGTTAAACGCCTTTTTGAGATTACCTGTGATGTCTTACCTACTAGAAATACGTCACGGAACTAAAATCACTTTCACTTAGCACGGTCTCTAATTCAATCGCACATAGATTTCGATAATACTTCACGTGCAAATAGGGCTTACGATTTCTTGCATTCTGGATTTTTACTCTATCGATTAATACCGTCGTCATAGTACAAGTCCAATCAGCACCTAGGCAAGCGCATAGAAGATAATCTCAGTCGAATCTGATCAGGAAAAAAGAAATTATTTATGATAGTGCGGGGTCAATTCTTGGACGGATGACGTAAATGTGAACTAGGTATCTTTTAGTAATTCGTACAGTTCGGTATCACAAAGTTAAACTTGTATAACGCTTTATTGATTAATCGGATGACGTTAAACTTATTAAACGACATTTAGGATATTAATTAACTAGTAAAGTTTTATTTCCACCAGTTTATCGAAATCAATTAAATAAGTGAAATCCCTTGGCCGTGTAAAAGCAATGTGGAAACCTTATTTATCAATGGCGATGCTAAAAAGACGACGCGCGCATTATAGAAACAGAAAATATTAGCGCTGATGACGAACTTCAGGCGAGATACAGATAAGAATCCGCTGATGGTTGTAGAAAAATAGTAACACGTACAAGAATATTGAACTTGCACAATCGGCTAACGTATTTCCTTGGGAAAGGAAAAATACTGATCTGAAAGCGTGCTACTAAACTGATTTCGATTTTTTTGTGCGGCAGTTCGACATATCCGGCAAAAAATATGCCTCAGCGTGCTTCGATTAAATTGAAAGCAATTTGCCTGCTACAAACGTGAACTCCGCCGAGTTTAGCGTCATATCTTTCTTATTCCAGATAAAAAAGATTGTCGTCATGTTCGAATCTGAACGTTTTCCAACTTTTTAACTTGAAACGGGAAAACGAAAATTGTTTATTACCTGGTCGAGGTTCGATTTAGCTTAAATTTCGTTTCGATTTCGCTTTATGTCGTGCAAACTTAGAAATTATCACTCTTGTGTCATAGTCGAAGGTGGCACGACGATGTAATAAATGACTGATAAGCCACCACAAAAAGGTGAATTCTATCGAATTAGAACGGCTTCGGTTTTCTTCTCTTTCGTGACCTTTTGCAGCTCATTAAATTTACATTCAATGTAAATGTACCGTGGCGCGCGAATGCGCATGCAGGGGTCGCTATTATTTCGTCGATACAGCCCGATATATTCCATCTGTGCATTCCATTAGTACTTTAATCGATTATGCGAAGAAATCGTTTTTTTTTTCTTTCTCGCCCGTGTTTTTACCCCTTAAAAGCTTTACATTTTAATTTTGGCGGTCTCTTTTAAAAAATCGATATATTACACGTGTAAATCGCAGTCGTTATAAGTTATTTCGTGTCACTTTTTTTGGTATTGTACCGGTATTTTGAATCGACGGTATTTAACCATATTTCGTCGGTTCACGGATTATAGCCGTAAACTGCTTTGTTACATTTTTGAAACATTTAAACTCACGACAAATTCATTATTATTAAAAATCATTTTTTTTTTTTTGAATTTTACCACATTGTTCGATAATAAATAATCAATCACGCTGCCGTTAGGTTGAAAGCTACACGATCTTTTTTTCTCCCTTCCTTAAATTTTATGTGCTCTGCATTACTACTATAATCATTACAGCGTGCAGTACAAGTGGGGATAATTTAAATATGCTAAATTAAGTCGCTCATTCTAACAAAGTCAATAACCTTGGTGATGGAAATTGCCTTCTTTTCGAGAGGATCTGCTCTATATTTCTCAGTAGGCCGAGTTCTTTTCGTGTAAACTTTCGGCAGATAAGGAGTATGTGAGGAACCGTCGGTACGCTTGTCTAGCCGCACAGGGAGCACATAGCTGGAGGCGACGTTTTGTCGATCATCTCTGCCTATGGGAATAGTGATGTGGCCGATTCGCAGCCGGCTGAGAATCTTAAAGTAGTATCGGTATGTTCCTTCCGGTGGCCGCCATGATTCAACTGTGGGCTTAATGATTCTTAAGAATATTGTAGCAGCTGCCCATTGAATTTTCCGCGCGCCTTTAAGAATGTATATGCAATTGATGACGGTAGCTCCGCGTCCTCTGGCATTGTCGTGAGCAAGGCAGAACGTGCTGCTCCGTCAACCCTCTCATTACCGGGCACTTCGATGTGCCCAGCAACCCACAACAGTGATACGTGACTTTACATTAGATATACAATTGGTATAAGTAGTGGTATATTCCTAGTACTAGCGGGTTGTGTTGTATTTTTGGCTCTTAATCATGTTTGAAAACTGGAGGGAATCAGTAACCGGGAGGAAATCACTGGCTCCGGTGTGAGTTGTAACGATGTGGTGGAAGCAGCGTGCAATTGCATATAGTTCGGCATCCAATGCGGAACAGGCATCATTGAGTCGGATTTGGTATGCACATCGTCCTTTTTTTTCCAGTCACTGACAGTGCTTGTCCCAACTACCAACTTTAAAGCGACTTTTTTTGCAGACTCGCCACAATTTAACCTTCTGATGGCACGAAATTTTTCTTCTAAATCTACGGAAAGTTTCTCTTCCGTTTTTCCGTCATTATTTAAAACTTAATGGAAAACTTAAAAATCTAAAACAAATTAATCATATTAAAATTACGGTACGTATTTAACGGCGCACAACTGAAATGAACAAGACTACATCAACGGCTCTCACTCACAACTAAGAGTATAAAAACAACGTATTCGCTCCTCTATAAAACACTCCCTTTTTCGTACACACCTTCCTCATTGAACAATATTAACGCGGTAGGAATTCGACTATCCTTTACTACATTCTCAGACGCGCTACTTTCCGTTTACTACTGTGCCCTTCAAATAAATCCAGCATTGACCCTGATGTGGGGACACTTTATTCAAGTCATATACCAAGGTAACCCCCTTGCTGAAGCTGGAATTGTTACTACAGGAACAAGATCGGTAACAAACTAGCGTCTATCTCTTTGAAAAAATCGATTTTCAAATTCTTGCGATTACCCCACCAATCCTCAACTGCGTCATTGATCCAGTTCTAAGCAAGAATATTAATATTATAACCAAACCAACGTCTATCTCTTACTCCTAATGATCGTAATCCAATCTATTTTAAAGTTACAGCTACTTGCCGGTTGTCAGCAAAAATGACTTATCTCACTGACGGACGAGACTCTGGCATCTTACGTATTAAAACTATTTTTCTTTGCATCGATTTCTCGGATTTCTAGTGGCAAGCTAAAACCCGTTTTTCTTTAGTACGATCCGTACTCGAAAGAGCTAGCCCCTAGATTACACGTCTCAGTTTTTCGTTGAAACTCGATTACTACATATTATTATATTATTATTATTATTACGTTAACTGATTTTCGATATCTGCTTTTAACCGCGATAATAAAATTATATCTCGCGTCTGCCAGCGGATTAATTTGCTATCAGAGTAATGAAAGTAATTAACGGGAAATCGGCCGAAATACGGCTGAATTGAATTACGTTAATTAACTGGTGCCAGCAGCAAAGCGGAACGAGTTGCCTCCTGAAAGGAAAATGAAGGCGTTCTGTTGTTTTTTCAGCCAGCTCGGATAATTAATCATATTTCGTTCGCAGGTCGCATGTTTCGCGAATTACCTCAAAAAAAAACCGAATTCTTCTGGGCCTTTCATCGAACCCGGCCGCTTGCTTTGTTTTTACTTCTTTTTTGTAAAATCGCTGCGTTATCGCGTTTATTTGCGCGCCTGTTGTCCCTTCCGCGTCTGTAGCATCGATTTAATAAAAGTAAATAATATTTAACATTATTTCCGTTTTTAATTTTTTTTTTTTTTTACCGGCCGGTTAATGAAGCGTGCGCTAAATAAATGGACTATCATTATTTATTTCCCCGACCACAAAAGGTTAGTTTCATTCCCCGCAACCGTCGGGCTATCGTGTAACAATTTTTACCTGTTTCCATCTTTTTTTTTTTTTTCTTTTAATAGCCCCCCTCTCACTAATTGTTTATATCCGCTAATATGACGGAGCGTTGTTTTCATCGTAAAAGTGGGAAAAAGAAGATATATCATCTCTGTAAGCTGAAATGGAATTTAGCTAATTTAAATAATAATGAGGTGCAAATTTACAGTGATAAGCTCATTCGATTCCAAATGACAACGTCATTTTCGCGTCAAGAGTGAAAAAATGTCATTAATAACTTCTAGGAAATATATGACGAAAGTTTTAATGATTTTTTTTTTTTGTCCCCCCTCCTCTAAAATGATTATACTCTCTATGAATTTTTAGAACCATCATCCAGAGGT